>JAAKBH010000002.1:1228040-2456081 GCA_019776075.1 Amaranthus palmeri | reverse complement strand
TTCACAAAAAAGAGAAGAAAATGATACCCCCAGAAAATAAAGAACATGAAAGCAAACAAGAAAAGTACAACACACATCTCAAGGTACACTAAAAAGCAGAAGCAAACCTGCCACAACAACGACAGTGAGAACATCGCCGACTCTTCTAATACGTTTTGCACCCTGCTTATATGATTTGAACCGACTCAATGCTGAATCCTTTTCCAATAGCTGTGAGGACATAAGATAACTATATTAGTATAACATAAATTAAATCCTTTCAAAGAGTTAAAGTAAATAACCATTAAGACTCCCTCTAGCAGAATAAAGTCTTCAAAGAGATCAAATAGAATAACCAAACATCTTCTAGCAACCCATGTGGTCATAAATTGTTGACAAACAATAACATAAAAAGTATTCACATTTGTCTTCAAAGTGATCTAGACCAATCTTAATTGATAACCATATATTATTATGTAGTACTACACAATTTATAGAGTTAATAATTCAACATTAATATTCAAGAAACTTTTTCCAACTAATATTAGAACGCATCAAAATATATGAATTAAATAAGGGAAAAAATTAGCAGACTAAAAGGCATAAAGAATTACAAAACGAGGGGCGTATATCATGTAGAGATCTAACGATGTCATCTAAATAATTATTGGAATAGGTCTAGTTTCTAAAGTGAACAGGTGTCAGGCAGTTTATCTAGATATAGAAATGAGTAAAGACCCAAGCTTTAAGCTTAAAAATTGATTTTAAAAACTTTTTCTCAAATGTGTTCAGGGTCCAAGTTGCCTAGGATATAAACTGGTTCGTTTTCAACTCAACAAGGACAATAATAGAAGCACCAATATCAAATAAAATAGGAGCATATGAAAACACAAAAGGGTTCAAGTTTGAAAGGAACTTCATAAGGTGGAGCATGGTGCTCATAAAGGAGAGGAGTAAGAGCAACTTGTATGTGCCACAAGTTGGTAATTTGTATCTTAGGCCACAAATTTGATGAAAAAAAGATTGGGTCACCAAAAAGAATGACATTAGACGATGATGAGGTATTTTGTCTTGAAAGGAAGATAGTTCATTCAAAATCCAAATCCTCAATATATTATGGTTATGAATTCATGAGTGAAGACCTTAGCAATAAAAGCTTGCAAAAAAAGAAAAAATTAAACTAGCAAAAATGAGTTTAAGTGAGTTGATATGTTTAAGGGACATTTGACTATTTGAGCATGAAAAAGGGAATGACTGTTCTATGAAAGAGACCCAAGTAATAGATTGCATTGCATAGAAGAGAATTGAGATTGATGCAAAGAACGAGTCCATATGCAGGGGAAGGTTGCTAGAATGAGCAGCATGCTTAAAAGCTCACAATGTTGATCTAGAGATTTGCTTGCCAATGACTTTGGAAAATCCAGGGTTTGACTCTTTTGACTCCTTGGATCTATAAAGAGGGCTTCCAAGGTCAAAGGGAAGTATGAGGTAGAGTACAAAAAATTTACTTTGTGAACTTGTATGACAGGAAACTTCATTGGAGTGTATTGGAGTTGTATACAAACACTTACATGGTGTGGGGTTTGTGAGTAAATGATAAATCTAATGATTGAAGTATCATTAAGAAATACAAACCATTTGATTTGGGGAGGGTATGTTAAGGTCACCACAAACTCTTGTGTTTGTGTGTTATTTCACTTTGCTTGTTTGTGTGTGTTTTGACTTTGTTTTCTCTCCTAATTTGTATCCTTGTCTGTACCTTGTGTGTCCAATTTCACAAAACATTAGACTCAGGTAATAATTGTAACAAAATATGACGTCTAAAGGTGGTTCTCAAAATCTAGTGTACTATGTGGAAGTACTCAATCATCCCCAAGAAACTATTACTACCAAAAAGCAAAAGCAGGTTTCTTCATTCCGCAAAAATTCATCTATCAGCACACCGAAAAAGAAGTCCTCGAGAAGAATGGTTGAGGATCTTAAAAAGAATCAACTTTGAAGAACAATCAATCATAATTCCATCAATGAATAACACACAAACAATCATAGTTACGAAAACCCAAAATGACGTCCAAGGTGGTTCTCAAAAGCTAGTGTATTCAATTCAAAAATCAGTAACTATTAATATCAACCCAGAATTTCTTACTTAACCCAGGCATACACATTCGTCATTAGTTGTAACCAAATCCAATCACAAGCTAGCACAAATCACTTAAATTTCATTACTAACTAAATCAACTGCAAACAAGATAATTCTTCAATTCAATTGATACGATTTCAAAGATCATCAACAAATCGGAGAAAACAACAACCAAATAAACCTAATTGGTGCAGAATCAAAGCTTTAAAAAACGCGATTAAAGAAAGACTGACAGCTTTCTCGCGCTCCCCTAGGTCGATGTGAAAACTTCGGCTAGGCTGCGCAAACAAACTCTGGCTCCTCTGTAGCAAAGAAAATTCGATGAAAGAGTTAGTTGTGACGCAAACTGTAAATCACAGCATCTGAACAAGTTGAAATAAATTGTACCTGAGATTGAGATCGCATTGATGAGAAAGGTGAACTTTTGAGAAAAGACGCCATCGATGGACCTCGACTAGGAATTTGAAGGTTCTCTAATGGTAGAAAACGTTAAGAGGGAAGAATTGGGGAAAAAGAGGAACACAAATTGACAAACTCTCCCAAGTCAATAATTGTATCAGGGAATTGCGAAATAGACGAACAAATAATTTTTTTATGTCATTTTAGTTTTAAATAACAATTAATGGAAAAAAAAAGTTATTATGGATTTCAAGTAATTTTTTAAATTGTTGTATAATTTTTTACATAGTGTAATTTTATAGTATAATTTTCTAAATAGTGTGATGTCAATTACACCGAAATAAATGTAATTTATTTTGTGGTATAATTTTCTACGCGGTGTAATTACAGAATATTATCAGACAATATGTAATATTCTACAAGACAAATAACATGTTCATTCAAACTTCCTTTTTGCTATAATACAGTAAAATTAATAAAATATATATGATTTTCTACGTTCACTACTTTTCAAAAAAAATTCAAAGTTTTAAATAGCGGAAATGTTGTATTAGACAGTGAAAAATCATAAAAAAAAATTTTATTATCAATTTTTCTTTCTCATGAGAAGAACATAATATACATTTCAACTAACTCAACAAAAAAAAAAATACATTTCAACAATATTTACACTACAAATCATTATATTATCACTATTAGACACCAACAACTTAACTAACCGAAAAAGCTTACTCAACAAATGTTTTAAGAAACTCTAGGCTGCATTCCTCACTTCTAAACGACTCGGCCGCGATCTGAATCATTGAGATCATTCCATCATTCATGCCTAAGTCTCAAATTCGATTGCATTTTTTCTCCTTTTTTTCTCGTATAAATTACTACGAGATTTGGCTAACAATAAAGACGTTAAATAAACAATATCCAAAATAAATAAATCGAAGCTCGATAGATCAAATCACTAAGGAGGAATTATTGTTTTCTCATCAGATTGAGAGCCTCGAGCCCTCGACTAGAACATCGAGTCGAGCAGCTCCATAACTCGCATAAATGCTTATGTACAAAGTTCCAAGCTTCAAACATATTTGGCAATAAATTGGACACATTCACAGCTTCTAATCCTACATCTTAATACCCTTTTCTTGAACGCCTACGATTTCGAAAAAACACTATATACAAGTAGGAATATCCGTCATACGATCACCAAGCCGGATTTCCGCCTGTGGTTCCGCCCAACCATAAAATCAACACGGGTTTATAAACATCTATATGTGTAGCTTTGCTTAGTCGAGTGAAACGAGACAAAATTCCCACACCATGTAATTCCTCGAAAGGTAGCCTTAGGGACTCCGAAGTGCCAGAATATACATGTGATATGTACAATATCAGAGCCGCGTACCTCTCTAAGCTCTCTGTATCCGAGAAAATGGTGTTCTTCTCGCGACCACTAGCCTTCGTATCTGAAACCATCGTAGAATACTCGAAAGAACCCTCCACCTTCTGTGAGCTGGTCCTCGGACTGTAGGACCAGAAGAACGAGACCTGACGAAGCCACAGTACGCACTCTGCAAATCAGCATGAGATTCCAAACCCATGTCAGCTGACTGAATCGAAGGGTAGTCGATATCCATAAACCCTAGATGTTCATCATCATTGAACGGTTGATTCATCGAGTGTGAAGGGCAAAACAAAGAATTACTTATAGGGACAGGAATATCAAGATCATGGTCATATCTTAGGTCCAAGGCATCTATCGACTGCAGGGAAAAGTCGATTGGGCTGCTCAAACATCCCAATGAATAGAGCGGGGAGAAACTATCGGAGGGTGTGCTCGGTTGTGCATAATCGGTTGTATTTACTATTTGTTGTGATGACATAAGTTTGCTTGCGTCTGAAGTCTCGGTCATGGGTGAGCTTGAGGTGTGCGAAGACATGCCGATGAGAGATTCCATATCTTCGAACGAGAGCACTCCATCCCAGTGTTGAAAAGCCTCAATGGCCATTCTTTGTGAATCAATCTGAGAAAAATGTCGATTTTAATCATGTAAGAACGACATTCAAAGAATTAGAATATAAGTATAACGATGAAAATTAGTGCAGTGTGTTTAACGATTTAAGGTTACAAGGAAAGAAAAATTGCCTTTTCGTTTTCAGGTAGCTTGTCGAATGGAACGAACTGACTTTCCAAATAAAACCCCATTACTTGTCCAACAACGTTGAAGACCACACCATTTCGGTGCTGAGAAATAGGCGAATAATATAAGAAGACTCGTTTGTCGAGTACACATGTCCGTGCATGTTCTATGGCAACCTCCCACATCTTTGCTGACATACCGGAACCAAGTATCTGAAAATGATCCCAAAAAAAAAGACAAATGATCTCAATAGATATGCATAAAGATATAAGTATCGGAGAATGAAAATTTACGGGAGAAAGAAAACGGCTAAGCAAGTCCGAAATTCTTACATTTCGGAGACGTACAGGATCCAGATTAAGCAAAATCAGAAAGTCCTTTACTGTCCTCACTCTTTCTATGCTTAATCTTTTGTGGAATGCTCCGTCTTTTCCTATCTTCTCGAGTCGCCAAACCTCATCGCATAGAGATGGAGGGTGGTGTTTTTTGTACACTGCAAGAAAGTCGACAAGCTTCGTCTCAGACAACAGTCATACAAAAGGTTGCTTACATCCCAGGGTGGTCTAGATTTTTGTGTTCAATCAACATCTAGTAGCACCTCAATGAGCATACAATATAATAATTATGTGCATATGAATATAGAAAATTGTTGAAACACATCGAAAAATTAGAGAGAGGTTAACTAACATATATGCTTGATGGGTTACTTCTATTACCAATTGGTTTAGAATGAAACCTCACCGTGTTTGTGTGCAGTCAACTCTCCTTTTATGCGGGTCTTTAGGTGTACAAACCCAGTAACAAATTTATCAAAAATCACATAAAAGTGTAGAAAAAAGACCAGGTGATCTTTTGAAAAAGTCTCTTTAATAGTCCGATTTATATATATCGACAACAAATAAGAAAGTTTTCGAGAAACAAAGTACTCACACTCTCCACGATGATCCCTAACGATGAAGGATTCCGTCTTTGCTTCCCTAATCTTAGCTCCATCATAGTTCCCGATCACTCTTGCCCCTAGTCTGAATCTACGACTCCTTGTCCAACTCGAGTTATCAGTAAAAGAAATTTCACCAACAGAACCAGTGCCATCCTTCAGATATATATGTACATCCCCCGAAAGAAGAGGCTTTTTTCCTTCTCGTTCTCTGACAACGTTGTTTTTAAACTCATCTACGGTCCAGTTTTCTCCTTCATCGCCATCGAAGTCTCCTTCAAGAACAACGACTTCTACTTTTGCACCCGATTCAGGGAAATTTTTGACGAGCTCTTGAGTATCAGCATCTATTAGAGCCACTTTAATTGCTGAACCATCTTCTCCTTCAATTCGAGTTCCAGTAAACACCGGAAGAGAAAGTGTGCTCAAGAATTTAAGTTGTAGGTTCCGTAATTCACAAGAAAATATATCTTCATCGGAATTCCTAAAGGAAGTAACAAAAAAAAGGTTAAGATATCATCCTCGACAATTATATCGGTTTCACTGAATTCATAGGTATCATCGTTGCTAGTAAAAACTTGGGCTTGTACACAAGACCAACTCAAGAGTAGAGGGGCTGCACATAATCCCGATGACTGCACACAAACCTGATAAATTAGTTTTAGGATGAAACGTCATTGGGTTTGTGTCAGTCAACTCTCTTCTTGTGTACAAGCCTATATTTGATCACATGCGAGTTATTTTCCAACAGTTGCTACTAAAGATCATCAAAAGATTCGAGTTTCTCACCGCTTCAAACTCATGACATATTTCCTTATTGCCAATTCT
Organism: Amaranthus palmeri; assembly: GCA_019776075.1. Classification (NCBI taxonomy): domain Eukaryota; kingdom Viridiplantae; phylum Streptophyta; class Magnoliopsida; order Caryophyllales; family Amaranthaceae; genus Amaranthus; species Amaranthus palmeri. Next base: position 2,449,666 of record JAAKBH010000002.1, on the reverse strand, counting down.
ACCTCTTCTTTCACCTAAAGAGGAATAAACAAAATCCTATATAAGTAGCCATATTTTCAATTCAATCAGTGACAAGATTTCAGGTTCACTGAATCATCTAATGCAGCAAGTCAATCACTCCAATGATAACAAACGAACTCCAATTCTATGCTTCTTTGTTACTCAGACTCGTCTCTTTACCTCAAGTACCCGTGTCAGACTCTGAACACTCGGACATGGTAAGCCACTTGGATTCATCATTTCTTGATCAAAATATTGAATTTTGTTAAAAAAATAGTCAAGTCCGACATCTGGAGTCACACATCCAACTCGAACAACGATATAAGAGTCCAGGTAACATACCTATGTTTAACCTTAGTGTAATACAATTAAGATTATCACACACAATACAATATACACAATGTTTAGAGCCAAGCAAGTACGAACAGAAGTTCGATCAACGAACACAAAAATAAAAACTTAAAATAAGTGTCGGGTTAAGTACCAAAGTCGACGTATATGTAAAATAGTCTCATCGAACTTACAACTCTACGAAGCATAGGCTCGAATGCACTCTGGAAAGTCTGCTGTTTCATCACCTCCAGGACCACACTATAAAGACAGATTGAAAAACATATTTTCAGAATATTTATCAACTATATAATTTCACATAAAATCCAATAACATAAAGACAATTTTAATAAATTGCACATATATAATGTCTCTTAGATAACATACACACAACAAAAATAAGTAACAAACACTCATGCTAATAGTGAAACTAGAGCTATCCTTTTCTAACAGAGCTAGTGCAAATAAAACTATATACACCCATTTCTAACAAAACTATTTCTAAGCACAAGCAAGGTTTAATGCTTCCTTAAACATCACCTTATGTGTATAATGTATCATGGGGCCTCAACCGTCAGCTTAAGCAGATGGTTGAGGCCCCATGATACGTTATATATTCTAACACGCCTCCTCATACAAGAGCTCTTTGGGATAAAACTATGGATGCAGCACATGTGCTCCTCATACATGGACTTAATGTTCAACTTTAAATGAGGGGTGGTTGAGATTCGAACCCACACTGACTTTTGATAGTTGATACCATATCAAGGTACCAACTCAACCAAAAGCTAAAATTTACGGTTGAGGCCCCAGGATATGTAATATACTCTAACACCAAATGTGAAATTTCATCGTCTGTTTCCCAAACAATCGAGGCACCCTTAGCTGCATTAGAGTGCTATCTTTCACTTGAATGGAGATTAGGGTGCAGGAAAACTCACAAGGAGTAAAATAGGCATGAAAGAACAGCAATAACACACCCATAGCTTGCTAAGGTGGTGTTTAGTTTGGGAAATTATTATCCAAGAAAACTCATATTCCCATTTTCCATTGGTTTGTGAGGGTTTTAAAAAGAAAATTAAGAGATTCATCCCTTCCTAAATATTTCCTTCCAAAATTTCAAGTAAATCCATTTTCCTCCGCTCAGCAAGTCTTGTATGAGACTATTTCACTATTAAACGGGCCCTATAATTAGCTCATTTTCTAATTAGTTATCAATCATTTTAACATTGTAAGTAATCTGTCTAAGATTATAAGTGACCACATTAAGTTATAATGATCACTTTTACTTATAATGGGTCACTTCTAAGATTGTAAGCGATCATTAAGGTTATATAAGCTAGAGTTTAAAAAGATAAGAAAGTGATCACTTGGTTTTACACGGTCACTTTAAGATTGTAAGCGAACACTTTAAGATTAAGGTTATAAGTGATCACTTCATGTTGTAAGCGTACATTAGGCTAATCAATACAGATGGTCTCTCACCATAAGACGTCTCATTTGAGGATTTGTGATTTCCATTTGCACATTCTATCAGAAAAATGTTTCATAAAATTTTTTTTAAAAAAAAACCTTTTCCATCAAACTAAACAATCCCTAAAAAACTACATATAAAAACCAGGAAAATGATATTTTAAAATGATAAAAAAAACTACAACTATTTAACAAATACCCCTAATAAATTTCCTCCTACAAAAGGCTTGCTCACTTTGACTATGCAAAAAATATAAATACTTGCACCAATTCTCTCATTCTCAGTTCTAACTATTCAACAAATCCCCCCAAGGGGGCATTACAGAGTACAAAATGTGCAAAAATCATCCATATGTAGTAGCAATCAAAACCCTTCTTTATATACCAGAAAGAATATTTTCTCATAGACTGCATTCGATAAATTGAAGATGTATGCGCACTTTATAAGTTATTGGAGTTTTTTTCTATGGTCATATGTCTTTGAGATGGTCTTGTCTTATGAAACGTGTACACCTCGTATCTCTTCGATAATATGCTGACATTCACAATAACCCCAACCTAGTTTAACACATGGGAAGGAAAATCTAGGCTCGGGTCTGCCTAACTCATCAATTTCATTCAACGGGACTAGGATTTGCCCATCTTATACTAATATCTTGAATTAGCAAATAAGTTATCTAACTTCATTCAAAAAAAATCATACCAATACCATCTTCAAAATCACTTCATTACCCACAAAACACACAACAATTCACAATCCAAACCCATCAAAATTCTTGCAGACGGTCAATAGCATAGACAGGTAAATATAGGACAGTCATGTGACTCATTGGCGGTGTCTCAGGAGACCTTCTAGAGAGAGAAACTTTCTTAAAATGGGCATCAATCATTCAAAACCCACAACCAAATCCCATCAAAAACACCAAAACAAACAAATTCACAACAAAAACAAACAAAAAAACAAAAACCCAAAAAAGAACTAACCTTCTAAAAGAAGGAAGACTCTTCCTACGCTTATCATCAGAGTTAATAAGACCATCTAAACCAATTTTAGTAGTAGGATTAGGAGAATCATCTTGGGTTCGTTTTTGAGACATATTTTTGATGAACACAAGAATAAGAAAATGAAATACCAAAATAAGAATGGATGATAATATTTATATCCAAAACTAATAAAATAATTACTGTTGTTTTATGCACATAAAATCTATATCTCTCCATATTTTCTATAAAAATTATACAAAGAAGGAAGAGTACTGACAGAAAAGGAAGTCTCCCTTGTTCTTCACGATTTTGTACACACTTTCATTTTGGATTGTAGTTCTATTACTCGAAAAAAAGTACTAGGAAGTAGGAAGTGGGTAACTTTTTTTTTATAAAAAATAAAAAATAAAAAATAAAAAAATATACTTTTTTTTTAAAGAGTGAAAATTCAGGGGTAACCTTAATTTTTAGTTTTTGTACGTGGTAGACAAATATTTTTAATCTATTGGATGAATTTGATCTTTTAACTTTTCCGCGTGTTAGATAAAGTAAGTTTTTTTTTTGTTATGTAAAGACTTTTTATAAAAAGAAACAAACGTGATGATAACAATAATTAACTACATTGTTAAAATATAAATTGAAATAGAAGTATTTAATTTAACCCTAAACATAATATTTTGTTTGGTATTGAAAAAGTTATAAACTCAAAATCATTATGAAAACTTATAATAACATCTATAGAAAAGATAATAATTCTGTTGCACTATATAAGAATTAGCAAAATAAATATATTTTTTCCCTTTTTATTATACTTGCTACATTTAACTTTTTACGCAGTTCAATGTGTTATTTTGATCATTTATATATTAAATTATACACGTTTAAAAATTATAAAAAACTAATATTATGAAAGTATATGATTAGACGATTCAAACAAGATCCCACGTCTACTTGCAATCTATATTAGAAAGCCGTTTTATATGCTTTATAAATAATAAAAAGCTTAAATACAATTAATACAATAAGAAAAAAAAAGTTTTTATGTTGAGGTTGTATTATCAGAGACGGTCATCATCATTATAACCTGTATATTCTGCCTATGAAAAACTATAGTCAGCGTCTAAAGAAGAAAGAACGGTGACAATTTATACCCATAGAAAAGAGCACGGCCAAAGAGTTCCGCAACTCGAGAATATCCTCAGAGACAGTCTTTTATAAAATTAATTATTTTTGGACGTTTAAATTTAGGCGAAATTGTCAATTCACTTGGTCACCCATTGTTGCACTACAATTAAACTAACCTATTGAATATGATTGCAAACACATTGTATTGTTTATTCATAATGGGTTGATTTACCAATAAGCAAAGTTGTTAAAATCGTGATTCTAGTTAGAATCGTTAGAGAGGTAGAATCGAATCGTAAAATCGTACGATTCTACAAATAAACTTAAAAATATTAAAAATATCTAGTTTCTTATTATTATCATCCAATTCAACAGTTTAAATTTATGAATTACAGTTTCTTTGACTTTATTTTTAAAAATATAACGGAAACTTTTCAATAATTAGTTTAAATCCTTATATCGATTAAGAAATTTGTTTTTTAAAAAATTTTCATGATGGAAAATACGAAATTTACGTGAATATGTGAATGAGATTAGTAAAATATGATACATAAGAAAAATTTAAATAATTCATACTTTAATAGTAGAATCGGATCGTTAAATCGTAGAATCGTAGAATCGTGTTATGATTCTACCTCTAAAAATTTTATTCCAACTAGAATCGTAAGATTCTACAACTTTAAGATTCTAACTGCGATTCAAATCGCTCGCTTAATTTTGGATCGTAAAATCGTAGAATCGTAGATTAGAATCGCGATTTTAACAACCATGAATAAGGCTTGAAAATGAAATAAAAAATATGAGTTTGTTTTTAATAATTATACTCAGTGGGATTATTTTTAAATAAATAATATATGGGTCTATTTTAAGCGTATATAGTAAATATTGATCTATTTATTGACAATTTTTTTACTAAAGTGGTTACAATCTTATGAGATAGGCTAAAGGCGAAATTAATAAAAATCAAACATTAAATTCGCTTGAAGAATTTAATACTAATTCTCAAACGAATAAGTTATTTTAGTTACCATACTAGGAGTAATAATTGGTAGAGCGAAAATAGAACATTATTAAAAATTGGACCAACCTAATAAAATGAGTTTATCGTATAAGATAAATTCAACCAAGGTGATTTAATGAAATAGATCATATATGATAGCTTCTTTATGCTTTGCCATTAATGTTCACACTCTTTTCTAGTTATTTATTATATTGTAATCTCTATGAAAATAGAAAAATATTTTTTTGATTGGAAAAAACCAATAGAATCTTTAATTTTAGAGAATCTTGAGAATTCTTTTCAAAAAATTGAATTGAGAATTTGAGATCAATAGAATCATGCGTACATGACACCAATTGTGATTTGTGTCATAAAGTCTTGTTTTAAAGTCTTATGTATATTAATTTTTATCTATCGAGTAAAACAGCCTATTATTATTAGTTATTGTTAAATTAAATAATGAAAATCAATTTACCCAATAACAAATATATCTTATTTATCAAATAAAAATATATATTTAACCTACTAGATCAAGTAAGTTAATTACTTTATTTCATTCCCTAATAATCCATTTATTGATTGTATCATAAATATCATTATGCTTGCATTATTTTCCAATTGTCCCTTAAATAAGTATTTTATATATTATTGTGTTATTTCAAAAGAAGTGGTTGATTACGATTGAAACTCGTGAGAGTATAATCGATACAAAAATAATTCAATAAAAATTTTAAATACCATATATATATATATATATATATATATATATATATATATATATATATATATATATATATATATATATATATATATATATATATATATAATATATATATATATATATATATATATATATATATATATATATATATATATATATATATATACGGATATGATTTACATGTCATTCACTATCGAAACCTGACTTTATAAGCGGTATATTCTGAGTATCATGATATGGAGTCTTTGTTGTAGTACTTCAAAATAATGAAATGTATTCTTTAAGGTTGGACCGTGAAATGTGAATGGGTGTATCACCAACTTTGGTTGGTATAGTAGGAAAAATGTACCCTTGTAAATACTTAGATATTACTTCATCTCTAATTAATTACTTGATCACAAATTCACAATGGGTTGGACCCATTGGCATGTTTTAATTTGGATAGCTTGTTTTAGAAATTGAATTATTCTCTTGAGAGACTGTTTTTTTGAGAGACGTTTCTCAGGCCCAGTTCATTGTAGCTTAATGCCTATTTTTACTTTATATTTTAATTTCTTAATGGACCGACCTAATTAGAGATGGTCTCCCAAAGAGATCGTCTCTCACAAGAATTTGTGTTAGAAATTTACAATGACATTATCAATGAAATTCATTACTATGTTTCTTGTTTTAAAAGGAGTACATATAAATCGTATAAGGCTCCATTTTTTTACTCCTTAAATGTTGGATTGAAGATTTTGATTCTCAAGTTGTATAATAAATTAACTTTTTTATTATTTATAATTGTCAAGAAACCAATCCAACAAAATGTTTAAGTTGATGGTTGAACCATGATAAGTTATCTACTCTAACTAGAAAAATTGAATAAATAATTTTTTTGTTAAAAAATTTACAAAATAAGCTTTGTATAATTTTAATTCCCAAAATAAACGTTTTCGTGTGCGAGACTAAAATCTAAGGTCAAGGTTTTTTGTTGCTACTAACAGCAAACAAAAGATAAAATATTTACTTATTTATTATTACCAACAGCGAGAAAAAGACAACATCAATGTAATATTAACATATATTCAAACGAATTACAATCATTAATATACACTCATCACACATTCACACATGTAAAAAAATTTCAACCAATGTTGATTTTTTGATTATAACTAATGTGGTAATATTAATTAATATATATTCACCACATGTAAAAAAAGGGTTTAGTCAACTCTAGGTTAAAAAGTGAATTTTGAATTCACTATTACTTTTACTTATGTCATTAGGCGAAGTACTTCCTCCGTTCCGAAATACTCGCTACATTTCGATTTTGTGCACTATTCATCGTTCAAACTTATTTTACATATTGCGACTAATGTGTAAGTAAAAATATAATCAAGTGGGATCTTGTTTGAATCGTCTAGTCGCATACTTTCATAATATTAAATTTTTATAATTTTTAGATAAGTGTAGTTTAAGATATTAATAATCAAAATTGGTCATTGGATTGCGTAAAAAAGTGAAATGTTGCAAGTATTATGGAACGGAGGAAATACTAAAGTAGCCATCGAAATCGGAACAGACTTGCCAACTAATCATGATACAGCTAGTGTAGTATTATTTCCTCTGTTCTAAAATACTTTCTACATTACTCTTATTATAATCGTTTAAACTCATATTATATATTACAACTAATATATGTTTAAGTAAAAATATAGCTAAGTGAAATCTTGTTTGAATCTTCTAATCACATATTTTCATAATATTAATTGTTTATAATTTTTAGAGTTGCATATTTGAATATATAAGTGATTAAAATAACACATTAGCTTACTTAAAAGTCAAATGTAACAGATACTCCCTCCACCCCTTTTTATTGTCCACTTTCTTGTGGGCACGCAAATTAAGAAAATGAAAGTTGGAGTATTTTAAGTGATTATAATAATTGAAAAGGTGGTAGGTGGGGTATTTAAATAATATAAGTTGGGAGTATTTAGGTAAAAAATCTTTGCCAAAAATAAAATGTGGACAATTAGAGTGAATTGACTAAATAAGAAAAGTGAACAAAAAAAAAATAAAATCGGAGGGAGTATAATGGAATGGAGGAAGTGTAATGTAGGAGTCCCCCTTATACTATACTTCAACACATGGTATCAGAGCTAACGTGTTAAAGATCAACTAAACCAAAAACTCAAACTGATTATTGAGACTTCAAGAAGATATGTTACGTTATGCTATACCCTAACACCATTAAAATGACCGATAATCTTACGTCTCAAGAACTCTCACATAAATTCTGGCAATGATGCAATTTTAACGGGACAAAAAAAGTAAAGTAGTACTAGTAATAAATATATGAATGACAAACGTTGAAGACGAAGCTTGAGTATGAAGTGAAAAAGAAAGGGCATAAAATCTGAAAGTTATGGATGATGAAATTCAGGTACGAGTGTGGGTGTGTGGCCAGCAAGGATTAGTATTGTATGATATGACTTTATAAACTGACATTTTGACTGGCCTCTATCTTTTGGGAAGCTTCGTTTTTGTCAACATTTTCTATGTTTGATAAGTAACCTTTCTAGTAAAGGGGAAGCTCAATTATCACACCCTACCACTCTACCACTACTCAACACTGATATGTCGTTTTGAGTCTATTACTTTACTACTAGGGGCCTGGTACTTCCTAGTCCTTATACCTAAGAATTAGTCCCTCTGTCCTGAATAGATTGAAGTAAAGAGAAAAGTGGTGGTTTTTAAGAAAACAGTAAGTCTCATGGGAGACGGTCTATTCTATAGACGGAATCCATGAAGTCCAGCCCAAAATATAACATAGTATATTTGGGGTTATAATAAATTATTTGGGGTTATAATAACTTATATTTGGGGTTATTGAATAGTATATTCGAGGTTATAATACCTTACATTTAGGATTATAACATAATATAATTGATATTATAATAAAAAAAAATCAATTAAGGGAAATGGGTTGGCCTAATTTTGTGGTCTATCCTATAGACCGTCTCTTGTGAGATTTTGTATTAAGAAAAATATGGATACTGGTAATAAATGAAGAGAGAGAATGAATTGTGTGGATGAAACTGAAAGAAAGTTAAAATGTATGAATGAGATTAAAAGGAAGTGGTGGGTCATAGTCAAAAAATAAAAATGATGCAAATTAAGTGGGACGTACCAAAATGAAAAATGTTGCAAATCAAATGGACGGAGGAGTATTTTTTTACTTATAGGCCTAGTGTTAGGTTTTCAGTAGGGCTGGTTAAAGTTGACCCGACCTGCTAATCCGACCTGAAATAAGTGGGTTTATGTTGAGAGTTTTGACCCAATCAGTTAAATGGGTCGATCCGACCTGATTTGTTTATTAAATGGGTTAGGTTCAGGTCAAAATTTTAAACCTGAAAGAACCTGTATAATCCATTTAATTAAATCTGTAATTTAGCTAGCTTGAACGTTGTAGACATTGATAATTTGATGATTGTAATATGCAAAGAAAACATTTGCAACAATTCTAATCTTTAAAGTTTTAGTGCGCAACTTACTCTTTTATTTTTGGTCTTACATTATCGCTTCAAAAACATTATCAAGTTTCTTTTTCGTTAAGGTGAAATATTACAAATGGAAAGAATATTAGAAGACGGGAGGTTTTTTTTTTTTTTTTTATCAGGTTGAGTCATACTTATGTACTTCTATATGATTCACATTTTAAGTTTTTAAAAAGAACAAACAAACATTGTTGCTTTTGGTTTGTACACATTATAGGAGTCAAAATTATTTTGTATTTTTAGTATATTTGAACATGTGAAATTCCTCAATTTATAATTATTTTTGTTCATTTGGTGTATACATATTGCATGGGACCATATGTTATATGGCTATGCAAAAGTAAAAAAAAAAAAAAAAAAAAAAAAAAAAAAAAAAAAAAGGTGAATTAGCATGCATGCAGTTAGTGCAGTGTGCTTTAAGCTACTATTGGGGATGTTTAAACGTAGGTTCGTGGAAGGAGCAAGAAGATTCATGGTCACACAATTTTTTATGTCAAATCTATTTAAGATTCTCTCATTAATGTACATCAATGATTGCTATTGCCTTCAAATAAAACAGACTTAACGATCTGATATTTACCTGATTTTGTAACTAAACTCAATTTTGATTTAACTTTCAAATTAATGATTTTGAAATTATGTAAAAGCGAATGTAGACATAAGACCCAATTTTAAACTGACCTGAAATTAACTCGATGACCGGAACAAATGTTTCTACTTGGTCATTAGAATATGACCTATCAATGAAAAAACTTTATATGTTCCATTATATTTGTTACATATCACTTTTTTTACCCAATTTAATACTTTCTTTGCTCCATTAAATTAGTTGCATTTCACATTATGACGCAATCCAATATGTTGATTAGATATTTTATATCTTGAGTTATGCATAACGAAAATTTAATAAATTTTGATATTATGAAAATATGCGACAAACGATCCAAGCAACATTTCACTTGACTCTATTTTTGTAGACATTAGCCGCAAGATATAAAATAAACTTGAATAACGAACAATGTCAAAAATACGGTGTAGCAAATATTTCAGAACATATGCTATTCTAATTATTTACATATTGAGTTATGTATAACTAAATATATTAAAAAGTTAGATTAAGAGAATTTCTATTAGATCACAAGATTTTATTTGATTATCTTCAATCTTAAACATTAACTACAACATATAAAATAAGCTTAAATTATAAACAATAACAAAGATAATTGTGTAATAAGCTAAGCATTTCAAATTAGTGATAGTAAGTAGTAACAAATTTTTCATCCTTTTAAATTTACACCATATAACTCAAAAAAACCTCATATATTTTAGTCATATATGAGTAACCAGAGAGAAAGTATATATTCTGTTTTATATTAAATATAATAGGAAAAGTTCACATGGTAATTCTAATTGTTTTTGAATTTCCATGTGATAGGCAAATTTTCTTTTAATCTGCATGGTGGCCCTACGCTTTCAAATTTTTTTCACGTGGTAGACAAAATGCTAAACTTTTTTATTAAATTTTAAGTACTCATGCCGAACTAATTTTCAAGAAGCGCTCTTTAAGGCGGTTAGGGACGTTTGTTCTTATGGAAAAAGGTCATTATGATAAAATAATAACATAAATTTAACAAAAATCTTAACATTTAACACCAATAGAAAAAAATACGATTACCATATAAAATTTCCAATATATATAATACCACATTTGTGTGTTTCATATTAGTTGTAATGTAAGAATCAATGAACGAATGAGCATTATTCTTTAATATATGAGGGGTGTGTTTTACAATACTTATAACAATACTCGCTCTCTTCGTTCACACTAGTCTATCTAACGTACGTTTTAATGAAACACTTTGATCAGGTGCCCATGTGTTATTCACATGTGAGTTGTCCCACATCAGAGAAAGAGAGGAGTATACATCACTTTATATACTCAAGGAGTAACTCCTACTATTATCAATTGGTTTTAATAGTGAACCTTCTTTGGGTTTATGAGTGGACTAATTTTCCTCCTTGTTTGAATTGCCCAGACCCATTTTTTGAATTCTATCAACACTAAATGTTACTCTTTTATAAGAGGTGTGTTTTACAATAATTATAATATATTTCTCAATTTAGAATTAGATGTTACGAATGATTTTAAGCTCTTATTTTTTTTAATTTACGATATATATGTGTAATAAAAGTTAAGATTAAAAACGCAATATAAAAAAATGAAATTAAATTCAAAAAATGGGTTAAATAGATTATATTACGTTAGGTTTTAAGGTTTAACATATTAAAAATTACATTTAATAATTTGTATAAATTAATTTAAAACAGAAAATATAAAATATCGTTATATAATAAAAGATTTTTATCTGTTGGTTATATTACGGGTCGGATTGCATTTTAGACTCATACACAATTTGAGTCATTATAAATCAACTAGTGTAGAACCCCGTACAATGCACGGTTTTTTTAAAAAAATCGACACATATAAACATATGATATTAAAAAAACTAGAAATATTATGCAGTAGAAACACTTAATTTTGACAGTTATATATATGAATTAAATTTGTAAGTTTGAAAATTTTTACAATATATTAAGCAGTGTATTATGTTCTTTAATTGACTCAAATTAACTATAAATAAGTGTTCTTTTTATTATAATGTATGATTACTATTCTTTACAAACTTTTAAATACGGGGTTATATACTGTGGGCAAGCTAGGGTTCTTTGGTTTCGGCAATGTGTGTTGTAACGTGTTTCGCGGCGTGTGTCACATGATTGAGTATGATGATATGATGATATGTGATTTAATTTGACATGTATCAATCAGTCGGTCTCTTAAGAGACTGTTTCTCAGGTCCAGTCCATTGCATATTCTTAATATACATTTTTTTTATGGGTTAATCAAATTAGAAATAATCTTTCAAAGAGACCGTCTCACAAGAATTTGTGTGTATTAAAAGCATTCAATAATATTTTTCAGGTGTTATTGCATCATTCTTTACTTGAAATTTCACTAGTTAGAATATAGTTATATAGATTGCTTGTATTGACCCTTCTCATAGTAAGATGAACTTATACCGGAGTTGCTGTACAAACTATAAGAACATAGCTCTTTGTTTTGAGGTTACTTCATAATAAGAGGTGTTCATTCAGGTCATCGGGTCGATTTCGGGTCATGTGTTTCGGGTCGGTTCAAAATCGGGTTTGTGTTCACATCGGTTTTTGCATAATTGTAGATCCATTTTTAAGTTGTGTCAAATCGGGTTCGGTTATAAAGTCGGGTGTCTATTGGGTCATACTCATCGGGTCTGTTTTGAACAGCTCATTACAACAATTTCTTATGAGTAGTCCAATATTTTCAGCCCATTGGTATGATCGTAGGCTTGACTCCTACAGCCCAATGGCGAAGTACCCAACAAAGTTCAATCTTAAGCCCAGTCTTCTTAAACCTGACGTCGTGAGCTAAACATGACATATGCTAGCCCAATCCCATATATGCTTACATACCCATTGGAACTACACAAATTCTTGTGAGAGATGGTCTCTTTAAATTATTTTTTTAAAATATTGTAAGTACGCATTAAGAATGATGTAAGTAGACATTTAAGATATTAAAAGTAAGCATTAAGGATACGGTAATTAAGCATTAAAGATAATGTAAGTAGGCATTTAGAATACGATATTCAAAGAAATGGTCTCTCGAGAAACTAGCCCATTGACAAATTCTTGTGAGAGACGGCCTCTTTGAAAGACCAACTCTAATTGGGTCGGCCCATAAAAAAATATATAGAATAAGAGTAAAAATTAAAACTTTAATGAATTGGGCCTGAAAAACGTTTATCAAAAACATGATCTCCCAAGAGACTTGCTGTATCCAATTTAGTCACATTTTAAATCTCTTTTCTTGTTTGGTCTAGTTTGTTTTTGGACTTGTTTATTTCTAAGATAATCTCTCAAACGTTTATTAAAAAAAATCTAATCGATGCTATCTCATGGGAACATAATAAGACTTTTAAAGTATCAAAAAATCTTTACAATGGTTATTGAAAAATACATTATAATAAGATATGATATGAGGTGCTTATAAAGATAGAATATTATGAGACGCACTTTATAAAATGTATACAACTATACATACAACATATATGAGGTAGAAATAAGGAGCATATACAACCGGTTTTCTGAAAGACCGTCTCACTGAGAGAAATTTTTCAGGCCCAGTCCGTTGAAGCTTAATGTCTGTTTTTAGTTTACTCTACAATTAATTTTCTTTATGCCGATCTAATTAGAGATGATCTCTCAAAGAAACTGCTTCTCACCAAAATTTGTGTTTTGTAATATGTAATGGGCCAGATGGGGCCCGAGAAGGGAGTTAGTTTCACCCACTTATCAATTTTGTCATTCCTAGAGGCCATCAAGAAGTGGGTACGAACTAGGGAGTAATGAGTATGACCCAGTATGGAGTCCAGAGGGGGTCTTTGAGGGTGTGCGAGGTGATCGGCCGCACAGGGCCCCTCTTTCTCCAGTATATGAAAAAGTTAATTAAAAAAAAAGAAATATGTTAAATTTATTAATAAAATAAATGTATTGGAGTAGTATTAAGGCGCAAAATATTAATGTTGCACAGGGCCTCCAAATTATTCAAGACGACTCTGATGGAGCCTATTGACCACCGTGAACTCATGGTTCAACACTTTTACATATGACATATGATTAGGAGTTAAAAAGGAAAGCATCCCCAAAATCACTCAAAAGACTAGTTACCCTTTACAATCTTTTGGTACTTTAATAATAACACAAGAACTTTTATGAGGGGATTAATAATTAAGTGTTTAATTTTTTTATTTTTTATTTTTTATTTTTTTTTTGAGTTAAAAGTGTTTAATTAACGTAAAAGAAAAAAAAAGCTAATTAAAAGGAAGAAAGGGCGTAGCCAACAAGTACTTCATGCCTCCTTTAATTTACTGATTTGTATATTCCTTCCTATACGGTCATTTAGCGTATTTGATTTTAATACGGAAATTAATTAATTAAGTATAATGGATTGAAATAGTAAAATATTTAATGATAGGAGATACAATAGTGTGTTATTATTATCATCATTCTACTTAGTGTATCCCGCTCATAGAAAACTATGGACAGGTTCTGGGGAGGGTAGGACGGCGACATCTCATACCCATAAGGAGAGCGCGACCAAAAGGAGTCCCCCGACTCGACAAAGATTATTTCCAAAAATAACAATAAACAATTTATTTAGACGGAATAGAATGAAATATACGAAATCACTACAACATAATTTGCTTTTAGTGGGATATATTTAGCGTCATTTAATTTAAATGCCACTACTTCAAATTTATAATAGTATAATGGATTTAATGACATTTATTAAACTCTTTAGCAGCATAATAAAAAATCACACTAAAACTTTTTGCGACATAAAATCTAGTGGCATTTCTCATAAATGTCAATGTAGACTATAGTAACAATTACATATATCACTAATATCCGAATAAAGTGTCACTTAATCACTTTATAGTGGAACTTAAAATAAAACCAACAATACAATACAAAAAATATATATTAGGGATAATTTTTAATGTCAATAAATTAAATATCACGAAAAGTTAAATTTATTATAGTGAATTATGAGTTAGATTAGTATAAACTATTCATCTTTGGGTTTGTAAGGGAACATTATCATCGTAAGCCTGCCCGGCAAAGTTACTTGATACAATGTATAAAATTTCACTAACCACAGTAAATTGTATTGAAAATGATGAATCGTGCCGCATCATTTTAGAATTGTTCCATGTAAAAATTTTGTCATGGGAAATAAGCATAATAATTAATTAATTAAATAATAATAATAATAATAATAATAATAATAATAATAATAATAATAATAATAATAATAATAATAATACATTGTTGTGAACATTATCATTTGAATGCTGGTTTGGTTTGATGGGTACACTGTTGAAATCGAATCGTTCGATTTTGGTTTCGATGGTCCCTTCTCGAAGTTTGGGTTAATCCCCAAATTGATTAAGTTATGAACTGCTCTGTGCAGTTAGGTATTTGAGGGTTGCAACCTGATTTGCTTCTCCTTTCCCTTTGCGTGGTAACACATTGTTGTTCACGTTTTGCTGTCTTGATGCTAGTAATCTTTAGTTGCTGGTATCCTCTTTTCATGAGTTGCTTGGCAACTGAGTTTCAGAGGGTAGTCGTAGGCTATTCCTATCTTTGTGGGTTCAACCCAAAGGATTACGCTTCCTCCTTAGAGGTTTACGTTTGGGCTGCTGTTGATAGCTGGATCCCAAAGATTTGTGAGACCTGCTGTGTACCAGGCTGATGCACGATTGCTTGGGTCTGTGTTCACTTGGGTCGAATGGTGTTGATGTATGGAAATGCTACTTGTTGAATCCGGCAGGTTCTTCAAGCAATAGTAAGGTGCTGGTTATTTTGATATAGGCTGCATTGGTTGGTTTGGTTTCTTAAACAGATTTGCATAAATTGGGAGTTGGGTGTCTTGGTGTGTGACCTGCCAACGTGCTGCTTGTGTGAGGATTCATACCTGCCCAGCTGCTGTTTTACGCATAGGGTCTACTGTTTTGGTATGCAATGAGGAGGGTGTAGTACCCACTGTCCCATGTGAATTATTACAAGATGTCCACTCATGGGTCTACTGATCTTTACTGATCAATGGTGTTGCCATGGGTGAGCATGGACTTGCTGCTGCTGGAAGCACAACCTGCTATATTCAGAGGATGCTCCTATTTGCAATCTTGAAAAGAATGTATTTAGTTCTTGTCTAATGGTCTATTTAGTTTTGAGTAGACTAGGAAAATAGATGTAATGTGGGCAATATGTACTTGCTAGTGTTCCTAGTGTTTTGGCTAGATAGGAGATACTCTCTTTTTTGGAGGAATCGGTTCAGTCTTCGCAAATGATAAGGGGGTTGTCCCTTGGAGCTTGGACTGGCTCGACCCCTCAGTCTCTTGACCCGTTGTAAGCTTCGGCTATTTTTTCAGGCATTTTATAAGATTTACTTTGCCAAAAATAATAATAATAATAATAATAATAATAATAATAATAATAATAATAATAATAATAATAATAAAGGTGTATATTTAGATGTTTAGATTAATTTTGAGTATAATAAATCAATTTAATTAATTTATATTCATGTTATATCAAGTCTAGTGAAATCAAATTTGGTTTTCTATAATTATTATATCTTCGTTTTAATCTCTTATTATCTTTACCCTTACATTGCAAGTTATCTGATAACATTTTTTGATTATTACTATAACAATAGATTTTTTAGTGGGACATATTTAAAAACATTTAGTTTAAATGTCACTAGTATAAATTTCTGATAGTGTATATAGTGAATTTAGTGACATTTATTAGACTCTTTAGCAAAATAATAAAAAATTATACTAAAATTTTTCGCGATATAGGATCTAGAGACGTTTCTCATAAATGTCACTATAGATTATAGTAACAATTACGTATGTCACTGAAGGACAAAATAAATTATCACTAAATATCTTTTATTGTGGAATTTAAAATAAAAGCAAAAAATTATTACACTAAAAAATAAATCAGTATTGTTTTTTAATGTCACTAAATCCTATATCACAAAAGGTAAATTTTATTGTAGTGAATATTTCATAAAAAAACTCCCACGTGAACTCACTTTCATGAAAAAAAAAGGTACAAAATAAAGTGAAACATAATTTTGGAATAGAAAGGATAAATAACCACTACTCTCTCCGTCCTGATAAGTTAGTAGCAAAGAGAAAATGAGTGAATAATAAGAAAGTGGTAATAAATGAAGAGAGAGAATGAATTGTATGGATGAAATTAAAAGAAAGTTAAAATGTATGGATAAGATTAAAAGAAAGTGGTGGCCCATAGTCCAAAAATAAAAATGCTGCAATTTAAGTGGGACGAACGAAAATGAAAAATGCTGCAAATTATAAGGGACGGAGTGAGTAAACTTTTTCCTAAAATATATAATCCAATAATAAAATGGGAAGACACCTATATATTTCTCATTTTAGCTACTTATCTTTACAATTACATCATCTTAACTCTTGTATACATTATATTATTGATTTATGTTCAAATGTCTCAATCGATCGATCCAAAGTCAATAAAGTTATTACAAGTTACAAAATTTATTCTAGATCCAAATCATCAAAGTGCTGAAAATTAAAAATAGCATCATCATTTTACCAATCTTATCATGTTTCTTAATTCATTAGAAGTCTTAAGGTTTGATTAGATAAGCATATTATGGTACCAATACTTGCTCCATTCCTATTGACAATATTCGTTAATTATTCGAGCTTATTTTGTATATCATAGCTAGCGTGTACGAAAAAATTTTGTCAAATGAAATCTTGTTGGAATCATCTAATTACTTTCAAAAATTTATGTTTTTAAATTTTTAATTATGCATGATTCAATATATAAAAAATCAAATAATAGTACAGTTAAATTGCGTAAAAGTTAAATATTGAAAATGTCATACAATGAAGAAGATACAATATACAACTCATTAATAGCTACTCATGCATATAAAAAAACCTATTAATACCTTCGTAATATAAACTTGCTACATAATTTTTTTTAGTCTGTACTGTAAATTTTTTGCTATATATATTTAAATTTTACCTATGACATGCCATGCTCATTCTTAAATTAATTTTAATTTTATTTAACTTATTTTTTTCATCTCATTTATATATTTTATTTAATTTGTATTATACTTTCAATATAATAAATATCAATTTCAATGGTAAATTCAAACAAATCTTCAAATTATAAAAAATAGAATTAATTAATAAGATGTAAATCAAGTGTTGACATATTTACAAGGTTGATTAAATCGGTGTCTATTATACTATGTACATCAAGGTCAAAATATATATATAAAATATAGTTTTCATTAATAATTAACTAATTAATTAATTTCAAAGTACTAGTTTTTTTTTTGATGATTCAAAGTACTGATTTATTAAGTCTAGCTACCAGGGTTTATTGTAATTTGTATGCTCAGGAAGTTGATTAATGAAAAAATCACTGTTAATAATTTCTGCTGGGATCTCAATCTTCATTCACATAACATCATAGATACTTATAGCTTTAGCCTATCTATAAATCAAAGATTGGCTCATAAGTCATAATCAAAATATTATATTGATGTGAATCAAAGATCGATAGAATATATAACATATTTCAATATTGTAAAAATATCCAGCCCAACTAAGCTTAAAAAGAAATCAACTCAATGAAATATTAAAATTGAGAATTATAACTTGAAATTGTGTTATACTCTATAAACATATGTGAAATCTGAGTTTTTTAAGGAAAAAAAAATTAATTAATTAATTTATACTTCCATAAAATTAATCAATTTAATTAATTTATAAGCTTAATTCACTTTAGGAACTAGGGTTTTTAATTAGCATGTTTAGGTAGTTGATTGATGAGACCATATTCATGCCACTTAAAAATGGATGATCTCAAACTTCACATAAAATAATACATAAATATTACAATATATACAAGAGGTCACAGGTTCGAATCTTAACCATCCCTCATTTAAAGTGGAAAATTCAGCGCCATGTATGAGGAGGGCATGTGCTGCATCCACACTTCTAGCCCAAAGGGCTCTCGTGTGAGGGGGCGTGTTAGAGTATATAACATATTCTGGGGCCTCAACCATAAGCTTAAGCTTTTGGTTGAGTTGGTTACTTGACAGTTGAGGCCCCAAGATATGTTATATACTCTAACAATAACCATCATTTAAAGTTTTAGAACAACAATATTAATATAATCTTTATTTATTTATCTATATATTTTGGAAAATAATCTCTATATATATAAAAATATCATATTGACATGAATCAAACATGGGCTATTGTAGATTTGTAATCTTTGAGTATATATATCCAAAGAAAATATAAACTTTGTTATCAATCAAAAAACTTAATTAATTATGATTATCTCTTTAAAATTAATACTAAAGCACAAAGCATACAATTAATTAAAACCCACACAACATACCATAATAATAATAATAATAATAAATAATAAAAACACAAAAAAAATTAAAAGATCTACCAAATAATCAAACAGAAGCTAGGGCAAAATAATCGATCGGACCAGGACGCTAGATTCCCCGTAATAAGCAACTCAAGAATGATAGAACTAATTAAAGATCAAAGAAAAAGAACTTTCTAGAAAGAAATAAACCCTTTTCTTTTTTCTTCTTCTTCAACTTCTTATAATTCTTCTTCTTCTTGTGTTGCTTCATATATCAAGAAAAACCATCATTATGTTGATGATGATGATGGTGATGATGATGGTATGTGGATGGTAGATAAGGGTTGAAATAAGAAGAAAAAGATAAGAAAATGGTGGAAGAAATGATGATGATGATAAAGATGAGAATAAGCGAGAACGTAATGATGAAGAGTCAGAGAGTAGGACACATATGAGGAAAACATCATTATGTTTAATGATGATGATGGTGTTCTTTTGTTATAGAGGAGCCTTATATTCATCATCATCATCATAAGAAAGTGTATATATTTAGGTTGTACTATATTTTTTTTTCTTTTTTAATTTCATTGAAGAACACTCTTAATTCCCCACTTATTGAAGGAGGCTAAGGAGAAAAATCCAAGCTTTGATAATGATATATCACCATCATCATCATCATTTCTCTCTCTTTCTAACTCTCACACATTCTCCTTGGGTAGTGCAAGGAGGAATTATCATGGAAATAATTATCTAGAGGTTGCTTTTTTGTGGGGTCTACTTTTTCTTATTATAAATTATTTTATTAAGGATGAGTAATTGAGTATCCCCTTGTTACAAACTACTTATGTGCCCTAATTATCTATCATCATATAGTATATAGTTTCTATTTTCCATATTACTTGTTATATTTTGTTTTGGGCACTATTTATTAAGTTTATTTTATATATTGCGGCTAATATATACGTAATAACATAGTCAAGTGGGATTTTGTTTAAATTGTCTAATCGCATACTTTCATAATATAAACTTTTTACTAATCTTGTTTGAAGTATATATTTAGAAGTTAGAAGTGTTGAAAAGAGACTTGATGATTTGTTAGAGTACCATCAGCTTAAGCTTTTGCTTAAGCTGGTTCCTTGACATAATTCGATAGTTATCTGATCTTACAATTAAATTCGATTTGAGTCAACTTTATAATGAATTTAGATTTATGTAAAATGAATGTGAACACAATGCAAGATCTGATTTTAAATCAACCTGAAACACATAACTCGGAATTGACCCGATGTCAGGGATGAACACCTCTACTTATAAGTAGGCCTACTTTAAACTTAATTCGAATATAAGTGGGCATTGATAGAAACTTTTGACCTAATTTATTATATAGCTAGGTCGACCTAATCTTACATGTTTCTATTCATAGGAGGTTTTGAGCATGCATGTGACTGTTAGGTGTTTAAAGATACAAAATTATTAGAAAATTATCATAATTTTTTAAAATTACCCCTTCATAAAATTAGTCAATTTTTACTCCGACCCTGCTTTTATTATTAAATATTAATAAGATGAAAAGGCTGTATGTGACTGTATATGCATGCTTTAATTAGAATATTGGTTTTTTTTTGAGATAAATTAGAATATTGTTGGGACTTGGATGTTATGCTTTAATTTGGTGCTTTATTGGGTTTGGTTATTTATAACAAAACTCAGGAATCATGGAATTAATGAATGACACATTCAGAGTCAGAGCATTAACACATTAAACAAACAATATTAATTTGATTGTACTACTTAATTAACTTACTTATCTAAGATAAAAGACTCCTTTTGGTTTTTCTGTCATGGCACTCACATCATTTAATAATCACAAATTATCGTGTGAGACGGTCTTTTTTAAGGAAGCATTAGATATATATGAGCTAAATAGTTTAATTAATATAAATTGGAGCGGAAATAAAAACATGGGCCTTTTAATTTGAGGTTGTCTCTTTGAAAGACGGTCTCTCACAAGAGTAGTTGATAAAAACATGGGCCTTTTATTTAATAATACAACCCATTTCCAATCTGTTGAAAATAGATCAATTTGTGGTTTGATTTTGAATAAACACATCTAAGGGTTTTTTTTTTCTGAGAATAATACAACCTATTTGTGATTAGTTAAGAATAAGCCCTTAGTTACATGTTTGGTAGCCTATTAAACATTAGGTGAGTTTATTCCAAGTAAAAAATATTAGGCCGTGACAATTCGTCACATAATCTCACCGTGGCCCACTCGTGGGGACACGGGACACCCGTGGGCTCGGGCCCACAAACCCACGGGTCAAGAGCGTTGACTTGCACATACACTCGGTGAGGTTCATTGTTTCCCAAAACCATATGGCAATAGGAATATTAGCTCACCAAGTATATATGCAAGTCCACAACCCACTTTTTTATCGATGTGGGATCTTGTCTCACATGTGAAGTATTTCCAACAAAAAATCCCCTAGTTGGATTTATTCAAAAATAAAACTATAGATCAGTTTATTCTTAGCGGATCGCGTATAGGTTGTATTATTGATGAGAAATTTGCTTTTTTTTTTATTATTTTTTACAAAATTAGATTTTAATTATATTTTATCTTTAACATATATTTTTCTTTTTACTGAGTATTATTCAATTATTTTGTACCAAAAAATTGAAAAGTTGATGATATTTAAAACTTGCAACGAGTCCATCTGATTTCATATATTCTTCTCAAATAGAATTTACGAATTTTAGTGTTAAACTTTGACTATAATTTCTCATTAGCATATCATGTGGAATCTTGATAGATTCGTCGTAATATGTATTTTCTAAATATCAACTTTTTAGAATTTTTAAAAACTCACAATTAAAATTATTTAACTTTTAAGTTTGCATTGAGATTTGGGCAAAAAGTAATTTAGAAAAATAAATGAAAACAGAGGGAATATTATGTAAAGTATTATTCAATTTAGAGGTTTTTTTTTAAAATTTTATAAACATTCAAAAAAATTGAAGTTTTATGATTAGTTTAGAGATAAATTATGTATGGGACTAATTCATAGTTGAAGGTCATAACTTGATCCGGCTTAGTTTGACTGCCTAAATGTACGAAATTGAGCATGATTAAGTCATAATATTTTTAACTTTTCTATTTCGTCTTTTTAGATTATTGTACATTTAATTTAATGTAAGTATGATGTTTGACAGACAATAATTAATTTTATAAACATTTTCTGTTCTGTGACTTTTGTCATCGCTTTTCACTTCCATTTTTACCTATATCGCTTATAGGTTTTTTTTTTTTTTTTTTTTTTTTTTTTTTTTTTTAATCCCTATGCTTGGCTAACGTGGGTGTAAGATGCAGGTTTTCGGTTTTTTGCAGGTCCTATCCTTGAAGACTCCTCTAGAGCCGAAGGACTCTTATGACCGCCCTCTCCTTATGGGTATGAGACGCCGTCGACCTTCCTTCCCCAGACCCTGGCCATAGAGTATCTATGTGCGGGAACACTGGGTATGATGATGATGATGATGATGATTACTATTTACTAACTACCCTTTCATGACTGTTGTGGCGCGGCTTTGGATTATTAAGTGTTGTATACCTCAAGTCATAGATTTAGGGGACTTGGATTAAAATAAGTAAATTATTTAATCAAAAGATTAAACTGATGGTTAAAATCTAATAATATGCTTCCTTATACGAGAGTCATTTAGGCTAAAAGTGTGGATGTTATATAACCTTCTCATATCTGAGTAATCTGACACTGAATATTCTACTTTAAATGAGAAGTGATTGGCATTCAAACTCGTGACCTTTTGTCACGCTGGCTCGGTAGTCTGGTGTCAAGGATCCAACTCAACGACTAGAATCTTAAGATGATGATTGAAATCTCATAATATGTTATATACTCTAACATGATAGAATAACGCGACAATTTGTCGCATAGTCACCCTGTGAGCCCACAGCCCACTTGTGTGAACACCCCTACCGGGCAACCGTGGGGTCGGGCCCACAAACCTACTGGTAATGACTGTTGACTTACCTATACACTTGATTAGATTCAGTTTTTCCAATAATCATATGATATTTTATGAGTATTACCAACGAAACATTAATTATATAAAAATCCATAACCCACTCTTTTAGTGTTTTTTTAATCCTGTACTTTAGAAAAGTTTACACTATGCTAACCATACTATTTCTGTTTCTCAGAATCAAAATTATTTCAGAAACATGTGTAAAGCGACCAGCTATATATCTACTAATTATTAATACTCGCTATTATAGTAGTTCTAGATTATATATATAATTTTACATATCTCTATAATAATATATCCTAATTAAAAATAAAAAGTTCATTATTAAAGCATTTTAAAAATCATTTTCTTCACTAAGAAGTGTAAATTATTAAATAATAAAAAAGTAAAAAAAAATAAAAAAAGTTAATTTTTACATTTGAGGTTTGACCCTAATAAAAGTTAGCTAGGTCACATGAATTGTACATTATTTGCCTTTTTAATCAAACTTTATAAATTGTTTAGTGGTAAGCCAAAAAGAGACTTTATTAGTGGGAAAACCACAAAGTGATGAAGCATGTCTAAAGTAAAATAAAAGTTTAGAGATGTCTTTTAACTTACTTATTAAAAAATCCAAATCTTTTTATACATCAAAACAAAGTCTAAACCTAATGGGTGATCAAGAAACACTAAATTATTTTAATGATAAATAAATATTTAATTAATTAATTTTTAGTAAAATAATTATTGACTTTAATTAATTATATAATGCTGAAACCTGATCATAGCACATGGCTAATGTGCATTAATCTGTATAGTTTGCTTTTCTCTTTTGCAGGATTTCCACAAAAAGAACACATTACAGCTTATAATATAAATTATATTGGTATTTGCATAATTGCATCAAAACAGAATATTTCTTTTCATTGAGTAAATCAATGAATCTGCCATAATTCAGCTTCACAAATTTTTGTGAGAGACGGTCTCTTTAAGAAATCAACTTTAATTGGGTCAGTTTATAAAGGAAAATATAAAATAAGAGTAAGAATTAAATTTTAATAGATTGGGCCTGAGAGGCGTCCCTCAAAAAGACGGTCTCTCAAGAGACTTGTTGACTCAGCTTAGCCCACTATCTAATTTCCTTATTTTTTTTAATGTATAATCATTTGTAAATTATACTCATAAAGGGTTACATTTTACAAGTATCAACTTAATAAGCTTTTGTTGGGCTTGTTTTTTTACCATGGATGATATCAGATTCCGATGTGATTAGTAGTGGATCTAGAGTTGAAACTGAGTGGGGGAGCAAATAATGGACAAAAAAGTTCAAAAAAATATAAACTTATATTTCAACTGGATGTTTTGTTTAACCGTAAAAAAAGGAATAATTAAGAAAAATTAATTAGGTTTTAAATAGGTATTAAAAATCATAAGAGAATTTAATGGAGGTTTGTTGTATAGCTGAACACATATATTATAAGTGCAATTAAAATCTCCTATTAGTAAAGAAAATTAAATAGTATACCTGGATTAGGTCTTGCCTTACAAGATTACAACCCATATAGGTTGCATGTTCAAATCTTATTATAGCCAGTTACGTAAATTTATCTTTAAAATGCAGTGAGGGTGCGCACCTGGATCTGTGATCCGTCCATGAATGTGACCCTTCATTTCAAGTGAAATATTTAGCACCATGTATGAAAAGAATATACTCCATGATATATCCATACTTCTAACTTAAAGAACTTTCATATTGTGTCATAAAGTATATAACATATTATTAATAGACTACAACTCGGCCTAAACTATTTACCATAATAAATGAATAAACGTTAATTTCATTATGTTTATAGTGGAAGTTAAAAATAACATTTTTTTCAATAAGAAACCATTTTTACTCAGTAATTTATTCACTTAAATAATTAAGAAAAAATACAGCAAATTAACAATATATGTTTACTCAGATTTAATGATTTTAAAAAAACAAATGTCCTCCTAAAAATACCAAATAATACAAAAGAAAAAAAATTAATAACACCTATCACCTAGGCAAATATATAGGAATATATACAAATGTATGTACATGCCTTTAAAAAAATATATACAAATGTATACATTTATCAAAGAATAAGAATCCAACAAAAAAAAAATGTTTCAATATACACATAAACAAATTAAAACATGACGAATGCTTAGTATAAATTAGCTCGCCAAGTCTTAAAAATTAATCCAAGCGATGCAAATATATATATGTTGTACTCTATATTTATTATATATTGTTTAGAATTTTATTTTTGTTATAGCTAAGTCTTATATGAGATCATCTCACAATAAAAAAAACCTATATAATTAATCAATTCTTTCTTATTTTTCCGAAGTAAAATTAAAATCAAAAAATATGTACACTTAAAATTAATACGTCCAAACCAAAAATCTCCTATAATTAATATCAATATCACAGAATACATAACCAATAATTAATAGAAAAAATTATAAAAAAACACCTTATCTAAACCCTCTTTTTTAAAAAACTACTCCCTCCGTTCCTTTTTGTTTTTCCACCTTACTAAAACGGGCAGTTCCATAAGTTTTTCCACTTTAATTATTTTCTCTCTCATACTTCCAATACAATCATTACATTACACTATTATTTAATTAATTTTTTCTCTCATACTTCCAATACAATCATTACTTTCCACTACTATATAATTAAAATAATACCCATTATTACTAAAGATTCCATTTTTCTTAATCTTGGTGAAAAACCCAAATAGGAACATCAAAAAGGAACGGAGGGAGTACCTTATGTAATACAATTCTTTTCAAAAGACTACCTATTACTCAATTTCATTAGTTGACCGGTATAATAATTGGGATTTTTTGGTGTTCTATTCCCGTTACTCGACATTTCAATGAAGGAGAAGGTGAGTTTCTAATTGCGCACGTGACAGGTATGTGGAAGTCAACCGTTAATTATGACGGTCAACTAACGAAATTGAGTAGTAGGTAGTCTTTTGCAAAGATTGTATTACATAAGGTAGTTTTTTGCAAAAATTTTTATATAAGGTAATTTTTTGAAAAAGAGTGTATAGATAAGGTAGTTTTTTATAATTTTCTCTAATTAATTAATAATAGAACGCCAGTCCAAGCAAGGTATTCAACACGGTGGAAATATTCCACATTTCAACCAGAAAATTCAGAATATACATATTATAATATATAGTTGTTCAATATACAAATTTTAATTTCATATAAATACCCTAATTGCATTCATTTTAGAAAACTATCTTTGAAATCCATAATAAATTTTACCTCTTCCTCCTAACAATATATTTATATCTTGATCTTTCAGATCATAATATTATATCGTATCACCCGAATTTCTTCCTATTTTGCTGTTTTTATTTTCTGTATTAGGTCGGAAATTCAAGGTTGTTACAACTATCTTAATTTACAAGTTGTCTATATAAATGGCAGGGAATAATAGCAGTTATGAGACTTCATGGGCAGACCAGTGGGACCCACAGCCGACATACGGAGACTACGATAAAGTCAGCAAGACGAAGAAGAAGAACAACAACAACAACGACAACGGATCAGGAGATGGTGCAAAGAAAAAGGTGGAAGATGGGCTTGCAAAGACTAAGGAAGTTGCTTCAAATGGTTTTAAGAAGGTCAAACTTGGAACTTCTTTAGGCATCAATTGGATCAAAGACAAGTATCATAAATCTACCCAAAAAAATTGATTATGTATATTTATATATAATATTATTTTTCTGTTCTTTTGAATTTGCTATATAATGCTGATTGAAGTAAGAACTTATTAAATGTTATATGGGCTATAGCAAGCGTAGAGGGATGGAAATAAACATTTTGTGTATATTGGATCGATATGATTTGATTTGATTTTTTTGATGTATGAAAAAATATTCGAATTATGTGTACATATTTCAACTTTGTTTTTTTGGCTGAATTGGTCTATGGTTAATTAGCTCTTCAATAAAATGTCATGATAAATGGTAATTAGTCCTAATTGATTAGCTACACAAGTTGGGTACAAGATTAAATTATTTACACAAATTCTTGTTATAGAACGTCTATAGTATAGACGGGTAAATATGAGCCAATTTATTTTGCAAAATAAATAATTGATTAATCACCAGTCTTATTTTTAAATTTAAAATCATTGGGCTGAGCTATTGGGAAAGCCATCTTTGCCAATAGACAGACTCTCAGGAGACCTTATAATTTATTTATAATCTTATGGTTGTGTAATTTGTCAATGTATAGCTAACGTAGAATTATATAAGTAATTATACTTGTAAAAGTCCAATTTTAAACATTAACTTTGAAAATTTCAATCAAGATATTAAATTAGTTTATGTAAAATACACTCATAAGCTTGTATCAGCTGCATACACAAATAAATATCATTGCATGTACAGAAGACGTGAAAGTTATTTGAAATATATATAAATTATAAATTAAATCAATTTAAATTAAATAAAAAAATTATTTGCATATTATATAATTTTTTTTGGATTAGAATTTTACAATAAGCTCTTGTATATTTCGATTTGGATTCCTTACAAACTCAATTTTAAAATTAAAATTAAAATTTAATCTAGTTAGCAGCCCAGTTTTCAAATTGGGCTAAAAAGAAATTGAATTCTTAGTACAATTGTCCAATGTGCAAATGTTTTATAGGTAGTAGTCCAAGTTCTTTCCAACTTAAAAACAAAACCCCAAGGCTTGATTAAAAAATTAAAATTTATCGAAGTGAAAATTTCTATAAAGTATAAAATTTTAATAACCATGTACCCATGATAATAATTACAAATTCTTATGTTAATCATTAATTTCCATGGTCAAGCAAATAATATCATACAATTCATAGAAAAATAGCGATAAAAATAGCATTCAGCGTATAGGGTCAATTTGACAAACGAGAATTGACTTGATTAAAAAATATTTGTTGATTTGATGAATTTTATTTTATTTTTTATAATGGACAAATAGTTATATTTAGCAAGTGTAATTTAGAGGTCGACATTTGAATGATCAAAACGGATTCGACTTTTTAATCATGGCGCTTAAGTTAATAGTTGAAATCTTAAGGTGTGTTATATTTTTCTATTGTGTATAAATTCAATGATATCAAGACTTCATTGCACCATATCATTAAAACATATGATTTTTAGTCATGTAACACAAGTTATCATTGAACTCTAGCCCAAAAGACAGAAACACGCTCAATTATTACCTCAATTTTGAAATACTTGCAGTTGACAGTGACATATTATATGGAAAATAGTCAGTATTAGTTGCAAGTATAATGGAAAGGAGGAAGTATAATGTAATGTAACGATCTTAATCCCTATAACAAGCATGGGTAATTGGAATTGGCGGATCGTTGAGTGAGCCATTGAGTATGTGGTTAGCAAACCAACGGTTTGCACCTTCCGTATGGTGCACACCATCCCAACTAACATGCAATTCTGGGTTCTTGCACGCTGCACCAAACACGGTCGTGCCATTTGCTATCACACCCTTTTGCCCGCACCATACATGACCATCCTTCTCATGGTAGCCACAGCATACCTTCATAGGGTCTGCAAATCCTGGTGATGATAATAGAACAATGAACATAAGTGTACCTCCTATTCAACAAGTATTATAATCAATCATAGGTTTATTTGTATTCGAAAACACATCTTTCACTTTCCCGGGAGAATCTAGGCCTGAGCCGGTCAGGATCATTTGTTTGAAGTTTATATTAATGTTGAAATTGAATTTTAGAATGTATAACATAGAGAAATGACAATTAATCGGTTCAGCACACATACAAAGATGAATGATTAGCTAACTCTATACTAGCATTTTGGATTCTCCCTGGACTTCCCTAGAAGTCATCTAAAGTTTGATCCAGATTTACATTTAATTTTATTTTGCCACGACCCTTCCATTTGGGTGGTGTTGGGCCGGGTCAATATTAGGATTGGGTCTATTTTGACTCATTTTTCCAAGTCATTACTTAAAAGTCTAAACATCAGGTCTTGTCTCAGTTAGAGCATGTATCACTTTACCCAGATAAAGTCCTCAGTTCAATTCTCTTTGCCCCTCTTCTTTCCTCAGCCTACCATGTAGGCAAAACATCGTAAGACACTCGAATAGAGACATTTGAAAGGTGACCCTATGTATTGTACTAAGAAATGGAGAAAAGTTCTGGGTTTGATTACCTAGGCTCTTTGTTTGGCTGATTAATCCATACTTAGCAGAGTGAAGATCCACATATGTAAGAGCCGCCTCGGGAAGTTGAGTCCTAAGTTTCGCAACGGCGTCCTTCAGCTGCTTATTGAACTCAATAGCCTTATCATTCTGTCCCTTTATGCAGCCATATTGATCCAGAAATCCGGGTTTTGGATCTGTAATGTAAAAGAGTGATACAGGCAAACAACCGATTGGACCTGTATTATGTATCCAGAATGACCTTGCTCCTTGCTCATACAAATGCTGCCAGGCATAAAGAATATTTACACTATTGTAAGACCCAAAAACAACAACATTCCATTTCCCAAACGCTATAAAACGACTCCCAAGTACGTGGGTTTTGGGGGTTGAACATACGAAAATTTACCTTGACAGTGAAAACAAAGAGTTTGTTTTCGATTGACTAGTAAACATAATCTGCAACTTTACATAACAGAGAAAAATTACAGAGTAATCCTAGATGGAAGAATCTTACTTGGACTGCTGAAGAAAACTGGGAAATGATGTTGGGAATCGTAGCAAGAAGTTGTTCATCGTTCATTGTACGGAAGGCAACAGAGAGGTCATTTTGGCCAATGTCGAATGTGTAAAGGGCCTTTGAGAAGTCCTCGGGTCTTGGAAGTACACTTCTCTCGAACGAACTCTTAACTGAAATTTCAGCAAGTAATTCAATAACCAAAGTAATGTAAACTATCCAGCGCTACTCATCATATAATCCTAGATCATGTGGAAAACAAAGGAGTGTATTAAGAGCAAGAATGACGATGGTTTTACCCGTATTGTAAAGATCCTTTGTTCTAGACTTGAATTGATCATGATGCCAGATTTGGACATCTAATGAGAAAGGGCTGATTCCATACTGAAATATAGTCTCATTTTGCCTGCGGATGGTAGATCCTCCGGTAGCAAAGTTTGCACCATGGCTAAAGTTTGCACCAATTGAGTTCAAGTATGCACTCAAGTAAGGCAATCCTACTTCTTCCGCTGTAAAGAGAAACAAAAAAACACTGTTTTATCACTCTCGGCTATTACAACTCGTCAATTCGACTATCCTAATTGATAATGTATTGAGAATCGAAAGAGTGAACCAATCTTTAACCAACCGACAACTTATGTCAAAAGGCTAAACAATAAGTAGATAGCAAAGATGATATCAAGATTTCAACTCAGCTAAAAGCGTAAGCTGATGTTAGTCAAGCCACCTTTCTGATCTCTTCCCCAAGCGTGCAGTTGTCCTTACTCTGGAGGTGGAACTAATATAATTTATCATTTACTAACTTAAAAATTAGATAGACATGTATTTGTACATTGCTATGGACGCTACTTGATCCTAGATCAATGATACGCTACCATTTTCTTGTAGGTCATTTGGTTAGGCCTATAAAGACTCCGGAAAAATGGAAAGTTCGATCTTTCATTAGACGAAATGTGCAAAGATGAATTAAATCCGACTCATTCTCCTACTTCTCTATAATTCCTTGATGCAAAAAATCAATTATTATTAGATAAAAGTTCAATTGATGCCACCGGTTAGAGGATAAAGAAAGTATTGCAATAGAGGTGTATTCACCGATGTTTGTGGAATTATTTAGAAGTGTCATACACGCAGGAGGAAATTTAGGCTCATGCCATAGCTAGTCTTATAAAAAAAAACCCAACACATTAAATTGTGTCACATAAATAGAAGAATGGTAGTCAAGTTGGTTCAGCACACATGTAGAGATGAATGTTCGACTCACCTTATATTGTATCCTAGATTCACTACGCATACTAATTACTATCACGACTTCGTCATCTATCAACACTTATGCCAATTATGAAGCTAATCCAACAAATCAAAATTTTACATAATGAGGAGTAATGCTCAAGTAATACTCAAGTGTTCACCAATTTATGTTTTCAAAAGATGATACAAAGTCATGTACAAAAAGTCCAAGTTACTTCTATGATTTATGGAAAAAAGGGGACATTTAGACTTTTAAGAACAAAATTTATCCAGCACCCAAACTTCAAAAGAATAAATTTTTACAATAATGTTCTGATAAAGTGAGGATAAATGATCATGAAGTGTACAACAACAAAGCAACTCAAAATTACAGCATTTTACAAAGCAACTGAAAAGTTATTCTGCACCTACATTTTTTGCCAGTGATTACTCAAACAATTCCAAAAGCATAATGTATGACCAACATAAGTATAATTTATTGATCCACTCCATATACTACCAATTGTTTTCAAGATTAAACCTTATTTCACTTATACTTCTATTTGCTTATATGATTTTATTGATGTGGGCCTATAGAGTTAACTTGATGTTTGCTATAATAAGTTAATAAAATAATCCCTTCTATTCATCTAAGTTGTCCCATTTGAATTGGGCACGGATATTAAGAGTGGGAAGGGGTCCACCAAAAAGGTGGTAGTGGAATATTTTAATTGATTAAATTAATTGTAAATGTGAAAGTTGGGTATTGGGAATTGGAAAAGCGGAGTATTTAAGTGAAAGAAAAATAGACAAAAAAGGAAATGAGACACCTTTAGGTGAATTGGCCATAAAAGGAAATGGGACAACTTGGATGAATAGAAGGGAGTATTTAAACGCGTGTTATCACTAGCAAATAGTCTCTCTGTTACCCTTATTTTAAAGGGTTTCATTTTAATTTGTCCCATTTATTTTGCATTATTTCTTTTTTACACTCACATTCTTTTAATCACGTCCACAAAGTTATATTTTCTTCGACATAATCCCCATTTATATCCTCTACTAGTACTTGTTTATTTTCAAAATTTTACGATTTAATTATCTTTTCTATTAAATCTACAAAATAAAAGGATAAATAGAGTAAAAAGATAAAAATGTACATCTGACCCTAAATCTCGCACTACGGCCACTTAATGGTCTTATGGCAATAGAAGGATAAAATGATGGGCATACAAAAATTGAACAATGTATTAAAACTAGCAGTTTCTAAATCTTACAAAAACAGAGTAAAATCAAACTGAAATTAACACAAATGAAAGAAAAAGGAACAAGATATTAGTTATTACCAATGAAATCGATAAGATCGCGGCCATCAGAATCACGACCAGAAGGCTTGTTGAAGAAAGTTTGGCCATAAGGCCAAGGAATAGGCTCAAAAGCCGCAGAAATACCTCCTGTATCTGAATTTGAATCTCCAAAATTGTACAACGCAGGAAATTTACACGCAGGTCTATCCCTTTTTTCGCTTATAGATTGTCCTGAAACCACTTTAACAACCAATAAAACTAGCAGAATCATCATAAATTTGAAAAACCCCATTTCAGTTTCGCTTCTTTCTTTGATGTTCTTCGCAAAATCAGTCTGTAATTGGTGTTGGGTTGCGCTAAATTAAATTGGGCGTGGTTCTGGTGAATGAGTATGAAATACTAATTCAGTAGTACACCTAAGAATGAGATATTCCAAATTCCAAGAATGGAGAATGCTTGATTAGGACTAAAATCAGGGTTTTTGGCTGTTTTGGGTAATTCCAAATTCAGAATTGAGGAATGAGGATAGGATGTGGACTACACTCAACAGTCAGCACTCAGCAGTAGGATATGGGACACTATATGTACTCCCCTTCTCGATAGTGATTTTTTTAGGCGGTTTGATAGTATTAATCCCTCCATTTCTCGTAATTTGCGGCATTTTTTATTTTCGTCCGTCGTACTTAAATTGCAGTATTTATATTTTTGTATTATGGCCTACCACTTTCTTTTAATCTCATTCATACATTTTAAATTTTTTTTAATTTCATCCACACAATTCATTCTCTCTTTTCATTTATTACCATTTTCTTAATTCTCATCAATTTCATCCATTTTTACGTTTAAAATTACTTGTAATATCAAAAAATATAAATATGGCAGTTAAAGACTTAAGTATGATTTTGATTTTTGTATTTTTGTCTTAATACAAAGATCACTAATATATATTAAATTTATATAATTTATTATTATACATAACTAAAACTATAAAAATTAAATTAATGCATTAGACTGCGTGGCAAGTCAAATATTACGAGTACTATGGAGAGGAG
Organism: Amaranthus palmeri; assembly: GCA_019776075.1. NCBI lineage: Eukaryota > Viridiplantae > Streptophyta > Magnoliopsida > Caryophyllales > Amaranthaceae > Amaranthus > Amaranthus palmeri. The sequence continues at coordinate 2,416,078 of JAAKBH010000002.1, read as the reverse complement.
AAAGTATATTTTTATTTTTGTCTAAATTTATTATTTATGAAGTATTTTTGAATTTTCACCACATGTTAATCACATTTAATGTATATTTCTATTAATTTCTCATGAAATATGTTCTCTCTGTGATTTCTATTTGTTGTTTTTATATAAAAAATATGGAAGTTGGAAAATATTATAAGTTGGATTTCTGACATGATAGAGATATTATTTAATTGACTAAAAAGTTAATGGAGAAAAATATGGCTCCAAATGCATCTAAAATATACTCCCTCCGTTCCTTTTTGTTTTTCCACCTTATTAAAATGGGTAGTTCTATAAGTTTTTCCACTTTAGAATACTTTCCATTTTTGGAAAGTTTTCATCCCACTTTTACCCCTTAAAACCCCACTTTCCTTACTTCACACAACTAGTATTTAATTATTTTCTCTCTCATACTTCTAATACAATCATTACATTACACTATTATTTAATTATTTTTTGTCAAATACTTCCAAAACAATTATTACTTTCTAATAAAGTACTATACAATTAAAATTATACCCACTACCACCAAAGATTCCATTTTTCTTAATCTTGGTGAAAAACACAAATAGGAACATCAAAAAGGAACGAAGAGAGTATAAAATAAACTTATTGAGAAAAAAATGAAGATCTAGCGGAAAATATGTGATGATCATAAGCATTAGAAATATTAAAATTAGAATTGGTAAAACTAATTATGTCAAAAAATTGTGATATAATTCAGAAAATGTTTTAGAAAAATAACAAATAAAATTGTCTAAGATGAAAAATGTAAACATTAGATAGAAACGAAAATAATATCTTTCATCACTTTTACTGATTCATAAGTCAAAAATACATAATTTTTATTTCAAATAATGAAATATAAATTTAGTGACTCATTAAATCACGTGTATCTATGGAGTATCATTTACTATCTAAAGACAATCAAAAATACTCCCTCCAAGTCTTATAGTATTTAGTTGTTACATTTTCTTATTTTGCAAATTCATATTAATTGTCACATTTCATTTGTTTTCAATTTTTTTACCTAAATATCTCATGTTCACACAAGTAATGATCAAAGTACCCTCACTTTTACTACTTACAATACCCCAACTATCATCTTTACAATTAATTTAATCAACTAAAATATTCGAACTACTACCTTTTAGTACTCCATACCATTTTTAATAACTGTGTCTGTGCCTATACAAAAGGGACAATAAAAAAGACTTCGAGAGTTGGTCCGTCCCACTTAATTTGCATCCATTCTATTTATGAGTGATGGCCCACCACTTTCTTTTAATCTCGTCCATACATTTTTACTTTTTTTTAATTTTCTCCATACAATTCATTCTCTCTCTTAGTTTATTACTACATTCTTAAAAATTATTTTTTTTATGCAAATAAAAAAACCACAGAAGGAGTATCTTTAAAAAAAAATAAAGATCACGTATACGTGGTCCAAAACCCATCTTTCCTTAATTTTCACTCTAGCTATGCTCGAGGCTAATTATGTGACAGAGGGAGTATTTATTGCCTACTTGTATTTTAGGGGAGAAAGTCTTAGACTCTTAGTAAATAACGGTTATTTGTGATATTAATAAATCACTTTTGTGTGGTGAGATTTAATAAGGCGAGAGTCTTGTGAATTTAATTTAACATTTTTTATTTTATTTATTTTATTATTATTATTTTTATCTTTTCAATGGTTATTTACAAATCTCGGCTATTGATTAGGATTTATTGTATTTTAGGACACCTCGTGATCAAAGAGTTTAGTGCACCTGTTGGCTATTCATAACCCAAAAAAATCATCTTAATTTGGCGGGGTTTTGTGTTTGATGCCATGTGTCACCATCTTTGACGTCGGATCGCATCTTTATTACCCTATTATCTAATTCGGTGTTTAATTAAAAAAAATTATTTAAATAGTTTAATCTTTTACTGAAATCTTTACAATAATCTCAATTTGATTAATCATAACTAATTTCAACTATAAGAACTGCTTGCTAAAAATGCACCAAGATGGTATATATAAAAAAATAAGAAAGCAAGTACAAAATTAAATTTAAAAATATCAAAAAATTTAAAACTTGAGGAAGGAATTGAGCAAGTTTATTTTTAATTTTAACTTTTAAATTTTTAATAATTTTTATTTTTTATTTTATTTTTCTGTTTGATGCTATATCTAAGAGGGATGGAGGATTAATTACTATTACTATTTACTAAATATCAATTATTAATTCAATTTGGTATGCCGACACCGACATACACATAACACCAACGTTAGTAACTTAGAATCCCCCACCCCATTTTGATAATATTTTAGTCCATTAATTTGTGTACCTTGTAAATAGGTTAAAACTAACTAATAATGCTTCGGACGTTTTTTAAATAAAATTCATATAATATATTTAATTTAAAAGAGTATCTAATACTTCTTTTTGCTTGAAAAAATATCATAATCAGTAACAAGTATTATAAAACGGGAAAGTATAAATTTTCGGACAACAAAATTGTCCACAGAAAATACCTGGAGACAATATACCATGATTGGTGCCAACTCTTAATCAATATGATGTGATTTGTGGCCTGTGGGATTTAAAAAATGATTTGATTTGTGGCATTAATTTACTGTTCCTTTCTTTTTTTGCAAACAAGTTTATACTTTCTCCGTTTCATATTAGTTGTACTATTTGTTTTTCCACATTTTTTAATGTACGAATTTAATCTTTAATATATCTAATTATACATATTGAAAAAATATTAAAACTCAAATTTAATAAACTTTGAATCGAAATGATTCAAATAATATCTCATATGACTATGTTTTAACTTTTAGATTACCGATAATATAAAAGTCAATTTGCTTGATGAATAGTACCGCAATCAATATGTTACAATTAATAAGAACGGAGGAAGTATATATTAGAAATGTTTGTAAAAATTAAGAAAAATAAAGTATATAATCTAATGAATATATTATTTTGTTGTATAATAAACTTGATGAGGAAAAAATAAGGACCATAAACATTAAAAAAATATTAAAAGAAAGTTAGTGAAAAAATATGAGGACTACACTAATAAAAATAGTTTTCTTAAAATTAAACCATAACATAATAAAAACATTTAAATAAAGTTAATAAAATATATGTGAGAACCACAATAATTATTTATTATATGGAAATGAGGATGAATAAGATTATTTTGGTCCAAAATTTTTGATACAAAAATATTCTTTATGAGAACAAGTAAAAAATCCTAAAATGACAAATAAAAACTTTTTTAAAAAACAAAGAGAGTACTTATTAGAAATAATACTACACTCTTCGAAAGTTACGAAAACTTTTTTTAAAAAGTGTGCTACTGTATAAAGGGTGAAAATTTAAAGATAAATAGTTACCAACAATAATTTCATTAATAATTATCATCATATAAAGGAATAGATTATCACTCCTATAATTAGCAAGCACAACTAAGAGAAAGAAAAACATTTCTCATTATCTTATTTTTTTATTAATTTTAATATTTTACATCATCAATATTAAGTTAAAACTCACTATATTTTCTACGTAATCTATGTGTTTTTAGTCAATATTTTCATATTAAAGCCTTAAGTTACTCACTGTGATTTTGTGAATTTGGAACAAAGATTAAAAATATATTAAAAAAAATATATAAATAATTATTAAAAAATGTAAAGATTTACTTAAAAACATAATTAAAATGTTAAAAATGGACAAAAAATAGAGTGCTGCTAATTCAAAGAATAGTGCCCCTACAATGCTAAATGCCTTAGGAATTAGGATGATCTTAGCCTAGGAATGATTAAATCAAAGTCAGGTCATCAACCAGTACCTTGTACTAGTCAGGGTTTAAGGAGGAAAGATAGCAGATAAATCATATACGTGTCTCTCCGAAAAAAAGACAAAGAAAAATCAACGTGAATTAATTAGTTCAATCTTTTGCAACAAACAAGAAAAATTTTGCACCATACGTAGAATAAGCAATTTCACTAATTACTAGAAATAGTTTCACACTATGCACATAATGATAAAAGTTCAACTAAACTATCTTAACATCTTCAAGGCTGAGATTTACATTTGCAATAAACCGCGAATTCTTAGATATAACATCCAAAACTAGAATGCTTTCACGATATCAAACGTCACTATATTAGTCGGTAGCAGACTATCAGTAGTCGTGTATCCAGTTATCAGCTAATAAACAGACGTCGGAGCAGTATATCGAATAGAGAACAGCCTAGCCACCAAAAACACGAACTTTCTCTATAAATACATTACAATCTTCATATTACATAGTAGCTTTGCCTTTTATCGTAGTTTTAGCTTAGTAGAAACTTCCTCTAATGGCTTCTAGCGATCTCGGAAAGCCAGAAGAAGCTGTAGTATTCTAGTCTAATCAACTAATATCAGCTATTCTTCTTTGGTATCAATAGTAACATAAATAACTTGACTGCAGTATATAAACCAGCAGTAAATGAATGTTTGGCTTGAGTAGCTTCTTGGAGTGAACAGTCCGTTTCGGCTCATCTGGTTGAGATAATGATAGAAAAAATATTAATTGGGGGGCATTTAAGTAGGTGCCCTTAAATATTGAGAGCAGAAGAAACATAGGCAGCATGTTGAATCAGGGAATATATAAATATACTCCTAATTCCTACAAATCTGTATTCAATGAACAATCACATGGAGCAGCCTAGCATAGTAGCATGCATATTAATAAACCCGTTACCAATCTAACCAAATGTACGTCGGAAAATATATACCCAATCTGATCACCATAGGAAAGATAAATTCTATGGTTACCTTAACCAAATTTGTTTTCTCTTATGTTACTCGGACTTGGGTCCATGTGACCATGTGGCTCATATCAGACATTGGATGCATGTCGGAGTGTCTGACTTGGCTAAAGTACAAGACTTTGAACTTGATTAAGTGTCCAACAATTCATATCCCAATGTCGAGGATCCGACAACAACATTTAAAGTTTAAACTAAAGAGTTCAAACAGAGGTTTTCTCAACATGAATCAATCCTATCATTCTTGTACTCTTCATACTAGTATACTACTTTTAGCAAGCTAGCAAACTAGTAGACTCAGAAACTTAATAGCAATGATCAGTGACCATTGAGGCATTTGGAGAATTGTTAAATGGAGATAGAGTACAAATTACCTTTATGGGTGACCAATGTACTGATGAGCATCCAATAAGTTAAGCAACATTACGAATACTCCTAAATACTCGGCTATTTGATGCTTCTGAAGCTCCCCTTGAATCACCATGGACGTCAGCCAATGGGTTCATGATAACTCCACCAGGACCTCGAAGGCTAAACCTCCTGTTTTCAAGTCCAAATCCATCACCAGACATCTTATCAGCTAAACTTCGCATAGCTGAAACTGAATTTGTGCCGGAAAAGGAGAAACGTGAAGTGGAGCTACGGCCATCAGGTCTCCTCCAAAATTTGGGGTTAAAAAAATCTGAACCTGGCAGCAAGCAACATGAGCTCCTTGTAGCCCCAGAAGAGGACATCCTCGCATTTGATAAAGCTAAGTCGTACGAAATATCATCTAATGCCAGCTCTAAGCCATGCACACGCGTCTCAAGAGTGCGCATACCATCCTGTGAGCTTCCAATGAATTTCTAAATGACAATAAAACGCCAATGTTAGCACGTGAAAAATACTAAATTAAACAATAAGGTAATGATGATAGTAGAAAAGTGTTAATAAGACAAATTAATAAGAAAACAAAACAATCAATTTCATAAAAGTTAAAGATTCTTTTGCTGAATATGTCGGTATGAAACAATAACTAAAAATAAATAATTAACAAGCAAGTGAAGTAATGAACATAATTACCTGGAGAAGATCCATCAAGCTGGACTGTTGGTTTTCAATCTGAAGAAGCTGCTTACGGATTACTGAAATATCTTCGATATCTTTGTGATGTCTACAAACATTTGCTGAGGTATCACTGATAGAAGCAGCAACTTCAGAGCCATCTCCAGGATATGGTACCACACGAGAACCAGGATTCTTGCTAAATAGGCCTCGCTTAGTTTCTGGCTTTGACGGTCTGGCATCTGCCCTTCGTCTAACATCATTGTCATCACCCGCTGAGTTTTCTGCATAACCCGGAGTTACAGATGAGCCTTGAAGATCAGTAGCATCAGCTTTGGAATCTAAAGACTTCTTGGCATTTAACTTTGAGAGAGCCAATAAGGTTGATCTCTTCCCTGTAACCTCATGGGCACCTCTGTTTCTAGCAGTGGTTTTCAAAGCACTGTCAGTAGGCGACGATCTTCTAAACATAACACGTTTTTGGCTAGTTTGAGGAGTGTTAGAGTCAACTGCACTAGAAACCCTAGATCTGGCAGGGAATCTTCCATCACTGGCATTTTCTGTAAAGATGAAAAGATACAAAGACATGAGAGAACATCCTGATTTGCAGCATTCAATGAAATGGGGAAAAAAAGGGGGATCCATACATTTGTATACTCCGGAACTCAGCATACCAAACATGGAATATAGGAGTATATAGTATTTATCTGACTGGATAAAAATTCAACATCAACCTTATTTTTTTCTGGCCAATCAATAGTAAGCAAGCCACTACGATCCAAGAAAGATACCACGGAAATGTTTTGTCATCCAAATGTTGGTCACAAAATTATAAAAAAAATGAACTAAAGAAAATGAAGCATCTATAAAACAAATCAAATATGACATTCTAACTCATTTTTTATTTAGCATAATACAGACCATAAATCTAAAAATAAAAGTTAAACCTCATTATAGATTTAACTCCTTAAATCCAAATTTACTTGGATCAATATTTTCAACAAAAGGAACCATCTTGCAATCATATATCATCAACCTCAGCATTCTGCATCTTAATAGTCTCCTTATTCAATTATTTCAAACAGGTAATGAAAACACAATTATTTCAACAAAACAGATGCAAAAACAGACACCCCGATCTCACTGTATAATGTTCAATTCCTAGTTACCCGAAACCAAAAGCTTCCTATCGAATCTGAAACTCCATCCCCGAAACTCTAGATTAAGGTTTTGGAAACTTCATTCTCCAAGATCCAGATTACTGTTCTAATGAAAAATCTTTTGGTCTACTGCTCCCATCATATGAACCCTTCCTCCCCGAAACTCTAAATTAACATTTGATTATGCATTTCCTTTCTGGTAACATTGGAGTATTCATTAACACTCATATTTTAAAGATCTAAGAAAATAAACAAATCAACAAAAATCACCTCTAGAGGAATCATTAGATTGAGGTGGTGGTGATCCCTCGTCAAATTCATCAGGAATCTCCTTCCAAACCTCCAACAGCTTATTCATCGCTTCTCTAACGGCTTTCACCTGAAAAAAATTCACAATTCAACGATCGACATTCACATTGATCAAAACAAACACAATCGATTCAGATTTACTTCCTCCGTTGTTTTATTATAATTGCACCAAGCCACCAACTCTCAACTTTCATAGTAAATATATTCAAGCAAATATAACAAGATCTCATCTGGCTACTAGCATTAACTACTATTTGCCATCAAACTTTGTACGTGAATAGTGAAAAATGGGAGATTACCTTATCAAATTTCCTGGATTCAATTATCTTTAAACAAGAACATTTCAACTCGGATAAATTATCTTTCTCCACAACAGCAATTTCTTTCAAAGCTTCAGCAGCAGCTTTTCGCGCACTCCAATCATCCCATTTCAAAAATTCAACCAAACAACACACTAAATCCCTCAACAAATTACAATTTCCAATCTCACAGACCCTAATCGCACTTTTCACCAACACAATCAACCCAGCTTTCGCCTTAAACCCGTCACATTTCAGCAACTTCATCCATTTTGGCAAAACCTTCAAAATCAAAGAAACATCCGGCGACGGAGAAGCCTCAATTGCCGACGACAAACACGAAGCGGCAGCTGATTGAGCAGACAACTCCTGCTCAGATGAGAGGGAATCGCAAAGTGGTCGGAAAATTGAGGAGAGAGATTGATTGACATGGCAAGCGTATGAAGCGGTTAATAAAGCGGCGGTAGATCGGACGGCGGAATCAGGATCACGAAGACGGCGAACGACGACTGAGATCAGTTTAGGAACGTGAGAAGAGAGAGAAACGCCATGGAAAGAGGAAAGAGAAGCTAGGAGTTTGAGAGACGCCACACGTGCGGAGGTACGGTCGGCGCTTGACGTGGAGGAGAGAGAATTAATGAATAAAGAGAATGTTTCGGAAGTTAATGTCGGAATGATGGATTCTAGTTCCGACACTGCTTGTGAAAGTGTATCCCTGTCGGAAAGTTTTGTCGTGCACGTGAGTATACGGTGGCGTAGGTCACGTGTTGTTGTCGCCGACGATTGTTGCTTCGGCGCCATTGGTATAGGACTGTAAAATATTACATTGGTGGTTTAGGGGGAGGTGGAAAGTGGTTTCGCGGTGGCATTGGTGGTTTCCCGGTGAGAGAAGGAAAGAGAGAATGAAAGGTGGTTATGAAGTATAATGTAAGGTGTAACAAAGTATAGTTGTGAATGGCTTTTTAAATGTAAAGTAAGAAATAGAGTTGTCATGTGAATTGTGAATTATGTCGAGCGGTGTCGTTTCGTTAAAAGAAGTGAAGTTCTATTTTTTTCACTAAAATATTTTAACTTTAAAAAAAAATTGTTGAAAATAATTCAATATTTTCGTCATTTAATAATCTTAACTATTGATCATTGTTTGATGATTTTATATTTGATATGTATTTGCTTCGAGTATAACCAATGTGGGAAGGGAGGGGTGGTGTCGAAGACTGTGGTGGTTCAGATCACTGGATATGAAGGGAGCAAATAAATAACAACAGTTGAATTACTTGATGACATTGTAAAAGTGAGATTATTCGCAGCAAATTAGTGAAAGATTGATTATTTCGATAATTTTTCCTTAGAGGTATTTTTTTTACATAGGATCTTTAGAAAGTATTTTGTTGGATGAAAGGAATTTTCAACGTCGTAGAAATTCAATAATCATGGGAAGGATATTATATTTCAATAATATACACACTATTTACACTTTCTACAAATTTAAATTATCAACTTCCTAGAATTTAAAATCCTATATTTTTTTGTCTAAATAAACGACACTTAAATTTTATATTTTAATTGTTTTTTTCAAATAAACAAGATTTAAATTATCAATTTTCGAGAAGGTGTGTCTATCTAACATCTCTAGATTTATGATAGTGGGTAGATCTTAGTTTTAGGGGAGTCTTTGATAAGAAGGTTATTGAATTCTTGGCATTCTTTGGTTGTTTGCTTAACATTGTAGCAATTAGCTAGATGGTAAATTATTGACACATATTAGGTGTCATGTGTACTCCAAAACAATCATTCATTTTTTTTTTCTTTTTTTCCACTCCTCATATCAATTTATTGAATATTTGGGTATTATAGAAGTATATATATGGTCCAAAGAGTTTTTTATATAACATAATATACATGATTAGTGCCCCTAAAAATTTAAGGGTTAGATAGCTGATTATATTACCCATAATACTGATTTTAACTAGTTTTGATTAAGAGAATATGACTTTATTTCTGTTGGAGCAAGAACTAATTTCCTCATACAAAATTCTAATTTAGTTCTCACATAATCGTGCTCTCTACTTAACCAACCTAGCTACCCTACAATCACAAAAACCAAAACTTGGTTTAAAAATATCTTGAAAACAATACAATAAGTGAAAGTTAAAAAGGTTAATTTTCACTTATTGGTGTTCTTGTTCTCTTGTTTTCTCTCGTTTCTATTATTATTATTTTTTTGAAGAAGAAATATTATTATTATTAGTACTATTGTTTTTAAGTTTTATAATTGTTTTTGCCTATTTATTTTATCTATATGCGTTTTATTTATATCTCACGTGGCAGGAACATATTTTAATCTTTCTCAAGCCGGGGGACTCCTTTTGGCCACGCTCTCCTTTGTGGGTATGAGTTGTTGCCGTCCTTCCCTCCCAAACCCTATCCATAGTTTTCTATGAGTGGAATACATTGGGTAGGATGATGATATAAATAATAACAAGAAGTGGGATTGATAACCAACCTCATAAAAGCTAGTTATGGCCTTGTGGGCAATGAAAGAAAGAGATTAAATTAGGGAAATAAGAAAGAATTGAATGCCCCCATTGGATTTGGGGCAACTAAGAATGGGATGGTCCCTAAAGGAGAGGGAAAGGTATGGGATATCTCCCAAATGAAGCAATGTATTTTGGATGTTTCATGTCTCAAGATACAATCCTTATTTTTAAGGGCACATACCCTTCTCTCAATTGTCCATTTCACTAGTTTTTGTATCAACATGATTCATTGTTATTGTCTCACTATGTAACATTAAGTCATTGACATTTTTGGTTGCAACTTGCAACTAATATTTAAAAATATTTTTAAATTTTAGATTTTATTTTGAAACCAGAAATGAAAATTTTGAAAATGTCAAAATTTAGGATGTCATTTTAAAATTTTCTCTATATAACATTAAGTCAATTTTACATTTTGTTGCATTCTTCTTTATGGGTATGGGTGGCCGTTGTCCTTCCTAATCATCGTAATCTATGAGCGAGATACACTGAGTATGATGATGATTATTCTAAAACAATTGTGGAAGTGAGTGAAAATAAAATTTAAATTTTTTCATTTGTTAAATACTAAATTTTTGTCAATTTTATATTTTCAAATGACATTATCGTTTTCAAACATAGCAGGGTATCTAAAGGACATAAATAACCTCAACAAAGACTTGTAATAGTAACAAATATCCTCAAAAAAAATAGTAACAAATTTTGTTCACATGAATTTGGAAAACTGCTTGACTAACAATTTATCTTCTTTTTTAATAAATAGAAGGAAAAATTACCTAGAATAATCCAAACTATTTATGATTTTCCTACAATAATCCCACCTATTGATTAACCATGAATAATCCCAACTTTGAGGGGTATTTTCCTAGAGTAAGCTTGGGTAACCCGATGACCTGCTATAGTAGGTAATTCACCAAAAAAATAAATTAAATATTAATTTATAATTAGAAAATATTTTTGAAAATTTACATAAAAAATTCTAAATAATAAAAAAAATCATAAATCTTTTATGGACATTCTTTAAACATTTTTTTGACATTTTTTTTTAAATTTATCTTTTTTTTTAAAAATAAAACTTACTATAGCAAGTCATCCGTTCGCCGGGTTTACTCTAGGAAAATGCCCCTCAAAGTTGAGATTATTCATGGTTAAACAATAGTTGGGATTATTGTAGGAAAATCGCGAATAATTTGGATTATTCTAGGTAATTTTTCCTAAATAGAAAGTCTTCAGAAAGACCGTCTATAGCATAGACCGCTCTCTCAATAGCCCAGCCCAATGGCTGACATGACTGTTCAGTTACTCATTTAACAAATGGATTGACCTATATTTACCCGTCTATGCTATAGACGATCTATAGTTGTCTATAGCAAGAATTTGGGTTTAATAAAATAAGACTAAAATAAACAAAATAATCTAAAAATCAAAGGAAAAACTGTGGTAAAATATCATTTGCACTGATTGGACATAGAGAAAGCAAACAAAAAACATACTTCATGTGAACAAATGCAACCACAATAATTAGAGGTGTTCATTCGGGCAGGTTGATTTCGGGTCAGGTGTTTCGAGTCGGTTTAAAATCGGGTTTTGTGTTCACATTTGTTTTTAGATAATTATAGATCCATTTTTAAGTCGGGTCAAATGGGATTCGGTTTTAAAGTCGGATGTCTATCGGTCATCGGATCATCGGGTCTGCTTTAAACACCTTTAACAATAATATAATAATTATAATTATTCTTGATAAATATTTCATGAATATTTGTTATTGTTTCTGCTTTCTTTTTCCAATATTTGTCTTTTCTAATCTTCAGAATAATCAGAGTTATGGTCAAACCATTGTTGGTTGATTTGAGGCAGCTCTCTTGTGATCAGATGGAGACATGGGACTACAAAAATCCTTTTTTTTTTATATTATTTTTAAATTTATAGATTAGCCTGATAAAATAAATGAGAAATCAAATTTAATTTTTTTTTAAAAAGTGATGTATACTGTTAAACTGAAATAAGGTCTAATTCTTTTACCATTTTAAGAGTTTGCTATGTTACTTTAAATTTGGTTGTCTGCTTTGATTTAACTAATAAATTTTGTTGTTTTTGTGTTGTTTGAGTATCTTGTTAGATTCAAATGAATCTTAAATAGAAAGGGTTTTGTACAATATCTCAATGAGCATGAAACGGTCATGAAGAAGGCCACGGGTCGTGACACCAGCGTGTGGTGTGACCTTAATACGGGGAGAAGTCGTGAGGTGTGAGCCCTGACCCCTGTCATATGGTGCAACCTTCTACATGTTAGTGTTTTTGCACAATATTATGATCCTTAACGGTCATTCTAATTCCCTTATAATTAGATAGATTTGTTGACTTTTAATCCTGTTTTATAATTCAGAATCAATAAAAAATATTTTATTCGGGAGATTGATTGCTATCTCTAAAGAGGTGTTTATGGTCTTTCTAGCTCTTAAGACTAACATATAATAAAGGGTTATTCTAGCTCAAAAGATTATATATATTAAAATTCTAAAAAATTACAATTTCATTATTTGAAAACATTTTCTTGAAACCCAAACACCCCTAAGAAAGTGGTATTTTGAGCAATCCATGTAAATACTTGGGAATAAGATTCTTAAATCTTTGGCAACCGAAACAGAATTGAATATTTCAATCTTAATTTGCAAACTTAACTTACCAACTTTAAGATGGATGATTTGCTTTTTCCTTATATAGTGATTAACATTTAACAAGAATGTTGAGTGACTTTAAATGCAAGAAAAATGAGTAATCATTTAGTACTCATTCTGTCTCTATAAGTTAATATTTTATTTTTCTTTTTAGTTTGTCTCATTCAATTTACACCATTTTCTTTTTTAATGATAATCTTATTTCTTTCTTATAATCACGGTACCCAGATTTTGGATCTCAGGCTGAGATTTAAGTAAACATTAAGAATGATGCAATTAGACATTTAAGATATTGAAAGTAGGCATTAAGGATATGGTAAGTAAACATTAGGATAGTGTAAGTAAGCATTAAGAATACGGTAGGCTTGAGACACGTCTTTAAAAGAGACGGTCTCTTAAGAGACTGATTGATGTAATAATGCCATTGCCAAGGACTGAGGAGCTTATATACTACATGGTCATTCAAATAACATAAGAAATTTGTTAAGTAATGACCACAGGAGCATAAAAGACATCAGAATTTGCCAAGTATACTATCAAGCCAAAAATATCTTTATTAACCCATAAAAAGTTCTATATATTGATCATGCTACTGGGAAAATTGACTACATAAATAGTATTCCTATAATAATCATTGATGCCTTATCAAAACTATTGTAATACTTTCCTAAAAAATTTATTGTAGTAACTAGTAATGCAATAAGGAAAAAGACCGATGAGGTTGCTCAGTTGAAGTCGGGCTTCTCCGGGTATGTGCAGCCTGACCTTTGGATAATAACATTAGCAGCATAGTTACCAGCCCTCACACAGTCATCAATAGGTTTTCCCTGAACCAGCTGGGATATGAATCCTCCGACAAAAGCATCACCTGTGCGAGAAAGTAATGTTATTATGGCGCCCCAACATGCATCCGTGTCCACGGATATGCTAAAGCGATATAGGATTCAAGTCATAAGAGCATACCTGCTCCATTTGTATCAACCAACTTTTCCTTGGGCAACAATGGTACTGGGAATGTCCTCACTTTGCCGTCTTCAGCAACAACAACGGGATCAGCACCCTGTGTAATCACGGTTATTCTCTTGCGTACTTCTGATGCCTTGGGCCACTGGGATATCTTAAGGGCAATCTCCTCGACGTTGTCGGTCTGTAAGGAAACATGGCTCATCAGATGAATGACTTGCAAGTTGCAATAAATGTGAAATCTTTACTTGGAAAGCAAATTTTACCTCCCAACCATGAGCCTTGGAGAAGGCCCTTGCTTCATCTTCATTGCCAAAAATAATATCTGTGAATCTGAAAGCACATGAAACAAATTCACCAGTATATTTTGTTATAAACATCTCCAAATCTAATTCCACAAAAAAGGAAACAAAAGAAACTCACGGCAAAACTTTCTCCATGGGTTCCTTGAAAAATTCACAGATGAATGGAGCGGAGAGATTCATCATGAAATACTGCAATGCAGCACAACAATCCCTTATCAGAAAGGATTCAAAATTATTATCCAAAAGAATTTTTATGGAAACCAAATTTACCTTATTATTTGCAGCTGCATGTACACCAACACATCGAATGGATTCCAGAGATACGGTAAGGAAAAAGCCGGCAATGTAATAGTACTTGGCTTTCTCAACTATCAAATTTACATGCAACTTTGTTTCATATTGTAGCAAAATAAAAGCACAAGATAACTGATACTACGCAAATGAATGAAACTATAAAGATATACCCAATGCCCAGTTTTCAGGTTTCCTCAAATGGTCAGTCTTGTAGCAGTTAGCAGCCGATAGATTAGCAACTAATGACCTGCATATGTCACAGGGAGAAATCTCTACTGTCAAATACCAGGCGGCCAGTGAAACTTTCTGACAAATATTAGCACATCAAATATGTTAGTGTAGTGTCGATTCTCCTAGCTTGGGAGATGATTTTGATCATCTCATAGCCACTCTATGGCTTGCACATTGGAAGATGAAGTTGGGTGAGCAAGGAAGTATGATGTTTGAGGTTTGGATCACTTCATGAGGTGATCAGGGATGTGCAAATGGAGTGCCTTGAACAAGGTAAGAAGATGCACAAGGAGGGTCTTGGCTCATGCCTTGAACGAGACAAGAGGAAGGAGGGAAGGTGCCTTGCATGAGGAAGTAAGTGAATGTTGGAGGCATGGTGCTCGTTCGAGCATATATAGTGCTATGCCGAGCACCCTGGTGCAGGGCCAAATCAGATTTCCTGCTTTGGCCGACAGTTGGAAGCAAGAAGTCCATTTGTCCTAGTGTTTATTCCATTGATTTAGAGACCTATATAAGGAACTAAATCATTATTAGTAATGAGTGTGGGAAGCTAATACATAAAAAGCAATTAGAGTAGAGAGCCAAGAGAGTTCTTTATATTAGAGTGTATTTCAACTAGAGGTGAAAGCTTTGAGCTTGAGAGATTGTTCTCAAGGTGTCTGAGGGTTCGGTCATTTATGTAATGTTAATAAATTAATGATATCAAGATACCTCATAAATCATCTTGTGTTCTTTTTGTTGCTTCATTATGTATGCTCTGTTTTTCTTAGCTTTATTTCTTCTTGTCTATTCTATTCTATTACATGTCACTCTCTCAATAAAAAATTTCCCTCCAAAACTTAAACAAAACATGATGTCATTGTATAATGACTACTATTAATATCTTTGACTTTACTAATTTTTAATTTTTTACTTTTTATGTCACATCATGTATTAGAAAGTCATAAAAGTATATTTTATTTTATTTTTCAAGTTTTTTTATAAAATCTTTATAATGTTTTTTATTAAAGGAAAAATTACAAAAAACTACCTTTTCTGAAGGGTGACTTGCAAAAAACTACCTTTTCTAATTTTTTTTGCAAAAAACTACCTTATATGATATTAACGTTTGCAAAACACTACCTATTGACGGATTCCGTTAGTTGACCGTCAAAATTTGGTTTGACTTGTCACGTGACTTGCACGTGACCTTCTTCTTCAACCCAGAATTTTTTTATTCTTTTTTTTTTCATTTCCCTCCTTTTATCCATGAATTGTTCTTGAAGCTCAAATCAACAATTCATGAATTGTTTAGAGTGAGATAACTAAAAAAAAAAATTGTTCTCTTTTATTCCTAATTTTATTACTTCAACCTAATTTCTAATTCTCTTTCCTAATTTTATTTTTTTTTTGCTCTCTTTATTAATCTCCATTATTGCATCTTCTAATTCCAGATTTCCATTGATTATTGATGGCTAGTTCAAGTTCATCGATCCAGTCACAACAAACCCAGAACAATTCATCCGGATCCGAAGCAGACCCTCTCTTTTCTCTGAAGTTTTTGAAGAACACAACAAGGGAAATCAATTTTTATTTCTCTGAAATTTCCTTTAAAAATCCCACCTGGGTCTTTGATGTGAGAATCTGAAATTTCCTTTAAAAATCCCACCTGGGGCTTGTATAATTGGTTGTCTGCTCATGATTATTGGGTTTCTGGTTTTAAATGTCTAAAATACGTTCTTTCAAACACAGGTTGATGAAATTTATTGGGTCTTTTCTTCATACTTTCAAGTTGGTCCAATTCTTCATGCTTTCAAATTGGTCCAATTCTTCATACTTTCAAGTTGGTCCAATTCTTCATACTTTCAAACACAGGTTGATGAAATTTATTGGGTTTCTGCGCATGAATTAAAGGATTGCAAGTTGGTCCAATTCTTCATGCTTTTTTAAAAATTATGATGAAGATTCAATTTTTTTGATCCAGCAAGATTTGAAATTTATTGGGTCTTTTCTTCATACTTTCAAATCTATTTTTGATGGGTTTTAAGAAAAGATTTGAAATTTGAGAAGAATTAAGGATTTCATTTGAAAAACTTATGATCTTTGATTATCTGCAAATTGGGGTGTTTGGTTGTCTGCAAAAGGAAGAAAAATGGTTGAAGAAGAAGGTCACGTGCAAGTCACGTGACAAGTCAAACCAAATTTTGACGGTCAACTAACGGAATCCGTCAATAGGTAGTGTTTTGCAAACGTTAATATCATATAAGGTAGTTTTTTGCAAAAAAAATTAGAAAAGGTAGTTTTTTGCAAGTCACCCTTCAGAAAAGGTAGTTTTTTGTAATTTTTCCTTTATTAAATGAGTATAGGATATTTTGAGATGGCTAAAACATAAAGCCTAAATTTTTTTATTTTTTTGTTTATACAAATATGTCAGAAATTTTAATATAGTCGTGCATCGCACGGGCATATTCTAGTTCTTTACTAAAGTAAACTCCTTAGCTTTTCATTTCAAAAAGAATTGATGAATATTCCAATTCCTTTTCTACAACCAACAATGTGCGTGTAAGAAGCAATGAAATTCAAGAAAAAACCCAAATATCAAAGACATACTCATAAAAAAGTCATGCAATTGAATTGAACACACAAAGTCATGATCATATCCTGATTAACACCAGTATACCAAACAAGTCAATAAGACATCTATCAATGACTAAACCTTACAAGTTGTGGTTAATAGATAAAGATGTAAACAGTCAATATTCAACACTGAAATACAACATGCTCAAGCAAAAGAAATAGCATTATGCAAAATCAAGGTTCAAACTGACCTTTCACCACCAACGATACAAACAGCACAGGTACCGGTAGGCACAGACTCATGTTCATAATAGTGAACCTGAGTGATGAAATTCTTACACATCATAAATAGGGCAAATATACACCGAATGAAGCTAACAGCATGTAACCTATAAATCAAAACTTACATTCACACCAGCTAATTTTGCATCGCGCTTCATCTCCTCTCCAAACTTGTCTTTTCCAATGCAGCCCATGTAACTGGTGGCACCAGGTTTTTGAAGCATCCACTGTAGAACATTACAGATTATCATTCATTCTACTACCACGAAATCTAGCTAGAAACTACATTTTGTTATAGAAAGATGTGAGATTATACTTGGGCAACTCTGATCGAATTTTGGGTAGCACCTATCAAAAACCAAACAAATTGCAAATATTAGCTAAAATTGATGATGTTACGCAATTCTTTGAAAAACTTTATCCCAATTTTTAATAGTACCTCCAGCAATAAACTCCACTTTAAATTTCTCATTCATTTCTCCGTACCTGAAAAGTATTTGGCGATTAAAGTCTGCAATTTATAAAGGCATTTCCAGAAATAAAAAATGTACATAAACGGAAGAACATGAAGAAATGTGCGCTCTAAACTTATATAATATCATGTTCCATATAACATGTGAAAAACATTGAAACAAAAGGATACACTAGAATGAGTGATGAAGGAATCTAGTTTTCTCATCACACAAAAAACTTAAGAAAGCTCACTTACATCGGCAAGTGCTTGTCTTCTGCGAGTATAGCATTGTTCAATTTGATTTCATACCTGCATCAATCAAAGCGAATAAATAACCATTTCCTCTTCTCGGTGTAAAATTCTCCATTGTTGAGGTTCAATTGAGCTTACCTCTAACCAAACATTACTATAAAACTACAGAAGTAATGATAGAATTCAACTGATCCGTTTACTACTATTCTCAGATTTGGGATTGAGATTCGAAATTCAATAATACAATACTCTACAGATTCGGTAAATCATTCCATAATTTTGATTGTTTATGGCGCAATATTAGAGAGCTTACTTGTTCAAAAAATCATCATCGACTACAGCAGAGATATCCAATAGAGGATTTCCCATACCTAACAAAATTCCTTCATACTCCATTATTAATCTGAAAATGCCTAAAGAGAATGAAGAAGTTGAGATTCAGATGATCAGATCTATAGAAGGGAGTGTAAGAGTAAAATTGTCGGGGCGATCTCTATGAGAGGGCTTTGTGTTTTATAGGAACAAATTTCAAGTATTCACCAATCCCTTTCAACTTTTTGGGCCTAATCAAGATTTTTTATTCATATAGATACCGTCTTTCTGACAGACGTCTTTCAGGCCCAGCCCATTAAGTTTAACATCTATTTTTACTCTACATTTTTCTTTATGAGTCAGTTCAATTAGAGATGGTCTATCAAGGAGATATCTCTCACGAGAATTTGTGTTTCATATATACATTTCTTGTTAATTTTTAGGATCATTTACCAACTACAGCCTCTAAGTTTACTCAATTTCAAATAAACAGCCTCAAACTTTGTTTTTTACCAACTACAGCCTCCAACTTAACAAACCTGACATCGAGACAGCCAAAAGACCCCATTTTAACCCCATTTTTTACTCTCTTTTTTGGTTGTTTAGGCTTTCTCGATTTCATGTTTGGTAAATTGGATGTTGTAGTTGGTAAAAAATAAAGTTTGTGGCTGTTTATTTGAAATTGAGTAAACTTAAAAGCTGTAGTTGGTAAATGATCCTAATTTTTATGTTGATGTATACGAATAGTCTATTTCTTCATTTAATTACTTTAAGATCATAAGTAATCGTTTGGGGTTATAAGTTATCATACTAAGACTATAAAAAGTGATTATACTACATTAAAATTATAAGTGACCACTTTAACGTTATAAATGATCACTTCGAGACAAATAAATGTTTATAGGTTAGCCTATTAGAGATAGTCTCACCATGAAACCGTCTCATTTAGAAATTAGTGTTTAATTTTTTAAATTTTCTTTGTGGCAATTTGAAACACATACAAAGAGTTAGATATGTCGGCTGATTTAATCAGTTGTTTTTTATTAATTGGTTTGATCCATTGATTTTTAATCCACTCATGTAACTAGCTTGTTCAAAAATAATCTACTTGTATGCATCTACATAAAAATTAACAAGAAATGTATATATGAAATAATATCATAAGTCTTAACCATCCAAATAAGAACATTCAAGCCGAATTCGACAAAATTGTGAAACATCGACTCATTTGCTATAATATACAATTAAAGATAACTCATCCGATCGGATGATATTTAACATCCGAATTCGACAAAATAAAACACTTCCCAAGTTGAAGTATCTCAAGAAACTACATGCATTTAAAACACCTTTTAATTACTACCGTTAAATGTACAACCTCTCAACCAAAAAAATGTAACAACTAAAGATATTTTCCTTAATCCAAATTTCTCTAAGAGCTATAAAAATATAAAACTTTTTTATTTATTTTTTTTAATTATTCATTTACGTGTCTAAATTATCAATGAAAATAAAGCTTTTCTTACAAGATTAATTTAATAAAAGTAAATTTTACTAAAAGTAATTTTTTTTTCCATATAAATCGATTTTATTTACACTTTTTCTTTCAAATTTTTTCTCTTCTCTAGAATGGCGACTCTTTTTCAATTTTGCTTTATTAGAATTTATCACAATCACACGTTGTTATTAAAATAGTTATTTTTATTATACATTTTATTTAAACTATATTATTTTATAACGATAATATATATTGCATTGTCATTACTTAGAATTTATAATTATATTTATGAACACATTCATACATACGTGCATTACACGGGTATATACACTAGTATATATATATTAGGAGTACTCTACCTACATGACTGCCAAAAGTCGATTTTGAGGAGCAGAGCAGTTTCCGTTATCCATTCTCTCTCTATTCACAAACCAATTAAAAGATTTTTCAGATTTTTCGTCTCCTTCGTCCTCTGAAAAACCAATACAAATTAGGGTTTTTGATTTCAATCAAATTTGGGGTTTATCTTCCACCATGGTTTCTGATTCAATCATCAATGCTTCCGTTCCCGATGCTTCCAAGGATTCCACCAAGAAAAAGAGGGTAAGTATCTCATTTCTTTGATAATCATATTCGTCTGTTTGTTCGTTCCCAGTGTTATTGAATGAAATATGTTTGATATTTCTCTGAGCATGGAGTTTTAATGCTGGTTTTATAGTCTAATTGGTCGGCAAAATTGAAGCACTCCAAGCGTGATGTTCGTCGAGAACAGTGGCTTTCTCAAGGTACCACATTGATCTTTCATTTTAATTGTAATTTTACTTCTTGATTACTGTTTCTTGTTTTGATTATGTAATCATATTGGTTAAGAACTTGGTTTTGTAAACCAATAGGTAAGAACAAGAATTGCGAGAAGGCAGCTACCGTGGTTGTTCCTTCTGGTGGTGGTGGTAAATTCAATGGGCCAACCATTGACTTTCGGAAGGAGGCAGCTTCTTTGTGTAAGGATTTGGAAGTGAAAAGTCAGAGAGTGGAGGAGATCAGTCGCAATGACAGTGATTCGGAATCATCTCCGGTGAATAGTCCGACGAGTAGCATTTCAGGGGGCAATGATCCGGGGAATACTTACACTGCGAGCAGCAGTAGCAGTTGTAGTTTTAGCTTCAGTAGTGGCGGGTGTTGTTCAGCGAGTATGACTGAGGAGGAGGAATGTGAAGGCGATGGAGGCTGTGTTGATGATGAGTGTTTAGATGATTGGGAAGCAGTTGCAGATGCTTTAATTGGTGCTTCTGAAGATAGTCAGGGTCATAACCAGGATGTTGTTTCCCCTGATCGAGAAACGGCACTTGGATCGAGTTTTGGAGCTCAACAGACTAGTTGTGAGGATGTGAAAGCTCAAGAGGATGGAGTTGGGATTCTGGGCAGGGGTAATGGAAATTGCAGAGCTTGGAGGCCAGATGATGCTTTTAGGCCTCAGAGTTTGCCTAATTTAGAGAAGCAGCGGAGCTTTCCATCGAGTATAGAGAGGCATCATGGGTTTACAAACCCTTGGGTTCGTCATATGACTCCTTGTGTGCCTACATCATGTCCTATTTGTTGTGAGGATTTGGACTTGACGGACTCAAGTTTTCTCCCTTGTTCGTGCGGGTTCCATTTATGCCTTTTTTGTCACAAGCGGATTATTGAGGAAGATGGTAGATGTCCTGGATGCAGAAAGCCATATACTTCAGATCCAAAAGAGAAGGAAACCAATGTCTGCAGTGCTGGAGGTAGTCTAACAATTCGTCTGGCTCGATCTTGTAGCATGTCGTCTTCAAGGGTTTAAGAGAGAAACATTGAATTTCTTTTGTTCAGCTTATGTATGGTGGAACTATCTCAGTTTTTACTTTGTGGTGTCTATCAGTGTTTCGTTCATCTAGCCGGATTCTAGTTCATAGATGTGGGTATAAAAGCTTGTGGTTTTAAGCATCCGAGTTATTGATCTGTCTTGAATATAGAGTTTGTTCTCAATATGTGTGGTGCTTTTGGTAGAGGAACTGATGCTAGTATGTTAATAGATAAGTGGTACAGAAATTGAATACATCTAAGTTTTTACAATCTTGTCTATTTATTATAGTTTTTGCAGTCATATTAGATACAAACCATTTGATCCATTTAAATTTTGCACTAGCTACTTAATTCCATCACGCGCTTGGAGTTGTTGTCATTTATTTTAGCAGCAAGGTTGAGGTTTCTCTGTTACCTCGTAGAGTATATACTATACTGTACTTTTGTTTAACAAGGCTTGTTACAACTTCTAATGATTAATAGCAACTGCACGTTACGCATATAAATGGCTTTCTTTGTAGTATTGGTTCTACCTGTGGGCTGTGATTAGTTGGAAGGATTATTCCATCATCAAAACTTGTTTTGGAATGACCTTGTTCTTAATGCTTTGGCGCATATGACTCATTGTCTAATTAATATTCACAGCCAATGCTGGGTTTTTTTCTTAGTCTCAGAACATCTAAAAGTAAAGGAGCATTGTTCAAGTTTTGTTTATACTGCTCAATGTGTTTTGCTATTTGCTTAGCATAGGAGATTGATCCTTGGTTTTGAGGGGCACGACTATTCATTTTTATTAAATGGCATGTTGTATGCAGCCTTGAAAGTTGACACAGTGACATTTAACAGGTAATTTGATATTGATTAGATATGGATTTACGGTTATGTGAGTTTTCTAAAGCATCTAGTAGTTGTCTTTGAACCTTATCTGTTAGATTGAAGGATGAGGGTTTCTACTAGAAGAGGCCATAGTAGACGAGCTTGAATTGTTTAACTTCATTCTAGGAGATTGAAGGTTTACTGAGCCAGTAAGACAATGGTGCACTTTTTATACTCGTAAAGCAACTTCCATTTCTGTTGATAGCTTTTATTTTTTTATCTCATAAAAATGACTATTAAGTTTATTTATGTTCATGTACATTTTTACTTTAGTAAGTTGTTTACAGTTTTCATTTTTTTGGATCTATTTGTTTTGAGTTTTGAGTTTTGACTTTCTCTTTATCCTTTGATTCCTGAATATGTGCGTAAACACAGTTCTTGATGCGCATTACCTAGCCGTACTTTGCTGGATCCAAATGCTTATGTAGGTATTTTGTCTTGTTTCCGTCTTGCTGTGCATTTATGCAGGTAACCATACTGTTTTTATTGCTTTTGTAACCTTTTATTGTACTGTCATGCATGAGTAGTTACATTTGGTATTTCGTGGTTAGCTTGTGCAGCAATTAGCTATCAGAGTAAAGGTTTTTTTTTATCAGTTATCGTGTTGGAATTAGAAATGACTGATGACAAAAGGGTCTCCATAGTATGTATCCTTGTTTGCCTCTAGCTTGGAATTAATGTTCTTCCCAGTGCATAATGTGGTTATAATTTATATTTCTATTTGTTAATATGGGAGTTGTGACTTATGATTTCATGATATCTGAGTTGACATTTATGTGTTCGAAATAATGGATTGACAATTATTTCGAAAAGCAATGAACTATTCCTCTATGCTTTCGACAGCTTGTTTGTCAAAATGTGAGCATTGACTATGATTCATTAACCTGCATCTTTTTTGTGTTCCTGCCTTCTTATTCTGCTTGTAAATCTTCTTTCTGAAAGTTATTAGATTGTTTTATTTATATTTATTAAAAAATAAAACTTTGGCTGGGAGCATCGTGTATAAACATACCACGTTTTAGGCCATTTCAACTGATATTTCTTAACTCAGGCTAAAATTTGGCAATATGATGCATTACTCCCGTTACCGTATTATCGTGTTTGTTACCGGAACCGCGACCGTTACTGTATTTTTGCACCTTGTCTAGGAGACTGAAGGAGAAATTTTGTTTAAAGTTTCTTGCTGGTTAAGTTTCCCCTGGCTGATAACAAGCCTTCAAAGTATAATGCAAGCATGTTTTTACGTATCTCTCTCAACTCAAGATCATTTTATGATGCTTGCATGTTTTTGGTCCAAAATGAAGTTTCAAGTTGTCCATGATTTTGTTGTAGAGTCTACTAGGAATCTAGGAGTATTCCACATGGATTCCCATATATGAGTTACTAGCCAAACATGGTTACAATTATGTTGTGTATGGATCAAGGATATAAAGGAGAGGATGGAGAGGGAATTGGGTGAAAGGATTTTTCTCCATTTGGATATCAAATGAGGTAGAGAGGAGTTGGAGGAGAGGAATTGTTCTCTTGAAGTGACGAGTGATGGCAACCTTACATTTACTGAGAAATTTATATCTTATAATAATAAGCTTTAGAAGGAAAATTCATCTTTGTTTTCCCCCTTCCCTTCTTCCTTTTCTTTCTATTTCCTTCCATTTCCTCCTTGACATCATCCAAACATACTCTTAGTCATTTGGATCTGCATATCTTACTGCCCGACTGCCCAGCTTGTGATTCTTCTGGCTTTTAACATGGGCGTGACGGTGTATAGAAACACTAAAATGTTTAAGTTATGAAGATTGGAACTTGGGGAGTGAAGATGTTGAATAAAACTTCCTTTACATGTTACTATCTGCGGTTATGGCCCATAGCGCAAATACAAGATGGCATCTTCGCATTGCGACTATCATAACAATTTTTTTAGCTTGACTCACTGCTTTAAATATGTGATAATGCATAATTGCATGAAAAGTTCTCATCATTTTTCATCCTTGATTTTTCTCGTGGTCTTGTAGTTGAATAATGAATTTGATATTTTGTTTATGAGGCAACCTGCTCTGTCGATTACAAACACAAATGATTATCCAGATTCTTATCATAATATGAAGGAAGTAATTTTTGTTGAAATATGCTATGGATATAATTATGGGGTTTCCTAATTACTTTTACTATGTAGCATATACTATGACTTTTCGCAATGCAAGCATGTTGCCTAGATAAAGGAGATCAAATTTGCAGTTCTACAGTCTTCTTGTTTGGATGTCAGGTTATATTGTTCATGAGTATGTGTGTCCTTAAAATTGGTTTATAAATAAAAAGAGGAGACATGTAAACCACCTGTAGCAGAAAGCAAAACGAGTTTAGCAACTTGGAGATTTCAGTTTGTGCGTGCCCGATACTTTTTTCCTCTGGCTATTAAATGAAGTTCCATCTCGCAGCTGTGAGCTTAGCATATCACCTTTCACCACCCTTTTATTTCTTGGTGCAGATCTATTTTTTAGTGCTTGTACTATGTTGTGGAACTGCAATTGTATCAGCTTTGAGCATTTGAATTTACCACTTTAAGGCGACAAAGCTATCCTGGCTTGAGCTGGGTTTAGTTTTGTGGATGGATCCAATTAACCTAGTTTATTGATAATACTGTTTGCTGGTGATGATACGATGCTTATTTCTGCTTTGAGAGCTTCCAAGGGGTATCGGAATACAATATTTTTTGTTGTGTTATCTAGTATCTTTTGAGTGAAAGCCAAATAGATCCTTTAAGTGGTCTAAGGAATCCCTTCATTTATTTATTAACTTAATAGGGCTATTGGGCTTGTGCATTGGCCTGGGGGTAGCACATCTAAAGGTGGTCAATTGGGAATGTGTCTTGCAAAAAGATATACTATTACTATGCTATATGGTATAGTCTGCATAGGGTTTTACCTCCATACTAATAGACAGTTGCTCCTGACTCCTGTCATTATCTTCCCAGTTCCCATTGTACCATGCACCTTATCTTTAGTAATGGCCTTAATCATACTTGCTAAGCATGCTGAAGTTTTACTTTGTTGATGGTTTGACAGTGGCTTCTGTGTCTGTTGGATATTGCTGGGATATTGTTGAAGATGAAATTTTTTTGCCTGAAGAAATCTGCACCTTCATAAATTATTTAGGTGGGAATGGGGAGGAAGTATTGAATACCTAAGATCTGCTCTCGGTCCCTTTGAGTTTCCTCTTATTACAAAAAACTCAGGGGAGTAATGCCTTACCAGCTACTATGTTTATCCATATTCAAAATATGTCATCTGCTATTTTCCAGAACCCGAATACATATTTCTCTAGATAGTGGCATGGTATTGTTTTTATGAGCGGGATATATTGGTTATGATGATGATGATAGTGATGATGGTGTAGGAATTGTGTGTCTTCTGTACATGAAATCTGTTATCACTATTTTTGTAGTCATAAAGGGGCACTTTGAGTTATCTTTCAGAATATTAACTTACAATTATCAAGTTTATTTCCTTGTAGTTGTAGGGTATAGACTACAGAATATTGGCTCTAATGCTATCTTTCTGATGTGAAGAGTTCTAAAGTTCTAGGTACTGAGCACTATGCAAATCTTTCTAGTGCCAAAGCTGCTGTCTTAGTTATAAGGGAGGATTCAGAAAAATGAAACCTTTAATCAAAGCATTACATATTAATTGCATATTCCTGCTAATTGTACTCTAGGATAGACTGAAATTATTCATGAAATAGATCTCTGATGCAAGATATTGATCTGTGCTGAATGGGTAGCCTCTTCCACCACTGGACAAAGGTTGAATCATTCAAAAATACATCCTTGCCCAGGAGCTCATTCTGGGCCCATAATGATACTTTTCTTTCAAGATGGAGAACTCTCTCTTTGACTTCTTCAGAGAATTCTGTGTTGCGGGTTATTATGCAAAGCTCCTCAACCTCGGCCCAGAAGCAGGATTCTGGCATGGGGTCTGTCTGTATTTTCTCTCCTTGTTCACGCCATTTCTGTGTATATCTGTAACGGGATGGCCTTCCTTTGCTCATGTATGACCCCGTGTCTTCATTCTTCAAGTGGCGGTAGTAATTGGCTATGTCCAGGGGCTCAACCAGGCGCCTGTACTTGGTACCAAGCTCAATCCATTCTTTCTGCCCCTCAAACTCGTCAGGTAACTCATTTCTCTTCAACATCTCGATAATCTCATCCCATATGCCTGCTAGTTCTAATCTTCTTATATTATTGTTGAAGTCTTCAGTGAGCTTTTGCATCCTAAAGGCATCATAGTAGCCTACTTTTCGGACTTCACAATTGCTTTGATATCTTTCCAGCATACCGAGCACTTCTATAATTCTGTTCTTGTTGCTGTTGATCTTGATCTGATTTCTTGCTTTCTGTTTTTCTAGCTCTCCGGCTGCTCGAAGACATAGTCTAGCTCTTGAACTCTGGCATAACAAACATCAATAGTTTATTTCCGGCAATTTCGATGGAGACTTCTAGAAAATGAGGAGAGGAGATTCTAGAACTTACCAAACCTAAATCATTCAAGGCATCACATAAGGGCACATTTCCACCATCTCCTTTGTTCTCTGTAGATAAGGGCAAATCTTCCAGTTTCTCCAAGTAAGCTACCCTTGGTATATCTATCCTCTCATGTAATTCATGCTCATAGATTAAATGTTCTTTCAGACTTCTCTGAACAACATCACCCCATTCTGATTCTGATCCTAATTGAAGACAGTAGTATAAGATCTGAAGAATGGCTTCTGAATTTTCCAGTATGATAAATTTTCCATTCCCAGCACAAAAGACGTAGTTTCCGAAAGGTCTGTAGGGGCTAAGCTCAATGAAATTGGTAACATTTTCCAGTAGCAAGTTTGTACACCCCATGAATTTACAGGCAACATGGCTGGCCACTAATGCGGCATTTCTGATTACTGTCGAAACAAACATCGAAACTTCCCCTGTTCTTTCAATGGAATCACTTGCATAAAACGGAGAGTTTGGGTTGAAGTAATGAAGAATTGGCTGTAATTCTCGCTCAATCGATGGAAAAGGAGTGAGAGAAATTCGCGGGATGATATCGTATCTCATGATGAAGTGTGTGAAATGTCGACTCCAGTGTTCTCGTTTTATGGCATGATTCATGATTTTATCACCCACTAGAGGCGATCCAAAAGTTATACAACGAGGCGGTATGTGATTTATGTGTCTCTGACTCTGGTATTCCAAAAACCACAGAGCTGCAAAGATAGCTATTGCTGCACCTGAGGAATGTCCGGTAAACACAATCTGCTTACCATCTGTTGCAGCACTTTCCACCTGAGAATCACATTTCAGTTATAATTTCTCGTATGAGTCGAGTTATTGCAAAACATGTTATATGACTAACACCTATGAAGTGCATGAAGCATCCTTAATGCAAACCATCTACCTTATCTAAGTTCATCGTCGTCACCATCATCATCATACCCAATATATCCCGTTCATAGAAGTTTTGATCGTGTTTAGGGAGGGTTTGATGACAGCATATCATACCCTATCAAAGGGGATAAGGAGGTTGTGCCCATAAGACCCTCGGCCTAAGGCAAAACATGTTGATCAAGCACTAAACTGTAAGTACAATCTCATTTTTTCGATAAAACATGCAAATATCATACCTCGTTTTTGAGCGTAGTATTAGCCATCAATGCTTCAAATCTCTGAAGAAATGCATGGTTTACTGTTGCAGCCTCATTGCTTCCAATCTGTTTCAAGGAAGGGAAGATACTAAGATTGATCTTCGCTTCTCCGAAAGGCTTATGTGAAAACCAGTTGCCAACATCCCAGCCGCCTGCGAACCCAAAGATCAGTTCCGATCCCAAGCCACTAGATCTCTCCCACAAGTAAGGCTTATCAGTACATAATTTGTGAGCTTTAATGGCAATGGCACAAGCTCTACTAATCAACTCTTCATTTAATTCTATTTTCTCTCCTGCCATTTCCATTATCTGTGCAGGAACACAGCACAGAAAGCTAATTATAGTTTTGCTGGTGGGTTTGGCCAATACAAAGAATAACAAAAGTGGGTTGTTTTTCCGAAAATGCCCCGATTCGAAGACTAATGGGGCTGCTTCTAAGGTACAATTGTCGAGGGCGTCTTCGTCATTTTACTAGTATTGACCTAAAAGGTAAGACTTGTGCTAAATTAGTGGTCATAAAATTACATGATGATGGATTATTTTCGTGGAAAATTCATTGTTACCCACAAATAAAATACGCATCCTTCTCCCCACTTGCGTATTCAACTGATACTTATTATAACACGTCTTATATGAGACCGTCTCACTATTAAACAGGATCAATCTAATTGATATCTTTTTTATTAATTAAGTAATATAAATGGTTTATTCGGTTTTTTTTTTTTTTTGGAAATTATATATTGGGCCAGTTCATATTATGTCATTATACGATAAGATGGCCTTAATAAAGAATTTATCTACTTATTATTGCTAAAAGAAAAATGTTACGCGTATGGACTTGACTTGTCTTAGAATTGGGGTCCTGTACTTTTGGCCTTTAGTTTCTAAAGATATTGCCACGAAGTGAGTAGCTAACACTTTATTTCTTGTCAACAAAATCTTTTTGGTTCATTGAAATGCTTATTTTTTATTTTTATCCGTTTTATTTAATTTATTATATATTTTTATATAATTGATAATTGATTATGATACTTTTCTTAATTTTTCCCCATGTTATTAGGATCGGAATTTTACCTAGGATCGTTAAAGGGATAAGATCGAAATCAGTAGAATCGAATCGTAAGATCGTGTGATCTTTGTGATCTTACACATATGCATTAATGTGCTTTGGATTACTGATTATCAATTATATTTGTTCTCTTTTTTAATCTTTAAGGTGTTAGTAAAAACTTATTTGACTTTATCTATTAAGTTTTGAAAAAAATACTTTTGATTATTATTTTTAAGTGAAATTTTTATTGTAAAAATATTTTACGTTTGAAACTACCTATGTAGGATCGGATCATAGGATCGTAGAATAGTGTTATGAACTTACCATATAAATTCTAAAGCAAAGTAGGATTGCATGATTCTACCGACATTAAGATCCTACCTACGATTCGGATCGGTCGCCTATTTTTGGATCATGATCGTAAAATCGTAGATCAGAATCGGGATTCTGATAATTATGATTTTTTTCTTTCTCAAGTCGGAGACTCCTTTTGACCGCGCTCCCCTTTATGGGTAAGAGTTGCCTCCGTCTTTTCCTCCTTAGACCCTGTCCTTAGTTTTCTATGAGCGGGATACACTAGATAGGATGATGGTGATGAATACTTTTCTTAATTTTTATCTACATATATTTTTTTTGTTATGTCATACTATATTATTTCAAGAGTCAAACTAAAACTCCATTAAAGGAGTGAACTTTGAACTCTATTATAAGTGAGTTCTTTGTGAGTGATATTTATTGACTTACTAATGAGTCCTTACTAATTGTGTTCTTGCAAACTAGCATTTGGAAAATCACAACTCATTATTTTTTTGGTCTTGGATCCGTTAGGTTTTAAAAAAATTGAACCCAGTTTCTAAAATTTAGGTGCGGGTTTGAGACGGATTCAATAAGAACTTGAACTCACAACCATCCTTATTCAATATCTTCATCCTTGTAAATCAAATATACAAAGGTGAAATTCAAAAATAAATAGCGTCTCAAGTCAAAACCTTTCATGATCTCGATTTGAAGAGAACTCATTCTTTTCATGATCTTGAGCACAAGCAAACTAAGAATCAGAAAAGAAAAAATTAACTCTTCGTCCTATAAATATTGCAATATTTTGAAAATCTATGTATAGTCTGAATTTAAATTTTATCCTTTCTTCTTAATAGTACCAATTTTAGAAAGTGTAAATTACCTTCCCTCCATTAATATGATTAAATCTTCATGTTCATCAGGAATTTAATTTTAATCCGTTAATACTCTACCTACCTTACTCCCTATTAAATTGAGTAACTCTCTTCATCTCTTATCCTTAGAGGACACTAGAGATGGAAAATTCTACCCTAAAAGGTAATTTTAAAACTGTCGCTCTTCTGAGAAATCATCTTTATGAAAGACGTCTTTTAGACACATTCTATTAAAGCTTAATTAAATTAAAAAATAGACTAACTTAATTATGAAAGGTTTCTCAAAGAAACCGTTTTCCACAAGAATTCATATTTTTAAAAAATAACGCTTAATCTTCAAATGAGACAAAATTCAATTTCGAATCACAAATTCTTGTGAGAGACGGTCTCTTTAAGAGACCATCTCTAATTGGGCTGGCCCATCATATATTTTTTACAATATTGTAAGTAGGCATTAAGAATGATATAAGTAGATATTTAAGATATTAAAAGTAGGCATTAAGAATACGGTAAGAAAATATTAAAAATAATGTAGTAGGCTATAAGAATATGATAAATAGTCATTAATCTTTAATTGACTGGGCTTAAGATTCGTCTTTCAAAAAGACGGTCTATCGAGAGACTAGCCGATCAAATAAACCCTTTTCAAAACCACAAAGCCAGCACACTCAAGTCAAAGCCTAAAAGGGGCATAATTGTCAACAAATCCGCTCCAAGCCTATAACTTAAATTCAAATTCCCGCCTGTTTCGTTCTTTCAAACCCTTTAAAAATTAACAAAAAAATTTATAGAGAGGGCACTCTCTGTTCTTTAATTTTCCCCAAATCTGCTGAATTCCTCCTCAATGCTCTTCCGCAAATCCCTAATTTCAACGATACTCTAAACCCCACTACGATTTTCTTCCTGGGTAATTTTTGTTTTTCTGGGTTTTGGTTTGATCGAGTTAAACAAAGAGAATACACATCAATGGCGACATCACCACCATTAATTCCAGATGATTCTGGATCTCGAGACCATGCTTATAGCAGAAAACAGAAATCTTTGGGTCTTTTGTGTTCTAAGTACTTTCTCTTCCCATAAATTCCTTTAATCTTTAGACCACCTTTTTTGATGTATCCATGTATTTCTTTTTTCAGAATAATTTTTGGATTTTTATATAATCAAGATTTTTATAAATTACTTTTTAATTTTGAGTGTTAATATTTGCAGTTTTATTGGCTTGTACAATAGAGATGGGGTTGAATCAATTGGCCTTGACGATGCTGCTAATAAATTAGGTATATTAAATCTAAACACTTTTAATTTTTTAATTTCTAGTTTAATTTGATTCTATAGTTATTTGATGGGTTTTGCAGGAGTTGAGAGACGACGGATTTATGATATTGTCAATATATTAGAAAGTGTTGGGGTATGATTATTTTGCTTCAATAATCAAAATTATTTTTTTTTTGTTTTTTCTTGTATTTTCATGGGTTATTATAAAAATGTATGCTTCCTATTTTAGTATTGAGTAATTCAATGCAAATTTTTAAAGCCAATTCTTAAATGAGACACTATCATGTTAAAACTATCTCTATTGGGTTGATTCATGTTTTATTTAGTGCGTTTGATCACTTATTACAATTTAGAGTTATCAGCTAGAGAAATGAACTCATTATATGAGCTCATCTCATGTGAGACGGTCTCATACATGTCTAGCTTATTTTATTTTATGTAAAACTTGTTATAGGATTCAATTTTTATGGTAGATTAGTAATTTTGTTATAAAAATGTGTAGTCTTGATTATTTTTTAATGATTACAGGGATAAGTTTCTTTAAATAAGAAGTTGAGAATTGTGTGCCTTGTCTTAATTCTACATCTATAATTATAGAAATGGTGTTTATGGGTTTTAGGTGTTAGCAAGGAAGGCAAAAAATCAGTATACATGGAAGGGTTTTAAAGGGATTCCTAAGGCTCTTGCTGCTCTAAAGGTAGCAAAACTCGAGAAGTTCTTATAATTATCATTCGGTTTCCGCCATTTAATACCAATAACCATATGTATTGTCTTTCTAACCTAGTTTTGTTCGTGCATTATTTTGTTAGGAAGAGAGTTTGAAGGAGAATTCTAGTTCTAGTAGAAGTAGCAAGATGAAGGTAAGTGTTTCTAAGGTTTAATCTTGTATACATGAATCTAAGGAGTCCAGTGTCATTGATTAATTTTCGTAATATGTCTTGTAGCTCCAAGTTTTTGAAGATGACGATGATGCACACTCGAATCCAGATAGTGGAAGTCAGCAAGAAGTATCAAACATCAGTGCTAGTTCAAAGCCTCGTAAGGGTGTGTATATCCCTAGACCGAAACCCAATCTTCAAACTCTCTCACAATAAATTATTACCAACTTTGGTCGACTTTTATGCTATTCGAACACTCAACATTCTCGCTCGTTTTGCATTTTATTCTTAAACTCACTTAGACTCGGTTTCATACTTCTACATTTATTTCATGTATCCATTTAAAAGTTATTGCATCTTGATTTGATAGTTCATCATCGGCCAATGAATAAAAATATCAGAAACTTGCCCTACTTCAAGAGTCTTGCAATGTATTTTACTAGTATCTATTAAGATGGCAAGCCCACTTCACTAAAGGCCACTGCAAGACTCACAACAAGATTGGGGTTCACTGTCACACCCTAATATCAGGGGCGGATTCAAGGGTAGTCATGATGTCAATTGACGAAATTCTACTTATGTATAAAATCATACACCTTGAGATACTTATATATGTGTCGGTTATGTTAGTAGATCTGTTATGTAACAGTATTGACCTGAATTCAAACCTTCTTACACACATTTTGTTTAAATGTTATCGACATCATTTGATTTTGTTCTAGATTCGCCTCTGCCTAATATATTTGCTTCAAGCTTTAGCTTTTTGTTAAGAGTTGTTGTAATTCTTATAAGCAATTGACTATCTACACTTGATTATACACCATTTCTTAAATCTATTTGAACACTTTGTAATAAAGCAGCAAGAACTTGTACCAATGTATGCTTCTTTTTTGCAGACAATAGAAGGGAAAAGTCTTTGGGGCTTTTGACTCAAAATTTTGTCAAGCTCTTCGTATGCTCTAATGTAAGAATGATCCAAAACTCGATCTTTTGGGTACGTTTCCCTACAATCCCTCGAAAGTTATATGTGATGTTTCTATGTTTAGGTTGATTTGATCTCCTTGAATGAAGCCGCAAAGACCCTGCTTGGTGATGGACACAAGTCAACAGTCATGAGAAGTAAGCACTTCATTTAATGCCATTTCATTGATGTTCATGTTAGAGTTTATAACATATCCTGGAGCATCAACCATCAGCTTAGATTTATTTTTGTCAGTGACTAACTTTTCGTTTATATGATAATGCAGCAAAAGTCCGACGGTTGTATGACATTGCCAATGTATTGTCCTCCATGAAACTCATTGAAAAGGTAAGAACATCAATACTTTGTTGGCAAATAATATATAAAGTTTCTTATATGTGTCCTTTATTTAGATAGGACTATAGATTTTTAGTCTGTTGGTTTCAGATTATAATGGAATATATTAAAACGTCTTATCAAATAATGTATTGTTCTTATTTACGTGAAGTTGCAAGTAATAACCTCTTTGTTATCGAGTTTCTAAATTATTCTGCTGAATGACAACCAGACTCATCAAACGGATACTAGGAAACCAGCCTTTAGATGGTTGGGGCTGAGGGAATGGAGCGAGGTTACTATACCGTGTGTACCTATGCCTACGGAGTCTAAGAAAAGGGTCTTCGGATCTGATATAACTAATATCAATTTCGAAAAGAATCGTGTGGAGTTTCGTGGACAAAAAGCAAAACAGCTCAAACAGGTGAAATCGGAGAATGCTGAGAGCGAGTTTTACCCGATACATTCTGAGCAAAATAAGAAACCAAGAAGCTACCAATACGGTCCTTTTGCACCTCTCACTGTGGCCAAAGTAGGTAGCGCGGAGCAGAAACACTCAAAGCCAGCCCACGACTTGGAAAGTCTCGCCTTGACTTATCGCCCTCAGTATCACAATCAAGGTACAATGCTTTTAATAGGACTTTTCGGATTAACATAATATGCAGGCTTATTTGCCGTTTGAATTCATGATTTGCTTTAAATAACACAAAATCGACATAAAATCGAGGGATAGTTACTTATGTAGATTAGCAAATCATGTGACAGTAAATTGAATAAGAATGTGATGACCAAAAATTTTTCTTTTTTACTATCCATCAAAATCCTTTTACTTTTGTGTGTCCTTCACTTACTTAGTAATTTTGTTCCTT
Organism: Amaranthus palmeri; assembly: GCA_019776075.1. Taxonomy (NCBI): domain Eukaryota; kingdom Viridiplantae; phylum Streptophyta; class Magnoliopsida; order Caryophyllales; family Amaranthaceae; genus Amaranthus; species Amaranthus palmeri. The sequence goes on along the minus strand of JAAKBH010000002.1, from coordinate 2,381,158 downwards.
TATTACGATATACCAAAGATTTACGTTTACGGTTTTTTGATTTTGAATTGTAATGGGCTATATTATACTACTGGTTTATTAAATCATGTGCGCTTGTTCATATGAAGCTGCATGTGATGTTTGTTATCAAGAGTCAATCAAACTCAATCTCTATCTTAGGGTAAGATTGCATACAAATCCCGCCTTAGTGGCAAATCTTTATAAAGTCCTAAACTAAACCTTTTATTTTCATGCAATTAATTTGTTAGTTTTGATTGAAAAAAACAAGTGCATAGAGATCATGTGATTGTTTGAGATTTCTTTTTACTTTTATATGTAATTTTGAGTGAATTTTTTTTTTTTTTGAATTTGCAGCTTTGAGAGACATCTTTGACCATTATACGGAGGCATGGAGAACTTGGTATTCCGAAGTTAATGGGCAGTTATTAGAGCAAGTTTCTTAGTACACTAAAACATTGTTAAAGCCTTAATCGTTATTTTAACAGATCGGTTTTAGTGTTCGTTCACATCGAATTTTATTCTCCATTCATTTTTTTTAATACATTAGAAATTAGAATGAGATGATATGGATGGGAAGATACCAACATTGTAAATGGATTAGGAACTCTCATAAAAGATCGTGACGACTTCAAAACAAAGAGTATATATTTTTATAATTTGTATTTTTTAGGTTGTTTAACCAACGTATGGGGCGCGTTGCAGAGTAGGTTGACTCAGAACAAATTTGTGTAAATTAAATTTGTTGTTAAATTCCCTTCATTCAAATTTTGATGAGAATACATTGGCTAGAAATTATGAAATGAATTCATGTATATAATAATATAGAAGTATGTTTTGTGCATTTAGTGAAACAACTGCTGAAATGAAGCAAGAAAAGGCATGAACATAGTAGGATGTATATGTAATTGATTTTTTTTATACTTTCTCTGCTATTGAGTGTGACATGTTGTATGAAAAATATCTCACTATTAGTAACGATTATTATGGAACGGAGGAAATATTATTTAGAAAATTGGGTACACAATAATCATAATTTTATATCAAATTCAAAATTGAATTTTGTGCTTATCATCTAACGTCATAGATTAAAAGTTAAAGAAAGTTGCACCTAAACTCTTAGAGCCTGATGAGTCTAGGGTCTAAATCTCAGTTAAAAAAGCTTTTTTGAAATATAATTATATTTTATATTTTATGTAATTTTCATCTAATCATAAAGAATTATTTGAACATTTTCAATTAATAAGGATTATCTAATACTTTATATAATACTTTATATAATTGAGAGATCAAATATATGAAGTTTTCCACCATTCAAGTTTTTAAAACGAAATATTCACCATGTCTTCCAATTTTCGAACTAAATATACAACAATCACATTTCAAATAAATAAAACCGACAAAGCTGCAAATCAAACAAACGAATACACATACATCGAATATAATTACTCCTATATATATTAATTAATTGAATGTCAAGTACATTAAACACCATGAAGATGTTAACTGTCAAGTTTATGAGTTTTGGGGAAAACTGCTATAACATTAACAAACATAAAACTTTATTGAATGTGACATTCGATACGTAATTAACCTGACTCGATATTACAATGATTACTCTCTTTGTTCCCTTTGTTCCTCTATAGATGCAGTTGTTACTGTTAAATAAGGTGTTATTTTCTCAACATGAACAACGATGTCGAACCGGTTGATAGTTTTCAACAATTTCGGTTTTTAGCCAACTTTTCACACGGAGCAGCAAAACTCGTCCTCTACTTCCACCATTTCTTCTCCGACAGAGATATAAGCTGCAAATCGAAGAGACAAACTTTGTTATTGCAAATAGTAGAATACGAAGAGGGGATAGTGGTGAACTTTGTTACATGATTATCGGTATCTCTAGAAAATAGACATTAAGATTCACTTTAAAACTTGAAACGAACAAGTAAGCCATGTTTTATGCACACAGACAAGTCTAACACGAGTCTCACATCGATCTCCTGCCCCATCGACATGTGTATGATGGCACATAGCTTTTAGTAAACTTGATTCGTCGAACTAAAAAATACATCACTCCTCGCCTCCAAAAGAAAAACGTTAAACACCCGGCTTCTCTCTCGGCAGTCCAAACCCTACCTTGAGTCTCTATCAGCATCATTTCCTAGTAAGAGCTTTACAATAATGTGCAACAACCCATTAAAATGATTCTCAACCCTTTTTCACAATATAACTACACATTTTCTAGTTCTCAAATTCTTTTGTTTTTCATGAATTAATCGAATCCTTCTCGAATCCATGCACATTTTACCTTTGTGTAGGTAAAATGTGATGCAAAAACAACAATGCCGAATCCTTAATTTCAAAATATGAGATATGCTATATGGAATGAAACAAAATGGAATGCAACAAGTAAAAAAAAGTTGAGTGATCAAATATTTACTAGGTTTTGATCCCTGGTTACATATGTGGAAGACAATACACCAATCAACTCATCTAGAGTATATTTACATGTAATATTTGATTTTACTTTGGATTTAAGCGATGTCAACTGACCTCAGTAACATCACACTGGATCCGCCACTTGAGGTAAGGGAGGATAGGGAAAAGGAGTCTGAATTCTCTTGTTCAGTAACTTACAAAGGGAGGAGAAAATTAAAAAGGATAAGTTGGATGCGCCAACTTGTGAATGTTGGATTATAAAAAATTGGAATGACACGGCAGGCTTGAACTAACTTGTCGTTCGACCAGGTAAGCACACCTATATCTGGTGCATTACAACCAAAGTTTTGAGCCCCAAAATGCATGCGGGGTATCAACAGTTAAAAAATATAAGCAGGTGGAGTGGTAGTATAAAATAAACATGCGAGGCATGAGAAATCAAAAAAGGAGTGATAAGAGGTGAGGAATAACGATAGGCCTAAAATTATGAATCCGTTTTTTAGTGTGGGGATTGTTGGGCATAAACGAAAGCAGCCTCTTTCCTTTGCCTCCTCTCCCTGCCCAACCAATTCTTATACAAATGATAGTAGAAACCATGGGATTATACAAGCAAAATATATGTTGCATATCTAGACGGGAAATATTGAGCAGAATCACGTGATTGCAAAACATATTATGGGCCAGAACATATAAGAACATCACAACCCCTGCTCCCCTCCCCCCTCCCCCCAATAACTCTTTCCCCTAGTGAACCCGAGGAAAAAAATAAGAAAAGGTTATAGCGGCCCGTTTGGTTAGTGGTATTAAATGGTGGTATTTGGAATGATTTAAAGTGTAAAATTTCATCAAAAGTTCCATATCATTACCATAGTGATGAAACTTTGATCACAAAAATGTTTTTTTGTTTACAAATTTCCATTACCACCTAATACCACCTCTCCCAATAGTAATGTCTTGGAATGAATTTTATGAAGAAAATGAGATGATTGAAGTTGGACAAGCATGACCATCAAGGTAGCCAAAATATTTTTCAACAAAAATCACATTAGTTTTTCATTTCCATTACTACTGTTTATTACCACCTACCAGACGAGTCCATACGATCAATCTATTTGTGACACAATTATTGGCCTCTGACATAATCAAACTATTCACGAGCAAACATAAGATAGCTTACAAACTAAACACGTCAGAAGAATAAGCAACAATGTTCCTCATATTACGTCTACTACCTCAATGTCTATGCATCCAAATTCTACCTAAAGTCAACGGCGTAAGAATTGGTAGTTTTCTTGTTCAGTGTATACATCAAGAAAAGTAGGAATCTTTGACTACAACCACATTTGTGAAGATTGAATATAAATTAAAAGGATACTAAAATAGTCCTCTTATCACTTAAACCCTGCTGTCACATAATTCACTAATCTCTTTGCGAATCAAAAAAAGCGAATTATGGTCAGTTTTGGGCTATTTTAGGGTCATCTTCAGCGAATCGCAAATCCATAAAACGAAGTAACATGCAAATCATATTACACTGAGACCCTAAGAGAAAATGAAACTAGAATGCAAGATGATATCAATACTAGACCAGCCAACCTACACGATAAGCTTGACTTCAATAGATTATCGGAGTTCAAAAAACATTTTGTATATCAATAAGATTCCAACAATGTAAGTTTGCTCATTCAAAGTGTAGATGACAGACATATATCAGAGAAACAAGGAGGAATACCAACCTGGCGTGCCACCTGTGCCATCCTCCGACTATCTCGAGAAGAGTCAGACCCATTGTCAGATTTTGATCCTTCAAGATTGTCATTCTGTTTCTTCACCATTCTTCTTTTCAAGGGGTTCTCCTCATGCAAGCCGCCATCATCACCACTTAAAGATTCTTTCTTCCGTTTCCTCTGAAAAGTATACTTAAGAACCCTATCTTTACGCGATGGACTAAGAAAACCCCCATCTTCTTCCAGAAGTTTAGAATCCAGGTTCACCGAGGAAAAGTTCTTTGTCTCAAGTTCTTGTTTAGAGCTTTGATCATCTGAGCAATTCCCGGGCCCACTTTGTTGCCGATCCAAAACTAAACTACCAGCTACTTCAGTATCTTCATTCACTGTAACCATACAACCCATAGTATCATTATCTTCGGTGGTCGCTATACCTTTTAATAAAACACCCATTGCAGAAACCTCAGACGGTGTTGGAGGAGAATGCAAGTGTGTGTTCATAGCTTCAGAGACACCATTTTCATGGATGTCATGACATGTTTTTTCGGAGTTTTCAGAGAAGGGAAGTGTTTCCTTGGCCGGAAGACGAATAGGGTTTAGTAAAGAAGTATTACTTCTTCTGCATCGAGCGGCTCGTTTCTTTCTCTTTCGAAATGATTTCAATGCTTGTGGTTTGCTTCGGTTTCTGTCCACATTTTTTACATCACCGTTAGAAGTCGTGTATTTTCCTTCTCTTTCTTTATCTTCTCTAATGGCTTTCTCATATTTAAGGTCGTCTAACTCTCCCGACAAAGAAAAATGACCATTTAAAAGCTTCCCTTCATAGGCACGAATTCTTTGTGTGCACCCATTTCTATATAACTCAGATTTTTCGCTTCTCATAATTATTGAAGGAACAACTGGATCACCAGAATAACCATATTCCGTAACAGAATTACTTAAACCATGGTTCCCATTTGCTAATTTAACAGAAGAATTTGTTTCAGTACCAACAACAGCTTTAGACGGCCCATTCTCAGGGTGTTGTTCGGTTTCTTCCTGACGGTGAGCTTTTTCGGACATATGTAGTGCATTGTTCATGTGTTTGCGTGCCTCCAGCTTCAGATGCGCCTCATTCAGCTCCCCTCTAAGGTTACTAACTATGTCTTCCGCTTCTTGGAGCTGAGCTTCTAATTCTTCGATTCTTCTTTGTTGGTTTAGAGATTTCATCTCCGCTTCGTTCATCTGAGATGAATAAAGAAAATGCAATGGATAAAGTTTCCAACACACATACTCAACAAAAATTATCAAAAAGGAATCACCCCAAGTTTTGAAGGTTAAAATCGTTCAGCAAGTCTTGTATAAGACCGTCTCAACATGAGACGAGTCCATGTAATCAGTCCATTTTTCTAATTGATCATTTAGAGATTGTAACTGATCACTTTACGGTTATAAGTAATCACTTTAAGACAGTAAGTGTACGTTCGGCCAACCCAATAGAAAGGGTTTTACTGTGAGACCGTCTCATTTGAGAACTTGTGAAAATCGCAAGCTTAAGAGCAGAAAAAAAAAAAAAGCACAATGAATCATTTGACAAAAATGCATCTCTGTGAAACAACGTAGGCACATATATAAAAGAAAAATCATGCAAAGACGTCTAAACTCCACACTAGAATACATGATAACACACATCTATACGAGCTTAAAGCCTTTTAAATCAACATGGGGATTGGAAATTCTGATATTAATTGTTTGCTTACTTGCAATCAAGCACTTGCTCGTGTTAAAATAGCTAGGATATTGATTTTCAAATCAAAAATAAAAAGAATTTCTAATCAGCATAACTTACGGTCACATTCAGTTATTATATATAAATAAGATACCAATCGGCAATATACATTAGAAGAAAACATATAATCCATTTCAACGTGATCAAAGCATAAAATACGGTTTATTATCTTTGCTCCGAAACACACTCATTGTATAAACATGACAATGACAAAGAAAAGCAGATACCATTACCAAAAGGTGCAAAACTTTCTACATTAGAAAAAATGGTCAAAAAGCTGTTATTGCATTGATAAGAACCCACCATTTCAACTCTCAATAGACAAAACACTCAGATCTAATATGTGAATTCGAAATCAACTTTGAACTTTTCACCACAACGAACATCATCATCATCATCGTACCCAGTGTATCTCACTCATATATACTATGATCAGGGTTTTAAGGAGGGAAGGATGACCGCAACCCATACCCATATAGAAGGATGCAGCCAAAATAAACATATAACATGAAAATAACCTAAGATTACAAAAAATAGAAAACCTCTTGCAAAAATGTACGGTAAGGTTTGCCTACATTACACTTCCATTGTGGGATCCGAGCTGCCTTTATTCATATTACAAAAGGCCACATTCCCACAAAATCAAGCATTCACTTGACATGTATAAAACAATATCTATATCAAAAAATTTCTCCTACACATACAAATTAACTATAGCTTAATACGAACTAATCACAAAAGATGGAATCAAGGACAATACGCCACGAGCAGAACAATGCAATAGAATGTAACATTTCCTCAAAACAAACCAACTGGCGAAGAGGACACCCTACACTAAACATGACACACAACCCAAATTCCACCTTATATAAACAAACAATGAACTAACCCAAAACCAAAACCCGATCGTCCAACTCTAACTTATTACAAACCAATCACAAAAGACGGAATCAAGGACAATACGCCACGAGTAGAACAATGCAATAGAATGTAACATTTCCTCAAAACAAACCAACTGGCCAAGAGAACACCCAGCACATGATACACCACCAAATCTCACCTCATAAAAACCAACAATGAACCGACCCAAAACCAAAACCCGATCATTCAACTATAACTTATTACGAACTAATCACAAACGACAGAATCAAAGACAAAATTCGCCACGAGCATAACAATGCAATAGAATGCAACATTTCCTCAAAACAACCCAACTTCCTAAGAGAACACCCTACACATGACACACAACCCAAATCCCACCTTATAAAAACCAACAATGAACCGACCCAAAACCAAAACCCGATCATCCAACTATAACTTATTACGAACTAATCACAAACGACAAAATCAAAGACAAAATTCGCCACGAGCATAACAATGCAATAGAATGCAACATTTCCTCAAAACAAACCAACTTCCTAAAACAACACCCTACACATGACACACAACCCAAATCCCACCTTATAATAACCAACAATGAACCGACCCAAAACCAAAACCCCATCATCCAACTATAACTTATTACGAACTAATCATAACAATGCAATAGAATGCAACATTTCTCAAAACAAACCAACTTCCTAAAACAACACCCTACACATGACACACAACCCAAATCCCACCTTATAAAAACCAACAATGAACTACCCAAACCCGAAACCCGATCATCCAACCATCAAAAACCCATCTAAGATCACAATCAATAAACCCTCAAAAACAATCAACAATCAAATTTGATACACACCTCCATTTCAATACCCTAATAACTAAAAACACCCACAAACAAAAACCCAAACCCCAACAAAAAAACCCAAATCTCTAATCAAAATCAGCATTCATCAACAAATTGAAAAATAACAAGAATCAATACAAAAGCACATTACTTTAACATCCATTGTTTGTTTAAGCCTTAGTAAAAGACGAAGAGATTCTTCTTTAGTTGTAGTAAGATCATGATGAAACTGATGGGCTTTTCTTTCAGATACCATTATCCTACCCGCCGCCTCTTTAGCGGTGTTCAAAATTATTTCAGCGTATGCTTTCTTCAAAGCCGTCATTTTCTGCAAAAACAAAAAAAAAACCCACAAATTTTACAAAATCATTTCAAAAAATAATCAATACCCACTTCATAAACCCATCAAAAACATCCAAAAACCCATCAAATTGTTCAAAAAATTAAAAAAATTAGTTGATTACTTGATGTTCATCAACAGTAGAATTCTAAACAGTTTTAAATTAGCAGATTTTAACAAGAAATGAAAGAAATTACCTCGATATCATCCATTGTATTTTGGTTTGATTTGATTTCAGTTAGATGAATATATGAATAAAAAAGGTTTTTGATTTTTTTTGGTTTTTCAGTTTTAGTTTGTTGTGTTTTTAGTTTAGGTTTATTTTTTGGTTAGTTCTCCTTTTCCTGTCTGTTATGAACTGAAAGTAGGTTGTGTTTCTACGAGGGAGTTTGAATTTACAGTTTTGCCCTTGGAATACGCCTTAATTTACGGGGTACACGTAGGATTGGTGCTGAAAGGCGCGAAACTGATTTGGGACCCACTTTGTCTGAGCTGGATTATGAAATGGAATAGTGTCATTTTAACATGTGTGTAGTGGCACGTGCTTGTTATATGTGAAATGGACCTCATAATTTTTTTTTTAATTATTTTTTTTTGTTTAGGTTTGGGCAAGGGAACCCAAGTGGTGGGATTTGGTGGTTGGACGGTGGAAATTACTTTATTACCCGACCCGATGATGAACCGGTTCATTTTGGTCTTTGGATAGACAGTTTAAGTAATCATCATCATCATCATCATCCTACCCAGTATATCCCGCGCATAGGTAAACTATGAGCAGGGTCTGGGGAGGGAAGGACGGCGGCAACTCATACCCGTAAGGAGAGCACGGCCAAAAGAAAGGAGTCCCCCGGCTCCAAGAAGATAAAGAAAGATAGAGATTAAGATTAGAGATTACATACCTGCCACGTGATGTGAGAAAAGGGCACATACTACAAAACATCCTTACGCACGTAACCCTAAAAAAGACAGTTTAAGTAAGAGTGTTCAAAATTGGATAGAGTTAATCTGGATTTGGAAATTCTGATATCTTTTGGATAGCAAAAAATTGTGATCTGATTTCAATTAAATCGGATTTCGGATAAATGGATTTTTTCGAATCGGATACCGAATATTCGGTAAAATTTTTTGTCTGAAACAAAATTGCTATTTTTCACACATATAAATTTAAGCTCGTTTTTTTCGATTTCTTTCTCAGATCAAACTTATTTTTAAAATTTTGAAAAACATCATTCTGGAATATCGTTGGATATTCAAAAGTTTTAGCTATGCAACTTAGTTGTATTAGCTATGCAACTTAGTTGCAGTTGAGAATTGTAAATATTTATACATTGAACAAATAAAATAAAGTTTTATTATATAAGGAAATTCGGGTGTTACATTTAGCGTTAGTAAATGAATCTTTTATGAATTCTTAGTGAAAATCTAGAAGATTGAAGTTTTATATTATTATTATTATTATTATTATTATTATTATTATTATTATTATTATTTTGGTTATTTCTTTTTAGCATTATTATAAAGAAATAATTTTTCTATTCACATCACTTTATCGTTTTTTACTCCTTTTTACTCTGTCATGATACAAATATACATAATAGAAATGTAATAAGATATAAGAATTTTTGTTGCACATAAAACTCAAATATGTTAAAATTAAATTATTAATAAAGTAATCTCTTAATCTGATTTTTTTCATGTTGGTACAATTACATTATTAATTAATTAAGTATAAACTGTTTAGCACCAATTATCTGTTGATATCTTTTTGGGTAATCACATAGTAAATTTAAGATTTTTTCCAAAGTGAAAGAATCTCTCTAGAAATCCTAAGTAATTATACAGGAGTATTTTAGGAAGGGGTTAAATAATAATACTTTGTAAATTGTATTTTAGAAGCTTTGACTTAAAAGAAAAAGTGTCACAAAAAATTTATAAATAAGGGTCACAAAGTTTAAAGAAAAAGTGTCACAAAAATTTTATAAATAAGTGTCACAAAGTTTAAAGAATAAGTGTCATAAAAATTTTATGAATAAGTATCTCAAAGTTTAAAGAAAATGTGTCACAAAAATTTTATAAATAAAAGTTACAAAGTTTAAAGAAAAAGCTTCACAAAAGTTTAAAGAAAAAGTGTCACAAATAATTTATAAATAAGTGTCACAAAGTTTAATAAAAAAGTGTCACAAAAATTTTATAAATAAGTGTCACAAAATTTATAAAAATAGTGTCACAAAAATATTCTAAATAAGTGTCAAAAAAGTAAAAGAAAAAGTGTCACAATAATTTTATAAGTGTCACAAAGTTAGAAAAAAAAGTGTCACAAAAATATTATATAAAAGAGTCACAAAGTTTAAAGAAAAAGTGTCACAAAAATTTTATACTTAAGTGTCACAAAGTTTAAAGAAAAAAGTGTCACAAAAATTTTATAAAAAAAAGTCACAAAGTTTAAAGAAAAAGTGTCACAAAAGTTTTATAAATAAGCGTCACAATGTTTAAAGAAAAAGTGTCATTAAAATTTTATAAATTAGTGTCACAAAATTTAAAGAAAAAGTGTCACAAAAATTTTTTAAATAAGTGTCACAAAGTTTAAAGAAAAAGTGTAACAAAAATTATATAAATAAGTGTCACAAATTTCAAAGAAAAAGTGTCAAAAAATTTTTATACATAAGTGTCACAAAGTTCAAAGAAAAAGTGTCACAAAAAATTTATAAATAATTGTCACAAAGTTAAAAGAAAAAGTGTCACAAAAATTTTACAAATAAATGTCACAGAATAAGTGTCATAAAAATTTTATAAATAAGTGTCTCTAAGTTTAAAGAAAAAGTGTCATAAAATTTTTATAAATAAGTGTCACAAAAATTTTACAAATAAGTGTTACAAAGTTTAACAAAAAAGTGTCACAAAAATTTTTAAGACAAGGTTCAAAAAATTTTAAGAATAAGTGTCACAAAAATTTAATAAATAATTGTCACAAAGTTTAATGAAAAAGTGTCACAAAAATTTCATAAATAAGTGTCTCAAAGTTTATAAAAAAAGTGTCACGAAAATATTCTAAATAAGTGTGACAAAGTTAAAAGAAAAAGTGTGACAATAATTTTATAAAAAAGTGTCACAAAGTTAGAAGAAAAAGTGTCATAAAAATTTTTTAAATAAGAGTAACAAATTTTAAAAAAAAAGTGTCAGAAAAATTCTATACATAAGTGTCACAAAATTTAAAGAAAAAGTGTCACAAAAATTTTATAAATAAGTGTCACAAAAATTTTATAAATAAAAGTCACAAAGTTTAAAGAAAAAGTGTCACAAAAATTTTATAAATAAGCGTCACAATGTTTAAAGAAAAAATGTCATTAAAATTTTATAAATTAGTGCCACAAAATTTTAAAAAAACGTGTCATAAAGAAAAAGAGTAACAAAAATTATATATATATAAGTGTCACAAAGTTTAAATAAAAAGTGTAAAACAATTTTTATACATAAGTGTCACAAAGTTCAAAGAAAAAGTGTCACAAAAAATTTATAAATATTTGTCACAAAGTCAAAAGAAAAAGTGTCACAAAAATTTTACAAATAAATGTCACAGAATAAGTGTCATAAAAATTTTATAAATAAGTGTCTCTAAGTTTAAAGAAAAAGTGTCACAAAAAATTTATAAATATTTGTCACAAAGTCAAAAGAAAAAGTGTCACAAAAATTTTACAAATAAATGTCACAGAATAAGTGTCATAAAAATTTTATAAATAAGTGTCTCTAAGTTTAAAGAAAAAGTGTCATAAAAATTTTATAAATAAGTGTCACAAAGTTTAAAGAAAAAGTGTCACAAAAATTTTACAAATATGTGTCACAAAGTTTAACAAAAAAGTGTCACAAAAATTTTTAAGACAAGTTTCAAAAAATTTTAAGAATAAGTGTCACAAAAATTTAATAAATAAATGTCACAAAGTTTAATGAAAAAGTGTCACAAAAAATTTATAAATAAGTGTCTCAAAGTTTATATAAAAAGTGTCACAAAAATATTCTAAATAAGTGTGACAAAGTTAAAAGAAAAGTGTGACAATAATTTTATAAAAAAGTGTCACAAAGTTAGAAGAAAAAGTGTCACAAAAACTTTTTCAATAAGAGTAACAAATTTTAAAGAAAAAGTGTCAGAAAAATTTTATACATAAGTGTCACAAAATTGAAAGAAAAAGTGTCAAAAAAATTTTATAAATAAGTGTCACAAAAATTTTTATAAATAAAAGTCACAAAGTTTAAAGAAAAAGTGTCACAAAAGTTTTATAAATAAGTGTCACAATGTTTTAAGAAAAAGTGTTACAAAAATTTTATATATAAGTGTCACAAAGTTTAAAGAAAAAGTGTCAAAAAAAAATTTATACATAAGTGTCTCAAAGTTTAAAAGAAAAAGTGTCACAATAACTTTATAAATAAGTGTCACAAAGTTAGAAGAAAAAGTGTCACAAAAATTTATAAAAAAAAGTCACAAAGTTTAAAGTAAAAGTGTCACAAAAATTTTATACTTAAGTGTCACAAAGCTTAAAGAAAAAAGTGTCACAAAAATTTTATAAATAAAAGTCACAAAGTTTAAAGAAAAAGTGTCATAAAAGTTTTATAAATAAGTGTCACAATGTTTAAAGAAAAAGTGTCATTAAAATTTTATAAATTAGTGTCACAAAATTTAAAGAAAAAGTGTCACAAAAATTTTATACATAAGTGTCACAAAGTTTAAAGAAAAAGTGTAACAAAATTTTATATATAAGTGTCACAAAGTTTAAAGAAAAAGTGTCAAAAAAATTTTATACATAAGTGTCACAAAGTTTAAAGAAAAAGTGTCACAAAAAATTTATAATTAAGTGTCACAAAGTTATAAGAAAAAGTGTCACAAAAATTTTATAAATAAATGTCACAGAATAAGTGTCATAAAAATTTTATAAATAAGTGTCTCAAAGTTTAAAGAAAAAGTGTCATAAAAATTTTATAAATAAGTGTCACAAAGTTTAAACAAAAAGTGTCACAAAAGTTTTTAAGAATAAGTTTCAAAAAATTTTAAGAATAAGTGTCATAAAATTTAAAGACTAAGTGTAACAAAGTTTAAAAAATAAGTGTCACAATAATTTTAAGAATAAGTGTCACAAAAATTTTGTTGAATAAGTGTCACAAAAATTAAAAGAATAATAGTCACAGAAATTTAAAGAATAAGTGTCACAAAAACTTATAAAACAAGTGTCAAAAAATTTTAAGAATAAGTGTCACAAAATTTTAAGAATAAGTGTTACAAAGTTTAAAGAAAAAGTGTCAAAATTTTTTTTAAAATAAGTATCACAAAAATTGTAGAATAAGTTTCACAAAAATTTAAAGAATAAGCGTCAAAAAAAATTAAAAAATAAGTGTCACAAAAATTTTGAAGTTTTTAGAGCACGGCATATTACTTTTATGTCTTTTTTTTTATTTGAAGATCAACTCTCTATATATGCTTCTTATGACTTTAAACTACAACATTCAAATCTTCTAATAACTATATTCATAGGCTTCGAAAATCTTAAGGTTTAAGTCATCCGAGTCTTTAGAAAACGGTTTTCTGACTGTATAGTTCCAATCATTTTAGATTGAGACATTAATACATTTAGACTAAGTAAAATTTCAAATCATCTGCAAAAAATACAAGTTAAATTATTAAATAGATATATAATACGTCTTATTTCATCATTCAGTTATTCTTGTAAAAAATTGTCTTATGGTAAAATAACTTTTAAAAAAAAAGTTTATAAGCTATAAATAACTTTCTAATATGGAGCTATTTAATCTAAATATAGATTACGTCTCACGAAGAGATTGTCTCATACTCCCTCTGTTTCCTTTTATTTTTCCCATTTACTTTTTGCACAGTTTTCAAGACAAATTTTTTAAACCAAAATATCTATAAATACACATAATAAAATATTTTAAAAAATACATATTTAAAAATATACATTAAGACGAATCTAATATGTATCAAAAACATTAATCAAATTTCTCTCTTAATTTGACAACGGTGAAAGTATTATACGAATTTGTGCTCATCATTATGGGTCCTAACACAAAGGTACTTAATCCGTTTTCTAATGTTTTAGATTGTTTCATGTATTGGGCCTAGGCTTGGGCTTTCGTACTACTTATGGGCTTTCGTAGAGACTGACAGACTCTTAATCCTCGAGGTTTAAAACCCGGCTTAGAATAAGACAGCCTAATATTTCAGCCTAATCCGCTTTCTATCTTCTTTTTCATTTTCTGAGCATTTTTCAATTTTTACTCTTAAATGTATCAATTTTGACCTTAAAGATATAAATTTCAATTAGGTAGAAATTGATCAGTTTAACGCCACAATTGATCACTTATTGGTTCAACTTGAAATTTACTTTAACTGATATGTTTAAGTACTACTTTACGTTGAAATTGATACCTTTATGGTCAAAATTGATACATTTAAGTTCCAAATTGAAAAATGCCCAGAAAATGGAAAAAAAATCAAAAAAAAAGAATTCTGGAGCACACGCACCTGCAATGGACCGGCTCAGTTTTGATCTTAGAATAGAATGGTCTTACACAAATTTTTGTAATACAATAATTCTTTAAAATTTAAATTTTAGAGACATTTATTTCACGCCTATAACTTTATATTTAGAAATATGTAAATTGTATTCAAAAAAAAAAAAGAAATATGTAAATTAATTATTTTTAACTTTATTATACGCCAACACTTTTTTTTTTTTGAGATTTATTATACGCCAACACTTAATAAACATAAAGATGTGGCCTAGAATAAACATAAATAGAACTCGAGTCTATTTAATTTGCGTATTTTTAAAATTTACCTTTTTATAATAAAGTTGTTTGAAATACATGCACATTCCACCAAGTATATTGTAGAATATATGGATTTCGAAATTTTCAAATTGCAAATCTAAAATAATTTTTTATTTTAAATCTACGAGTCAAAATTTTTTCTTGTGTTTGATATTCCTTATTTTCTAGAAAGGGATTTTATAACTTTTAAATTGTTGTTTGTGTTCCATTGTACATATTATTAGTTGATCAAATCCTACTACATATTAATATTAGTTTAAATGCGATTCTATTATTAATTAATATTATAATATACTTAACATTTTATACTGCGCCTTCATCAAAATTTTAAATTCTCCACTATTTTACAACTTATATATTCATAAAATATCAGACTAACATGCTTCAAATTACAATCTAAGTTCATGTATGTGGTTCAATTTTGATATTATGGAGTATGGTCTATGGATTTATCATTTATCATCATGCAATATAAAATTCTATAAGTGAAAGCATTCCATTTGCCATAAGAATTTCCACTTTATTTTCTATTTATACTTCTAAATTTACAAATTACGATATATGATTTAAATATTTGAGAATTTTTTAATTCATATAATATAAATTAAAAAAACAAATAACTTAATAAGCTTCTTTAATAAAAGGTGTAAGTTATTAATTGACCATGTTTTAAGTCTTTAGTTGTGAAATCTTCTTTAATGATTTGCAAATTTAAAAACTTAACAAACATAAAAACTCACTTATCAACATGCTCATCTCTTTTATTTGATTCAAGCTCAATTTAATATATATATGAACTTTAAATCATATTTAACAAATAAATTAAGTTTGAATGTATTAATTAAACATTAATTAGAATTTAGTCAATAACAATATGAATCAATCTCGAGTTCAAGTAGTTTTTAAAAAACTTAACTCGATAACTACTATAATCTATAATATTTCTACTTGTCATTAGATGAATAATGTTATATACAAAGATACAATCTAGAATTCAGGAAACTACATAATTACAAAATATTTTACACAATAATCTTGATTACACAATAATCAAAAGATATTATTCTCTCATTCATTTGGAGATTATTTGAGTGCGCTTAAACCCCTTTACTGTACGAGTATGATTTGTCCTATCCGTTCCTCCTTCATACCTAAATATGTACAGGATACTGTATTGATGATTGTAAATACTACCTCCAATTCACTATTAATGTCCTATTTGTTTTATGCACTTATTCAATCCTTAATATCTCTAATTGTGCATAATAAAAAGTTATGAAAAGTTGATATGAATAATAATTCTTTCATTGAGACGAATCAAACAAGATCTTACTTGACTATATTTTAACTTATCAATAAATAATAAAATACAAATTAAAAATAAGAAATTAATAAATAGTATTCAAAAAGCAAATAAGACGTTAGTGCTGAATTGGAGGGAGTATGAGTTAGTGCTTAAACTTGATTGGATCTAGTTGTATTCATTATTTTAAAAGGACAAATTATAAAGTCATCATAGTATTTGCAAAAGTCTTGGTTACTGGGATTTACCTTAAAAAACAGGGTGAAGCTCCTAAACAAAAGGAACAAAATCACGAGGAGATATTCTCGGCTTTTGTTTAACCTTAATCACACCTTAATTTGAGATCTATTTATTCAAACTTCAAAGACAAATACTTTGGTCAACTCTAATTAATTAATATAACCTCAAGAATAATTACCTTTTAAACTAAAGAAATAATATTATATTATAGACCATTTCTTAATGTCTATCTTTTTTTTATGTCCTTCGTTTTCATATGTTTTTCTCAATTAGAATTTACGAATTTTAATATTAAAATTTTTACTGTTATTTCTTATAGATCTATAGGACTAAACATATTTATGTAGATCTTGATAGTCTTCGTCTCTAAATATACTTTCTAAATATCAATTTTTTAAAAAATTTTTAAATTCTCACATTTAAAATTATTTGATCTGCGAAAAATTAAATAATAAAAACAAATGAAAACAAAAAACATAGTTAGCTTTAATCCATGAGTCAACAATAGATTTTTAAGAAGCCGTGTTTGAAAAAGGAGAAAAAGATAAATTATAAAAAAATAATTATTTAAATATAAAGGAATTCGTCGCTATTATATTTTCAACAACTTATTAAATATTATAATCGATTTTTTATATGGAGGGCCTATATGATATCTTTGATTTTGTTTAGGGCCTACAAAATAACGGAACATCTCTGAGCAGAGGACTTAAAATTGTGAAATCTTTTTATCAAAGCGTAACAAATAAAAGTAAAATAATAAATTTTTATACTCTTATTAATTCATCAACTTGCACGAAAGATGCTTTCTATAATATTATACTTTATCGTTTATCATTTATATTAGAGGTATATTAGAAGTAATTGTTTAGATTAGTGTAGCATTAACTTTACAGGCTTTCAACTATGACTTTATTAATGGAACTTAGATTAAGTATTTATGTGAGGAAGTGAAAAGAGATGGATTAAAAAGCGATGATTAAAAAAACAAAAAAGATTTTATTGGTTTTAAAATCTTTGATCGGTTTGTAAAAAGTTTGATTGTTTGACTTTTATAATTTCTTTTACTTTTTTTTTTGATATATTTTTCTTGTTTATCTCTAGCTCTTAACCTCTTCTTTTTTGGTACCTCTACCCACTATAACTAATTTTTTTAAAAAAAGTTGCTAAAATATTATGAATATAATAACGTGTTTGTAAAAAGACAGAGTTAAAGTCTTCGTTTCGACTTTCGACTATAAATATGAGGTCAGCTATATAAATCATAAAGGAACTTTTCAGAAATTGTTAGCAAAGATTAACACGTACTATATAGAATAATAATTATTTTGATATATTAATATACAAGTTACAAAATAAACTTCAATGATCATTTCTATATATTTCTATTTTCCTCCATTATTCATTTTCAATACTATTCTTGTGTAATACACGTCATTTTCAGTTTATTTTTTTTCTTTTTTAAATTCCTCAAAGTAACTGTAGTCTTCTTTTCACTAGTGACTTGACCAAACCAATTAGACAGACGATTTTTTTTTGTTATTTTATCATCATGTTTGCAACTTTAAGATTTTTTTATCTTTTCATTTTAAATTCAATTATTTAAAGTATGTTTTCTAAGTAGTTGTTCTTTTGTAAAAATGTCATCACTCATATTCTTTTTATGCAGTCTCTACATGTCACCTTCTCTCAAGTCTCACCTAAGCTCTACTTCCAAACGAGACATTGAATAAAATGATGGTAATGATGCAGCTTAACATAAACATCCTAGCTGCCTTGTCACTTTGATTCATAATATATAGTGTTAATCTAATAAAATATCATCAAATTATATATTAAATCATTTTAACACATCTAAGATCTACCTTACTAGTTATATGTTTTTTTTGTGAGTTGTGTTTTTTTACTCCCCTTATGGATATATCAAAAACATTTCTTATCAATAAATCATAATATTATCTTTTAACAAAATTAACACAATAACATAACATACGTACAATTTCACTCAAAAAAAAAAAAAAAAAACGTACAAGTTGTGTTGATGATAAGGCGGACCCACCAAGTCACCCCAAACACAACCCGCCCCAAGTATTTGATCACATTATGGCATGGAAGTGTCTGTTTTCTTCATTCCAAAGCAAAAATCTCTTTTCTTATTCATTTTCTTCTTAAAATATTCACAATTATGCAAACTTCTTTTGAACATAAAAAAACATATCATCTCCTTTCCAAATATTATTATTTAATGGTTAAAAGGAGCGTAATGTTGGAAATACTTTACATGTAAGTCACATTATATTAAGAACCACCTTTAACTTTATGATTCGTTACATAATCTCACTGTGGCCCACTCGTGTGGACATGGGACACGGGACACCTCACACCCGTGGGTCCGGGTCTACAAGCCCACAGTCAAAAACATTGACTTGCGCATATACTTGGTGAGGTTATTGTTTCCCAAAATCATATGGTAGTAAGAGCATCCAGTCCACAACCAGCCTACCACATACATGAGTGTAATGAATCAATGATTGTTGCTGATTGGTTGAAACATATTAATATTTATGAGTTGGCTTAGTAGTTAAAGAACAATTCAGATAAGAATTGATTATCACAACCTACAAAATAATTAATTTTCCATGACTTATGGAAGATTCTTTAGTCTTATCTCAAAAAAATGGACAATTCAATCTTTGATTCTAGTTTAATAAAACTCTATTTGTTTGATCAATTTGAGCCTAAACTCTATTTTAGTTAGGTACTAAAAAATTTGAGTAGGAATATACTAATTTTCGTTATATTTATTTGATTTGAATACATATGTGCCACTTTTATTAGCCCAAATTCTACTTAATAAAGAAAACAATTTAATAGACATGTTAGCCTTATTTTTAATGACTAAAACACGATGTGACACGACACGACACCGTTTAAGACACAATTTAGCATGTCAAATGGACGGCACAACAAACTTATATAGTTTTATAGTTAAAATTAACGTTATTAGAGTCTCCAAAAAAAATTTTTTGTTGTATTTGATACAAATTATTTTCTCGAATTAAGTCAGATTAAGATCATAAAAAATACTCCATATAATAATAAACATTATTACATGTTATCTTATTTTACTCATCTTAATCCATCTTTTTTTTTAACTTTTGCAAAGAAACTACTAGGAGTATTAATTATCTACAACTACATTTAATTTTTTAAGTCAATAATACATTAAATTAAATACCATATAAAAAATAAATAATAATATTAACTTTTATATGGTTCCATGTGGTTGAAATATTTAAAGTGATAAAAAGATAAAGGATAATAAAATTGAAAGTGGGGTCATATATACAAATACCTTATCTCAGATTATCCTCCAGTTCACCACTTAGATGCATCTCTTCTAAGCAAACATGGCCATTTCATTAGATTAGAATAAATAATAAAGCAGTACCAACTTGCAAATTAAATAAATAATTAAATACTCTACTGTCGTAATTATATACCAATTAATTAATGTACCTTCTTTATTTTTTATATATTTTTGCACTAATTCTTTGGTAATACCATTAGGTTGTCCAACGTATAATTATTTTTAAATTAAAATAAAAATCAATGAAAGATTTAAAAGTGATTCTAGGAAATTAATGTTAATCAGTTAAAAAATTTCTTTTTTAATGGACATTTTTTTCGGCTCATTTTAAGGTTGTATGGTCTCATACTCTCATACAGCAAGAGCAAGACGAGCTGATATTTTACTCTATTTTGCGTTTGGAGTAGTATTTTATTTTGGTATTTTGTAATTATTTTGTATAAGATAAGATAAATTATAAAAAGATAGAATAAATTTATAGATAGAATGAAAAGAAAGTAAATTAGAAGTAATAGATAAGATGAGAGAAAAAAAGTTGAAATAATAGACAAGATAAAATGTAGCATGGTTTAAATAACTGCTAAAACAAAAATTGTATCAAAATAAAAAAAAAATTAAAATCAAAATAATAAAAGAAAAAAATGAATAAAGACAAGAACCGAATATGCTTTTCCCACGTTACTCATACGCCCTCTCCCTCTCGCCATCATTCATCAAATAGTTGAACTTCTTTTAATTAAAAAATAATTTGAGAAACTTGTAAAGATGTAATAACTAATAACTACTCTTTTAAAAATGATATAAAAATTACAAAACTAAAATAATATATTCATTTAAAATTAAAAGAAATTAATAGAATATGGAAGAGTAAAAGGGTGAGAATATATAAAAAAAATATAAAAAATAAAAAAAGATAAAATCACTAAAATAGACTAAAAATTAAAATAAATTAAAAAACACATAATTAAGAAGTACTATTAATTTTTATTTAGTTGTTACATATTGACTTTTTTTTTTATTATTTACACAAGTTATTATAATTTGGTTGATGATACATATTTAAGGAAAATTAGAGTCATATCAGATCCGTTATATTAAAATATATATTTTATCAGCAAAATTGAAAACTTAAATTATACTCCCTCTTATTCTCCTTAGGTGTCCCATTTACTTTTGGGGCACTATTCATTTATCACTCTTAAATTGTATTTTTATTATTAATCTATAAGTTAAAATATAGTCATGTGAGATCTTATTTGATTCGTTTTAATATAAAGTTTATTAATATCAATTTTATATAATTTTTTTATCATACATAATTAAATATATTAAGGATTAAATAAGTACATTGGATAGAGTGAACACAAAGTAAATGAGACACTTAAAATGACTATGAGGGAGCATTATATAAAACCTAAATGGAAACAAAGGAACATCGTCCATTTAGAATGATAAAATGAACACAAATTCTTGTGAGAGACGGTCTCTTTGAGAGACCATCTCTAATTGGGTTGGCCTATTAGAAAAAATATAAAGTTAATGTAGACAATAAAGTTTAATTCGATTGGGTCTGAAAGACGTCTATCAGAAATGGATTTGAAGACATATTATAGTGGTATAATTTTTAGGTTGAATGACTTGACATAATAAGTAATAAATACCTATGTTTATTTTCATTTTAATTTTATATCACAAATTAAAGTGACTTATTTACATTACAAATTTTTGACAAAACTAATCTTGTTATCCTTATTTTAATTTTATTATTGTAGTACGTTATATTTTCACATATTTTCCACTTATTTCTTTTCTCTCCTAATATTTTAAATTTGTTCATAGTCATTACATGTTTCTATTTTATGATAATTTCTTTAAGTAAAAAAATTAAAATTCTATTTTTCTTAATTTTCGTAAATATTTTTTATGAAAATCTTTAAAACAACAAAGCCAGTAAATGATAATTCATTTCAGTTGATCCAAAACCATAAAAGGAAACAAATAATGTCATAATCTCGTGAAATATTTTAGCTTGATATGTTGATATATCTTCCATATATAATTGGATTGTGTTGTGACATAATTTTTTTGACAAACCCCAATAAAATATCCTCTAAGATAAACCCATAATTTATTGCCACGTGTTGTACCCAGGCAACGTCGACATATTCATTTCCTCTCCATACCAAAAATAAATTAATTAAATTAAAATATCATATCTTTTTCTTTATTTACTTCCATTATTATTCACCTTATCTCACAGCCATGTTATCTTATCATGTCCCCCTAGATAACTTCCACTATTTTTTTTTTGTAGAAACCAATTAAAATTGTATAAATAAATTAATCTCCATTTGTACGGATTCTTTATTTCTGATTCCTTCAAATTACCCTCCCTCAGGTTTCATTTGCACTTACTTTCATATTTCTCTCTCTTATTTGGCGAAGACTTTTTGTGTGAGTTATGGCGAATGAAGATTCTATGGTTGTTAATGGTGGCGGAGAGATTATGCTGTTTGGTGTTCGTGTGGTGGTTGATTCTATGAGGAAGAGTGTTTCTCTTAACAATCTTTCTCAGTATGAACATCGCCTTGATTCTTCTTCTTCGACCTACGACGTCGTTGCTTCTGCAGTTCCTGCTGTTAATGGTGGTGATTATGTATCTGCTGATGAAGCGGTGGTTACTCGTTCTTCCAACACTGGTTCTGCTAGTCGTGAGCGTAAACGAGGTATGAGACGGAAAATCTAATTAAGTTTTGTTTATGATTTGAATCTTTTTGATATTTATTGATTTTGTTGATTTTGAATTTGTTCCATTGTTGATTTTTGATTGATTGTGCTTTTAATTGGTTAGGGATTCCATGGACGGAAGAAGAACATAAACTGTTTTTGCTTGGATTGGAGAAGGTAGGAAAAGGTGATTGGAGAGGAATTTCTAGAAACTTTGTGAAAACAAGAACACCAACACAAGTTGCAAGTCACGCTCAAAAGTATTTCATTCGAAAGAGTAATCTCAATCGTCGAGGTCGTCGTAGATCTAGCCTATTCGATATTACTACTGATTCGGTATTCAGTCGATCTTCTCTTATTCATTTTCTGATTCTAAATTTGAGATTTAGGTTTCTACTTATGTTTATTTTGATTTATTTCAAAGGTCGCTGTTAATCAAACGAATGATGAACAAATCAGCAAAGACAAAAATGGACCCTCTCAATCTCCACCTCCACAACAGCAATCATCTAATGTGAGATTCGCTGTTCAACCGCAAGAATCAAGCAGATTTTCGTCACCTTCTTCTCATATCTACTCGTATAATTATGACATGAACATAATGAAACCTGCGCCAACAAGTAGCAATAGCAACAGCAGCAGCAAATCAATGGCGGATTTCGATCTCAATCTCTCTCTCTCCTTGTCATCTCCTTCATCGGATCTCACAAATCCAACACATTTTACTCAAAGGTTCAATAATGTTAAAGATAATATAATCAGTGTGGCTTAATTAATTAATTAATTGATAAAAATTAATAACTATCTGGATATCATCTAGAGGATGGATAAATTGTCGAGGGAAAAAAGTAGGTTTTTGGTGATGATAAGTAATTATCATTATGCTAATTAAGCTAGTTTTATCTAATTCTAATATTGAACATCTTGATGAAAAAAGAATGATGTTTCAGATCACAATTTGTTTTGCTTTTTTTTTTTCCTTCGTTTTTTTTTGTTGCCTCTAATGGTGATGTACAGACTGTAAAATGTGTTTCCTTGATAATCTTTGTTTGTTTACTGGTATATTGTGGATCGGATGATTCTCTTTTTTCAAGGATTAATACAGTACTATCGAACAATTGACTGGTGCATAAATTATCCTCTATGTAGATCTCAATTTTTTGTTTTTTGAAGTCTCTTATCTTTGTGATTAATCATCTTATTAATTTATGGATAAGTTTGCAATTTTAAATTTATTGGGAAATGTCCTTGATAAGTTTGTCTCACTTAAACGTCCATTTACCTACAGATTCTATAACTTCAAATACATATAAAAATATGGAGTATTAAAATGAAGGCTATCAATATTTTTTTTTTAAAAAAATGTTGCACAAATTGGCTTATATTTCAAGTGGGATGGACTAATAATACATGGGTGTTGCACAAAATCTTGGGTGAAACCGTCTTACTTATGATACAGTTTATTTGGTTGATTCAATAATTTTTATATCTTAAACATGGTATGTTAAAATTAAAACTAAAAATATTTATTGGACCTAAATTAGTTGTACGACTTAAGCGGTCTCATAACATACTATTATTGTATTAGTTAGTTTCTTGAGAGACCGTCTCTTCGAGAAACATATTTCAAGTGCATTCCATTAAAAATTAATGTCTACTTATCATATTCTTAGTGTCTACTTATATTATACTTAATGCTTATTTATCGTATTCTTAATGTCTACTTTCAATATCTTAAATGTTACGTACATCATTCTTATTGTCTACTTAAAATATTTTAAAACATATATAATGGGCTGGGCTGATCTAGTTAGAGTGATCTCTCGCAGAAATTTGTGTGATTGTATTTTAAAATGAAAAGTAGAAAAAATACTCAAAGAAAGTAAATTATCCAATGCATGTAGGGGGGCTATGCATTGATTGGATAACAGGGATGATTTTCACAAAATGTTGGGCTATTGCAGGCTGCATTTATATAGGACATAGGTCAATGGCTGTGACTTAGGTTACCACTTACCAATAATTTCCTTGAACCGCTCAATTGTAGGCTGTAGCAACTCGTTGGTGCAAATTTACATCTGAGGAACTACTCCTACAAACAATAAAACTCTAGCATACTAAGATTTTAATTTTTAATTTTTATTCATTTCCTTTTAGTGAAATTAAAAACTATTACGGCCCGTTTGATAGGTGATGATAAATGTTGGCAATGAGAATGAAAAACAAGTGTAATTTTAGTTGAAAAATCTCTTGTTTACCTTAATTGTCATGCTTATCCAACTTCATTCATCTCATTTTCTTCGTAAATTTCATTCCAATGCATTACCATTGGGAGATGTGGTATTAGGTGGTAATGGAAATTTGTAAACAAAAAAACTTTTTTGGGATCTAAGTTTCATTACCATGGGAATGATACGAAACTTTTAATGAAATTTTACACTAAAAAATCATTTCCATTACTGTCATTTAGTACTACTAACCAAATGGGCCGTTAGTTCACTCTAAAATCTTTCTTTTCATCTATATAATACAAGTTTGATTCTCATCGGTTATTGGAAAATTAATTCTACTTCTCTTTTACGTGTAAGAAATTGTCATTATTAGTGTAGAAATGAAGTGTTGCATCGATCTTCTAGTGTTGGTTCTTAAAGAGTTAAGAAAATGAAGCCATATACAACAAAAAAAACCAATTCGTTTCGGGACCAATAGCGAGTATTTCGAGACGAAGAAATTATTTATTACCAAATATTTCTTTTTTAAAAAATAGTAGTCCGTCTTTTCATTTGAACCCTTTTCTATTTGTTGGGTGAAGTTATGTTAATGTCAGTACATCAAATGGGCCTTTTTAAGATAAAATTTGATTATAAGACTTATCAAGTTATCATGGCCCATGGGTCAAGGTAACTAGGCAAGGGCCTATGATATCCCATTTTTAGCAAGTCTAGTACTTCCTCCGTTCTGAAATGCTTGTTACATTTAGAATATGAGCACTATTCATTGTTCAAGCTTATTTTGCATATTGCGGTCAATGTGTAAGTAAAAATATAGTTAAGTGGGATCTTGTATGAATCATCTAATCGCATATTTTCATAATATTAACTTTTTATAATTTTTATATATGTATAGTTTTATTTATAAATGAACAAAATAACACATTGAATCGCGTAAAAAGTCAAATGTAACAAGTATAATAGAACAGAGGAAGTATGAGAATACCTTAGTATAAGACAAATTTATATAATTACTTTATTTTTCTGGAAAATTTGATTTTAAAGGTTCCAACTTTGCCTCATTTGCTTCTAAAGGTTCGAACTTTCGTTTATCCTAAAGAGGTTCGAACTTTGGGGGTCATCTTCATTTAAAGGTTTTTATGGTTTTTTTTGGATTGATTTTGGATTGATTATGGATTTTTATGGGTAAAAAACCCATAATAAACCAAGAATCAACCCAGAAAAACCCATAAAAACCCATAATCAATCCAAAATCAATCCAAAAAAACCCTTAAAAACCTTTGAATGAAGATGACCCCCAAAGTTCGAACCTTTCTAGGATAAACGAAAGTTCGAACCTTTCTAGGATAAACGAAAGTTCGAACCTTTAGAAGCAAATGAGGCAAAGTTGGAACCTTTAAAATCAAATTTTCCTATTTTTCTATTTAACAATAACATAGAGATTATAAATAATTACTTTAAAGATAACACTAAAAGTAATCATTTTTTTTAAACGAAAAAAATAATCACTTTAAAACAATAAATTATAACATTAAAATCATAGATTATTACTTTAAAACAGTAAGTATTCTTTATATCAATCAACAAAAATAATAATTTAACCATAAAACCGTCTCATTTGAAAATTTGTGCAACCTTTTACTCACTTCCATATGAAGAGATAAATTGTCTTTATACACATTATTACAGGTTAAAAACCACATTTCCAATAAAAGTATCACATTATTCAAATCATATAAACGAAAAAAGTTTAATTTTTTTTTTTTTGAAATTATCATAACACATTGGTTTACATATAACCTGATACAAAATATGCATAAATGAGCAAGAGATATGGATGTATGGAATAAGGTCCTATCGTTTCTTATTAGCCGGCTCTTTCTGAGCATTGAAGTAGACGATGGCGACAGGGAGGCCGAGACCATGTCGAGCAGCAAAGAAGCGAGTATTGAAATGAGCTCGACTCGTTGGTGGCTCTACGGATGCTCCCAATTCTTGCTTTTGCTCGAACAACACCAATATGTATCTGTGTATTCCCACCGGTGGCCTCGGTCCAACATATGATATCACTTCTTTTCCTGCACCCAAGACAATTTTTTTGTTAGTCTTAGACTCTTAAATAGAATTGTCCAACAGAATAGAGGTCCGTTGCGGTCTCTTAAATAGAAAATAAACTTTAAACATGTCGAGCTTCACATCGTCCCTTTATCAAAATAGATGAAGCGGGCTGAAAAGCGATCAATGACAATTTTAAAAGGGCCGTCCCTAAATTTTTTGAGATTCATTTAGACCTGGCCCGGCCTATATCAACGATATATATTGTATTGGCCAATAGTCTCAAATCCGTTCTTTCTGAGGTTTTTTGAGGGAAAAAGGTCGAATATTACCGTTTTGAAACCGACTCTTATGCAATATTCACTGGAATACTTTTGTCGACTATTTCTAGATGCAATATGAACCCGAAATTATATACGAGAAATTGGCAAGATCATGTTGCAAGTAAAAGACTCGTAGGAAGTGCTTTAGTAAGATATAATAGAAGAAAAATTACCACAAGACGGACTTGAACCACCGGGAATGTCAGCAACAATCCTGAAAAATAATTTTATTGAAATGTAATCAATAATAATATTGATATAACGATCTATAATCAAACTATATGGTACAATAAAAGAGTCGTTCACAAACGAATGCATAAAAAGTAATTGTGGTATGAATACATATAAGAACGATAATTTTACTCGTATACAGAACGGTTTTGTACATTATACGAGTATGATATGTAGATTCTATGAGCTTACATGATGATATATAGTGACCGAAAAATAACAATTACCAATTTACATAAACTCGCATTGCAAAATATGGTGTATATAATCATTTTGTGACTTTATTATAAAGTTCTCGAGTTTGTCGAGACCAATATTTAAGCCAAGAGCCCGAGACAGTGAACATGTCCGCATCAGAGGCAAAAGCTGTTTCATAGCTGCTATCTCAATCGTGACTGAAACCGCATTTTCATGAACACAATGCTCTAGCTAGTTGCAAATACTATCTAATTTGTATTGATCATTAAGCAGCCAATAGATGCATAAATGAGCTTGAACTTTGCAATACTTCCTAGCCCTTCTAATATTGCTACATTATTCTTCCATATTAGAAGATTTTTTTTCACAACATCGAGCAAGCATAAAACAAACTTATGAAGTATATAAAGCCTGGCGATTTTCAAAGGCGGAACAAAAATTGACAAATTTTTAAAAGGTCCCATGTAATTTTAAAAATTATGATATTTTTCAAACAACTTTGCATCTTTATACACTTAAGAGTATAGATTAAGATATACTACATAATAAACATTGACGGTCTTAATTTTTCAAAGCTCTAGGCGGTCGAATATGCTGCACTGATGCTCCCCAATCCATTTTAATAGTAAGGGGTGCGTGGATAATTAGTGTAGCCAATTGAGTAGGTAAAGTTTTCGTATAAATATGTGGTAAGGCTTCATTCACTTTTTATTTAAATTGAGGGAATTTGAGGAAAAAGAAGGGAAGAGATTTAAAAGGAAGCGGAGGGATTTAGAAGGGATCGATGAAGTTCCTTAATTTTGCTATTAATCAAATCTCACCACATGTGGAAAGATTTGAAAGGAAAACGCAATTCCTCTTCCTCTTCCTTTCCCTCCTAAACAAACAACGGAGGCGTTCCCTATACTTTCATTCCCTTTCCTCCCTTCCCCTTTCCTTCCCTAGACAAACAAAGAAGGCTTTCTTATGACAGTATTATTACCTTCCTTTCCTTTGTCCTCCCCTTCCTTTCCTCTTTAATTCTTATCTAAACAAAGTAAAATTGTTAAAAACTTAACTATTATACTACCTCCTATTCATAGAGAATGAGACACTTGCTTTTTAACATTATTCACTCATTACTCTTAATTTGTATTTTATTATTAATCTATATATTAGAACATAGTCAAGTGAGATCTTGTTTGATTCGGCTTAATGCAAAGATTATTAATATTCACTTTTTATAATATTCGTTATGTATAATAAGAGATATTAAGCATTGATTAAGTGCATTAAATAGTGTGAAAAAACAAATATCCCATTCTCTATGAATAGGAGGGAGTATGTAACAATTTTCAGAGTCAAATGTACGTTACAAATTAAAAAAGGACGGAATCAGTATTATGTATGTGTTATTGTATTATGTGTTACACTATCAATTGATGTCTTGATGATGCTCTCTCTTTATTATGGATCAAACTCACATTAATTTTCTCCTTAATTAAAATCCCCTTAATCAAAATCTTAATTAAGAACATCATATATAATGGTGGCTACATAATTCTGATTTCAGGTAGGATTGCAGTAAATTCTTGGACTGGTGCAGTACAGTACGTTAAACAAATACTTACCAGTGGACCCACTCTCGCATGGAGGGTTCGCTGGGGCTAGGAGCATCTGGATCTGTCATCACCTGCATGTTCAAATATGGTGTCACTATTACTTATAATAAATCTTACCGCCCCGTTTGGTTATAGGTAGTAAATGGTAATAATGAGAATAATTTGTAATAAATTTTGATAATACTATATCATGTCATTTTTATAATAAAAGAACTTTGATCATAAACTTTTTTTTCCATAATTTTTCATTACTATCTAATACTACATTTTATAATTTATAATTTTCCATTACTATTTGATACCACATTTTCAATTTTAATGTATCAAATAATCATCGTGAATTATTGCATCAAACAAATACTTCCTCTACTAAGTACATGCATCCCATTTGTTTGTTGTCATCATATATTTATCCAACACTTTTAATTTATATAATGGCATTAGATTTTATATGATTGATTTGTGTCGATATAAATTATATTCAAGTGTGCACAATTCGGATCAGTGAGAATAACAAGCAACAACACCACATGCATGCAGCTCTAGATCAGGGTAATTAAAGGTCCAAATTAAAGGAAAGGCCAGGACATAAAAAGAGCTAATTCATATAGGAACTAAAGTGGGTTTTTGGCAAAATAGCTTATTAAATAATTTAGCTTATTTTGTAATGTACAGTAGTAGGCTCTTCCAAAGTTTTTAGATGTAAGGATATCGAGGGTTGGGTGATCAAACCATCCAATGCTGATGTTTGGTCTCTTGAAACAACTAATTGTTACTAATAAACTGTTTTTAACAAGTTATTAATAATAGTGGATTCTAAATAGGCTAGTCAAACCAATCAATAAAATCAGTTGTTCGAATCATCCAATATAAGTGGCTATCAGCTACCCCACAATTTAAATCATAAAGGCTCTGTTCATTTTATACTTTTCAATATTCCCGACCTAAAAATAAGTAATTCAACTAATGCATAGTCCTTAAATTAAAGGGTTACAACCCTTATAAAAATGCAATGTAAAAGGGAGAAAGAGATGAACCAAAGTATAGAGGACATCAGGATGACCACCAATGGAAAGGCGAGGAGGAAGAACAGCAAGAGAAGGCTTAATAGTGCAGCCATTGGTAACATGTTTAGCATCAAAGTAAACAGACATGCTAACACTGGGGACGAACAAGTCAACCACATCTCCGATCACTCTTCCTACTACTAATGGATCCACTGAAGCTGCCATTTTTGTTTAACAGAAACAAAGAGGGTATGTATTTGGCAAGTATATATACGATGAGGTTAGGATTTTGGAAAAGAACATCTCATTATTATTGTGCATGGAATCAAGTGCATGAGAAGAAATCTTTAGAGATATGCAATGTAGACCACGTGTTAAGGTGAAACTATGAGCTAAACCACTGTCATTTTGATTTGTATGTGACAAATGGCAATCATGACTCATGAGCCCCTTGGTTTCATTTTTCCCACTATTTCCAAGACAGATTTTAGATTTTTGGATTTGGTGGGACGGCAAAAAAGTGTATGCTAGATGTTTGATTGTATATGACCCTATTACAAATATTAAAAAATAATAAATAAACATGAAATCAAAAATTTTGGTTCTTAATAGTTTTGCTCTGCCAAGATTTGGCCGAATGTCATCACAATCACACAGCTTAGAAATCTTTGTTTTAGTCTATTTTACTTGGACTCGGGTTCTGATGTCGGATACTAGTATGTGTTTAAATGTTGGATATGTCTAATATTCAGTTTTACGCCTAAAATGAAAGGTCTAAGTGCCATACTGATGTCCAATCATTAAGAATCGAACACGGGTACGTGACGCAAAATGAAGAATCTGAGTAAAATAGGTTTTAATCATGGTATAATCACCTCATTATTAAGTTTTTCTGGAGAACCAACCAAGAGAAAGCTATCTAGAATTAGTGGGATGGTAATCACAAGTTAAAACAGATGTAATGATACTAAATTTGCACCACTAGCAAAATGATCTAATATAAATGGAGGGAGTGATGTAAAAAGCAAAAGGTAAAAAAACAATAACAAATAATTGATTATTACATCAGACAAAAGTGTAATACCTCTTTCTCCTTGGAGTTAGTTGTGAATCTTCTTATGCCAATTAGCATGCTTCTCAAGACAAGCCAATTTCCAACGAATCCTTCTAAGATATGGTTGAGACTTGAGATATCTGCAGCCAATATAGCAAAAACAAGGTCACATTGTCTCATATTGGCCGAGTCGTAAACGTTTTTAATTTACTGAATCAATTCTGATTTCTACCCGTATCGTAAAGATGCAAGAAAGAGTTTAGTGTTTTAAAAGATATGATTTTGATACATTCAGTACGACAACCGGATCATTGGAACCGTATTGCAGTCACAATGTTCCAGTGTCCCAAATTCCCAACTCTTATTCCTACTTAACAGCATACCTACTCATTTATGAAGCTCGAAGAACTCTTTGTTCAATCCATAACTAGAGATTTCTAGCTCAGTGAAGAAGGCTCCTCCCGGGGACCCATTGTTTGATCTTGTGTTTGCCCATCTTCAGTTATGAAGTCAGAACTCGTCTCACTTCAATTTCTTCACTCCATCTGCATTATGAATAATATACATTCCATAATAGATACTGATCTTCTTCCAAAAGCCCTTTCCTATCAAGCAGAACAGAGTCTTTTCATGAATTACTCATCTTCCAACTTATTCAAATGCCTTCATCAAAGATCCTTGCCTTTTTCTTAATGACCTTGCAAATATCATTCAGTAGATCCTCATAAGCACTCTGCAGTGAAAACAGTTTCTTATCGAAGGCAACTTTCAGTAAGAACAACTTCTTTCGGACCTCCCTCTATGAATTTGGAAAGCAACTCCTCATTCATCTCCAGAAATTTTCTGGTCATTATTGCCAGAGCCATCACATATCGATCTTGCATAAGCCTCAAGAGCATCTAGCAAATCCTCTTCCTCAACCCTAGTAATTGACTAGACAACACACCAACTTATGCCCTGCTTATCAAATATCTGCTGTTCATCATCATCATCATCATCCCGATAAGTCCCGCCAAGTGGCAGGGTTCATCATCAAATATCTGCTGTTCCAATCTGGAAATAAATTTCTCAGACAACTTCAATGCCTTCAGAAGTATCTAACACTAGTCTACAAGGAAGAATTCTTATCTTTGAGATGTTGTATTCACTTTCCCAAGATGAATACCTCAAACTAGACCTTTGCAACGATATTTTGTACTTCAAACAACACTCACATATAAGTAACCTGCCTCTTGTAGAAGATGAATCAGATCTTCCAAATATCTTTCAATTGGTAGTTAAACCAGGGAACAAGCAACAAAGGAATAAAAATTAAAATCACAACAAATGGGGTTAGGCTGCTGTCACTATAATGAGAACCCACAAAACCACAATAAAAATGACAACAGAAGAACAAGGCGTAAGAAAAAACCCAGAAAACCATAGAGAACTAGTGATCTGTCATGTATGACAGGGATGCTAGCTTTTCCAGAAGATAAGATCTCCATCTCACAATAGGCATAAGGAAAGATGTACAAAAAAGAGAGCACTCAAAAAGGTCAGGTAACTATTAATTCTAACCCAAGTATCTCAGCCCATAAACCAAACCCAATATGATGATCACATAGCTCAATGGAGACTACAGCAGATAACAGCCACAAGTGCAACTACAGCCTTTTACAATTCTGGGATTCAAATGTTTAATGATGACAGGGCACAAGAAGTAATTTCAGAAAGTTAAAATCAAGCTGCGTTGCTGCCAAAGCGCCACCCTGCATCATAAATAAACTTGAAATAACAAGAAGTTTTTCTGATGCATCTCTAACAGATGAAGTTATCTGATATAGTAAATGTTCAATTCAGCCTCTATCACATGATTGACACTATAATTGACCCAATTGTTTATACAATAGCATCTGCTACCCAGGTAATTTACATAGACTACTTACAATTAGTATTACACTCTGATCTGAGCTATGATGCGAAAGAAATATCTTTTAATCAATTGGAATTGGAAAGAAGTGTGTACAACAACATGAGGATCACAGGAGAACCAAAATCAGAATAGAAATTAGCATGATAATTAGAAGATTAACCATTTAATAAAACTATTTTTATAGTATAGAAAATACCAAAATAGAACATTCTCTTCAATAATCCAACTCATAAAACTACATCAAAAAAACCTAGAACAGAGCAAGATACAAAAACTCATTCAAATGTAAACCAAATCCCTAAAAAAGAAATAATATTACAAACATAACGAGTTCAAATAACATCAATTAAACGCAAAACGATTTTCATTACTAATTAGTGGTAAAATCTTCAAGCAACGCTGATAGGTTGCTGTTTAGGAGGCTGAAATTTCGAATTATTCTTATTATCAGCAAAATCTTCGAGATTGTAAATGACGGTAATATAAAGAGTACAACTAGGGCAACGAGCAATCTCTTCACCAAGACGAAGATCATCCTTTGTGATTTGGAAAAGATCGCCGCATGGACATGGATATGTAAAAGCTTGGAGTTCTTCGTTCCATTCCATGTCTTCAATTTCAACTTCGTCGTACGACATCTTTTCTTCTTCTTACTCTTTACTTTCTACTTGTTTGTTTATCAAGCTTAAGATTGGAGAGAAATCAGTATTGATGATTTCCCCCAAATTGATTGAGAACGAGCGGATAGCGTACAATTGCAGAATTGGGAATTAGGGTTTTATAAAAGAGAATGCGTGTAGGAGTTTCGTGGCTATTAAATACTGTTAATCGACGAGAAAAAATCGCCACCCTTTGCTTGCCAGAAAGTCGTAATTTTTCACTTTTTTAATTTCGAATTAGGTGAGATTATCAATGATAGATTTTTCTATTTTTGTTGCCATATTTTTTTTTAATGAAAAATGATTTTTACAGCTCTAATAAATAAAAATCTTAAATTTAATTTATTAATTTAATATTATTATTATTTTGAAAACATAAGAATTTAATCATATTATGAGTTTCTCATTTATTCTTTCTTAAATTTTTTTTGATTTTCTTTCTTTAAAGTTAATATAACTATATAAAGTATTAAAATTTGCAAATTTCAAGTATATAAGTGTCATTTACAATTTTTGAATTTGGATATCAAAATTAAATTTTATATCTTCAAATGAATTCTATGTTGTCAAACACTATCATTTTTTTCCTATTTCTAGATTAGATTTCCTTAAAAATTTAAAAAATTATTAATTATTGTGTACAACTTTAATGGTTGTAAGTATTCATTGTCTTTTTTAATTGTGTTATTACTTTTTTAAAAAATTGGTTTCCCCTCTCTTGGAAAAGCTTTGATTTTTCATAATTCATCAACTCAATGCTTATTCAATGTA
Source organism: Amaranthus palmeri (assembly GCA_019776075.1). Taxonomy (NCBI): domain Eukaryota; kingdom Viridiplantae; phylum Streptophyta; class Magnoliopsida; order Caryophyllales; family Amaranthaceae; genus Amaranthus; species Amaranthus palmeri. The sequence continues at coordinate 2,346,636 of JAAKBH010000002.1, read as the reverse complement.
AGCGCAATTTGATAATTTCGTAAATGTTCTAAACACAATTTTAAACTTTTTGATGTTAAGTTTAAATAAATTTCGCTAAAATAAATAAAAAGTCAAATAAAAAAATACGTGCAATTTACCCCTCTTTTAAAAATCACAAAATCTTAGGAAAGACCGTCTATCCTATAGACCATTAAAATGGACCAGCCCATTTCCCATCCTATTAATTGATTTTTTAAATTTTGGATCCAGATTCAGACCCTTACATTCTGGCGGGCCTAGTGTCTGGATCTAGGTCTAGAATAATTTTTTTTCCTATATTTTTTTTAAGTATATTATGAAGTACAATTTTTGATCATTCGTATAAAATTATCTAAAATACTTTATACTAATTGAGTGAAAAATATGAAGTTTTTCAACATTGAGTTCTTATAATGAATTGTCGAATTCAAGTAAAGATACAAGACCACATTTTAAGAGTATTGTTTAAAAATATACTTGTCTATTTATTAACCCTTCAGTTCTTATAAAGAAAAATAGACAAGTATAGATGCAAGATTACAATTTAAATTACATGAATCGACAAAGTTTAAAATCACGCAATGTTCAATAATATAACAAAATTTCAAATCAAACAATAAAATACACACGATAATTTATAATTTTTTACAAAAAGATGTAAAAGGGTCCATGGGTCGGATCGGATCGGATCTCAAACGTGTAGTTCCGGACACCAAGACCCAGACTCATAAAATTAGGGTTGGTTCGAGTCTAGACCCTTAGAATCCAAGACCTGTGCCCATTCCTATAGGTACAACTTACCTTAATACTCGAGGAAAATTTGATAGAATATGTAAAAAAATTTTTTGATAGAATATGTAAATTAAAAAGTAAATAAAATAGTTTTTTTTTTTTTTTTATTGTTTGAAGACAAAGTAGGCTTAGTTGGTTGCTAGCTGTCTTTCACTAATCTTTTTAGCTTTACTTTTTTTTTAAAATGCTTTTTTTTGTTTTTCTTTAGGCTTTGTGATTTTATGAAATATTTTGTTACTTGATAATTATGTTATTAATTATTTTAAGGAAAATTTGATTTCAAATATATGAACTTTGCCTCATTTGCTTCTAAATGTTCGAACTATTGATTAATATTTAGAGGCATGAACTTTGGAGGGTATCCGCCAAAAAAGATACAATCGGTTTTGGTAACCTGTTGTTCCAGGTTACCATCTTCTTCATCTTCTTCAAGCTTTCATCAATGGCTTCTCCTCCTCCTTACTACCCTCACAACCAACAACCATCACTGCCACCGTCTCCACCACCGCCATTTCTTTTTCTTCCACCGCTGCCACTTCCGTTTCATCAAACCAACAAACCACCATTTTATCAAAAAAATTGAAAAACGAAACCCAAAAATGAAAACTAAACCCCACTTAATAGCATAAGTGCATAACTATCACCAATTAGTGAGTAAAGTTTCAAACTTTCTACAAAATTTCTGTCTATCTCCCTTTTTTTAACTTGTTTTTTTTCTGGGTTTTTTGTAAGAACCCTAATAAAAAGTGGGTTTTGAAAATGGTGGTCTCTTCTTTGAGATTGTTCATGTTGGTATTATTTTATCTTTGGGTTTGGTGAATTGGGTATCTGCAAACCCAAAAATAAAATTGAAACCCCAAATTATGCAAATCAACACTTGAACCTTGAATCTCAATCTTCACATTTCAAATTATGCTAGAAAAGAAGGAGAGATGAAGATGATGATGGTAAAAGGAATAAATTGATGAAGATGATGAAATGGGAAAGAAGATGAAGAAATGGTGAAGAAGATAAAGATGAATATGAAGAAATGGTGAAGATGAAGATGAATATGAAGAAATGGTGAAGATGAAGTTGGTGAAGTTGAAGATGTAACATTTTCAACCGGTAATGGGTCATCCGTATCTTTTTTGGCGGATGACCCCCAAAGTTCATGCCTTTAAATATTAATCGAAAGTTCGAACGTTTAAAAGCAAATGAGGCAAAGTTCGTATGTTTAAAATCAAATTTTCCTTATTTTAATCGTGATTATAGTTTAAAAAATTATTAAATTATTAGTATAGTAGTATATTTTTTTATTTATATAGGAATAATAAGTTAAGCGAAACTTTATAAATTACAGTATTTATTTAATGTTAAAGTATAAGGTTGATCAAGTATCTTCCCAAAAGAAAAAAGTTGATCAAGTACATTAATTAGTACTTCATAATTTTAATACTACCTCTTATTCATAGAGGATGGAACATTTATTTTTTAACACTATTCACTCATTACTCTTAATTTGTATTTTATTCTTAATTTATAGATTAGCACATAGTCAAGTGAGATCTTGTTTGATCATCTCAATGCAAAGATTATTGATATTTACTTTTTGTAATATTTCGTTATGTATAATAAGAGATATTAAGCATTGAATAAGTGCATTGAATAGTGTTAAAAAACATGATGTTACATACTTTATGAATAGGAGTGAGTACTTTAATAATTTATCATTTAAAATGATATATACTTTTATTAAATTTCAATAATCATCCCTTATAAAACTATATCGCAATCGGCTCCGCAATAAACGAATTTTATTCGTTCCCGCGACCGCGTTTTATTTGCACTATGCTCAGAAAGAGTGGGCAAAAATTCCTTATAGAAATTTTCTCTACATTTATTCAAGTATGGGAATTACTTTAGCGTTAAACGTGGATAATTAATACAAGTAATTAATAATAACATTGAGATTGAGAAGATGGAAGATATCTTGTAGTGATTATAGAATGTTGTACTTAGCTTGCTACCATGGTTGTTAAAATGGTTGTTAAAATCGTGATTCTAATCTACGATTCTATGATTCAACGATCCGATTCTACTAATTTAATATGAATTATTTTTAATTTTTCTTATGTACCATCTTTTACTAATCTCTTTCACATATACACATAAATTTCAAATTTTCCATCATGAAAACTTTTAAAGAACAAATTTCTTAATCGATATGAAGATTTTAAACTAATTATTAAAAAGTTTTCATTATGTTCTAAAAAATAAAGTCAAAGACATTATAATTCATTTATTTAAACTTTTAAATTTGACAATAATGATAAGAAACTAGATATTTTATATATATTTAAGTTTATTTGTAGAATCGTACGATTCTACGATTTGATTCTACCGATTCGATTCTACCTCTCAAAACGATTCTAAGTAGAATCGCGATTTTAACAACTTTGCTTGCTAGAATAATTTCTGAATATTTATATATAAAATAAAATAAGTGAAAAATTACAAATACATTCATATAATTAATATGTATAACTGAGAAAGTAGAAACAGCTAGAGAGAGCATTCAGATGGATGAAGCTAATTAAAGATGATTAATTATATAAGACAATAATAAGTAAGTAAAAATATAAGATTTCTATATGATTAAATTTTTGGAGCGTGTAAGACTAGCTAGCTAGATGAAACTGGAGCGTGTGAGACTAGAAACTGGAGCGTGTTCCCGTTGAATTAATGGAGCCTGAACCTTGAGCTGAGGTGACCCATAAGCCCAGCCCGGGCTGAGGCATTGAAGAGTACCATAGAAGAGGAGATTCAAAGCAAGAAGAATAGAGAAAAAGGAAAGGGAAGTAAGAAAAGGATTGAAAATGGAGGATTTAGGGATGTCCAGAGATAAAAAGGAAGATAAAGCTGCAACCATAACTAGTATGATGAATAAATTTGATCCATATGGATATGGATATGAATATGATAATAACCATGGCATAAGGCTCAGTAGTATACTTGAGATTGTTAGTATTCTCAAACATTCTTTATCGTCTTCCATGCGAGGCAGGAACAGTTCATGGAAGGGTTTTGCTTTTCTCAAATAACTCGTATTATTAATATGGTGATTGGATTTCCAAAAAAAAAATAAAAAAAATATGGTGATTGGTTTTCTGAAATAGAAGTAGCTCATTTTTGGTGAGTCGTTTAGCCTTATTTATAGTAGAAACTTGGAATTCTGCAAACACGACTTTTCAAATTGTTTTCACTTGACTTTTTTAAAATTGGCCCAACCTATATTTACCGTTTACTGTTTAGGAAATTAACGGGACTTGAATCTTTTAACATAATTAGGATCCAACTTCAAGGAAATTACCAAGAAATTATACATAGAATGAACTTTTCCTAGTATTTCTCCCTGGTCATCATCACCCGTCTTGTAAGTAAGAAAAAAAATACAAGGCCACTCACCACTTTTTTTTTCTAAAATGGCGGCTAGATTAATTTTCTAGCAAGTTTCCTTGAAACTTAACTAAAGGGAGCAATTCTAGGTATATAACTGTTATTTAAATCACACTTATGTGGAAAGATTTGATAGGATGACATTTTGAAAATTGTAAATTATCTAATTGTGTTTTATTTATTTTATTAGTAATTTTCTTTTCTTTTATGGTGCTTTACAAATCAAGGTGATTGATTTATTAAATTGTTATAATAATTCAACATTTGCTCTTAGTTTGCTATCAGCATAAGAATTTATTTTATATGCCCATGGCAAACTAAAGGTAAGGGTTGATTTATTAAATAATAATACAAAATTGAGATTATTTACAGCGGAGAAGTGAAAAGTTGGATTATAAGAATCAATTTTTCCAATTAAAAAAGAATAGAAAAGAAAAGGAAATGAAGTGTTAAGATTTTAGACATACATTAAAATTCTCAGAAATTGCGCAGTAAGAAAACATAGTTGACTTGTTGAGGTGTCAAGACAAAGAAGACTAATAAAAATATATAGATATATATTAGAAATCTTTGAAACCGAGAGTTATTAAATTTCTGAAATGAGTAAGAAGATGACGCAGCTTGATCATATTGACGCAGTTCATATGGTCGCATTTAGAAGATCATCATCGAGGAGAAACATAATGTTGAACGAAAGTGTGGGCACTAATGAAATTATGCAGGATCATATGGAACCCTCATCATATTCGTCATCATCGTCGTCCTCATCGTCGTGGTCATCATCATCATCCTTCCCAGTGTATGATGATGGTAATACACGACAACGAGGGCATGACATGTACATGAGAGGAGGTGGAAGGGTAGCAGAAAAAGTGTCTACTATTTTCCTTCCAATAGCTTTCGGGGCAATACAAGTGTTACCTGACATGAAAAAGAGCCACCCATATGAGCTTGCGTCATATAATTGGGTACCAGATGTTGGGGTAATAATTCTATGGGTGTCGGCTCTTATCATGTTAATCGGCTATTACCTTCATCTTAAGTCACCACGATATTCTAACATGTTTCATAGAATTGGTCAACTTTTTTTCTTAGTCGGTATGATGTTTTCTCAAACTCCTTTACTCATTCATTCATTCGACCTCCATCCCTATTGTATTTGGATTCCCTCTTTAGTTGTTGCTTTCATTCTTGCTTCAGCTATGTACTTTACTTGATGTTTCCGAGCAGACCTTGCTACTTTGTTGGTATATTAATAGGACTTTCATAAATTATTATTATTATTACTCTTTCAATGCTACTACATGTCTTGATTAAATGTTCTTTTATTTTTTGTTTTTTATTTTTTATATTACGGAGAATTGTGTCATTGTTATAAAACAATCATGGGAAATTATCATTGGTGCCCCTGTGTTTTTGCCTTTTATCAATGGTCTACAATCTTTTTTTTTCCAATAGCACCCCTGAGGTTCAGTCAAAGTAACAACCGTGACACTTTTGGTATTTTTTCCGTTAAACTTAACGGTAAACTCAATATTTAACCTAACCATGGTTAATCTTCTTTAATTCCTTTCTTCTTCAACCTTTTCTTTCACAAAAATGGTGTTTTCTCTCTCTACCTCTTCCCACCATAGCTTCCTCTTCCTCACAATCCCATTCTCTCTCATCCTCTTCACTCAATCATACTTTTAATAACCCTATTTGCTAAAGGAAAATGGCCAAATTTACAAAGAAAAACAGTTAAAATCAAAAAAGAATTCAAATTGTGACGAATACCCAGTTGAGAATAAGACCAATTAAAGAACCCCAAAAGTCGAGTTGGATCAGATGATTGATTATAATGAAGAACATATTGAACAGATTGAAAAAAAGAGAGAAATCAGTGAAAAAAAAGAGAGAAATCAGTGTATAAAACTGCAAAAAAAGCGTCGCTTTTTGGCTGGAAATGGGTCAATAATTACTTTGGAGTATTCAAAATTGTGAATTAAAAATACAGAAAACATCAAAAATCATGAAATTTCAGTATGAATTTGAACAAGAACAAGGAAGTTTCTGATTTGACGAGTAAATTATACGCTATTGAATTTGAGAATTGAGAGCAACCGATTGAAAAGTCAATCAATTTTTTCTTATGAACAAAGCTTAGAAATTTCTTCAACAACTGCACCATTGGAGATCTTCAATGTAGTGAAATTGTGGGATGAACAAAGAAGAAAGAATCTGAGTCTAGTGTGTTTTTGGTGAGAGAAAAACCATAGGTGAAACCTACAGCTCATGGATTTGGTGAAGCTCCCAGATGGAAGGTAGCCATGGAAGATGCTAAGATGCTAGGAGAAGGAAGATAAAGTAACCATGGTTGAGTTTACTGTTAAGTTTAACGGAAAAAAGGGCAAAAGTGTCACGGTTGTTAGTTAGACTGAACTTCAGGGGTGCTATTGGAAAAAAAAAAGATTGTAGACCATTGATAAAAGGCCAAAACACAGGGGCACAAATGATAATTTCCCAACAATCATTTAGAGATCATATCATAAACCGTGTTTGGCATAGAATACCTATCTTCTCACTCTAAAACGGGTCTAACTATTTTTGCATTTTGTATTTTGCATCATATTAACATTGTGATAAAGTTAAATTCAATAATATATATATATATATATATATATATATATATATATATATATATATATATATATATATATATATATATATATATATATATATATATATATATATATATATATATATATATATATATATATATATATATATATATATATATATATTTTATCTTGTAATTTAGCATTAAGGCCATGTAGCATCAAGTTACATTAAGTGATCGTTTATTGCAGTTATGCAAGCAAGCGAAGTAGTCGACCTCTTCCTTTTACCTGGTAATATCCCTCTCTACATCTCTAGAACCGAAAGAGTGTTATTTTCTAATTTATTAAATCTCTATTTTTTAGGACCTGCATTTGACAAAGCTGGTAGACGGTTGGGTCGTGGTGGAGGGTATCTTCCGATCTTTAACGTATTCAGTATTTCAGTCTAACATATTAGTCATTATAATCTTTTTGTTTGTATTAGGTTCTAAAACTCTGTTATAAGCTTTGATTTAAGTAACGTTCTAGAAATTAAAACTTGAATTACTATTATAAGATGGACATTTAAAAGTTAATAATCCATAGTTTGATGCCCCCGAAACAAGTCGTAACATTGTGAGGTTCCGTGTCCCCGACATTGCAAATGCAACTGCAATCGCGATGATATCCACGATTTTTTAAATGGTTATATCTAAAGAAAGGAGAAAAATAAATAAATTTTCACTCGCATGAACTACGATTGTGGAATATGAGGCTATAAGCATAACTCTATAGTGTGTCATTTGCATACATAAATGGTGATCTAAATCATGCCGGTAACTTTCTAATCTCGTGTCGTAAAATTTTTTGAAGGTACTACGACACTTTTTTAAGTAAATATCAGAATTTAGTTGACAAGCAGATCTGGAAGCAACCGTTGTTAGGTATGCTTTGATTACTCGATTCATTCATCGGTTGCTTGGAAATTTAGATTAGATGAAGAAAGGCTGATTAGTTACTTTTGATGTCTAGTTGCTCTCTCATATTCTGTTCAAATATTAGATGACGGAGTGATTCCAATCACTCCTAATGATGTTGATGTCGATGCTTTAATAACTCCGTTTAGTGTTATTCCTGTAAGCGCAGCTGCACGTCAAAGGTAATATGAAACGTAATGGCTATTTGGTTACTTATTATGTATCGCTGTAGCAATTTGAATTTTCGCTCGGATTTTTCAGGATGCAGCATGATATATGACTTTTCATGGCATACCGTAATCAATTCTAAGTTCTAACCGTTGTAATAGGATATTTTTCGGCAACATGGCCTTTTTCCGTTTGTATTGATCGATCAATATTGTGGCTCCGTTTGGTATCGCTGCAACATAAGATCTTATACATGGCCTTGTTTTAAAGCCTATGTAACAAACGATTTTCTCATTTGTGGAAACTTCATGGTTAGTGATATTGTATTAATATATGTTCTATGATATAAGATAACCTATGATTAATAATTAATCATTTTTTTGATTTATCATTATTATATACGAAAATGACATCATATATTTTTGATTACATAACAGTAACTACTCGTGCAAAATTGATAATAGAAAAATATGTCAACGAGTAAAATACAAAACAGAAGCAAAAATAAAAAACAACGAATAAAGAGGGAATACATACGCAGTAAGGACGGAGGTCGAATGAGCGAATGAGAGAAAGGGTTTAGGAAAACATTAAACCGAAGATGAAAATTAGCTGACCAACTCTATGAAATATGTTAGACAAGCGCAATGATTTAAGATAAATATAATAGCTAATTAACATAATCAGAACCGACACCCATAAAATAAGTACCGCAACGTCTGGTACCCAATTATAAGATGCTGGGTAGTTATTTTTCATGTTAGGTAACGCTTGTATCGCCCCGAAAGCTAATGGAATGCAAATATTAGATACTCTTTCTGCTACCTTTCCAACTCGTTTCATGTACATGTTTTGTCGTCGTTGTATTATAATTCTTTTCTAGACGATAGTGGGCTCATAATTATAATTATAATACACCGATGATGATGATGAGGAAGAGGACGACGACGTAACTACATATATGCTATGAGCGGATGATGATGATGGTTCCATTTCATTAATATCTAATATAATTTCATTGTTGTTGGTCATGTTTAGCATTGCTGTGTAGGATAATCTTCTTGAGGGTTGTAATTTAAGTGCCTCATTCAAGAAACAATTCAAGAAGATGATTCTTGAAGTACTGATAATGACTCCCTCTGATTCTTGCTCTTTAATGATTAATGCTGTGTAGGATAACTACATGTTATCCATTTATGAATTAACCACACTTATCAAGTGTAGGCAATATTTTCTAACAAATATCCTTGCCACACTTATTTAAACATGGGGAAATATTTTAAGCACACATATGTATGGCTACTTGTTTTTTAAAGTGTGATTATATGCAATAACTTTTTTATTAATTAATTATATAATGGTCCCTTTATATTTAAAAGTTTGACACGAGATTAGAATGGTAAATTTATTTGAAATAAACATATAGAAACGAAGGCAGATACATATAAATATAGTTGATCATATTATATATTAAGGCAAAACTGATAATAGATATATTTGCAAATTCAAATATTGGTGTAAAATAAATAAGTTTTATTCATAATTTTATTATTTATTTTATTAATTTATTTTGATACTAATGTTTTTTCCTTTTTCCTTTTTTATTTTTTTTATTTTTTATTTTTTTATATTATTAAGATTGTAACATTGCTATATACAATAACTAGATAATCGTCCTAAGCACGTGTTACTAATACTTAATTATATTTAACATATACTTTTTAAACAAATGAATAAATTATCAAAAAAAGAATAAAATAAAAAATAATTATTGGTATTTTCCTAATTTTGACCCATATATATATAATAACGAAAATAAATTTAAACAATATATATATACTTATTAGTGAAAATGGACATATTAATTTATATCAAACTATATCAACTATAAATATTAATTTAACCACCTTTTTAATTTGTATACAATATTGTATGTTGAAGTATAAATATTAATATCATCATCAATTATTAAAATCTTTAGTATTTGCCTAATTTTGACCCATAAAACCACTACATATATATAATTGATCATGCCTTATTACGTACTATTAAAAAGTTTTAAATTTTATGTTAGGTAATAATCAAGTGATTGAATTCTAATTTTATATCTTGTTCTTTATTTTCTTATCGATCAGGATATTCTTAATGTCATGTCTTTAGTTGATGATTAAACTAAATAATGGAAAATAAAATTTTAGATCTCTAAACGCGGTTTACATCGCCTCAATTTGAATAGAAAATCAATATTTAACTCCTAAACAAAGAAACCAACTAAATAAACCATCAGTAGTAAAAAAATATATACATCAATCAACACTCCAATTTATTAACTCCAAACAACTCATATCCAAATCCAAATTTAATTATCTAATTAACGATTATAATAAAATTCAAAGTTAATATAAAACTCAAACAAAAATATCAATTTAATATATTTAGTGTTGTTACTTGAAATTTAGTGTCTAAAATATCCTTAATTACTTCTTTGTTATTTAACTTGCATTAGAAAAAATTCACTTTTTAAGAAAATGTATAAATTTTAGATTTTTATTAGAAGTGATACAAATTTAATATTTACAATGAATGTAACTTATGGTATCATACAATACTATAAAAATGATGAAAAATTCCAAGTGTCATCTTCTAGGGAGTCTTGACAAACGTAATTATTTTATTGGACAATATTTGTTTACATGATAATATTTACCTAATTTAGAATTTGATTATTTTGAAAATTAGAGCTAAATTAGGTATAACTGACTTAGAATTTGAATACATGATAATATATAGAGTATAATTTATTATAGCTATCATATACTCCCTCTGTTTTCATATGTTCTTCTCACTTTCCCCATTTGGAAATTTTTAAAAATTCTTCTCATTTAGAATCTTTCTATTTTAGTAACCAATAGAATTCAAGGAAATTATTACACTTACACTCTAATCTATAAGAATTAATTTACATGTTAATTTCAATGCATTTACTTTACATACACCCAATGAAATTTAATGATATTATTACACTTACACTTTAATCAATAGAAACTTTATTTTTTATATTATTTTACTCAACTCTCATAATATCTATTTTGTAATTATAGTTTATATTGGTTTCTTCCCAGATTCCAAATGGGAAGAACAAATGAAAACGGAGGGAGTATAACTAACTTAGAATTTGATATATTTAATTGAATGAAAAACTGATGTATTCGATATATAAATTAAAAAAAATCAATATGTAATTTTTGCTTAAAAAAAGTCATGTATTCCAATTTCCATGAATTTAATCATGATAATATATACTTGCATTATTATTTGAAGTTATGTTTTTATATATTTCATACTCATAAATTCGTGCATTGCACGAGTTTCTATACTAGTACATTATATTCCTTATACGCATATATTATTAATCAGTACAAATAAGATAAAAATGTATATATCATATAATTCTTGTATAAATTCAATAAAATAATACTCCTTCCGTTCTTTTTTGATTGTCCACATTACTATAACGGGTAATTTCATTTGTTTGTCTCATTTCCTAAAATAGAAAGTTTTGATACCCTCTTTTCAGCCCCTCTCTCTTCTAATATCCCATTTATAATAATTAATTTATATTTTCTTTCTCATAATTACAATACAATCATTAATTCATACCACTATTATAATAAAGTATCCCCCTCTTTTTTCTAATATCTCATTTATAATAATTAATTTATATTTTCTCTCTCATAATACCAATACAATCATTAATTCACACCACTATTATAATAAAATAATACCCACAATCAACAAAGATTCCCACTATCTTAATATGTGTGAAATCTTCAAATACGACACACATATAAGAACGGAGGGAGTAGTAACAAACTAATAACAATCAAATTCCAAAAGATAAATATAGAAAATTATGATAAACAAAAAACTCGACTTAAATATAGAAAATCATACTTAAAACACAAAAACTTGTATTGTAAGAAAAAAAAAGTTGTTCGAAATATATTTCCTTTTTAACTAATGCATGATATATGGCTCATTCATCGCGATTGATCACATACTTTACTTTTCTTTTTCAAATGAATCAACTAATCTAAAAAATCTGTAGAGAGATAATTAAAAGACAAAAAACCCAATTTTTAGATATGGGAACAAAAAAATAGGGATTTTTTTATAAGAAAAAGATATTTAAGTGAAATCTTGTTTGATTTGTCTCAATTCAAAGATTATTAATAATCAAAATTTTATAATTTTTTATAATATATAATTAGATATATTAAAGATTGAATTAGTGCATACATAAACAAATAAATATTACATGACAAATATAATTAATATTATTTTATTTTATTTTTTTTGGAAATAATTAATATTATTTTATTGCCATAACAAATCAACTCAACGCAAGTTTGGCAATAGAATAATGCAGCCTAATTTTGGTTTCTACATGAATTATAACCAAGTTTAATTTTAGCAATAGAATAATATTAGTTATTAATTTTGGCAATAGTTGACTAAGATAGAGGTAAATTTCTAAATATAGATTATAGGTAAGTAAGGTAGAAATTTTAGGCGGGAAAAGAATTGCTAGAGCACGACACTTGGCATAGGTGGTGTCTGTTTTAGTATTAAGTATAAATTTAGAAGTCATACTATATTAAATAATAGAAGATTTGAACATGTGTCATTATAATAATAAAAGACTATTCTTTGCTATTACATATCTCAATTAAAGGTTCTTTTATTTTTTTATATTACGGAGAATTGTGCCATTGTTATAAAACAATCATTTAAAAGTCATATAATAAACCGTGTTTGGCACGGAAACTTATTTAGTTATATATAAAATGTCAGCAAGTAAAGTACATAGTAATATATAGTAAGAAACGAAGCAACAATAAAAGAAACAATCCAAACGCAGTAGGGATGGAGGTCGAATGAGTGAATGAAAGAGGAGTTTGGGAAAACATCAAACCAACAATGAAAATAAGTTGACCAATTTTATGAAATATGTTAGAATATCGTGGTGACTTAAGAGGAAGGTAATAGCTTAAAACCATGATAAGAGCCGACACCCATAGAATAATTACCCCAGATCTGGTACTCAATTATAGGATGCAAGATAATATGGGTAGCTTTTTTTCATGTCAGGTGACACTTATATTGCCCCGAACGCTATTTGAATGAAAATCATAAACATTTTTTCTGCTACCCTTCCACCTCGTTTCATGTACCTCTCATGTTGTCTTTTAATTGGGTAGGACAAACATGATCATTATTTTTTTCTACGACAATAGTCGGCTCAGAATTAGAAATGGGTGATGAGGGTTCTAAATGTTTCCTATGAGCGGGATAATACACTAGAGAACCTGCTTTATTTCATTAATACTTATAATTTCATTAACAGAATTATCATCATTCTTCTTATTGTTTATCATTAATGATGGTATTACTTAGGGTTTTAATTCTAGGGTAAAACTTTTATAAACTTTCATTTTGTTTATCATTCAATTAACAGTAAGTCTCATGGGAGACGGTCTATTCTATAGACGAAATCCATGAAGCCCAGCCCAAAATATAAAATAGTATATTTGGGGTTATAATAAATTATTTGGGGTTATAATAACATATATTTAGGGTTATAGAATAGTATATTCGAGGTTATAATACATTACATTTAGGATTATAACATAATATAATTGATATTATAATAAAAAAATCAGTTAAAGGAAATGGGCTGACCCAATTTCGTGGTCTATCCTATAGACCGTCTCTTGTGAGATTTTGTGTTCAACTAAACCTCTAGGAAGTGCGTGTGAACATTGACTTTGACCTTTAACTTCAAAGTCCAAATATGAGCTACTATTTCATTTACTTTTTTGTTTGATAGACACCTAAACGAGTTTAATTACATTAGTTTTTTTAATTTAGAAATAAGGACAATATTTATATTATAAAAGGCAAAAGTATCATAAAGTACATAATAAAAAAAGTTTTGTCAGGAAGGTACTTAATCAAGAAAGTTATGTCAAAAAATACCTAACCAAATTTTTTCTTTTCCAAAGAGTACCAATTAACGCTTTCTTTCGGTTCACCGTCAAATATAACGATTGACTGGTCAAAATCAAAAATTTCCTCACAAGTGTCTTCCTCTAATCTTTAGTCAAAATCAAAACTAGATTGGAAAATTAAAGAAATGGAGAATTAGGTAGATTAATTTTTGATTTTGACTAGTTAATCGTTATATATATCGATCAATTGAAGGAAAATTTTACTTGGTTGTCGCCCATAGTATGGGCATCAAAAATAATATTGTCACCACACATGTAGCCCATTAGTTGTGACACATAATATTGGATGACGGAGTCATTCTCATCACTCCTAATGATGTTGATGTCGATGCTTTAGTAACTCCGTCTGGTGTTATTCCTGTTAGCGCAACTGCACGTCAAAGGTAATATATGAAACATAACACTATTCAGGTTACTTCTTGAGTAGCGCAATATCAATTTGAATTTTTGCTCGGGTTTTTCAGGATGGAGCATGATATATGACTTTTCATGGCATCCCGGAATCAGTTCTAATAACCGTTGTCATAGGATTTTTTCGGCAACATGGCCTTTTTCCGTTTGTATTGGCCGATCAACATTGTGGCTATGTTTGGTATATCGCTACAACGTAAGATCTTGTTCTAAAGCCTATGTAACAAACGATTTTCTCTTTTGTGGAAACTTCATGGTTAATAATATTGTTTTAATAAAAAAACCATTTTATGAAGTTTTTAAAAAAGGGTTAAAGTGGGTCGAATTTAAATGGGCTTGACCCGTCCCGGCCCGTTTATCATTTGGCATGACCCGCCCCACCCCGGCCCGTTGAACACCTCTACCTATGATTAATGACTAATTGTCAAGTAACCAACTCAACCAAAAGTTTAATATGATGATTGACTCCCCATAATATGCTATATACTCTAACAAGTCCCTTCACACGAGAGCCATTTGGGTTAAAAAATGTGTGGATGCTACACGAGAGCCATTTGTCTCGATATGAGGGGTTGTTGAATACCTCTTGTCACATTGGTTTTTGATACCGTGTCAAGAAACCAACTCAACCAAAAGCTTAAGGCGATATCAAGGCCCCAGAATTATTATATACTCCAACACTAATTGAGTTGAATTAGCAAGGTTGACAGCAGAATTCAAGTGTGAAAGGTAGATTAGTCTTAAACTAAACATGAGATTAATCTTGGTTCAACAATTTGAATGAGTCCACTAATTAACTAATCTTTTGAAATTTTACCATATTCCTCCATCAGCAATGCATGATTTTCTTTGCTAATCTTTTTCTAAATATTTATGTTTTATCTGTTCTTGACAAAGTCACATACTTATGTCCTATAAAAGCATCTTAATCCTAGTCTTAATCCAACACAAAATCTTTCTTTCATCATCATCATACCCAGTGTTCCCGCACATATGGCTGCCCTACTCTACCTTGTACTATTCTTGCTAGCTCCTTTCCTCTCCCACGCCTCGGACCCTGATCCCTTGCTCGACTTTTGTGTAGCACAACCCGACTCTTCTCCGTCGTTTGCTAGCTTCCCTTGCAAGCCAACGTCAAATGTGACGTCCGATGACTTCTTCTTTGACGGGTTTATGAATGAGGGCGATACGTCTTCGAATCCATTTAGATCGAAGGTCACACCCGGGAATGTTCTCACATTTCCCGGCCTTAACACACTTGGAGTATCAATGAACCGAGTTGATCTTGCCATCAACGGTATGAACCCGCCACACTCCCATCCACGCTCAAGCGAGGTTGGGGTAGTGATATCGGGGAAAGTTTTAGTTGGGTTTGTAACAACCGGGAATGTGTATTACTCTAAGGTGTTGATTCCAGGTCAGATGTTTGTGATCCCGAGGGGATTGGTTCATTTTCAAAAGAATGTGGGAGAAACTAAGGCTCTTGTTTTCACAGCTTTCAATAGCCAAAATCCAGGGGCAGTGATTTTAGCTACAACTCTATTTGGTACAAAACCTTCTATTCCAGATGATGTTTTGAGCCAAAATTTCCAAGTAGATCCTAGCATTATTCATCAAATAGAATCCAAATTTGGACAACTTGAAATTCACTACTAAAAATATTCTTAAATTGATTTTGTTTTAATAAAGTTTTAAGCTTTAGGCTTTGTAATATGTTTATGTATGAATAAATGATATTAATTGTTTTTTCCTCGTTTGGATTGCCCAGACCCATTTTTTTAAATCCGCATTCAAAATACCCGGGGTAGCTTACAAAATGAACGGTATATCATAAACGCCGTCACTAGAACAAAATGGAAATGGAGATGCAATCAACGAAAATGAAGAAATCTAACCCGATTTTGATATGTTCGACTTTGTTAACTTTTAAGAATTAAAAAAAATGCATGAATGAAACATGATTCGTAAGAACTGAACTAGGAAGTCATTCTAGTGCTGGTTAAAGGATGAGGATCATACAAGAAGGCTGAACGTTACGATGAATACTTTCTACAGAAGGCGGTATTACAAAATCATGGAAAGCTAATGTAGAAATCGATACTCAATCCGAAATAAATGATTTGCCCGAAATATTCGTATAAGTAGCATCAATCAAGGGAATTTCCGAAAAGGAATCAAACTGTTCGATCAAAATTTCCGCCTAATTGCATATGTAGCCACTCTAATTGCTGTCCTCCTGCTGCAAAATCTCTTGCAGCTTGTGTTCTGAACATCATACCATTTGGATCAAATGATGACACCTCTAGCAGATTAACCTGAATAATTATAGTATATTTAGTAAGTTAATATCGAACATTCGAACTAAATCCAAAGCGAAAATGTCTCAGAATCGCGCTAAATGTTTTCCACCGGACTAAACACCCCGAACAATAATCGACAATAACAAGCCGTAGGGCATTTGATTGCTCAACTAACCGGTAAAAAGGCGAACTTACGTCTTTTGAAGGGAAGCCACTAATAGAGGGGATCACACCGGAATTGACGGCTTCAAGCTTCATAGATAAGAACTGCAAAGCAATAGTCATGAAGCTTAGCTACAATCCACACGGGCATTGCATAAGAGAGACCGAAAATGATGCTTTCGGAAATTCAAAAATTACGCACCTCAACCTGTCGTTGTAAGGATTGTACATAGTTGATTATTTCGTCGAGGACTAGGGCTTTTCCGATAACCTTTTCCCGAAAAATAAAACCCCAATTTTAGCAAGAACTCATGAAAACAAACACATTTTTAAAGCATAGAGTGCTTGACTATACCGAATTATCTCACATATACAAACCTTGTTACATCCGGGGACTAGATCTTGTAAAATTTTCATCCTCTCACTTATCTTTTCTCGCCTAGCCTGCAAGAACCGATTTCAATCATGAATAACACGGAACAAGCCACACGAAAGTTAAAGTCTTCGTACAAGCCAAGAAACAAGGACATCGATGCAACAACAACAAACAAGCATATAAGCCATAGTGCAACCACAACAAGGTCGCATCACCATATTATGATGTATCGTAAAGGTTTTTGAGTTTGACTACCAAAACATTGGCAGCATTGACCGCAAAATCATCAGCATTGACTGGTTTCAAGTTTCGTAGTTCTATCAATCGGCCTACTACAAGGTGAACATAACGCAACGAAAAATTTATCGAAATTATAGAAGAAAATTACTCTCTCGGCCAAACTGTGGCTATCGGTAGCTTGTCCCCTTCTCGCTCGAACATGGATGAAGTCTTTAGGTGGCTCAGTTGGTTTTTCAGCATGATTGTTACCACTGGCTGAACTAGCTTCCGATCTAGCCTTTGAACTGCCATTTTCATCTTGAGAACATGATGTTTTAATACGTTTAGAATTTGAATTTTTCTGCTTAACAAGAAAGAAATATTTAAGTACATAGAAGCAAAAGCCACGATTTTAACAGCCTGTTTGTTTAATGGTACTAAATGATGGTAATAAAAATGATTTATACCGTAAATTTACATGATAATAAAACTTTGATTACAAAAAACTTTTTTATTCACAATTTTTCATTAACCACCTAATACTCAGAACTCAAATTAGAATGCAATGAAATAAATATTGTAAAGAAAATGGAATTGTTATACTTCTCAAGAGATACTTTTACCAAAATTACATTAATTTTACATTACCATTCTCATCATTCACCATCAAATTAATAATCATTTAATCACATCCCAAAAACTAAAAAAATGAATAGAAGTACCAAAGATCATCAAAAACACCACAAAAAACAACTAGACAGTTCTGAAACAAGCATCATGATAATATAATCAAACAACTCCTCTTCTACGAAACCGTCTCACCGTAAAACAGACTCAATTAATCAGTATTTTCATAATTTATCACTTTAAATTTATAATCACTTTAACACATTAAATATACATGGATCAGCCCAACTGAGTACATCTCACGGTAAGACCGTTATTTGTGTTTAATCAAACCTAACATAATGTATGATCAAAAGATCAAATTTTACCAAAACAAAATCAATAATAGAAGGTTTCCTGAGAGCTCATCTATGGCATAGACGGTTCTTTCAATAGCTCAACCCAATAGCTAACATAACTATTCAGTTACTCATTTAACAAATGGACCGACTCATATTTACCAATCTATGCTATAGACTGTCAAGAATTTGTGAATCAATAAAGGGAAAAAAATGAATAGTTACCAATTCATTGACATTACTAATAGTAGAAACAAGCTTGGAAGACTCATCTTCAGAGAAATTCCCTCTTCTCTTCCTCCCATTACTACCATCAAAACTTCTACTTTGCCCAGTAACAGTTGATTCTTCCATTGATCCATCACTTTTAAATAACCCATCAATTAACCCATTTACAAATCCACCATTTCCAATTTTAAGCCCCAACATTCCATTATGATCACAATTTCCACCATTATTGAAAGGCCAAATCTCAGATAATGAAGGGTTTGATGTTGCAAATGAACCTTCATTTATCAATGGAGGATCCATCAAAGACTTTACCTTTACTAATCCCACATCTAAAAAATGTTAATTTTGAGATTTCATCTATAACAACTTTATTCCAAAAATTAAGATGTGGGTATTGTAATTAACTAGTAAATCTCAATTGGGTAGTGATTAATTTGCTGAATTTTGGTTTGAATTCTTGGTTAATTGCTGTTTTTTTGAGGGAAATGAAAAAAAAAGCTTAATTATATAATGTGCAGAGAGAGAATATAGAAAGAGACTATTTAATCAAAAATTAAATTACCGTAAAAAGACTAAAAAATAATAATAAATTAAAAAATAAAACTCTCATCCTATCAAATCTTACCACATAAGAATGATTTGTTAACTTTATAAAAAGAACTTTGACAAATAGAGTTGTCTAATTTTACTCGATTGATTGAAACAAGTTTGACTCAACTTGACTCATAATAACCCGCATTCAATCAAATCACATTGATAAGCTATATACGTACATACAATCTAAAATGTGACCTGATCAAATGAACACCTAAATTTAAATACAAGATGAGAAAGAAATTAAAAAGTGGGCATAGATGATCGCGAGCACGTATGAATACTCGCACTAAAATTAGAGACATTAATATATGTATAAAAGAATTGAATTTTATCTCAGTTAGAATAAATATTATTTTCGCAAGACAAGTCACAAGATCATGAGATTTATGGGATCACGCGCCTTTTCCGGTTGGGCCTTTCTCCTATGTGTAGTTTTCAGGCTTTGAAATGGAAGAAAAATGGAGTACTCCCTACAATTCAGTGAACTTGGATTCATTTTTGTACTTCCTACTATTTTATATTACTTGACTTATCTGGTTTTTCTTCAGCTTTTGTAAACTCTTGTCAAGACCAAATAGCTCGTTCCCACGAGCCAACATCTTATTTTATTTATTTTTTCCATGAAACATTTTTTATTTTATTAGGTTGTGATAATTCGTCACATAATCTCACCGTGGTCCACTCGTGGAGACATGAGACACCCTTGGGATAGGGCCCACAAACCCACGGGTCAAGAGCGTTGACTTGCACATACAATTGGTGAGGTTCATTGTTTCCCAAAACCATATGGCCATCGGAGGATTAGCTCACCAAGTATATATACAAGTCCACAACCCACTTTTTTATCGATGTGGGATCTTGTCTTACTTGTGAAGTATTTCAACAGATTTTACTCCTTTATTTATGTCCTTTTGGAACGAATAGCTCTCTTTAAAGAAATACTCGCTACATTTTTCGTTATCGAGACTATCCATTGTTCGTATGTGTAAGAAAAAATATAGTCAGGTGGGATCTTGTTTGAATTGTCTAATCGCATACTTTCATAATATTAATTTTTTTATAATTTTTAGACGTGTATAATTTAATATATAAATGATCAAAATAACCATTAGACTGTGAAAAAAGTCAAATATAACAAATGAAATATAATGAAACAGAGAAAGTATTTGCTTTTTTTTAGTTAAACGGTGATATTTAAAAAGACGAAAGAGTGATTAGTGAGCACTATTTGTGTGCTATTATAATTGTACCGTGATTATGTTCCATGAGTTTGCATCATTATTTTTTAAAAACATGATTCCACTAAACTTTATATTTTATTTTTCTTTTTTACAATAAAATCTATAATTACGATACTAAAAAATTATAACTCCATCTACAACATGTCACTAATATTCCCACTTTTCCAACTTTTTTGCCCTTAAGTCATACGAACAAATTCAAAGAGATAAACGAGTATATTATTTTTTATTACTCCATTTTATTCATTTAAAGTGTTAAATTCGACTTTTTACTATTATTTAGGTGATCAAATAGGGCCATATGTCTTTTCAAAAAAAAAAAAAAAAATAGGGCCATATGTGAAAGAGAAAAAGTACAGTATTTTAAAATTTTAATAGGGGCAAAGTGGGGTTAATAAGTGTAAAATATGAAAATGTTAAGTTTATACGGGCAAATTGGTAGAATTAACATATTCAAATTAGAAATGAGACATTTAAAATAATTTGTCTTGAAAAAAAACACATTTTATATGAATAAAAGAGAGTATAAATTAATAACCCATGATTTATTATGTAAATGTACTTGGATGAGATGTACATATTAAAATATTGTTTGTTTTCTTCAATCATTTTCTTCAACTTTAGGAATCTTAGATGTCGCCATTAGTGCCATAACATCATTAGTGACCATTATCGAATGTATACCCCCTTATTTCCTTAACAACACAGATATATAAATACAAAGTGATCTTTTCTTTATTAATTTGTGGGCTTTATCAAGAGTTTTGAATAGAATATCTGCATATGGAGCAGAAGATTTGGAGTTTAACTTTTATTGAACATAGGTATCAGTTGGGAGTTTTTTGACTGCGCACATCTCTCTTTACTCCCTCCTTGGGGGAACAAGTATGATTTGTCTGATCTTTTAAGAAAACAAAAAACCCATCACATGGACCCTGCCTTGTGCGAGATACTAGAAGTGTCCTAACAAGAGTTTTGAATACGGATTTTACAAATTAAAAGTATAAATTTACGATTCATCCTTTTCAATAATTTAGCTTAAATTTAATTTTAGTAAAATATATATGGATAAAGGAACAAATAACTTATTTTACTTTAATAATTATTTTTTTGTTTATTAACAAGGATATCATCAATTAATATAAAACTGTATTAGAAAAATATATATTGTCGCTAGTCGAGTTCTCACATTTATAGATATTGAATTTCAAATAACGCTTTAATATCCATGTAAAAAGCAAAGTTAACAGAAAAAAAAAAGAAACGGAGGGAGTGGAATGTATTCGCCAATTGTTGGGCCTAAATTATCGAATATCATTATATGATCTCCATCTTTTCTTGCCGATCAAGTGTTTTGGGTTTTTTTAATTATTGTTTGCTGGTCTTTCTCAAGTCGAGACTTTCTTTTCTCTGAACCACTATGCAAACCATGCATAATTCTCATTAATATTACTATAATACTCCTATGAAGTAATCCATAAATTAGATACTTTTAATATGTAAAATGCAAGCATGATATTTTGATAGATTGAAATAGCGTTTATTAGAGGCTAAATTGTGAGGCCAAACAAATAGTTTGGTGAAGGAAGGTGATCAAACCATACCCCAAAAAGTGACAATCAATAATTATTTAGTTTTTTCAAGAAAAATGTGTAGTTGATTGCCCAACTTCATTGTCAATTGTCATGATTTTTGGCATTTGCCAAACATAGCCTTAGAACCCCTTCACCAAAAGCGCTTATTGCTCAATGAATAGAGCATTTACATGTGGAGCAGAAAGTTTAGAGTTCGACCCCTTTTGAGCGCTGGTATCAATTAGAGAGTTTCTTGACTGCGCACATCTCTCTTTACTCCCTCCTTGGGGGTACGGATATGATTTATCCGCATCCTTCAAGAAAAAGAAAAATCCCCATTCGGACCCTGCCTTGTGCGAGATATCGGGAAAGGTCCTATACCTTTTCCTTTTAGCCTTAGCAATCAATCTTAGTATTAAGATCAGTTAAACATCATTAATCCCTTAAAAGACTCTTTATGATGATCCTAATTTGGGTATTTAACTCATTATGCTTTAATTATTGTGTGCCAACCCCATTATTTAAAGGAATAGGGCTATTACTTTACTTTTTGTAGTTTAAGAAGTGCTTTCAATCCACTTTTAGTACTTAAATCTTGTGTTTACTATTATGGAAAGTAGTTGATATCCATTTTACTAAATTGCATTAATTTGTAATATTGATATTAGGGAGAAATTAGTGGAGGATATTTGTAGCTTGTCTTATTCAATTTGATAATTGAAGTATCCAATTTCATCATTATGGCTTGAGCAAATGGTTTTGCTAGATCATACATTTATCAAATTAAGAAACACAAATTCTTATTCGAGACCGTCTTTTGTAAAGACGACTCTCATAAGCCCAACCTAATTCTAAATATATATTGTTAAACTCTAAATATAGATTTGAACTGAACTTTTGAAAAATCACAACCTATTAGAAAGACTATCATAGTAATACCAAATATCTATGGGGTTCACCCTTTTTCAATTTTAATCTAAGAAATTTGGATACATTTGCATTTGTAATCACCTTATCACCGTGACCCAAAATTCAACCGTAAATTAGTATTTATAAATTATTACGAATGAGGTTTAATTCATAACTCGAAAATAACCCAAATTGGAAAATAAATAAATAAATAAACCCAACCATAATTTGAATTCGAACATTTTGACTTTTTTTTTTCAATTTAATAACATTTTCATTTTTCTTGTCATTTCAATAAATTTACATCCACTCATCCTCCTACTATACATTACAATACACAACTAACGAGAACGAAATTAAAAACTGAGCTAAACAAGATGTATTCCAATGGCACTAGTTGATACCATACAGTAGAATCAAGTGATCCTGGTCCAATTAAAAAGCCTATCATGTCTGAACTGAGAAGAGGGAGCTTTAATTCCATGGGCTAGGATGCCGAGCATCTCTGAAAACTGAAGTGCCACCGGAGGCAGCCGGAGATGGTGAAGACGCAACATAGTTGGTCCCAGATATAGACACCGGTGTCACATTTGGAGGGTGAGCTTGGTTTCCTGAGGGAGCAAAACGTGAGGGACTGCCCGCTGCCAGAACTGCACGAGACGGATGAGGTGCCTGCGCAGAAAAATACGAGCTTAAGATAAACTCAGCACTCTTTTCTTTTTAGCAAAACCAAATACAAACACGATTCATTTTCAATAGATTGGGGATACTGGATGTAGTAGCTTACTCTAGCCATCTTTCTAAACACAATGTAAAAGTCAAAGAATTCCAAGAAACGTCACAGAACTTAAAACAATAATGGTCTGGCTTGTTTACTAATACTTCCCCGTACCATAAAATTTACCCCACTTTCTTTTTAGTCCATCCCATTTGGCCACGGTCCACACTCCTTCGATTCTAATCCACTCGTTTAACTTACCTTCTTATCTCATCTACACATTTCTCTCACTTTTCCATAAAATGAGACTTCCAAGTTCCAAGAAATAAAAAGCAGAAAAGGTTGTATCTTGAACACTTTCACTCTCATATAACCAAACCAACTCCGTATTATATGGAGTACTAATAAACAAAATAGTTCCATAAGATTATGACAAAAAAACAGACCTCACGCATGGAAATGTCCAATGTAATGCATGACTAATACATTGTTTGATTTTCTTCAATTGCATAACTACCACATCGCATAGGAAATAAATGAATAATAAGAGTTACTACTTTAAAGCTTAGAACAATAACTCGGTCAATCAAACACGACAGAGCAAGTAATACACAAACTTCAATATCATTCCCTTTTTTATCACCGAGCACCAACAGAGCAACTTATATCCATGTAACCATGCTTCAAGGGATCCACATTCCACACTCTGCAGAAAATTCAAGTTTGTGTATTTCATGATATTGCAGCTTGCAGCTGACAGTTCTGTTTGCTCCAAGTTTCAGTTTAAGAACTTCGGACAGCTAAAGACAACAGCTATCAATAAATTAATAAAAGGAATACGTCGTTTCGACCAAAATATATATATAAGTAGAGTGAGTAGACAATACTTCTCCACATAAAGACTCAATTACGAATCATTCTTTCCAGAATTCACAAGCCTTTCACCAGCTAAAGCTTATCCACATAACATGGTACAAAATTAATACTTCATATAAAGAGTGACATTCATTGAGGTTTGCCAAACACGCATCCAAATAAACCTCATTCTTTCTCAAAAGGATATCTTCATTCAGCGCTGTTTTAAAGATTTATAAAGTTATTCCGATTTCCAAAAATGACATCCCCCATGTAAAAGGTTAACAGAGGAGGTACAAGGCATGTAAAATAGGAGACCTCAAACATTTAATGATACATAATACACTCAAGTCAATTCCTAATATCATTACAGCAACATAAGTAGTAGAATAGAAGGCTAGATGAAACTAGATAGTTAATGAAACTTTACCACATTATGCTGAAAATAGGGAGGCTTTTTGAGCACAGACTCGGCAGAGGGTGAAGTACTGCTCATGCGTAGCAACTGTCGAGGTTGTGGATTAGTATTTAAAGCATCATCTCCTACTATATCCATCATATCAACAGTAAGATTAGCTTCTGATCCATTTCTAGGTGTAGCATGACGAGTCATTGACCCAGAATCATTTGAAGCATCCACTTGAAGGGGAAGAGGAGGTTTACCCGCCTGCAAACTACTTTGTCTCTTTAGTTCCTCCTCCGCATTCAAAATCTTTGAACAGCCATCCGAAAGAAAAAAGTTAGAGAGAGAGAGAGAAAGAGAGAAACAAAAATAAAAGAAAGATGCAAGTTGAATAGGCAAAAGACTGGCGGCTACTGTGGTGGCCTGAATTTATGCTACATCAATAGGGATTAGCCTTAATCTAAAAACACCAAAAAACAAGACCAAACAACATTTATGCTCCTCACACAAAAGTTTGATAAAAGCAAAACAAAGGAATTATAATCACGCCATCAATAACAAGGAACTAAATCCTGCTTTAAGCTTAAGTTCAAACTAAAGCCAAAAATCAGACTCATTCAATAAAAATCTGCACACGCAAATAAATGGATAAACAACACTAGCTGCTAAGCGATTGTAAAAGGCTAAAAGCAGTCTAAGCCACCACTAGCAAGTATCAAATTCCACATAGACATGAATCACACCTACCAGCTTAAGTAATTGTACTAAATTGTGTTTCCTTTCATTTAGAATATGCAGCTTTTCCTCAACCTCTTTTGTCCGCTTCTCTTTTTCATCACGTTTGTCATTTCCCTGTGTACAACAATGAACGTTTCAAATTATACACCAAGAACCTATTACATCACAAAAAAATATACCAATTAAAAAATTGTCATTACTACATAGTGTTATTACACTCAAACACACAGAGATCCTATCTTTTAAGCAATCTCATCCACAAATCTTCAGCAAGAAAAGTGTTTTCTGTGGCACTATTTGATATTTGTAGTTAAACTAACTGAATCCAAGCAAGAAAAAATAACAACTGCTCTAGAATTACAATGGAATATTCAATAAACATATGATCAGAATGCGTGATTAACATTTCATGAAGGAGAAGGAAAGGGGAAAAGTGAAGAGAAGATTGATGTGCTTTTCTAAAAAATATTATCAATGTCGGAAGAAATTTTTTGGTACAAAATGTGATGGAACTCTGCCCACCAATTCCTTTTCATATTTTCCTCTCTTCCGCTTATTGGTATGCATATGTAGGTAAGACATCCCACTATTTCCTTTATAGTTAGTTTCCTCCATATCCTTCCATCCCAATTCATAATTTAGCATAAATCACAATTACATCATCTAATACGTCTTTGGGGTTCAAATTGGTTTCTACACTTCTTTTTTTCACACAATCAATGTACTCTTTCGACCTTTAACATTTTCAGTTGCGTTCAATCATAAATTATACTCCCTCTGTTTTCATATGTTCTTCTCACTTTCCCCATTTGGAAATTTTTAAAAGTTCTTCTCATTTAGAATCTTTCTATTTTAGTAACCAATAGAATTCAAGGAAATTATTACACTTACACTCTAATCTATAAGAATTAATTTAAATGTTAATTCCCAATGCATTTACTTTACATACATCCAATGAAATTTAATGATATTATTACACTTACACTTTAATCAATAGAAACTTTATTTTTTATATTATTTTACTCAACTCTCATAGTATCTATTTTGTAATTATAGTTTATATTGGTTTCTTCCCAGATTCCAAATGGGAAGAACAAATGAAAACGGAGGGAGTATATAGTTGACATGAAAAATATGCATTTAGACGAATCAATCAAGCTCTCACTTGAATATGTCTTTTCTTATACATAAAGAATAAGAATTTATAGAATATTAATAAATAAATAGGAGTACTAATTAGTTGTAGTGGTGGTACTGGAGTACTATGCAAGCGTAGCAACTGATTCGAATAAAAGATTAGTATTGTCCAAAATCATCACTATATAGTGTGTATACTACAAAACAAACCATACATACAAATTTTGAAAATTGAATTTTTCTAACACTACCAGACTTCCACGGCATAATTTGTCGCTAAATATAATAAACCACTTCTGTTGGAGCAATCACCAAATCTCCCTCATGTGGAGAGGCTTCGGGGTGCCGTGATGATGATGCAACGGAGATCAATGCGCGAGAGTGCACCAAAGGGGGTCTCGGAGTGTACCTTGATCAAGGAAAGGCACTTAAGGGGACGTGCATGGTGGAGGCAGCAGCTGGCGAAGAACAGAATGCCGCAAAGAGCCGCTCGACCTGGTCGAGCTTGGAGTGATTGGTCGAGTAAGGGCAGCCAAGGTCGAGCCTTAATGCACAACGAGACAGAAACCTCTGAGGGGCTCGCTCGAGTGGTCGAGCAAAGCTGCTCGGGTCGAGCGGCATGCAGCCCATGCCCAGTACACGTGTTCTGTATACTCTGCGGTTTGTTTGGGCTTTTGTCCCATTTGTCCTAGGTTATTCTAATAATGTTTAGGACTATATAAAGGGCCTCTAAACATTATTAGAACATAGAGAGAGACTACACAAGTGAGAATACTAGGGTTTGTACACCAATAGAGTCTTCTTCATCTTTGTGGTAGTTTAGGGGTGATATCCATTGTTGAATGGAGTCACTAACTTGAGAGGTTGTTCTCAAGTGTATGAGTTGAGTCATTGATGTAATGTTGATTCCATTAATGATAAGATACTTTTTGAGGGGTAGGAATCCATAGATACCTCATTACATTGTGTGTTCTTGCATCTTTTGTTTATACTTTGTTTTTACTTCTCTTCTTCCACCATAGTTCTACCTAAGAGGGTCCAAGACCTCCTCTTTCAACTTCTATTACTTACCTATCTAGATTAAAAATGAATCTCATAACACTATCTCAAGTACTCCTACAAGCTTTCTATACTATTCTTTATATTGTCATTTTTTTCCATTCTTTTGGTACAATATATGTCAAAGATCACAGTAGAACTTGGTGAGTTCAATGACTAAAACATAAGCTTCAATGTTGTATTAAATTATCCATTGAATTTGCAAGATTACAAATTGAAACCCTAGTATCAATTTTGAATAGTATATATAACACACAATAATAGTAGTGGAGTTGGTTGGGCACACATGTATTGATAAATTGTTCATCATCGAAAACCTAACAACAGAAAGAACCCTAAAAAATTGAATCACAAAAAAAAAAGAAAAAGAAAATGAGAAAAGAACAAAAAACCTCAATAGCTGGAGCAATTGGATCGACAATAGCAATATTCTCAACCTCCTTCCGTGTAACTTCTTCAGGCGCTTTATTACCTTCATCAACCAATATTGACGGTTGATCCAACGGATTCGAGTCACCATGAACCACCGATTTGCTAGTAGAAGGTTTTAGTAGAGAATTAGGATTTTCTTCAGACTTAGTTTTTGGTTGATTTGATTGATCAGATTTGATATGATTAAGATTAGGGTTTGCGACCGGGGTAGCAGGAGTAGGGGTGGGAGAAGGGGAAACAGAAGAAGAAGGGAGGAGAGAGAGAGCTTTGGAACGACGACAATGGAGGGCGCAAAATTCTTTAGGAGGAATTGAAAATCTTGGCATAGTCCATCTTCTAGTTTTGTCTGGTGGTTTATGGAGGTTTCCTCTGTATAGTGAAATCGCCACCATTGTTGTAGTTCTATAAAGGTGTTTTCTGCTCTTCATTCGATTTTGTTTATTTATATTGATAAACACAAAACGGCGTCGTTCAATGTTGAGTATCGTGTAATTTCATTTCACAAATTTTTTAACTAAATAAATGAGACGGTCTTATGGAACCATATCTTCGACTGATATAATTATGTACATAGAGTGTGTTAAAGTGATCGCATATAATTTTAAAGTGATTAATCTAAAAATAGACTAATCATATGGGTTCATTTTACTGTGAGAGGTCTATATGACAGGCTTTTTTTGAATGAACACATTATAGTTTTTTAATTTGTGAAGATTTTACTTAAAAAGTGATGTTTTCTCTTCATATGAGAGAATACATAATTTTCAACACGCAGCAATTAAAAAACGCTTAATTTTATTATTTTAGTAATTTAAAAATTTGTTCTTTTTTATTACAGGACTTGACCGTAGGAAGATGAGGGATAATGTGAAAATCGAATCATAACTACACCTAAAAAAGGTGGTATTTGATTCAAGTTAAGCAACATTTGATTCACTCTTTGTTACTTAGTTGATAAATTAGTGGAAATAAATGTGTGGATCACATGTAAAATTTTATGTTTGTGAGTGAGATGAGTAAAATGATTGAGTTTGCGGATTTAATGAATAGAGAGATTTATGACTCTACATCTATAACTATAGAATTCGAACAAAATAGAAAAAACAAATTTGTCAAAACAATCGATTGATTGGATTTTAGGCAGCTTCATTGCAGGTGAGGTCATTTCATTTATGATTGGATTATTGGGATAAATTTAGGTTAGAATATCATAACGTCAAGTCAAAAGGACCAATATATCGCTTTTAAGACTTCAACAAAAGAAATTAATGCAAAATATTAAAAACTATTAGAAGTATAATATAGATCAGTCATTTAGACCAAAGGCTAAAAGCTTATTCATATGGTTGTCTGAAAATTAAGAACTCATATCAGCAAGACCTTTGGGACTAGAATCTTAAATCCGTCCGTACTTGACCTTTTTTATTACATTTTAAATGTTTAATTAAATCTAAAACGCATCTATCGGTGTATATAAATCTAAAATGGCATATTTAGGGGTGGTTCTAGGCCCAATCAAGATGCTCTACCGCTTAGAGACCCCAGAAGTAGAGGTATCATATATTAACAAACTTCTTATAATTTATCAGTCAAGCATAACTTAATTGGTGAC
The DNA here is from genome assembly GCA_019776075.1 of Amaranthus palmeri. NCBI lineage: Eukaryota > Viridiplantae > Streptophyta > Magnoliopsida > Caryophyllales > Amaranthaceae > Amaranthus > Amaranthus palmeri. The sequence goes on along the minus strand of JAAKBH010000002.1, from coordinate 2,316,672 downwards.
GTTTACTAAAAAAACTCTCAACATTAAATTTTTACGAAAATTTTAATCTCTATTGTAATGGTTGAAGAAGGATTTCAATCTACATAACATATCAATAAGTAGTGTCCCAATGCTCATGAGATGATGTTTCTATATTTCATACTTGATTTTTCGATTATTTTTTGGTTATTAGCTAGCTAGCTAGGAAGATTTAACAAATATATATGTACCGAGTTTTTTTAAAATTAATTAACTTAGATCATGTTTGATAATAAGTAGAAAAAATTGCCTAGAATTATTCAACCTATTTGTGATTTTCTTACAATAATTCTAATTATTGATTAACCATAAATAATCCCAACTATAAAAAGTATTTGCCTAAAGTAAACTTGGATAACCCGATGACCTACTTTAGTAGATAATTTACCAAAAAATAAACTAAAAATTAATTTAAAGTTCGAGAAAATTTTTGAAATTTTACATAAAATTTTCAAAATAGTAATAAAAATCGTAAATTTTTCTTTGCATTTTTTTAAACATTTTTTTGACATTTTTTTCTAAATTATCTTTTTTTAAATAAAACTTGATATAGCAAGTTATCCGGTCACCGAGTTTACTCTAGAAAAATATCCCTAAAAATTGAGATTATTCATGGTTAATCAATATGTGGAATTATTGTAGGAAAATCACGAATAGGTAAGATTATTCTATGTAATTTTTCCTAATAAGTAATTATAATTTAAAATGAAGAGTTTGAAAATGACAATTTGTAGAGAACTTATTCTTAAACCCCCAACTTTCAGTATTTTAAAAGCAAAAATAAATTTGCCCAAATTCAAATCTGAATTTTACATGATATGTCAAATACTAAATTTAAGTCAATTTAAAATTTTTAAATAAAACTTCCAAACACAACATTAAAATAAACTCTAAATAGACACAAATAGTACATAACGAAAAGAAAACGGTGGAGTAATTATATAAGCATCAAAGGATACAAATACGAAGACATATAATAGAACACTGATCGATGATACAACATGGAATAACAAACTAGATATCGTACCCAAAGGTACGCTACTAATATGACATCATATGTCTTACAAGATTTGAGCAACACTTATTTATATTATAATAATAGTTACGACTTACGATATCATACATCATACTATCATCCGTTTTCTTTAATAGCTACTTTTACTTCAGATATCTCGCATAAGAAATAAGTGTAGCTATTAAAAAATAACGGACGTAGTTAGGCAGCAAAGAAGGTAGCATCAACGGTAGCAAGATTATCGTTCCTTTTATAAATAATTGCTGATGCTTGGCTTTGACAAGATGAATCATAGGCTGATGAAGAGGCGCTTGAACTCAACAAGTTGCTTTGGATTGTCGGCCAGCCAACAGCTCCTGGAGTGTACTTGCTGCTAGGCCCCGTTTCTACGTATACCTGTCAGTGGCGGATTTAGAAATCAAAAGAGTGAGAGTACACGTATTAAGAACTTTCTAGTTTTTCAGGTATTATTCTTAGGATTGGATGTAGCATAATACTTTTTTAGTCGGTCAGTGCCCTCACTTGAGCACACAGGAGGGCACCTGGCTCCACCCCTGCACCTGAACCCAATATTTAAATTTACAGTTCAATAGACCTGGAGTGCGTGTTTGTTTTTGCATTATTTTTGTGTTTGTTTCTTCACCATTTCTTAAACCCATTTATTAAACCATAAGTCTTAAAATTTTTAATGTTAATACTTTGATCACTAAATTTTGTTATTATTAATCAACACATACGTTTTATATGTATACAAATTAATATTTACATGGTGTTACATTAACTATTATTAATCAACACGAACGTTTTATATGTATACAAATTAATATAGTTAATGTATCACCATGATTTGAGCAATACTTGTTTTTGCATTATTTTTGTGGCAATCTGCAGTCTCATGAGAAGTCAGCGGTTGTCCGAGGGGCCAAGGTGTTACATCAACTATATTGAAGCTCATTAAGTATGTATACAAATTAATGCTCATTACATGTGGATTTATGACCCCACCAGGTAATCATATGACGAATTATCACAATCTTTGTTATAGATATTATATAAAAGAAAATGTAACAAAATAAATGACGTGATGGAATTATAAGCACCTTATCTGTGCCATTGCCAGGGTTGCTCCAAGCCAAGACCCATGCACAGTCATCAGATCCGGTCTGTTTATTCGGGCCAAAAAAGATGACAGCCCCAATAGAACTGTTTTGATCATTAGGATACATACCCGAATGGGAAAACCCACCGTTTTGGTAGAGTTGAATAGTTTGAGGGTAACTGCCGAGAACAGTTCCAGACCAATCCTTGTTAGAGCTATATTTTATGGTTTGCACACCAGCATTTGTTATGGATATTATAGTTGTGGTTATTGGCGACTGTACAAGCTGTACACCCACACCCAACACATCTAGGATGTTATAGCTAGTGCCACTTATGCCAATAAAAAGGGAAGTGAAAAAAAGAACAAGTACAATTGTAGAAGTGGAGGAGAGAAAAATGGATGCCATTTTTAGTTTTAGGATGTTTTGAGAATAGAATATAATGTGTTGAGAAGTGAAAGCTTCAAGGGGTATTTATAATGGTGGTGCTTGACAAACAGTTGATGGCTGAATACAATTGTTGATATTCGAGTACGTAGCTGATTTTATTATTTGGTTTGACCGGGTGATATTAAACTCGTTGCTATTAGTAGTTTTTCAGAAACAGTTTGTTCATATCAATAAGTTATTTCAACTAGCTAATTTACTAAATATTAGAATTGGATTGTTTGACCACTTAACTCTTTATTTGTATCAAAATAAGCTAAAATGACCCAATAAGATATTTTGCCTAGCACTTCTAATAATTAAATGGGGAAAAGAATCAATAATATGTCAATCTAATGTATAGAACAAGAGAAACTATAAAATTACTCTATACAACAACCACATATATAGAACATACATCAATGTCAATCAATGATGTAAGTTTTTTTTATGTAGGATAATTTTGTAGTGGTTGACAACTATTATCTTTTATTCACTATTATCGTTTTATTTGGTTCTATTTTAATACAATCAATTGATCATTCTTAATTTACATATTATTCTTATTGTATAAGCTAAAACGTAATCAAGGGATCGAAACTTGTTTGTTTGTCTAATGTCGAAGTAAATTTTATTAACGTCAATATTTTGTAGTTTTTAATTAAATATAATTTGAGGTATTTTGTTGATTATGTGCATTGTCAAATGTCCAAAAATTAAATGGGACAGCAATAGTGAATGAGATGGAGTATAATAAATTAACTAAATATAATCTAACATAATGTTTTGGATTATTAATGATACTATAGATAAATGTATTATCTCAATAATAAATTTTTATAAGTAATTTGTCATTTAAATATTTTATTTCCAATTTAATTGTTTTGTAGCTGTAAAAAAATAAATGATTCAAATTTTATGAAATACAAGAATAATCAATTCTATTATATGCTAAAATTATATACTCTTTTCGTTTTTTTGTTCTTCCATTTTACTTTTTGTATAGTTTTCAATGTAAATTTTTAAACCTCAATATCCCTAAATACATATAATAAATTCTATAATATAAAGTATACATTAAAACAAATCTAACAAGATATCACATGGATATATTTTATTTTCTAAACATGTGTTAAAATCATTAATTAAATTTTTCTAAATAAGGTGAAATATTTCAAATAAGAAAAACATTAAAAAACGAATATATTAGTATAATTTTGGTAGTTGGCTTTTAAAACCAATCGAGATAGATTTACATGTACTAAGGTGGAATATTCCAAATAAGAAAAACATTAAAGAACGGAGGGAGTAGTAATTATACCGTTGGATGGATTGTAATATTTAAAATAATATAATAATTATTGTACCCTCTTAAGATAAGAAATGTGTTTCCTCTTGTGGGCGGGGACGCGGGGTATAAATAGTATGGTGGAATTAATTTTATTGACCAAAGGTTCTAACTTCTAAGTCTTGAATGCAAACATGTAACATGTTACCTTGTCAAGTTATTTTTAGATTAGGCCCTCTTTTGAGAGATCGTCTATAATATACACGTTATTTAACAGTATAGCTGTTTAAAAGTGACCCGACCCGAAAACCCGAATCGAAACCGAAAGTAAACCGATACGAAAATACCTTCCTTTTTTAGGTTTTTCGAACCGACAATACCTGAATCGGGTGACAATCGAAAATGGGAAAGCCGAACCCGAACTATAATATAGACGTTATTCAAGAGCATAGTCCATATCTCCCTTTAACTTACAAAACCACCAATCAATTTTTTTTTAAATTTATAAATTAGGCCATGCCAAAACTTAAGACGTCTATTGTATAGACGGTCTCAAGTAAGAATTTGTGTTTTTAAATTAACTTCAGTTTTGAGCTTTGGCTTTAGAGGATGGGTAGGAAAGAACTTTTAAAATATTCATGAGGTAACCCCGAAGTTTCGTATTTATTCTACCGTGATCTTTTTGCACATAAAACGTTAGTAAACGTTAATTTCAAAGCTTTAAGGCTGTTGTATGTCTATGTATGTGACTTATCATTTCAAATGACATCAGTTTCAACCTTTTCCCTCTAAAACATAAACTCGAACTATATCATCATTCATCCAAGTCATATTTTTTTCCCCAAAATCCAAAGTGGTAGGTTTGATGCAATGTAGAATATTTTTGAATTTAATGGTTTTAATCACTATAAATATATTCTAGATACACACAATACGTGTATTTTCATATAATTGTTAATTTTAATCTGTAGCCAAACACAAATTCTTACCGAGATTTTCCGTTCTTTATTGTATCTTAATCGTTGTTGCGTTATTGAATGTTATTGTTGTTCATCCATAAATTTTGTGTTGTTGATTATTGTTCATGTACTTATTTTTTCAATTTTGATTTTGATATTACATTCTCAGAGTCTCAACTCAAATCGATTATTATAAATCAAAGGTTTTCTGAGAGACCGTCTATGGCATAGCCGACACTCTCGGTAATCCAGCCCAATGGAAATTTCATTTTTTTTAAAAAAAAAAAGTGTAAAAATGTACTAAACTATTACACCCGTCTATGATATAGCAAGAATTTGTGTGTTATAAATATCAGTATATCAAGATCGCTTTGGCTACTTTAGTACTGTAATAAAACAACTAACACGTTAATAATTAAAGAAAAAGGTTCTTCTAATTAAATGACCATTATGAAAAATATAATTAATGATACAATTAACTCAAACACTTCATTTACTTCAATTACAAGTGCAATTTCAATCATTAGTAAAGTAACTATTCCTTATTAGCTTATTTAATATGCTTAATCAGAATTTTTAATTGGATGTGTTTTGTATATGATTGCTATAAGAGTATCCTCTTTTTCGTTACTATATAAATATATATTTCTAAGAATACAATATCTCATGGAAGATCATTTTTTCAAGAGACTTCTCTCAGACCCAATTTATTAAAACTTTATTAAACTAACAAATAAGAAAAATTTCACCAAATTAGAAATGATTTCTTAAAAAGCCCGTCTCTTACAATAAAAATTAAGTAGACGACCAATTGACGGGTGGCATAGGAAAAAATTGATTGAAGTTTTTTCAACAGAAAAATAAAACTAACAAATGATAAATAAACCATAAATATTAAATTATTAGGCTGTACGACCGGTTGACGCGTGGCACAGGAAATAAAATTGATTGAAGTTTTTTCAACAGAAAAATTAATTAACCTTAAGTTTTGTCTTATTGAGTGGTGTGTTTCACGAAATTTTGATTTTTGATTTGCTTTCTAGCAACCTAGTCATTCAAATTTAATACTCTTGTATTTAAAAATATTTAATTAATAACTGTTATTTGTAAATTAATACAAAAAATTAAAATAAATAATATTAAAAATAAATAAAATTAAAAAAGATAAATTAAAATAAAAAAACTCCAACCATATCACATCCTACTAATCTACTATGCAAAAAGGTGATTTATTAACCCCATAAATAACAGTTATTTACTAAGACCCTCCAGTATTAGTTAATCTTTAAGAGGGTATTCATATTAATGTAAATAATCATCATACATTCTTATAAAAATATTGAAAAATGACAAATGTAATTATTAGAGTAGTCATAACAAATGAAATTATAAAACTGAATGATAATTGATTATTTGAAAATATTTACCTAATTTAGAATTTGATTTCTTTTAAATTAAAGCTAAATAGGTAAATTATTTATATAATTTATTATTACAATTTTATATACATAATCTATATTTTATATATATAAATGAATAAAAAATTTTAATGTGTTCAATAAATAATAATAAAAGTAATTAATTGTTGCTTTAGAAAGTCATGTATTCGATAAATCCAATTACGATAGTATATATATCTACCTTATTCTTTATATTTATATATATTTCATAAATTCATATTAATAAATTCGTGCATTACATGAGTTTTTATACTAAAGTGTTCTATATAAAAAGATTTTGTCTGATCAAATTCGTAATCAGGTTATATATAAATGGTTAAGACTTGTTAACATGAAATCTAACCTAATTCGTAATAGATTTAGTCAATTTGTAGCTGTGAAATTATTTTAACTGCTATTTATTTTTATTTTTTTTTGGAAGATGAATGAATTTTCTATTAATACTAGAAACGGCATAACATGTATAAAAGGACGTCCAAGACTTAACCACATGGATTCATCTATTTGCATCAGATTGCTAAGAGGGTCTACCTTCTAGGAAGGGTTTTCCACCCGCATTCTTGATGTGCATAGAATTCAGGGGTAGGGTCTTAAAAAAAGCTAGGAAGCCATATAATACATCCAGTTTCTATTTCTATCATTATCCTTGATACAAATAAGAGTGGATCGGGACTTCACGTCGTGCTTAATCGCCTTCAACATACTATCAATGGCTTTGACTTTGGCTTGCCATATTGCTTCATTTCGGGTTCGCCATATTTGATAAACCAGACAACACAGAGCGATGCAAAAAACCTTTTTTTTTGTAGTAGTCATTCTCCATTTTTTTGTAGCTAAGTTGCTTAGCGATGAGATGCGAACATTAGAGCCAAGCCATGCCATAACCGCATCAAGACAGGAGTGATTAAAGCTACATGCAAAAAACAGATGGTCAATAGTCTCACTAGCATTCCCACAAAGAGGACAAGTATCGTTCGGAGTTGCACCCAATTGAATTAGGCAGTCCTTTGGATTTATGAGAAGGTCATTTGGATTTATTGATGATTAAAGCCTCAAGATATGTTATATACTCTAACACGCCTCTTCATACGAAAGCTCATCAAACTAAAAGTGTGGATGTGCATGAGTTGAGTATATAACATTTATAAGCTAAAAAAACTCGCTCATTAATAGTGGAAAACCTTTATAATTAATTGTCCTTTATACTAAATCCATGCTTAAGACGAAAGCGATCAATAATAAACTAAAAAAAAAAGTTTAATTGTGACGTAATTTTTTTAACAGTTTATTAAAATGTCATTATTTATAAAGTATTATCTTAATATTTCAATCTTAATTTATAACACTTTCTACAAGTGTCATTAAATAATTTGATGATATTTAATAAATGACGTATTTTGACATCTTAAATGTCACAACAATTGGCACTATTTTTTGTAGGAATAATACGTGCTAATTATAATATGGTAGAAATAATATTACAACAATTTAAATGGTCCACTAAGTAATTTAAAACAATAAATAAATTAGTTTTTCAACAATTTTAATTTAATCCTATCATAATAGGGAAAAAAACCTTTCTAATTAACTGGATTAGACTAAAATACATGCTAATGATACAAATATACAATGCGATCAACAAAAGGATGCGTTTAATTAGAAAAAAATAGATCATCCTTGCAGAAATAATAAACAAAATAATTACATACATTAAAATTTTAAAAGCTAAACTAAAATGACAAATGAAAATAATTATAGAATTTCAAATCAGATTTTTATAAAAATAGAAAAAGTTTCTAATGTCTCCAACCCTAATTTATTAGCTTGTACGAGCTATTGAATGCGTGGTATAAAATGGACACAAATTTTGGTAGAAGTTTCTTTCAACCAATAAATTAATTGTCTTTTAACTCAAAAAAAAAAAAAAAAATTAATTGTCTTTTGTTTTGGGATGACTAAATTTGTGTAATGATCGGGTTGAAAAAACTTGGATCAGATTCAAATAAGCATGGGTCAAGATGATTCTGATTCAAATAACACAAATTTTGACTGTAGATCGTCTTTGTTATAGATCACTCGTCTTGGCCCAATTATAAAATCAGTTTCTAATGTCTAATATTTTAAATAAAAAATTAAAACTGCATTTAACCATTAGGCTGAGCTGTTTTAGAGAGCTTGTCTCAAGAGACCTTCTGTTCAAATAAACATAGGAACGAGCTCAAACGTGTTGGAATTTCTCAATCGACTCTAGCTCGGTTTAATCCTTTTATAATTTTATTTTTTAAGATTTTCTTTGAAATAAACTTGACAGGTGGATAAATATCTTCTGATAAATTTATTTGTTTTTGTGAAATATAATTAGTTTATTGACAATTAAGCAAAAAATTAATAATAAAGGCCCATTAAAGGCTCATATAAAAGAAAAATTGAAATGAATGAGCAAAAAAATAAAAAAAAATCAATAAATAGAAACTTTTTGAAACTTATTCTCAAGATAAGCAGTTTTGATCCGTAGATGAGGTTTGGACCGGTTCGCTGTTAGTAACAGCGAACAAATAGGAAAATAGTCAAGTTCTTTGTTCGCTGTTAGTAACAGCGAACAAAATAAAATTGGTCAAATTAAAGTCAATCTCAAATAATGATGAAAAAATTTAAAAAAAAAAAAAAATAACATTGTGTTCGCTGTTATTAACAGCGAACAAGTATAATTTGTGATTGTGAGTTGTAAGCTCTGGCACCTCCTTCCCTTCTCAGCCATAAAAAAGATCTTAAAAAACACTAAACAATAAATCTACCTCTACCCATTGAAACTGATTCCTGTAAGGCCATGAAATTTGGTAAGGAATTTCGGATTCATTTAGAGGATTCCTTACCAGAATGGAGAGACAAATTCTTGTGCTACAAACCCTTAAAAAAGCTTCTTAAACATTTCCCCAACAACCCAGTTTCTGTTATTCATTTTAACACTCAAATTCAAAACCTAACCCAGAATCTAAATCAAGAGTTTGATGGGGATTCTTCTAGATGTGGGCCCAGTGGGAGTGAGAGATTCATGTCATTGGATGAGTTTCAAGATTGGTTTGTAAGGCTTCTTATTGATGAACTTGATAAGTTGAATGATTTTTATGTTGAGAAAGAAGAAGATTTCATCATCCCATTTCAGGTTCTTTACCCTTTTTCTATATAGATGTCTTCAATGCCGCCATTGTTGGATCTGCTTGGTACTATGATGAAGGATGATGGTGATGGCGTGAGGAAATGATGATTATACTTGTTCGCTGTTATTAACAGCGAACACAATATTTTATTTTATTTTATTTTTTTTTTTAATTTTTTCATCATTATTTGAGATTGACTTTAATTTGACCAATTTTATTTTGTTCGCTGTTACTAACAGCGAACAAAGAACTTGACTATTTTCCTATTTGTTCGCTGTTACTAACAGCGAACCGGTCCAAACCTCAGCTACGGATCAAAACTGCTTATCTTGAGAATAAGTTTCAAAAAGTTTCTATTTATTGATTTTTTTTTTATTTTTTTGCTCATTCATTTCAATTTTTCCATATAAAATCCATTTTGAGTTTGTTTCATTTTTGAAAACAAAGGGCTCGGTTATAGACCACATATTAGAGTCGGATCCGAACCCCTATAACATGTTACACAAAATCTCACAAGAGACGGTCTATGGATAGACCATAAAATTGGGCCAGCCCATTTCCCTTAACTGATTTTTTTATTATCATGTCAATTGTATTATGTTATAATCCTAAATGTAAGGTATTAAAACATCGAATATACTATTCTATAACCCCAAATATAAGTTATTATAACCCCAAATAATTTATTATAACCCCAAATATACTGTGTTATATTTTGGGCTGGGCTTCATGGATTCCGTTATAGAATAGACCGTCTCCCATGAGACTTACTAAACATGTTAAGGCTATTATTTGAAGAAAAAAATTAATGGGACAAAATTTAAACTACCAACTTATTTTTCTACTTCAAAAAGTAATACTCTAATTCCTGAACCAAAACAGTAAGTTACTTTCGTAAACATTGGTAGAAATGTTAAAAGTTACACGGTAAGTCTCATGGGAGACGGTCTATTCTATAGACGGAATCCATGAAGCCCAACCCAAAATATAACATAGTATATTTGGGGTTATAATAAATTATTTAGGGTTATAATAACTTATATTTGGGGTTATAGAAAGTATATTCAAGGTTATAATACCTTACATTTAGGATTATAACATAATATAATTGATATTATAATAAAAAAATCGATTAAGGGAAATGGGCTGGCTCAATTTTGTGGTCTATCCTATAGACAGTCTCTTGAGAGATTTTGTGAAAGTTACATAATGATTAATGAATATTTTTTGTTAAAAAATTACATGATAAATTTTTTTGTTCAAAAGTAACTAATAAAAACTTTACTTTTGTTGAAAATTATTTTCATTCTACTTTTTTCTTTTTTATAGTAAAAAAATAAATTGTCACAAACTAAATCACTCACTCACTCACAACTCACAAGTCACAACAAAGAGTGTTCAACGGGTCGACACAAATCGAACATTTACAAAGACTGGATTTTAAAAGGTGAAATGGGCTGAAAATGGGCCAAGCTCCAAGGGCCCAGCACAACCCATTTTTCCAAAAAAAATGTTGTGATATTATTTTCAATCCAAGTATGAGACATGTCTTGCAATGAGGCGGCATACAAAAATTTATGTAATTGGTTAAATCTCAAGAGGATCATATTTGCATATTCAAATATCACCCACAAATATAAATTCTGGGTTTGATTTTTAGAAAAAAATGAAATTCTAATTTCTTATGGGTATTAAATTAGTAATCCATAGAACAAAAAAATAAATAAAAATTTAATGATGAATTTTTAAAATCAGGTAACCGATAAAATTGTATTATAAAAGAAAACGGAGACAAAAGATTGGATTTTTAAAAAATAGTCAAAAGATGGGATTTTCAAAAGAGAACAAGCAAAAGGTGGGATTTTTAAAAGTAATTTCCTAAAATTTATAGTGCTTAATATATCATCGCTTGTATAATAATCAATTATAAGTTTATAACCCATACTTTTAAATAACTCCTTTATAAACTTAAAAAGATTAATTATAATCTTAAAATGTTCAATTCTGAACTTCTAGTAATACACTATAAATAATCAGTTAACTTTTTAAAGACATTAATTTGAACCTGAAAGATATCAATTACTCCCTCCGTCCTCTTTGATTTGCATCAAAGAGAAAATGGATAAATGTTAAGAAAGTGGTAATAAATGAAGAGAGAGAATGAATTGTGTGGATGAAATTAAAAGAGAGTTAAAATGTATGGATGAGATTAAAAGAAAGTGGTGGGCCATTATCCAAAAATAGAAATGTTGCAAATCAAGTGGGACGGACCAAAATGGAAAATGATGCAATTTCAATGGGACAGAGGGAGTATAACTATAAATTGATCAATTAGTAATCGTGCACCGATTGTCTACTAATATATGAATGGTCTTACAAGTTACAAAAAGGCAGTTTCTCACAAGACTTGTTAAGAAATTTGAATACATTTGCTTATATAATCTCCTCATCACCGTACATTTTTAATGTTGACCCAAAATTCGATCGAAAATTAGTATACATAAATTATAACCAATGAGGTTTAATTCATAACTTGAAAATGACTCAATCTTGAAAAAATAAAAAGGTATAACTCAACCATCTTTGATCTTTCCAAACACAATGTAAAAGTCTAAGAATTCCGAGAAACATCACAGAACATAAAACAAATATATAGGCGAGCGTGTTTACTACTCCTTACTTCCTCTATCCCACGAAATTTATCCCACTTTTTTTTTATCTCACACTCTCATTTCGATTTTTGGTCATGATCTTAATCCACGCTTATTCAATTCACATCCATACATTTAACTTATCTTTGTATCTCATCCACACATTTCTCTCAGTTTACAATAAACTATCACTTGACCCACTTTATAGAGGGTGTACATTCTAATTGGTATACTATAGTCTATAGACGGTCTCTTAAGATAGGACCTGTAAAAAAATACAGGACCAAAATATGCAATTAACTTTTGGAATTAAGCAAAGCATTTTTGTGTATCCGCAGAAAAGGTTCTCGCCGTATCTACGTATTATGAAATTACTTTAAAAAATCATACCTCACTCATGGAAATGTCCAATGTAATGCATGACTAATACATGTAACCATGCTTCAAGGGATCCACATTCCACATCTTTAAGTATTTTTAAAAGTAAAAGTAAATTTGGCTTTATTTGATATGTCAAATACTAAATTTAAATCAATTTCAATTTTCTAAATAAAATTTTAAAGCACAACATTAAAATAAACTCTAAATCAACGCAGATAGTACATAAAGAAAAGACAATGAAGGAGTAATTACATAAGCATCAAAGGATGCAAATACGAACATAATAGAAGACTGATTGATTATACAACATGGAATAATGAAGAAGATATCGTACTCAAAGGTAATATGACATCATATTATATTATAATAGTTACGACTTACGATAGCATACATCATACTATCATCCGTTTTCTTTAATAGCTACTTTTTCTTCAGATGTCTCGCTTAAGAAATAAGTGTAGCTATTAAAAAATGACAAACTAGTTAGAAATCCAAGAAGTCAGCTTCAACAGTAGCAACATAATAGTTCTTGAAAGTTATAACTGCTGATGCTTGGCTTTTACAAGTTGAATCAAAGGCTTTGGAAGAGGAGCTTGAATTCTGCAATTTGCTTTGGATCATCGGCCAGTCAACAGATCCTGGAGTGTACTTGTTACTAGGCCCCGTTTCTACGTACACCTGAACTCAACATTTAAATTTACAGTTCAATAGGTCTTCGAGTGTAATTTTTTATTCGGAAAGTAGGAAATATGTATATTAAAAGAATGAAAGAAGAAAAACACCGAATCTTGTTATCCACAGGACCGCCGGCATAAAGGTCTTCGAGTGTAATTTGTGTTTGTTTTTGCATAATTGTTGTGTTTGGTTTTTCTTCACCATTTCTTAAACTCATTCACAACAAATAGTCTATTAAATACTTTTTCCGATTCTTTTTTATTGTCCACTTTTCATATTTAGTCAATTCACTCTAATTGTCGACTTTCTATTTTTTGCAAAGATTTTTTTACCTAAATACCTCCAATTACCCCAACTTATATTATTTAAAATACTCCACCTACCACCTTTTCAATTATTATAATCATAATACTCCGCCTACCACCTTTACAATTATTATAATCATTTAAAGTAATCCAACTACCATTTTCTTAAAATCTGTGTCCAACCCAAAGTGGGCAATAAAAAGGGGTGGAGGGAGTATTTAACAGAAATGAAGAAATTTGATTTAAAATAAATGACAAAAAGTCTATTATATATTAACCAAAATATTACTTCATCCGATCTTATTTGTTATTCCACTTTGGGTTTTTACAAATATTAAGGTAGATAGAATCTTTGAGTTGTAGTTGGTACTTCCTCCGTTCTTTTGTGTTCTTCCACCTTACTATAACGGGTAGTTTCAAAAGTTCTTCCACTTTAGAATACTTTCTATTTTTGGAAATTTTTCATCTCTCTTTTACCTCTTAAAACCCCACTTTTCTTACTTCAGACTACTATTTAATTATTTTCTCTCTCATACTTTCAATACAATCATTACTTTACACTAATATTTGAGTAATTGTTTTTTCTCTCATAATTCTAATACAATAATTATTTTTCACTACTATAACATTAAAATAATACCCACTATCACCAAAGATTCCTTCTTTCATAAAATTTGTGAAAAACCCAAAGTGGAAGATAAAAAAGGAACGGATGGAGTATTATTTAAATTAAATAGTAGTGTGATGTAATGATTGTATTGAAAGTATGAGAGAGAAAATAATCAAATACTAATATATACTCCTATAAAGTAGATGTGTGAAGTAAGGAAAGTGGGTTAAGGGGTAAAAGTCGAATGGAAACATTCCAAAAATAAAAAGTACTTCTTCCGTTATAGTAAGGTGGAAAAACTTAAAAGAATGGAAGGTGTATTTTTTTTTGACTTGTATAAATATTCAAACCATAAATCTTAAAATTTTTATTGTTAATACTTTAATTACAATTTTGTTGTTTTTAATCAACTCATATACATTTTATTTAAATTATTACTCCTTCCGTTTATTTTTTATTGTCCATTTTCCTTATTTGGTCCATTCACCCAAATTGTTCATTTTCTATTTTTGGCAAATATTTTTTACCTAAATATCATATGTTCACACAAGTAAAGACCATAATACCCTCACTTATATTATTTAAAATACCCCAACTACGACTTTTACAATTATTGTAATCACTTAAATACCCCGACGACCTCCTTTACAATTATTATAATCATTTAAAATATCTCAATTACCACTTTCTTAATATGCGTGCTCAACTCGAAGTGGACAATAAAAAAGAATGAAAGGGAATCTTAAGGAAGCAAAGTTTAAAAGATAACAGGTCACGAGTGGACGATCAGTCTTGGTGTGAATTTGCCACTAATATCAACATGGTACACTCGTTTTTCAGAGCTACTTACCTCCCGGTGAGTCTTTTTAAGATTGCCGCAAATTAATTTATCCCCAAAGTTAATCCCGATTTACCTAAAGTAAATAAGAATTAATGAAAATATATATATATATATATATATATATATATATATATATATATATATATATATATATATATATATATATATATATATATATATATATATATATATATATATATATATATATATATATATATATATATATATATATATATATATATATATAGAGGAGGGTTCCATTAAGAAGGGGTCTCAAAATGAGAAGGATGAGAAGGATTTATAGACATTGATCTTATGAAAATCTAACGGGTGAAAATCATCTTTCTCGTCGATTTTTTCTCCATTTTATGTTATGATTTAAGGTTACTATGTTTTTAAAAAATGATACTATATTATGATTAAAGGTTACTATGTTTATTTTTAAAAGTTATGATGTTCTGTTAAGATTGAGAGAACACATTAACTATACATAATCATAGTAACCCTTATTCATAACATAGTTTCTTTTTTTAAAAACATAGTAACCTTAAATCATAACATAAAATGCAAAAAAAAAACCGGGTAAAAGCATCATAAACCGCGTGCAAGAATGTAAACTCATCCTGACCATTGATCTTTCATCTAAACGGCTGAAATTGCTTCTTACCCTTCTCATTTTAAGACCCCTTCTCATTTGATCCTAAATCTATATATATATATATATATATATATATATATATATATATATATATATATATATATATATATATATATATATATATATATATATATATATATATATATATATATATATATATATATATATATATATATATATATATATATATATATATATATATATATATATATATATATATATATATATATATATATAAACAAAATACATTACATATTTACATATGAAGATCCTACATTTCTAAAACTTATATAATTTTGGATGGTTAATCCTCCTAATATCATATGTTTTTCAAAAGAGTGAAGCTCAAGGTTATTAGATTCGACCTTCTACTTGGGATTGTTGAGGGGATAGGTGATCCTAGATGTGCTTTGCATTGGATTATAGATTATGAAATATATTTGTTCTCTTTTTAGGTTTTAAAGTGTGAAAAAAAAACTTATTTGACTTCATCTATTAATATATGAAAAGAAAATACCTTTAATAATCTTTTTTAAACTGCAAATCAAGAAAAATTTGAATTTTATAAGGTATTGATATAATTATATTAAATATATATTTATATATAGTGAAATCTGTATTATATAATTATTTTACGATTGAAACTACCTATGTAGGATCATATCGTTGGGTCATAGAATCGAAGAATAGTGTTATGATCCTACCACCTAATTTTCTAAGCTAAGTAGGATTACACGATTCTACCACATTAAGATCCTACCTACGATTTGGATTGATCGCATATTTTTGGATCCTAAGATCGTAGAATCGTAGTTCAAAATCGGAATTTTGATGATTGTGATACCCCAGATTGAGATTTAAACGGATTGATAAACTACCCATTATGTATCAACAAGGTGCATTTTCTTTTTTAGGGAGCTCATTTGTTAAGAACTTCACAGTTAAGCGTTCTTGGTATGGATGGGTGACATTCGGGGAAGTTTTCTAGTTGCGTACGAGTGAGGCCAAAGTGCGCTAGAAAAACTTGTGTTGGTTTGTGGGGCCAATATATCTACAGTCTCATGAGTAGTCACCGGTTGTCCGAGGGGCCAGGGTGTTACATTAACTATATTGAAGCTCATTAAGTATGCATACAAATTAATGCTCATTACCTGTGGATTTATGGTTCCACCAAGTAATCAAGTGATGAATTATAACAATCTTTGTTATAGATATTATATAAAAGAAAACGTAACAAATAAATCACCTGATGAAATTATAAGTACCTTATCATTGCCTTGGCTAGGGTTGCTCCAAGCCAAGACCCAAGCACAGTCCACAGATCCAGTCTGTTTATTCGGGCGAACATAAATTACAGCCCCAATAGAACCATTTTGATCTGTAGGAAACACACCTAAATGGGAAAACTCAATGCTTTCGGCGAGTCGAATAGTTTGAGGGTAACTGCCGAATACATTTCCAGACCAGTCATAGCTAGTGCTATATTTCAGGTTTTGCCCATCAGCATTTATTATGGATATTCTAGTCACGATCCCTGGCGACTGTACAAGTGGTACACCCACACCCAACACATCTAGGATGTTATAGCTGGTGGCACTTAGGCCAATAGGAAGGGAAGTGAAAAAAAGGACAAGTACAATTGTAAAAGTGGAGGAGAGAAAAATGGAACCCATTTTTAGTTTTAGGATGTTTTGAGAATAGGATGTGTTGAGAAGTGACATATCCAAGGGGTATTTAACTATTTATAATGGTGGTGCTTGGTAAATGGTTGATAACTGATCATTGTTGTTGATATTTGAGTACGTAGTTGATTTTATTATATGGTTTGATCGAGTGATATTGAACTCGTTGCTATTAGTAACTTCTTTAAAAACTATTTGTTCATATATGTGTTAATTTAGAGTTAAATTAATAAGTATAAGTTAACCTTAATTCATTTAATATTTTCTTATTTTTTTATAGTAAATACAAAATAAACAACAAAAAAACATAAAGTTAAAATTAAAGCTCAAAAAAATAGATTTAATCAACGTTAAAAACCTTAAAATGAAAATAAAAAAATTATAAACGGGTTAAGTGGGTCAAAATAAGGTCAGCCTGATCTGTTGCAGGTCGAATCAAGGTTGTGATTTTCGACCCAATTAACTAAATGGGTTGGGTTTGGGTCATCGGTTTTTTGACCTGTTTATATATGACCCGAACCCGAACCCGACCCAACCTGATCTGTATGACAGGCCTACTTATTGTATCTCCATTGTTTTTTCTTTGGTAAATAAAAGATTTTTCATTTATACCAGAAAAAAACCATAATACAACAAGATAATAGAAAATGCTCAGCTTTTCTTATTTGCATCAGTATGGAAAAAAACTATTAAGCTACATCAAAACCGCAAAAAAAAAATTGTGTTGTTGCGTTGTTGAACGTTATTGTTGTTCAGCATCGATAAATTTTAGGAAAATTTGCTAAGAATAATTTCAACTATCACCCGTTGGTCAAAAATAATTCTAACTATTGATTATTTTTAATAATCCTAAATATTCATCGAATTTGCTTAAAACAGTCCCACACCCTCAATTGGATGATATTGTAGTTGCTTCGAATTTTAGCTGGGATAATGTTTCTGATTATGATGAAAGTGACGATGAAGGGACGCATGTTGCGAATGAGCACACAGATTAGAAAAACTTCAAATGGTACTATAGGATTGTTTTGAGCAAATTCGATGAATAGTTAAGATTATTAGTAGATAATCGATAGTTGAGATTATTTTTTGACAACCAGTGATAGTTGGGATTATTCTTGGCAAATTTTCCTAAATTTTATATTGTTGATTATTGTTCATGTACTTATTTTCTCAATTTTGATTTTGATATTAAAATCTCAAAATCTCAACTAAAACCAATTATTATAATTATTAGCATATCAAGATTTCTTTTGCTACATTAGTACTGTAATAAAACAACTACCACGTTAATAATTAAAGAAAAAGGTTCTTCTAATTAAATGTCCATTATAAAAAAATACAATTAATGATAAAAGTGCAATTTCAATCATTAGTAAGTACTCCTTCCGTTCTTTTTTAATTGTCCTATTTGAAGATTTCACATAAATTAAGAAAGGTGAAATCTTTGTAGATAATGAGTATTATTTTATTAAAAAAGGTGAAATCTTTGTAGATAGTGGGTAGTATTATTTAATTAAAATAGTGGTGTGAAGTAATAATTGTATTAGTATTATGAGAGAGAAATGAGGGTTAAATGAAGGATACAGAGAGTATATGGAAGATAATAACTTTCCAAAATAGGAAAGTATTCTAAATAGGACAAACTTATGAAACTGCCTGTTATAGTAATGTGGACAAACTTAAAAGAACAGAGGGAGTAAATATTAGTACTTATTAACTTGTTTGATATTTCAAATAATATTACTCCCTCCTATTCATTAGTATTGTCCACTTTGGTTTTGGATCGGATTTTAAGAAAAAATGATAGTGGGGTATTTTAAGTGATTATAATAATTGAAAAGGTGGTAGTGGGGTATTTTAAGTGATTATAATAATTGAAAAGGTGATAGTGGGGTATTTTAAGTGATTATAATAATTGAAAAGGTGGTAGGTGGGGTATTATTAAATAATATAAGTTGGGATAGTTGGGGGTATTTAGGTAAAAAGTTTTGCCAAAAATAGAAAGTGGACAAGTGAAGTGACTTTACCAAATAAGGAAAGTGGACAAAACTAATGAATAGGAGGGAGTATTATATATATAAGTGGGTCAACACAATGGATTATAAAGTATAATAAAAAAACTATCTTATAAACTATTAAAAAAATTATCAAATTAGGTCGAATTTAAATGGGCATGCCCACCTTATTACACATATGACATGACCCACCCCGCTCCAGACCATTTAAATTTTGACCCGACTCGACCGTTGAACACCACTACTATCCACTACTCACTGATCAGCTTCTGAAGCTTGTGCAGTGTTGGCTTCTTTTCTGGTCCCAACTAGCTTTTACCACCTTTGTCAATTATGATGCATAGTAATTAATGCCTTTTGCTTTTAGACCCAGTCCATTATTAGAGCTTAATTCCTACTTTTATTTTATACTCTCTCCAATTCACTTGAGTTGTTCCGTTTGTTTTTGGGCACTATTCACGTATCACTCTTAATTTGTATTTTACTCTTAATTTATAAGTTAAAATATAGTCATGTGGGATCTTGTTTAATTCGTCTCAATACAAGGATTATTAATATCAATTTTTTATAATTTTTGATTAAGAATAATTAGAGATATTAAGAGGGAGTATTTTTTATGGGCCGATCTAATTAAAAAAGTCGTCTCTCACAAGAATTTGTGTTTCAAATAAGGATGAAAAATCTTATTTTTTGATTTCAAACAAAAAATGGGTTTGAAAGTGAAAATCATACGTACCAAATTACGACAAAAATTTATAAATTTATTTGGTTGTGGTATTTAATTTTGGTTGGTGTAGGTTGGGCAAGTAGTGAAGTTAATAAATACTTCTCCCTCCTATTTGTTTTACTTGTTCAATTTAATTTTTCAATACTATTCACCAATTATTCTTATTTATGTAATTATTTTTAATCTATAAGTTACAACACAGTAATATAGGATCTTATTTGATTTTTCTTATTGTAAATTTCTTATTATCAAATTTTTAAAATTTTTACTGAAATACTATTTGAGATATTTGAGATTGAAAACGTCCATTAACAAATGTGCTAAAACCAAATGGGACATTAAAAGTGAATAGGGGGGAGGTTCTCAAAAAAAAAAGTGAATAGAAGGGAGTATAATTTTGTAATTTTGTTTCCCAAAGGTAACAGTGAAAAAGTTGAAGTAAATTGTAACAGAATGATAGGTGTAAAAAAATCTGACAATTTGATATTTATCCGATCATGTAATTGAATTCAAGTTGAACTAATTTGAACATCATTTTACAATTATATAAAAATCAACGTTGGCACAAGACTCAAATTTAAACCGATTTCATAACTCGAACGTACACCTCTTCATAGACAGATAGCCGATGGGCATGAGTTAGGATCCTCTCCATTACCTAAAATGTAATGGAGGGTCCATTACTCAAATCTAATGGCTAGAATTACTTGATAGAGGAAAATTAAGGGAATTTTGAGATTTTTTTTTTATTTTAAAATAGGTGTCAAAATCTTAAAATGAATAATTGAGTAATGGATTTTGACACCTATTTTAAAATAAAAAACAAAATCTCAAAATTTCCTTAATTTTCCTCTATCAAGCAATTCTAGCCATTAGATTTGAGTAATGGACCCTCCATTACATTTTAGGTAATGGAGAGGATCCTAACTCGATGGGCATATATAACACACGATGTGATGTAGCAGTTGAAGAAGCTATTAGTGTTTCGATGAGGTTAAAATGCAACTTTTTCTAAATAAATGTCTTTTGCATGGTAAATTAGTTGTTTATGTACTTCCTCTGTTACATAATACTTGCTACAAATTATTTTTTTACGCAATTCAATTCACAATTTTGATCATTAATATCTTAAACTACACTTATCTAAAAATTATAAAAATTTAATATTATGAAAGTATGCGATTAGACGATTCAAACAAGATCCCACTCAACTATATTTTTACTTACACATTAGTCGCAATATGTAAAATAAGTTTGAACGATGAATAGTGCACAAAATCGAAATGTAGCGAGTATTTCGGAACGGAGGAAGTAGCATTTAGTATCGTCTCGATGTTAGTAAAGTTGTTTCCGGAACATTACAGCTAGTAGCGTTCCAAATTAAAAATAATAGTTTAAGATTTTCCTTTTATTTCTCAACAAATCATATTACATTTTACAACTATTATCAAAAAAAAATACTTCTATTAACCGAACAAAATTAACTAAAATTATACGGTTACCACATGCTACCCACAACTACATTTTGATTATGAGCCTTATTCATCGTTCAAGCTTATTTTATACATTGCGACTAATGTGTAAGTAATAATATAGTCAAGTGGGATCTTATTTGAATCGTCTAATCGCATACTTTCATAATATTAACTTTTTATAACTTTTAGATTTGTATAATTTAAGATATAAATAAATAAAATAATACATTAAAATGCGTAAAAAGTTAAATGTAGCAAAAATACAACTAGCTTTCTAGTACCGTAAAGTAGAAAACCCAATATAGCTCTTTTCTAGATTGTTTAACCCTTGTTTGTATGGATTGAAAATCAGTCATATCGATAAGACTGGATTCAAAATAGCCCATTTTAAAGTTAATCAGACCCAAAATTTCTTCGTCTAACCATTTTCATAGGTCTCACGCTACAACATGGATATATATAACGACATTTAATTTAAAGGTCGCTATTTTAAATTTCTTAGTGTATGTAGAGAATTTAGTGGCATTCATTAGACTATCTAGCTGCATATTAAAGTCACACTAAAGCTTTTAGCGATATAGGATCTAGTGACATTTCTAACAAATGACACATTAGACTATAGTGACAATTATATATGCCACTAAAGACCATATTAAGTGTCGCTAAATCATTTTATGGTGGAACCAATAATAAAAATCAATAATTATTACACTAAAAATATGAATCGGTGACATTTTTTTAATGTCACTAAATACAATGTCGCAAAAAGTTAATTGTGTTGTAGTGTCAAACGAATTATCCAAACTTTAATGACAATAATTTTTAATAAAAATCATAATTATTATTTATAATAATAATTATTATAATGGATTGAAACTCCTTCTTTTTACCTGACTTCAAGGTAAAGATACGTGTGTGGATGTTACTGGGAGATCGCCGGACGTCGGCACAGGAGTCTCCTCATGTGCTCCTGGTGCTTCTTTGGTCAACGTCGCAGAAAGGAATAGAAAGAAATACACGACTAAATGTGTGGAGAATGGCTACAAATTAATCTCATTTGCTTTATCCACTTTTGTGAGCTAAGTGAAGATGCACTTGTTATCCAGAGTCTCATCGCTATCTTCCACTAACTCAAGTTGCACCAAATCTAAGACATACATCTTTCATTGACTAGCTTTTTGTATTCAAAAGAGGGTGGGTGTCCAGATTGTTACCCAACTCCCTAGCAACTTTTTGTATAGTTTCTCGTTATGAAATGAATTACCATAATAATAATAAAGAAAAAAATTATAATAATAACAATAATAATAAGAGAAAATTATAAAAAAATCACCTTATCTATACCCTCTTTTTTAAAAAACTACCTTATATAAAAATTTTTGCAAAAAACTACCTTATGTAATACAATTCTTTTCAAAAGACTACCTATTACTCAATTTCATTAGTTGGCCGGTATAATTAATTGGGATTTTTTGGTGTTTTATTCCTGTTACTCAACATTTCAATGAAGGAGAAGGTGAGTTTCTAATTGCGCACGTGACAGGCATGTGGAAGTCAATCGTTAATTGTCGGTCAAGTAACGAAATTGAGTAGTAGGTAGTCTTTTGCCAAGATTGTATTACATAAGGTAGCTTTTTGCAAAAATTTTTATATAATGTACTTCCTCCGTTCCATAATACTTGCTACATATTCCATTTTGGGAAATTTCTTATTACTTGCTACATTTCCTTATTTGGTAACAAACCAATCATTTAAAGTTATACATACTCTTACTTTTATCCTACTCTATATCTAATTATTCCTATTTTTCTTTTTCATTTTTCAACAAATAATATTAAAAAATTTCAAAAAGCAACTTTTCACCTATTGCTAATCATTGCACAGTTACTCCTTAATATTTGTGCCCATGCAACGGTAGCAACTAAATAAGAACGGAGGAAGTAGTTTTTTAAAAAAGAGTGTATAGATAAGGTGGTTTTCTATAATTTTCTATAATAATAATAATAATAATAATAATAATAATAATAATAAAATTAATAATTAGTGTCTTACAAATGCAACAATTAATTAATAATACTAGGTAATACTAGCTAGATTTATGCAATAATTAATTTTATTTTTGAAAACACACACATAAGAAAGAAATTCAACCAGTGTCCAGCATTAAGATGGAATAGATAAGAAGTTTCTAGAAGTTTCTAGAAAGCAAATATGGAGATGATATTCAACAAGGCCTGGTGCAGAAGCATCTTCTGCGTAAACCCTTACAATCTCCATCAGGAAATCCTTCAGTTTTGCAAACATTTGCGCAATTTCTGTTGCTTAAACACGCTCCTTTGAATGCATGACTTGCTGTTTCACATGTTCTTGCTTCTCCCACTTTTGCCCCAATTTCTTCTCCATCCACAATAAAAAAACTCATTAATTAACTCATAATATAAATATATGTACTGTCAACTCAATTTAAAGTTTAAGCTGATAGATTATGTTACTTGTATATTTTTTTTCTCTGTTTCATTATACTTGTTATGTCTAACTTTTTACGTAATTTAATATGTTATTTTGTTAATTTATATATTGAATTATGCACCGCTATATAAAAAGTTAATAAAATGAAAGTACGTATTAAGTAATTTAAACAAGATCTCACATGAATATAATTTAACTTACACATAAACCGCAAACCCTCCTTGTATCTGATGCAAAATATTCTATTTTAAATGAAGATGGTTAAACGTTAAACTTATGACCT
This sequence comes from Amaranthus palmeri, assembly GCA_019776075.1. Classification (NCBI taxonomy): domain Eukaryota; kingdom Viridiplantae; phylum Streptophyta; class Magnoliopsida; order Caryophyllales; family Amaranthaceae; genus Amaranthus; species Amaranthus palmeri. The sequence goes on along the minus strand of JAAKBH010000002.1, from coordinate 2,292,473 downwards.
CTTGTTATATTGAGTTCTACTGCCACATATTAAACCAATACAACTAAAATTTGAGCTGATAGTTAAACTCTGAAAATGATTAAACTTGGTATAAACGTTCAAACTGGCTAAGGGGCGACATACATCGCTTAGAAGTTGACAAATCTTATTAGGGTGAAACTCGTTTTTAAGTTAAAATTGTCACTAAAAAAATATCACTCCCAAAGTTGAATTTACAAAAGGTTGAATTTACGGAAGGTCTTTTAAAAGACCGTTTATGACAAAGATAATTCTCCCAACAGCCCATCTCAAGGATTTTAAACTTAAAAATAATGCTGATTAGTTACTTATTTTGCAAAATGGACTGATTCATATTTACACGTCCATGTTATAGACGATCTATAGCAAGAATTTGTGTTTAATTTATTATTGATGTTAAAATAAATGTTTTGATATATATATGTACACTTAATTATTGGTGTGGATATACAAATAATATAACATGTTTGAAGTTATAGTTAGGAGTGAGTTTATTTTAACCGACTCTTTTGTATGAGACCATCTCACTGTGATACCAATACACATAAAACATTTACTCCCTCCTATTCATTAGTTTTGTCCACTTTCCTTATTTGGTAAAGTCACTTCACTTGTCCACTTTCTATTTTTGGCAAAACTTTTTACCTAAATACCCCCAACTATCCCAACTTATATTATTTAATAATACCCCACCTACCACCTTTTCAATTATTATAATCACTTAAAATACCCCACTATCACCTTTTCAATTATTATAATCACTTAAAATACCCCACTACCACCTTTTCAATTATTATAATCACTTAAAATACCCCACTATCATTTTTTCTTAAAATCCGATCCAAAACCAAAGTGGACAATACTAATGAATAGGAGGGAGTATTATGCTAAAAGTTTTTATTATTGGGTCAAGTAAGAAACACGTTTCACGGTGATACCGTCTCATACGAAAATTTTTGTATTAATTAAATTTCCTAATCATCCATGATAAATTGATAATATAAATGAAATATCAGTTAAATTTTGAAGGGGAAAAAGAAATAATTAAAAGGCTTAAGATTTTCAAAAAAAAAAAAAAAAAGCGAAGAAATAGTGTAGACTTTACCTGAGGCTAAGACAAGTATGAGCATGAGAAAAAAGAATGAAAAAGGCCTCATTATTGGATAGATGTTTGGAATTATAATTCTACTTTGGTTATATTGTTCTAGGTACCTCAATGCTTACTTATATAGAACTTTATGAACTAGTGGAAAATGGAAATAATTTCAAAATTTAAAATTTAAATTTAAATTTAAAGTTTTTAATTTTAAAACTAGTTACTTATATATAGGGACTACTAATTTGTATGGTTAGAATTGAAAGTACAAATAAGGTAAATCTACAAATAAAGTAAAAATAAAAAAAAAATGTGAAAAAGGTATATTCAAAGGGGAAAATGGCATAAATTATAAATCTTGAGCTTTACTAGGTAAATAACTGTGATTTCCATTAATTGTAAATTACAGGTATGTGGCACTATGCTATAGGTCCATTATTTTTATAATTGTGTTTTTCTATTTTATTTTGATTATGTTATTAGTTATATTTTTGTGACTAAGATTTATCAATAAATCTTAGTGAATAACAGTTATTTGTTTATAATTAATACAATAGTCAAAATAAAAAAAGAAAAACACAATGTGTGCTTATGGATCATGATTTAAAAAACAAGGATAAGTGTTAAAAATGAGGCTAATTATCTTAGACAATTAAATAAAATTCCGCTTAATTATATTTAGATTAATAAATTAATAATTAAATATAAAAGTGATCGATAAATAATACAAAAAACTCATTTAAAACAATAATAGTTTAAATGAATATATCACTCCTTTAATTTTTGAGATCATACCTTTCCGTTCTGAAATACTCGCTAAATAATGTTATTTATTTATTTATCGTTATGAGATTATTTATCGTTCAAGCTTATTTTATATTTGCAACTGATGTGTAAGAAAAAATTTATTCATGTGACAATTGTCTAATCGCATACTTTTATAATATTAAGTTCTTATAACTTTAAAATATGAATAATTAAAATAATATATTAGATTGCATTAAATGTCAAATAAAGAATTTATAATGTATTACTCCGTTTCATATTAATTGCAATATTGACAAAAATGACATTATTGTAATTAATTTTTATTATAATTTTAAAATTTAAAAATACATTAAATTAGGTGAAAAAGAAAATATTGCAATTAATTCCAACATCAAAATAATAGGTCAGAATTATAGGTCAGAAAAAGAAAAAAATGACAAGACAAGACATTGACGTGCATAACCTCTGATTCGTCTTGTTGCATGAAACATTCTGAAATATCACGTGTCACTACTTTACATTATTAGGGCAAAGTGGGCCCTTTAGCAAGGTTAAATGCCCTATCATTTAGTGCTTTAAATTTTTAGGGATCAAAAAAATACTTTTACAATAATTGTCTGACTTCCTACGTCACGCATATAGTTTAAAGCAAAGAAAAAATTAGTGTTTTTTAAAAAAAGGTAGATAATAGTAATAAATGAAGAGAGAATAAATTATGTGGTTATTAAAATTAAAGAGATAATTAAAATGTATGAATGAGATTAAAAGAAAGTGGTTGGTCATGGTCTAAAAATAGACATGATACAAATTAAGTGGGACAGATCAAAATAGAAAATATTACAAACTAAACAGGACAAAGGGAGTATTTATTTTATTTAATACTCCCTCCAATTCACATCAATTGTCCCATTTAGTTTTAGCACACTATCAAATACTTTAATTCAATCTTAAATAGTATATCTAATTGTGCATAATAAATACTCCCTCCTATTCAATTAAAGTGTCCACTTTGGGTTTGGATCGGATTTTAAGAAAAAATGGTAGTGGGGTGGTAGTGGGGTATTTTAAGTGATTATAATAATTGAAAAGGTGGTAGTGGGGTATTTTAAGTGATTATAATAATTGACAAGGTGGTAGTGGGGTATTTTAAGTGATTATAATAATTGAAAAGGTGGTAGGTGGGGTATTATTAAATAATAATATAAGTTGGGATAGTTGGGGGTATTTAGGTAAAAAGTTTTGCCAAAAATAGAAAGTGGACAAGTAAAAATACTTTACCAAATAAGGAAAGTGGACATTTATTTTGAATAGGAGGGAGTATAAAAATTTGATATTAATAAAATTTACATTGAGACGAATCAAACAAGATTCCACTTGGCTATATTTTGACATCTAGATTAAGAGTGAAATACAAATCAAAAGTGATCGATGAATAGTGTCAAAAAAACAAAATGGGGCAACTGTTGAGAATTGGGGGGTGTATATATTATTTATTTAATTTTTAATATTTATAATTGTGCTTAATTAAAAATTATGAAAAGTTAATATAAATAATCCTTACATTGAGACGAATCAAACAAGATCTCACTTGACTATGTTTTAACTTATAGATTAATAATAAAATACAAATTAAGAGTAAAATATAAATAGCGTCCAAAAAGTAGATGCAACGCTTGAAGTGAATCGGAGGGAGTATATTTTATACTTCTATATAATAGAAGTATTAATATATTCTTCGTTTGAAATACTCACTATATTTCTAATATTGACAATCATCGTTCAAGTTTATTTTATATAATGCGATTAATGTATAAGAAAAAATATAGTCAAATGAAATCTTGTTTAAATCATCTAATTGCATACTTTAATAATATTAATTTTTTTAATTTCTACATGTGTATAGTTCATTATAAAAGTTGTCAATAAAGAATTGAATTGTCTAAAAATTTAGATGTAATAAGTAACGGTGGAAGTATAATTTCCTTAAATGAAAATTAGGTATATTTAATATTTTTTGCTACCTTATATGAATTATTGGGATAATTAAAATATCTACTCCATACTTCAAAACAAATCAAATATAAAGTATTATATTCTTCAAAAAAAAATATAAAGTATTATATATCACACCTTAAATATTTTAGGGACCATTTAATTTTTTTCGCTCCGGAATAAAAAACAAAAGAAATAAGTAACCAAGCTTTGCATTATTAGTAAATTGTGTAGCACTAGGAATCTAATAATTTAGAGTATATCTTCTCCGTTTTTAAAGTTATTTTTCATTAACTCAAAAAAAAAAAAAAAAAAGTTATTTTTCATTATTAATTTTTATTATTATTTAAATCATAAGTTTTTGACATAATTAACCTTTTACAACCTCATTTTAATATTATAATAATTGATAAGACTTATTCTCTAAAAAAAAACTAATTAATAAGAGTTATAGTCTCCAGTCTCCACTTATTACTTATAATTTCCATATATTTTTCACTAATATATTTTATTAAAACATTTTATGATAGTTGTGGTTTCCAAATTTTTGTCAAATACTGGTATCTAATTTTTGTTTATACTTATTATTCAATAAAATAATATTCAAAACAAAAAAATTTATTTTTATTTTTCGGTAAATTTTGTCAACTGAAACAACTTCAAAAAACGAAAAAAAGTATTTTAATCAGTAATAGTTATCCTTAATTATAAGAATATAAACCATTGGGAGACATTTATATGCAATCAAATTAAAAGCTTTCGATCTATGCATAGGACATACACATTTTTAATTTGTAATAATAATAATAATACTTCTAATACTTCCTCCGTATTTAATTATTTGCAACTTTAGGGTCCTTCACGGACTCCCAGACAAAACTTTTAGTAGCGTATTAAAATCGATTAATGAAGTTAATGGGGTGGAATTATAGTATTTTAATATTAAAAAGTAAGAGAGAGTATTAAAAAGTATGAGAGAGAGTATTAAAAAGTAAGAGAGAGTATAAAAAAGTAAGAGAGAGATAATAAAAAAGTAATAAAAAACTTTCTATAAATGGAAAAAAAAGAGAAAGTTGCAAATAATAGAATACGCCATTTTTGGTAAAAGTTGCAAATAACCAAATACGGAGGAAATATAAACAATAAATTTTAGTGGGCAACATCAGTAACAACTCTATATATTTTGAGGCTCTGGACGAAATAACATATTAGAGCTCTTTTTTCTTTGCAATTTATATTATATTGCATTTTTGACATGAGCACCTGGACGACGGCATCTATTACCCATCCTTAGGGCCGGCCCTGGGCAACATCCGTATTAGTGGGATAATCTTTAGGATGCTTCTTAATAATATCCTTAAGCAACATTTCTTGTTGAACCAAATCTTTAGTTGGTTGATCATATACATCTGTAAACAATTCTTTCAGTGCTGGGATTCCCAACTTTTCTGCCTTTTGAATTGCTTCCATTACCTTCATCATCAAAATCATTCCACTACTTCAATTCTACTTATACTTAATACCAATATGTTATTTGTTAGAGTATATAACATATCTTGAAGTCTATCATCAGCTTAAACTTTTGGTTAAATTAGTTTTTTTAACATATCAGAATTAGTGTGATAAAAGATTAAGAGTTTGAATGTCAACCACCCTCATTTAAAGTGGATTTTTAGCCCAAACGATTCTCATGTGAAGGAGCGTGTTAGAGTGTAATATATATACTCTCTCCATTTCTTTTTTATTGTGCACTTTCCTTATTTGGTTAGTTCACTCTAATTGTCCATTTCTATTTTTGGCAAAGATTTTTTACCTAAATACTCCCAACTTATATTATTTAAAATATCTCACCTACCACCTTTTCAATTATTATAATCACTTAAATAGTCCAACTACCACCTTTATAATTATTACAGTCAATTAAAATACCATACTAACATTTTTTTAAATTTGCGTGCCCACTAGAAAGTGGACAATAAGAAGAGGTGGGGAGAGTATATTACCGCCTCCTATTCAGCCTAAATGTCCCCTTTAGTTTTTTCATATGTCAAGACAATATTTTAACCCTTAGTATCTCTTAATTAATATAAAAATAATAAAAATTTGTTATTAATAAACCTTGTATTGAGACGAATCAAATAAAACCCCTCATGACTATGTTTTAACTTATAGATTAAGAGTAAATTATGAGTGATGAGTAAATAGTACAAAAATACTAAATGGAATGTTTAGGCCGAATAAGATGTAGTATTATACTTCACAAACAAACTTTTAAATTCAGAATAAGTATTTATTCAACATTAAAATTAAAGTATAAATATTACTATATGGATTATTATTAATTTATTAAACTACAACTATATTTGCTTTGTTTAATAATTAAAGGGTATATTTTGCAAACTAAAAATAAAAAGTACAAAAATATACCTCTTTCTTGATATTGTTTCGAATTTCCAAATCAGCTTTTTCATTCCACCATCCATTTTTCTCAATCCAGTTCCTAAAAATTGTAATTGGATTTTGGTTGGTTTTCCAATGTTCGATTTCTTCGGCCGGCCTATACTTCGTGGAATCGTCCGACGTTGAATGATGTCCGACTCGATATGTTAGAGCCTGAAAAGTCAAAACTCTCATCAAGAGACGCACTTCATCAACATCGTTATCCTACCCAGTGTTTTCCATCTATAGAGAACTATAGACAGGGTCTGAGGAGGGAAGAACGGCAGCAACTCATACCCATAAAGGAAAGCACGACCAAGAAAGTACCCCGGCTCGAGAAAAAAATGAGGAGAAGAACCCCATAATATACACTCAAGGAATCAGTAATCTAAAACATAGATAATACGCCTCCAATTACCCCTGTCTCTAATCAGATCCTTAGAGAGGTTCTAACATATTATAAAAATATAGTATTTGAGTTTATCTTATCAATAAACATTAAACACTCTCTAACAATAATAACTCTTTCTTTATATGTTTAGTTGATGCAAAAAATGTCATTTTGTATCAAATTCAATTGTGAAATTATTAATGATACTCCTAAATTTTTACACTTTATCAATGGTACTTTTAAGTTTTTTTCGATATCAATGGTACACTCGTGTTATTGAGTGTCTAACAACCGTAACCTTTTCTGTTTTATTCCGTCCAAAATCGTTAAGTTTTTTTATTTTTCTTTTATTTTTCAATTTAAAAAATCAAAAAAAAAGAAAAAGAAAAATAATTAAATTTGTTAGATGGAATAACACAATGATACCATTAATAAAGTGCAAAAACTTGGGGGTACCATTGATAATTCCCAATTCTATTTAAGTCATCACCACCTAAAACACAACCAACTATTCTGGACCGTCTCTTAAAGAGAGGACCTCGAAACAAAAAGTCACATTTTCATTTTATCTTTTTTTTTAAATGACATTTTCATTTTCATTTTATCTTTAATTCGTATTAATTGGACTATCTAGCCCAGACATCTAATGTGTCTCTTCAAACAATTTATGAAACACAAAATCTCACAAGAGACGGTCTATAGGATAGACCACAAAATTGGGCCAGCCCATTTCCCTTAACTGATTTTTTTTATTATCATATCAATTATATTATGTTATAATACTAAATGTAAGGTATTATAACCTCGAATATACTATTCTATAACCCCAAATATAAGTTATTATAACCCCAAATAATTTATTATAACCCCAAATATACTATGTTATATTTTGGGCTGGGCTTCATGGATTCCGTCTATAAAATAGACCGTCTCCCATGAGACTTAGAAAAGCAACCACCTCTACCGGCCCAAGAAATTTCTGATGGGCCTTTGCTTTTCTCAGCCTCGTTCCCTCTCTTAATATTTTTGACACCCCTGAACACAAGATACTATATAATCCAACTTTCCATATCTCAATCCCACCCCAAGGCCCATAAAAGAACCAATCTAAATAAAAGCTTGAGTTGATAGAGCGTTAAATAATTTGCTAATTACCTCGCGGATCAGAAACTGAAAAAAAAAAAATTTAGAGGCTATTCTTGAATCATTTTGAACGAATCATGAATCTAAAAGACGAAATATCTAGCGAATTATGTTTAACTGAAACATATATGGTGTAATATAGTACCTGCCCTCTTGTGTGTGTGTGTGTGTGTATATATATATATATATATATATATATATATATATATATATATATATATATATATATATATATATATATATATATATATATATATATATATATATATATATATATATATAGTATCAAATGAGAAGGGGTCTTAAAATGAGAAGGGTAAGAAGCAATTTCAGCCGTTTAGATGAAAGATCAATGGTCAGGATGAGTTTACATCCTTGCACGCGGTTATGATGCTTTTACCCGGTTTTTTTTTTGCATTTTATGTTATGATTTAAGGTTACTATGTTTGTAGAAAAAGATACTATGTTATGAATAAGGGTTACTATGATTATGTTTATAGTTACTCTGTTCTCTCCAATCTTAACAGAGACATTGTAACTTTTAAAAATAACATAGGTAACCTTTAATCATAAATAGTATCATTTTCTAAAACATAGTAACCTTAAATCATAAACATAAAATGGAGAAACATCGACGAGAAAGATGATTTTCACCCCGTTAGATTTTTCATAAGATCAATGGCTATAACATCCTTCTCATCCTTCTCATTTTGAGACCCCTTCTCAATGGCATCCCTCCCCTCTATTATATATATATATATAATATATATATATCTATATATATATATATATATATATATATATATATATATATATATATATATATATATATATATATATATATATATATATATATATATATATATATATATATATATATATATATTAATGATTAATAAATACGGAGGACATGTGGCCTTATACATAAACTTAAACGTTTTTTTAAGTCCTAAGATATGTTGTATATATATATAGATTTCCAAAAAAAAAAGATATGTTGTATATATATTATTATCAGAAGCATATACTGGTATCCAATCGTTCACATTAATATATCATCTTAATTGCAACATAAACAACCAAGTAAAATTAGATTTAAATCAACCAAAATCCATTCATTGATCATAACTCAACCTAGTTTAACTACTAATATTATATCATTCTTATTTCAAAAAAATATATTATACTCTCTTCGAATCATTTTAGATGTCTCATTTTCTTATTTGGCAAATTCATATCAATTGTTTCATTTTTTTTTTTATATTTTTTTACCTAAATATATCCAAGTTTACTACTCTCAATACCCAACTACCACCTTTTCAATTAATTTAATCAATTAAAATACCCAACTTCCACCTTTTTAATAGACCCACATCAACCTTAATAAATAACAGTGAAAACCCAAATGGGACATCTAAAATGATTCAAGGGAGTATGAATCTTGGAATTTTATGATTACCTCAATTAAGATAGGTTTCTGTTCCGTTATGGCCATTTCACGGGCAGTTCGAACGACATCATAGACAGCAAGTGCGTCATTTCCATCAACCCTAATGCTACGTATTCCATACGCTTGCCCCTTTACAACAATTCCATCACCTTCCAACATTATCAAATCACAAAAATAATCATCTCAAAAAAAAAAAATCACAAAATTAATAGATTCATTTATATGTTAAATATAGTTTACTGATACTCGCTACATTTTTATTATCGACACTATTTATCGTTCAAGCTTATTTTACATATTGCGGCTAATGTGTAAGAAAAAATATAGTCAAGTGAGATCTTGTTTGAATCGTCTAGTCACATACTTTCATAATATTAACTTTTTATAATTTTTAGACGTGTATAATTAAATATATAAATGATCATAATAACACATTGGATTGCATAAAAAGTCAAATGTAGCAAATATAGCGAAACGGAGGAAGTACTAAATAAATAGTAACCCAAAAGCAAATGAGACATTTAAAAAGAAACTTTCTACATTAAGATAAGGCTAATATGATTCTACACGGATATATTTTGACTTTTTTATTTTGATAAAAAAATTTATTTTAAATTTATCTATATGTAAAATATTCAAAACATAATTAACATTGAAATAGAAATATTAAAATATAAACAAGAAGGTAGCAATAGAAATATATAATTACTTCGAAATTGGTCTTGAACAGGAGTACTAATTGCATATCCATTATTGCGGCATATGAAAACAATAGGCACTTCCATCACTGCCGCGAAATTCATACCTGCATGGAAATCTCCCTACAAAACAAATTTAATATATAAATTATTCTTTATATATACTACATATTATTAATAAACTCAAGTATTTCTTTTTTTATTATCTTTTTCATACACGGAAAAAAAAAAATCATATATGATCAATCATCTCGTACACTCTCAAAAGCCCTCTGATTGCTGGACAGCTATATTCTTTTTTCCGATTTTAATTGATCTATTACTCGTCATGTTAAATAAGATAGCATATAAAACTAATGTTCTAATTAAGTTGCTAATTCAAAAATTAATTAAATGAACCTTTAGGAGAATTCAATGTACTCTCAAATTAACCATTACTATTCAAATTTAAGTTTTCAAGTCTATTACGAGTTAAATAATTCAATAAAAAAAAAAAAGAAATTTTGCAAGTTGAAAAATTAATTCTATAACTTTCTTATGTATAATACGCACTTACACATCATTATTAGACAATAACGGTTGATGTAAATACTTTATTTGTTATTTAAAATATAATCTTAAGGTGAACCTTACTTCTGTATATATTGAATTCTGAAATCGTTACTATTCAAATTTAAATTTTTAAAAGTCTATTACAAATTATATAAGATTACCTAGAATAATCCAATCTATTTATGATTTTCCTACGATAATCTCATCTATTGATTAACCATGAATAATCCCAACTTTGAGGGTATTTTCTCAGAGTAAACCCGGTGACCGGATGACTTGTTATAACAAGTTTTATTTTTTAAAAAAAAGATAAATTTAAATAAAATGTCGAAAAAAATGTTAAAAAGTGTTCATAAAAAATTATGATTTTTTTTTTTATTATTTAGAATTTTTTATGTAAATTTTCAGAAATAGAGTAGTAAGGATTGGTGTACCTCACTTGTGCAACCATCTCCCATAAAGGCCACAACACAAGCATCCTTGTTATTATCCATCTTTAGTGAATAAGCTGCTCCTGCTGCCTGAGGTAGCTGTGTACTAAAACAATTCCAATTTTATTTCATTAATTAATATTCGTTCTATCAATTACTTAATGGTAAATTAAATATATATCAACATTAAGGGCGGATTCTAAATAAAATTAAATGATGTCAACATATTATTTATTATTATTAAAAATATTGATAACAAGGTTTGGACATGAAACAATGCTGTCACACACAGTGTAGCATATATAATTTACTACTCTCCTTACGAATTACGAATAAAAAAGAGAACTATGGTATTTTGGGCTATTTTATGATCATTTTGACAAAGAGCGAATTCAAAAAGTGAATTAGTTAACGAATTATGTTCCACTGGTCACACATTAATATTTTAACCAATTTAACCAATACACTTGTTAACATATCAAGAAATATAAATTTTTATCAGTTGACAGCATTGAACAAGATTACATTTGCCCTGATCAACGTACGAGACAAGGCCCCACAAATATTTCTATCAGTTAAACATTAATATGATAGAAAAAAGAAATCTTACGCTATAGGAGATGATATTGTGAAGAAATTATGTGCACTTGACCCATAATGAACCGGCATTTGTCGACCTTTCCCTAGATCATCTTTATTTCCAAAACATTGATTAGTACATTCTTGTATGGTGTAACCACGCCATAGTAGTACCCCGGGTTCTCTATACTGTTATTCGCAATGAAAATGAGATTTGAACCCGTGAGTTAGAATTAATTCTATGTCTAGAAACCAATCTAACGAAAATAGAATATTTTGTATATTTTGTAAATTTTTTATATTTTGTTAGTTATTTTGTAAATATGCAGTTACTTAAAATTTTAGATTAATTGGTGAATTTATTCTCAAGAATGATTAATGAAAGGTAACTAAAAATCATTTCTTTGAGTACTTTTCTTAGATTGTTGAGTATTTTTTAAAGGAACAACTAATAAAATCTTTAAAAAATAATAATATTTTTAATAAATTTGTTAAGGGGCATGTACACAACAAGAAATACATAAAAGGAAAGTTGATTGCACAAAAATCCGATGAGATTCTTACTAAAACCAATTGGTATTATAATAAGGAGCAGTCCATCAAGTATATACTCCATCCTATTCATAGAGAATGAGATATTTGGGTTTTGCACCAAAACCAAGGAGGGTTGGGGGACCACTTAAAAGTGAGTGGGAAACACTCTTTTTTCATAAAGGGTATTAATACTTATGTATTGCGTTGTTGTAGTAAGGGTAAAAAGGTAAAAAAGAATGACAAAAATAGAAATGTGACATTTTTAGTGAATTGACCCGATAAGAAAATGTCTCATTTCCTATAAATAGGAGGAAGTATATGTAAATCAACCTGATCTCTTTAATTTTCCGATTTAGGATCAGATATGGGTATTATCCAATAATTTGATTAAAATGCATAGTACCTGAGGAAAAATAATGTCTTGAGAAGAAAGAGCAGCAGCAGAAGCAATATTAATAGCTTCTTCACCATTAGAAGCCATATAAAATGAAAATCTTCCTTGTCTTTGAGCTTCATAAAGATAAGTATCCATTATTTGAAGTTTCACCATGCTTGTATACATCCTTGTTGCCAATTCTTGGTTTACCTTTGTAAATTAAACATCAGTTACTCTCCTGTGAGGCGGCCTTAGCTGTGCAACTGGCTCAGGCCCATTAACTTTTTTTAAAAAAATTACGACTTACTAATTTTAAGACGACAATTTAAAGACATAAAATCCTTTTTTAAGACTTAAATGGTCAACTATAAAGTTTTTAATATGAACTTTAATGTTTGAGAAATTCTATAATAAAGTTGAAATGAGAATTTAATATCCTGCAATTGATCCTTTTAGTTTTAAAATTGGTTTTTTAGGTATTAAAATGGACCTTTTAAGTACTAAATTGGTTTTTTAACACTCGAAATTATTTTAATTTGTTAAATTGATAAAAAAAAATATTCTATCATTTATAAATAGAATAGTACATTATGGCCTTTTTTTGGTAAATGTTCAACTTCTGGATTATATTTTAAAATATTCATTCTTAAATTATTTGTTAGTCAAACAGTCGATAAAAGTTATATTTGATATATGACTCTAAAGTTATCTTATTGTTTTGAGTTAACAAGCAATCAATAATAGTCAATCAATTACTAAAATTTATATTTGGAAAAATAGATTAAACAAATTTTAATTTTAAAAAAAAAGTCTTGCTGGACCTAGTATCTTGTGCACCAATTTTAATATTCCCTTGTTAATTCGCTTATTTTTACTCTTTAAATGAAAAGGTGCACATTAAATGTAAAGTCCATATAAGAGTTCTAGTACTTTTACATACTCCATAATAAATAAGAGTACTTTAAAAGTTTTAACTAACTACGTTGATTTCTTAGCCAGTAGAATGAGTTAATTATTTATAAATATTCTTATGAGAAACAGTTTAATTAGGTCGGCCTATAAAAATTTTTTAAAAAAAAATAAATATTAAGCTTTAATGAATTAGGCTTGAGAGACGACGTTTTTCAGAGAAGCATTCTTTTAAAAGACTGGTTACTAATTATTGATGGTTAACTTTTTCTCCACAAATTCTTGTGATAGACGTTCTCTTTGAGAGACCATCTTTAATTGGGTTAGCCCATTAGGAAAAATATAGAGTAAATGTAGGCAATAAACTTTAGTGGATTGGTCCTGAGAGATGTCTCTAAGAAAGACGGTCTCTCAGGAGACTAGCTGCTTTTTCTTTAGAGAAAAAGGGTAATTAAGTCAAAAAGAAATGAAAAAAAATGGTGATGTTTTATAGGTAGCACATACAAGTTGGTGAATTTTGGTTGAAGTAGCCCCTCCAAGAAGACGATAGCAAGGTACCCTAATCTTGGTAGATTCAGCTATGAAACTCATTTCAGATGTAAATGTAACCTTCCCTCCTGGAAAATCCATTGCCTGCAATTATTTTCACTTTTTCTTTTACATCACATGATTCATCACTATTTAATATAAAGTCATTATATGAATTTATGACCTAAGTCGTATAATTTCCGGCACTTTTTATTTTGGTTTGTCCCACTTAATTTGTATTATTTATTTTTTTGATTTATGGTCCACCACTTTCTTTTAATCTCATCCATACATTTTAAGTCTCTTTTAATTTCATCCACACAATTCATTATCTCTCTTTATTTATTACCACTTTCTTAAAATTTACTCACTTTCTCTTTGATGCAAATCAAAGAGGATAGATGAGTAATTTTTTTGTACTAGAAATTATTTAGTCATCACTAGCTACATACCTGTGTTAAGTATGAGGCAAAATAAATGTTAATTAAGCAAATCAATGGAATAAAATTAAATTTAATAAAAACTACTTAAAATAACTTAAATAGAATTAGGCGGGAAAATAACTCTTAAAATTGTAACACATGTCACATTCTTCTATTACTTTAGTAGAATTTATGATTATATTCAGCATTTCCTATTTATGGAGAGATGGAAAATAACATACTATACCCTTTTCTATGGAGATAAAGAACCTCCACTTCTACCTAATTAAATATTCTATATAAGAAGTATTCTGAATAATCCCATACTTTTCGCATCTAGAGGGGATAATTTACGTGGATAATATTAAAATGAAGTTAAAATATGTAAATGAGAATGAAAAAGAGATATTGACATTTTCATAAACAAAAATTGTACCGAAATATAAAAGAGAGACTAAAAGAAAAATACCAATCTCTTGGCACATAAATTATTCTTCCACTGATTTTGCGCCATTTTCTCTTTATTATTTATAAATTTTATTCTCTTTTTTCACATTAGTACTCATTTTTATAATCCACTTATCTTTTTATCTTTTTTTACAACTTAATTATAAAATATGTTTCCAAAATAATTCCTCCTATTCAAAATAAATGTCCACTTTCCTTATTTAGTAAAGTCTCTTTACATGTCCACTTTCTATTTTTGACAAACTTTTTACCTAAATACCCCCAACTATCCCAACTTATATTATTTAATAATACCCCACCTACCACCTTTTCAATTATTATAATCATTTAAAATACACCACTACCACCTTTTCAAATATTATAATCACTTAAAATACCCCACTACAACCTTTTCAATTATTATAATCACTTAAAATACCCCACTACCACCCCACTACCATTTTTTCTTAAAATCCGATCCAAACTCAAAGTGGACACTTTAATTGAATAGGAGGGAGTATATATTATTGACGTTTTGAAGAGATAAAAGTTTTGTACAAACTTGATATACACTATTTTAGCGTACTTCAATCTAATAATGTTAAAGTATGTAATATACCATTGAGCTTCAATCAAAAGCTTAAGCTGATGGTTGAAGCCTAATGATATGTAATATGCTTATAACTTTAGCATAAAAGTTTAAGTTGATGGTTGAAGCCTAAGGATATGTTATACATTCAAAGAAATAATAAAAACTATTTTTCTATAATTATACTTATAAAATAAAAATACTTATGATTATAATATTTTTAAAATTGATACATACAAGTACAAAAATTAAAATAGTAAGAACCAAAGTAAATACTACTCCCACTTTCTGTTTTAGAAAGCGCTCAAGTACAATTGTGCTGGATACACAAAGAGAGGTACAAACTCACGAGTAGAGGTGTTAAATGGGGCGGGTCGACCCAACGGGTCAAGGGTCGGGTCACATTTTAACGGGTCAATAGCGGGTCGGGTGAATAATGGGGCGGGTCATTAACGGGCCTTGGTGTAGAGGGTCAGGCTGGGCAGGGTCGGATAATTATAAGTATTGATTGCGGAAAAAAATTTACCACTTTTTTTAAATGATAGTATTATATACATAAGTGGGTCGACCCAACGGGCCATAAAGTATAATAAAAAACCTATTCTATGAACTTTTTTAAAAAGGGTCAAAGAGGGTCGAATTTAAATGGGCTTGACCCGTCCCAACCCATTTATCATTTGACATGACCCGCCCCGCCCCGGCCCATTTAAATTTTGACCCGGCCCGTTGAACACCTCTACAGTCACGAGTCATCAGAAATCCGTGGTGAATTAAAAACACACTTTCAAAAGAGAAATTCTGTTTTTATTTTTCATAAAGTTGATATACTAGTACTCCTATATTTTTAAAGGTCTAGAAAAAATAAATTAATGTTTAAAGAGTACTTCTATTTTGTAGATTTTACTTTTTAAAGTTATAAAACTACAATAAAAATTAGAATTAAAAGTTTTGTGATAATTTTTTAAAAACTCTCACATAATTAAAATATATCGTGCAAACCCTTGCTTTTATTTATTTTTTTTCATGCAAGAATTTTATAGAGCTATTACAAAAAACACTTCAACGTATAGTAAGTTTTTGGTTGAGTTGTTTCAGTCTTAATATGATATTGGAAGCCTACATGATGCAAGGTTACGGGTACAAGTAGGGATGGGCACGGGTCTTGGACCCTAAGGGTCTAGACCCGACCCGACCCTAATTTTAAGGGTCTGGGTCCTCCTTTTTTTGGACCCTATGGGTCCGGGTCGAATATGGGTCCATGACCTTAGGGTCGGGTCCGGGTCTGGGTCTTCACCTCAGAGACCCAGATTCGACCCAGATCCGACCCATGGACCCATTTACATCTTTTTTAAAAAAATTATATATTAGGTATTATGTTTATGTAATTGTTTGATTTGAAATTTTAATTTGTTATATTTTTTAACATTGCGTTATTTTGAACTTTATCGGTTCATGTAATTTAAAATTTGGTCGTTGTATCAATACATTAAAAATTATAGACTTGATAAATATTTCGTTATAAGAACTTGAATATTGAAAAACTTCATATGTTTCGCTCAATTAGTATAAAGTATTAGAAGATCCTCGTTAGTCGAAAATGTTTAAATAATTTATGCAAATAGTCGAAAATTGCACTTCATAATATACTTTTTAAAAAATTTTAGGAAAAAAAATAAAATTGTGTTGGACCCAGATTCAGACCCTAGACCCACCAGACCCTGAGGGTCTGGGTCCGGGTCCAAAATTTTTAGACCCTACAAATCCGGGTCCGGATCTGGGTCCAATAAAAAAATTAGGGTCTGGATCTGGGTCTTATTGGACCCGACCCAGATCCGACCCATGCCCATCCCTAGGTACAAGTCTCATTTATTCCTTATTCGAAGTGGAATATTCCACATCAGGTATAAGGAGAGTCTATGCTACTACCACACTTCTAACCGAAAAAACTTTTACGTAAGAGTGTGTTAGAGTATATAACAAGTCTCAACCATCAGCTTAAGCTTTTAATTGAGTTTGCTCCTACATGATAACAGTAAATCTCATATAAGCGAATCAAGCCCTAAGAAAGGGTAGATAAAAGAGGTTGCAGCAAGTGAGATTCTGAACTCGAGAATTACAAAATAATAAAATAAGATTGCATGGATAAAGAAGTAAAAGTATACCTCTAAAGAAGTGTAATCAAGATCCTCATCTTCAGAAGAGTAAGAAGAATCAAGTTTCAACTCAATAGCTTTTGTAGATTCAAAACGCCTAAAATGGAAGGAATTAGACCCAAAACTAGAAGAATTATTACAAATATAATGTGCAATTCCTAATAAACTAGGGTTATTACTACTATAATTAGTAGTTAAACTAGATTTTGCAAAAAATAAGTGCTTAATTATCTTTGTTCTTGTTCTAAACAACAATGCCATCTATCTAATACTCTCTTTTTCTCTTGTTTGTTTCTCTCCACACAGTTGGGGAACTATAAAGGGTTAAATAAATGAAGAAAGCACTTAACTTGTTTTCATCTTTATATAACGTCTAAAAAAGGCATCTAGAGATATGTCCACTATAATCAGCGGCTTCAGCTTAACCTTTTAGTTGAGTCTATCATGAAGACATGATATCATAAGTCGACGTGATAGAAAGTAATACGCGCAGCCAAATTAGTCCTCATATAAGAGGATATTTAAATCGGGATGAGAAAGACTTGTGATGCTGACAAGGTTAAGCCGATAGCTGAGACTCATATGTAATATACTCTAAAACGCTCTCTCACACAAGAGTCTTTTGTGCTAGAAGTGTGGATACATCAAAAACCCTCCTCATGTTAAGGAACCAACTTAACCAAAAGCTTAAGATGATGGTTGAGGCCCCAGAATATGTTATATACTCTAACACGCCCCCTCACACGAGAGCCCTTTGGGCACAGACCCTCCTCAAACCTGGTGCTAAATATTCCACTTAAATGAGGGGTGATTGAGATTCGAACCGTGACACCTTGTCATGTTGGCTTCTGATACCATGTTAAGGAACCAATTCAACCAAAAGTTTAAGATGATGGTTGAGGCCCCCTAATATGTTATATACTCTAACACCTCATACCTGACGCTAAATATTATATAAAACATAATAGAGTATAATTATCAACTTAAAATTTCAATTGATCTTAGTTAATTTGGCATGGAAATTAAATAAATAAAGTTTAACCATATATTCCAAGGTCCCCATTGTTGACATTTAATACTATCAACTACCCATGTGGTACATTTGAACTTGTAAACAATCTAATTTTAGCCTATTTAGTTTTTGTTAACTAATAGTTATTTAAGTTATGCCATTTTTGGTATTTTGGTACGTAGTATGAATAAAGCCATCGAAACTGACCATATGATTAGATAATGACATGATTATATCTTGAATAAACTATTTAAAGAATTAACTTAAGTTTCATTATCTCAGTTATATAATTAATACTCCTGTCCTAAATTTGACAAATCTTATGTATAACACTATAAATAATTTTTATTTTTGGATAATAAAACAACAATATTATGTCTTGTCTATTGAGATTTCCCATTTTTTACAAAAATATTATCATGGACTTGAAGATTAGTTTTTTAATGCTGATTAAAGGCAAATTTAAAATTTTTCTTTTGTGTATGAGGTAAAATTAATTACTTTCCTTTATGATATTTTTAAAATTATGATATTTTTCTAACTATTTTGTATCTTTAAACACCTAACATATACTAAGTAATTTAATATTGAGGCTCCTAATTTTTCGGGGCCCTGTGCGGTTGAACATGCTGAACATGCTCAGAATCTCCCATGAATATTATTTCCTAAATATTATCCTAACATACCGTAAAAGTTATTATTTTTATATTGTGGCCAATTTCTTCAAGTAAGTTGTATTAATAAATGTGATTATTTGTAATACCACTGAATTTCCGACCCGTCTGAATTTCTGATCCCTTATACGAAACCAAAATCGTAAAAGACGGGAGGAAATTCGGATGTTACATTATTATTAATATAATCTAGTGAACTTAAGAAAATTCTAAATAAAGATATGACCAAGGTGAAATTGTTATGATTGCCATACCAAGCAATAAACAGGATTTAAAAATCAATGTATCAATATAGGCTATAATGTCATTACAAGGGACCATTATTGTATCTGAGTAAATATATTTCCTGATTTCATATATATAAATCAATGCTACTGCTATTTCCTACCTTTTATGGTACTTGTTATACGTCTATTTGATATTTATTACTCCTTCTGTTTTCTAATAAAGCTCCCAAAAGAAAATGTTTACAGGATTTAAGAAAAATATGAAGCTAAGTAATATTTTAGATAGTGAATATGTTATTTAATTGAATAATAAATTTAATTGGAGAAAAATAGGGACCACAAACATTAATTAAAAAATATTAGAAGAAAGTTAGTGAAAAAAAATATAGAGATCACAACTAATAAAAAATTAGTTTTGAGGAGGCTGATGGAAAAGTATCGGGAGCGAAAGAAGGATTTGCATCTCGTGTTCATCGACCTGGAGAAAGCATATGATAGCATACCACGAAGCATCGTTTGGGATAGCCTCAAGAAAAGAGGTATTTCATCAAGATATATTGAGGTAATACAGGACATGTATGATGGAGTTTTGACCAACATTCAGACACCGGTGGGGCTAACAGAGTCTTTCAGTATTAGAGTGGGCCTACATCAGGGATCAGCACTTAGTCCTTTCCTCTTTGCGGTAATTATGGATGAAATCTCAAAATCCATCTGGGAAACCGTACCATGGTGTATGCTTTTTGCCGATGATATAGTATTGGCTGCAGAAACTAAGGAGGAGGCTAATGGTAAATTGGAGGAATGGAGGGAAGCCTTGGAGGGCAAGGGGATGCGCATAAGTCGCTCGAAGACTGAATACATGCGATGTAACTTTAGTGTGATAGAATCGATAGGGGAGCCACAGGTGTCCATTAGGGGAGAAGCTGTTGCATGCACGTCCAAGTTCAAATATTTGGGTTCAATAATTCAGAACAATGGGGAGATTGAGGGTGACGTTGCTAACCGTATACAGACAGGTTGGCTCAAGTGGAGAGCAGCGACTGGGGTGCTTTGTGATAAAAGATTTCCTAATAGACTTAAAGGGAAATTCTACCGCGTAGCGATTAGGCCGGCTTTGTTGTACGGAACGGAGTGTTGGCCTGTAAAGAAGGCTTTCGAGCAGAGAATGGATGTAACAGAGATGCGCATGCTGAGATGGATGTGTGGTAAGACAAGGATGGACAGGATTAGAAATCAGGAGTTTAGGGAAAAGTTAGGGGTTGCACCTCTCTCTGCAAAGATGCGGGAGAACAGGCTCAGATGGTTTGGGCATGTGCAGAGAAGCACCCATGACGCCCCAGTGAGAAGGGTTGAACGCATCATAGTGGAGGGCAAGAGAAGCCGGGGAAGACCTAAGAGGACGTGGGAGGAGCAGATTAACAGCGACCTGCTCGAACTACACTTCTCCAAGGACCTGACCAGGGATAGAGCCACATGGCGGCGCCTTATTCACGTCCTAGATTACTAGACTAGTTTGATACTGTTCTGTGACTTTTGTCATCGCTTTTCACTTCCTTTTTTTCCTATATCGCTTAATCCCTATGCTTGGCTAACGTGGGTGTAAGATGCAGGTTTTCGGATTTTTGCAGGTCCTATCCTTGAAGACTCCTCTAGAGCCGAAGGACTCTTATGACCGCCCTCTCCTTATGGGTATGAGACGCCGTCGACCTTCCTTCCCCAGACCCTGGCCATAGAGTATCTATGTGCGGGAACACTGGGTATGATGATGATGATGATGATGAAATCTCATCCCTACATTTTAACTTTTTTTATTTTTATTCATACAATTTGTTCTCTCTTTACATTTATCACTATTATCCACATTTTTAAAAAAAACAACAATTTTATCTTTGATTCAAACTATATAGAACAGAGGAAATACATTATATATTTATATTTCTTTCCTTTCACTATATTTGTAATTGATAATCAGGGCCGGCCTTAGGGGTGGGCAAGAGGGGTTGTCGCCCAGGGCCCCATGTCAAAAAAAACAAAGTTAATTGTAGAAGGGTCCATATACGTAAGAATATTATTACAAAGGAAAAAGGCTTCAATGTGTTATTTCCCCAGGGCCCCAAAATATTTAGGATCAGCCCTATTCATAATGATTTTCATAAAATATCAGTGGCAATAAGGCATTTTGAATTTGACAAAACATTTGAGTATATTAATATAGGAAAAGAATATTTCTCATTTCGCATGAAACTCATCGTTTCGATGTTTCCCTTCCTTTAATGCCTCAAAATTCAAATAGCCAAGAAGGTAGCATTAATAGTGAAACCATGACATTTGATAAAAAGGTCCTGAAGAGAAGTTAGTGACCACATTGGTCCCTGGTTAGGGCAATTTGTTCTTTGAGTGACCACTTATTTAGGACTAAGGGTTTAATATGAGTCCGACAAAAGGTGGTCTCAGGTAACAATATTAATTATTATGTAGCAAATACGTTTATACATACAAATCTAAAATGGATAAGACACGTCTTAGATCTGACCTGTTTTATGGGCTCTAATCTTATTTTTGGACACGAATAGGTCTAGCCTGGGTTTTATCGTAAACCAAGACTCGACTAAATTAGTGTATTGAATTATGGAAAAAGTCAAATCATAGAAGTATTTTGAAAAACCGAGCTATATATAGGTAAGATTTTAGGAAATTAGTTTGCTCAATCAATAGTGAATCCAGCTAAACCAAAGAGATGACCATACCTAAGTGTGAGTTGTGACATATCAAACTTCACGAGATTAATACAAGTACACATTAGCTTTTATTGCAAATATCCGTAAAATTTAATGGGTATAACAACCTCTTTAGAGTACAACATTATTGACTCATACTCATTCGTGCCTAAGAAAATTATATAGAAAATACTAAGAGATAAAAAATTTTGTGAAATTGAATAAATTAACACAAATTCTTAATTGAGACTGTCTTTTGTAAAGACGACTCTTAAAAGCTCAATCCAATTCTAAATATATATTGTTACAACTTACAACTGCAAATATATATTTAGGTTGGACTTTTAAGAGAAAACCTGATTAAAAATAATACTTCTATGAATCGTTTTCATAAAAAAATATAACAAATCTAACGAGACAAATAAATATAGAAAGTGGAGACTTATATTTCAATCAAATGCAATATTGACCCAAATGCTTGAATACCTGATAGGCATGTCTTCTTAATTTTTCCTCGTTGTCATTGTCCGGAGAAGCCAAAGTCGCGTTTTGATTGTCATGTACTCGTGTTCCAGAGTACGAACTTGTGCCAGATCCAAATTTCATATACACTAGTCATATCGTGTCGTGTCGTGTCAATCCGAGAATATGAAGTAGTCAAATTTAGAGCTTCCTAAACGAAGATAACATTTGGTATAAATGCGAATATATGAGGAAACAGAATGCAATGAATAAATAAATGGTCCAGAAAGTCGTCCAAGCAAAGGGACCATTATTACCTTAGACTTAAGTTGAGCTACTACTATTCCTCAATTAATAAATACCAAGCTTAATTTTCGAGTCAGATATGTGCATCATTTGCAGCTATATACTCCATTTCTGTGGTTCAAGTTAGGCACTTACCTACATGTATATAAAGCTCTATAATCTATATATATATTGGACCAAATAATTAATACTCCCTTCAATTTTTTGAAATTATCCCATTTAATTTTTCACAAAAACATACATAAGACCGTCTTATTCTAAGACTAAAACTGGGCTGGCCCATTGCAGGCGCGTGTTCTACACGCGCCTATTTCCCTCCAGAATTCCATTTTTTTTATTTGTTTTATTTTGTGGACATTTTCAATTTGGACCTTGAAGGTATCAATTTTGACATTAAAGATATTAATTCAACGTAAAGTAGTACTTAAATATATCAATTAAAGTAAAAATTCAACTTGAACCTATAAGTGATCAATTGTGGCGTTAAACTGATCATTTTCTACCTAAATTCAAATTGATATCTTTAAGGTCAAATTGATATATTTAAGATTAAAATTTAAAAATGCTCAGAAAATGAAAAAGAAGAGAGAAAGGCGAATTGGGCTGGCCCAACCTTGTCTCAATTTGAGACGATCTCGCCCAAGACCAGCTGTTCATTTTTTAACACTATTCATTGATCACTCTTAAGTTTGTATTTTTATAATTTTTATAATTTTTAATTATGCACAATTTAAAATATCACAAAATCTCACAAGAGATGGTCTATAGGATAGACTACAAAATTGGGTCAGCCTATTTCCAATAACTGATTTTTTTTATTATCATATCAATTATATTATGTTATAATCCTAAATGTAAGGTATTATAACCTCGAATATACTATTCTATAACCCCAAATATAAGTTATTATAACCCCAAATAATTTATTATAACCCCAAATATACTATGTTATATTTTGGGCTGGGCTTCATGGATTCCTTCTATAGAATAGACCGTCTCCCATGAGACTTACTGTTAAAATATTTAGAATTCCAAATCTAATTAGGAAAACTTAAAAAATTATTGAGAGTAATGTTCAATTTCTACTTGCAGGTGATGCCAAAGTTTCAATATCTTTGATAGAGTGTGCAGAATAGCTTCTTAATTAATTGGACTATTGGAGAAATTCAGCTTATTAAAGTTAGGTATAAATATATGGTTTGTTTGTCAAATTAATTTTTTTTTTTTGTCAAATTATTAAACGTTACTGTTTTAAAGATTAGCTAGTTGATAATTTTTGTCATGAATAGCTAATTTGTTACAATTCTGACTAATTTAATCATTTGGTCAAATTAGACAATTTAATAACAGCTACCAACTATAATCGTTTTCTCACTAATACTTTTTAGTATCGGTTAGACTATTCAACCTATATATGTGATTCTATATCGCTAAATATGGTAAGACCATCTCATACAAAAGTTTCGAAAAAATATAAAGTAATAAAACAAATTAGTTAAATAAATGATTAAATCGGATTTTTATACCGAGTTTTAAAGGCTTCATCCGATTATTAGAAGGAAGACTGGCCCAACTAAAAAAACAGCTTGGCCCAATCCATTTGGGTTTGCGTGTGACCATCAGATTGTTTCTAACTTGTAAGGAATCGTTTCTTAATAAAATATTACAAGCTAGTATAAATCCCGTGTAATGCACGAAATTCTCAGTATGAAGAATTGAAGATACATATAAATATAATTTTTAAAAACGTATAATAATAAATATACTATATATTAAAGGTAAAGTAATATATAATAAAAATTATTAAAATAGGGTGATATGACATTTTTAAATGTGTAATAAATTTAAATAGTTTGGAGTTGATAAAATAAATAACAGATTAATTAATTTAATTTCCACTAAAGCTAGTGTCAACTAATAAAATTCTTATATCTAGCATGGCTCAAAAAAATGACATGTGATTTTTCAGTTTTTTTATTAAATTGTATGATAATTAGTTAAAATAATTTCTACAGAAGGTCTCATAAGAGACCGTCTATGGCAAAGACGGCTCTCCCAACGACCCAGTCTAATGATTTTAAATTTAAAGATAAGGCTGATGACTAACTAGTTATTTATATTACAAAATGGGCTGACCCATATTTACCCGTCTATGTTATAGACGGTCTATAGCAAGAATTTGTGTAATTTCTATAACTAAATCAGTCTAAATTACATTTTTGAAAATCACCTAAATAATTCTTAATTTATTGTTTCTATTCTCTTAGTCAATTATAGATTAGAGTATTTGAAATAATTTCTATAACTAAATCAGTAAATTTAACAGGTAAAATATTGACTGATTGTCAAATCTTTGATTAATGTAAACTGATCAGCAAATTAATTCAGTTAATTTAAATACTCAAATAGAAAAATTACACATGAAAAATACTTTTGAAATTTGACACTTGGCTTTTTACAGGTTATTTTTAATAAATGCTATGATTTTTCTATCAGACGGTCATTCAACTAATACAAATTATGAGTTGTTCAACTATTATAGAATCACAAATAGTAAGTACTCCCTCCGTTCCTTTTTGATGTTCCTATTTGGGTTTTTCATTAAGATTAAGAAAAGTGGAATCTTTGGTGATAATGGGTATTATTTTAATTATATAGTAGTAGGAAGTAATGATTTTATTGGAAGTATGGAGAGAAAAAATAATTTAATAATAGTATAATGTAATGATTGTATTGGAAGTATGAGAGAGAAAATAATTAAATAGTAGTGTGAAGTAAGAAAAGTGGGGGTTTTAAGGGGGTAAAAGTGGGATGAAAACTTTCCAAAAATGGAAAGTATTCTAAAGTGGAAAAACTTTTGGAAATGCCCGTTTAAGTAAGGTGGAAAAACAAAAAGGAACGGAGGGAGTATAGTTTAATACATGAAAGTGTAACTTGAATATTGCTCTAAATAATAATAATAATAATAATAATAATACTAATAATAATAATAATAATAATAATAATAATTATATATTATAACCATATATTAACTGATTTGGGGAGCTTGTTAAGGGAAATCAACTAATTTAAACAAGTTGTACAAAGTTACGTGTTAAGTCAAATAAGCTGATAAAATCATTTAGTTAAATCAATTATAATACTAGAGAAAATTATATAAACCACTTAATCTATACACTCTTTTATAAAAAAACCACCTTATATAAATTTTTTTGCAAAAAACCACCTTACATAATACATTTCTTTGCAAAAGACTACCTGTTACTCTATTTCGTCAGTTGACCGATATGTTTAACGTTTGACCAGTTAGTCTTTTGCAAAGAAATGCATTATGTAAGGTGATTTTTGCAAAGAAATGCATTATGTAAGGTGGTTTTTGCAAAAGTACATGCTGGTCAAACGTTAAATATGCCGGTCAACTATTAAAACGGTTTATTAAGAAACACAAATTTAGCAACTAAGCATGCCATTCATTGTATTAACTATCATATAATGATTGTTACAACCAATTAAACCAAAATTATAGACAAGTCAAATATAAAATTTGTGCCGAATGCCAACCAAAAATAACATGGAAATTGTTGTTTATAATGCAAAAATCCCCTAATGTAGGGTATATTTATCGGTGTGCAAGCAAAGTAATCATTTAGTTGTATAGAAGCTAAGCAATAATGCAATTCATTTAACTTATTGTAAGTTGTATACACCCCTAACATGTGGCTAACAACTAAGAACACAAACTACCAAATTTCCAAGGATAAACAAGCCTTTGTATTTCCATTTACAACCTCTTGGTGTTATCTTTTGTAATGATGAGGTCCATACATTCTTATAGTAGTTCACAAATTCTTGTATGAGATCGTTTTAACGTGACACGTATTCTATATATGGATTAAATAGCATACAGGTTTATTGTTTTGAATTCATTTTACTAAGAGACATTCTTTTAGAAGAATAGCTCGTAATCCTTTACTCTTTTCGTCACTTAGAGTTTGTCCCATAAAAATATTATAAAAATAAGGGTAATGATACATGACTCTTGCTAGTTTCATTACAATAATTAATAATACCAACTTAAATGGTGTTTTCTTAAAATTATAGGAGTATCAATTTTTAGTTAATCTGTGATTTAGTTTTGTTTTTTTCTCAAATAATTTACCATAAACAAAAATTGGTATTATTCTATGCAAATACCTCTAAGTTGGAAATATTTATAGTTAATAAAAAATAAAATTAATGTAGGAATACCAGTAAAAGTTTTTATTATTCATAATAATTTCTCCTAAATAATAAAACTCTCTTATAGAATAATTAAAGGGGACAAATTTAAAAAGACAAAATAGTATGCATTATTTATAAAATAAATTGGGTCAAAACTACCTTGTAAATCAATTTTCTAATGACGAAATTATTTATTCTTTCTTTTTTTCAATTTTGTCCTTTACTTTACTAAGCATTCTACACAAATACTTGAATGAGATGGTTTTATCGTAATACATGCCTCATCTTTGAATTATATAGTCTAATAATAAAAAATTTTAATTTATGGGCTTTTTATTCTAACTTTATCTCTCGACCATAGCCCAAACAAAATGTTCATCATGTGTTAATGTCATGGGCTCATGGCCCAAACATCATTAGATTGTTTCTGGATGATGACCCAAACGTTTTCTATTTTTGTTTGGTCCATGGCCCAAATGATTTGAATTTTATTTTTATACAGTATTTTTTTTGATACAATTTGTTTTGTATAAGACTGTCTCATCATAAAACGAATTTATATAATTAGTCAATTTATAAAATTGATTCTTTTTCCTGAAAGATGCAGAAACATCATACCCGTTCCCGTAGTCAAGAAACCCCCAACTAATATCTGCGCCCAGTAGAAGTCGAACCCCAAACTTTCTGCTACACATGCAGATGCTCTATCCATTAAGCCACAAGCGCTTTAAATTCGCTATTTAAACAACCATTATTAAATTATCGTTATTAATTGTGTGAGCTACTACTTGCTTGAAAGTAACATTTCTAATTCTAGATATTACTTTCCACTTTTGCACGTTTAACTCGTCAACCAAATCATCAGCTGACCTAATATGAATTGTAAGCTTCATACTCGTCCTTCTTATGATTGTGACATACAAGGGTGGTTCTAGGGGCAACCTAGGTAGCCGACCGCCTAGGGCCCCCGAAATATAGGGCCTCGAATATTTAATGGTGCTATTCATGTCCTATTCTGAGCAACACTTTTTAAATGATTAGTTTGTAAACTAATTTATTTCGAAATAATATAATCTTACAGTATATTTTGTCTTAGCTTGAAATATTTTTTTTAAGTGAAAATTTTTATCTTTAAATATAATGAAGGGCCCCGTTTTAAAAGGCATTGGAAAAATAAATAGGGTCTCCAATATCTTTGCTCCGCCCATGGTGACATATTATGCCATTAATTGTATTTTTATGTTTATTCTTGTATTAAGAGTAAATATTTATAGGAAATAAACGTCAAACTAAGAAAATAATGTTATTAGAATAGTAAACTAAAATAATATTAAACGAGTGATGTCATTTTAAGTAAAATATGCCTACTGAGTTTTGATCATTGGTCACATATGTTGAAGACAATGCATTAATCAACTCATATAGAGTATATATTACATGTAATAGTTGATTTTATTTTGGATTTAAGTGATCTCAACTGACCTTAGTGACATCACGCTGAATCCGCCACTGGTGAGAATTGGAATAGAGAGGACATATTTCTCTCTTTTTTTTCCAAAATAAGATTAATCATCTTTCTTTTTCTTTATCTTCCTCACTACAAGCATATTTTATACTTCCTCCGTTTTTTTTTACTTGCATCCAAACACCTTTTTACATAGTCCAATACGTTTATCGGATTGCTTATATCTAGAATTATACTCAACTAAAAATTATAAAAATTTGATCAATTTAAGTAAAACATGGCTACTAAGTTTTAATCATTGGTCACATACGTTGAAGACAATGCATTAATAAACTCATATAGAGTATAAATTACATGTAATAGTTGATTTTATTTTGGATTTAAGTGATGTCAACTGACCTCAGTGACATCACGCTGAATCCACCAATGGTATAATTTAACTTTTTCTCTTCAATATTTCCCTCACTACAAGCATATTTTATATTTGTCTCGACTCTCGTATTTTATCATTTCAAATTAGTTTTTTTATTAAAATGCAAAATAAATATTCAAAAAATCTACTTTCTAATATGAATTTCTTGTTCGCAAAGGTCTATTTGCCAACATTTGGACCCACTTATATAATTATCTTCAAAATTTGGTACTTCTTGCCCTAGTAAAGCTTGCCATGACCAATTAATAACGTATCTGATATTTTCACAAGTTCGTATCAAATAAATTCTTGTTAGCTTGCCAAATTTGACCGATGTATGATAATCAATAATCCTCTATTTTGCTTTCATGTTTACTTATGTATTTTGCTTCTAGAGTCCAATTTCTTATTTTTAAATAAATTCAATTAAATCTTTAATTAATTATTAAAATTTCAAAATATGTTATGATATTTTTTTTAAGTAAACCTGTTACTCATATTTGATCGAGATCAACTAAGATATTTTGTTATTAGGTAGTACACTATAATATCCAAAAAAACAAAATTGTACATAAATTGTTATAGGTTTCAACCTATAATTAATTGGTAGTATGAAAATTGAAAAGTGATTCATTATGTTTTTATGTTAATTAACTTCTTTTAATTTTTCAATGTGATATCAAATCTGTGTTAATTATCAACATGGTAGATATAATACATATCACACACCTACCTCAGATTTAACGTTACTTAAAAGGAGGCATGAATTAGATGACCTTGGATTAGGTCTGGATCAGATCCATTTACACCTTTACCCATACTTATTATTTTTGCGTGGACCCGAATCCTTTTGGATTCGGACTTTTGTCGTGTCTAACGGGTCTATAGTCCTAAACGACTCTTAAATAGATCTCAATTTAGTTAATTAAAATTTATTTACATTTTAAATATATTTCATTAATTTTTTAATTCTAACCAGATAACTATTTAATTTAGAATTTGGTCTGATCCATATATATTTTTTTTCGATATAAAATAACGTTACTTTATCCAATTTTCTTAATTTTTAATGAAATCCTGGAAAAAGCAACATCCTGCATCCCTGGTGCAAAAGTTGGGTAGTATTGCTTTCCCATTTGCAAAGCCAATTCAACCACCTGTCAAAGAAATACTCCAATCTAAACACTGAATATGACTTGCATCCACTTTCATTTAAATAAACTCCATTTATTATTATTTGATTATCACAAATTTTTACTTGAGACAGTTTTTTTTAAAGACGGCTATCAAAAGTCCAGTTCAATTCTCAATATATATTATTATTACAACTCTATATATAGATTTCGGCTGAACTTTTTAGAGTCTTTTTTACCAAAGACGGTCTCTTAGGAGAGCGCATGCAATGATTGATTATATACTAATTAATAATTAATAATCACTATCCACAACCTTTCTTTCATCTCAGTTAATTACATTTATTGCCTTAATTACATCTCCCCTAACTCTTTAATTACTCACCATCCTCTATTCCCCCCACAACTTACAAATTCATTATTTTTTCCCTCTTTTGTCCTTAACACCAATTAGGCAAATCACACCGGTATGTGGAAATGAGAATTTGAGTATAAAAAGATTAGGGTCGGCCCTAGAGGTGGGCAAGAGGGGGGTCGCCTAAAGCCTCATGACAAAAAAACAAAATTAATGATTGTGAATGGGTCTATATAGGCGATGAATTACAAAGAAAAAAGACCCTAATATGTTATTTCGTCCAGGACTCCAAAATATCTAATACCGGCCCTGAAAAAGATGGAATTGAGATTGAGATTGGAACTAAATTGAAAAAATTGTTACAAATACAATTCAATCCCTTGTTTGGTTTGTTAATGTGTAATTTGAAAATTATGACATCTCTTGTTTGCTAGGTACAAATAAGATTGAAAATAAAATAAATTTATCATTTATCCTTGTTAAAATTAATTGAAAATTGTAATAAAACTTACCAATTTACAAGGGTATAAATATGTTTTAACATTTTAAAGCCCAACGCTCACCAATCTAATATCACCATTTGGTAACAATTTGATGAGAATTCACCAAAATTTTATCACATTTTCAAACCTAGTTTTAATACAAATTATTGTTAGAGACGGTGTCTCCGAAAAATGTATTAGATATATATGCTAAATAGCCCAATTAATATAAATAAAGTGAAAATTAGAGTGTGAGCTTCTTATTTTAAGGCCGTCTATTTGAAAAACAATCTCTCGCTTAAGATTAGCTTTAGTTATAATCCCATTCTCATAAACCCAATATGGCATATCCACATTTTTGGATTTTTAATCCCATTTTTAAGATTAGCTATAGTTTTAATCCCTTTTACTAGACTCATTCTTATCCTACTTATATAAATTACGATGATCAAAGTCTGAGAAAGAACGACGACTACGAAACAACCACCAAAATAATTTTTTTCATTCAAATTTCTATTTTTTTTATTTTGAAATGTCATTCAAATTTCTATAATTGTCATTGAAAATTCAATGTTTAATTAACTTTGAAAAAGTCTACCCATATGGTGGGACAGTGGGTTATAAGATTCTCTTATTCCCCTGAAAGTTAAGAGAGAGAAAGTGAAAAATAGCTGTTGAGGTCATCTTTCTTTCCATCCACTCTCTTTCTATTTTCCTCCATTTTTCTTCCTTTCTCTGTCTTCAATAAATAAACTGTTTAACTGCTTAAAATTCTTGCATTCTCAAAAGGGTTTGAGTTAATTTGTTGATGACCAAACTAAAAACCCAAGGTAAAACTCTTTTTCTAGTAGCAGTTTCCCTTTCTATTTCTTCAAAATCTTTACAATCCTTTAATTTCACACCTCGAGAATTAAAGGGATTGGAGATTTTATTCCCAATTTCAAAACCCATATCTTAATTTATCCTGATTTTCTGGGTACTTTTTACAAAATTGAATAATTTTAGGGTTAGGGTTCAAACATTTGTGTTTGGGGAAAAATTAAAATTATGAAGAGAGGAGGGGGGAAATTAGAGACTTATATGGGTCTTACTCGAGCTAGATTGGTTCAAATTCTTGCATTAATTGGGTTACTGTACATGATCTTCATGACATTTGAGGTACCTTTTGTATTCAAAAGTGTTTCACAGGATACTTCAAGCGTTTCTTTTCAAAACGATGCGTTTGTGAGACTACAACAGTTAGATAGTGAAGAAGAATTGCAAGAGAAAGTTGCTCCGATCCGACCGTTGGAAGAATCGTTAATAATTTCATCAGTTTCTCCGAAACCCCAACGTCAAATGAGGGAATATAAAACCCTTTCTGGGTTAATTTTTGATTGGAGAGCTTTGATTAGTACTGAAAAAGATGGGTTTTCAGGTTTACACAAATCCGCCATAACTGCATTTCAATTAGGGGATAAACTTTGGGAAGATCTTAAGTCAGGGAAGGTGAAACTTGATGTTGAAAAGGCGGCTGAAAATCGGAATGAATCATCTTGCCCGAACTCGGTTTCTTTATCTGGTGCTCAGTTTATGGAGAATGGGAAGGTAATGGTGTTGCCCTGTGGATTGACATTGGGGTCCCATATTACTTTGGTTGGTAAACCAAGAGCTGCTCATGTTGAATATGATCCTAAAATATCAATTTTGAGAAATGGGGATCAAAGTGTGATGGTCTCTCAGTTTATGTTAGAGTTAATTGGATTAAAAACTGTTGATGGTGAAGACCCACCAAGGATTTTGCATTATAATCCAAGATTGAAAGGGGATTGGAGTGGAAAACCTGTGATTGAGCAGAATACTTGTTATAGACAACAATGGGGGACCTCTGTTCGTTGTGAAGGATGGAAGTCTAGGCCTGATGAAGAGACTGGTGAGCTTCAATGATCCCCTTTCTTCCCTCAATTTGATTATGTTAATGTTTTTCTTTTTTGTGTATTGGATTGATCTTGCTTGAATTGATTAAACCTTCAAAAAGGATAATCTTTTTTGTTTTTGTTGTCATGAAATTAATAATTGTATTGGGTTGGTGCAAAAATTGGAGGAACAGTCCCTGGTAAGGAGGAATTTGGAATGTTGCCAACCTGATAGAAGGGGAGTTGTTGACTTGTGATGGTTTGACATGTATGCATGTTATGCTTAATGGACTAATGTATGTTGCTATTTGATTGAATATCCTGGAATTGGCCACTGATTAATTGTATCAGAAAAAATTGAAGGAAAATTGACCTGAGGATTTTTCCTGCTAGGGCATTGGTTGTAGCACAATATCAGCTTAATACTATGACGGGTTGTGTTCATTCGAGTCATCGGGTTAATTTCGGGTTATGTGTTTCGGGGTGGTTTGGACTTGGGTTTTGTGCCTGTATTGTTCTTGCATAAATGTAATCATTTTTGAAATCGGGTTTGGTTACTAGGTCGGGTAAATTTTGGGTCATTGGGTACTATGACCCTAGTTGTTCGGAAGTTTTGATCACCTTTGTTTTTGTCTCTGGTACGGGAGTACCTACGGCTAATCTTTTTATATGTGTGCTTATTTGGCATTGTAGTTGATGGGTTGATTAAGTGTGAGAAATGGATCCGTGATGATGATAGTAATACCGAAGATTCCAGGGCAACGTGGTGGTTCAGTCGGTTGTTAAGCAGGCCAAAGAAGGTGACCGTTGACTGGCCTTTTCCTTTCGCTGAGGAAAAGTTGTTTGTTATGACCCTCAGTGCTGGTTTGGAAGGTTACCATGTCAATGTGGATGGGAGGCATTTCACATCCTTTCCTTATCGAACAGTGAGTATTTACGTTTGATCCTTTTAAAGATCATCTGCTGTAGACCTTCGTATGATGTAATTTTCCTATGGTTTCAGGGCTTTTCACTTGAAGATGCTACTGGGCTCACATTAAAGGGAGACATAGATGTTCATTCTCTATTTGCTGCTTCTTTGCCATCATCTCATCCTAGTTTTGCTCCTCAGAGGCACCTTGAGATGTCTAGTAGATGGCAAGCCGCACCTCTTCCAAATGGTCCCGTGGAACTCTTTATAGGCATTCTTTCTGCCGGCAATCATTTTGCCGAGAGAATGGCTGTGCGGAAGTCTTGGATGCAGCATAGACTAATAAAGTCTTCAAAAGTTGTGGCGCGCTTTTTTGTAGCATTGGTACGTGTAGACTATATTCTTATGTTGCTCTAGAGTTTTATTAATCTAGTCCAGTAGGTTGTTTCTAACATAGCACCAATTTTTTTAATTTCAGCATGCAAGAAAGGAAGTGAATGTGGAGTTGAAGAAAGAGGCGGAGTTTTTTGGCGATATTGTTATAGTCCCTTACATGGACAGCTATGACCTTGTCGTGGTTAAAACTGTCGCTATTTGTGAATATGGGGTGAGTTTCTAAATTTGGAATCAGCCTCTTGCTCTTCTTTACAGGACTTTAGGAAATCTGATCCTATAAAATCTATTTGTTTGCAGGTTCGCACTGTGTATGCAAAGCGCATCATGAAGTGTGATGATGACACCTTTGTTCGGGTTGATGCTGTAATTAAGGAAGGAAACAAGATTCCTGAGGGTAGCAGCTTGTATGTGGGTAATATTAACTACTATCACAAACCTTTGCGTAGTGGTAAATGGGCCGTCACATATGAGGTATGATTGGAGCCATGATCCCCCCCCCCCCCCACCCTCGCTAAATGATGTTTGTTATTGTTTCCTCCATTTTACATAAAATGCTGAGCTTCGCTGTGACTCGGGGGCCTGCCTGCTGAAATTCATGTTTATCTTGTTCTTAATATTTATAGAGTAAAGCCCTTTCCGATCGTCTTATGCTACCATTATCTACCAATTCAATGTTGTCTTTGTGTTTGTAATTTGGTACCAATCTTGGGTTTTATGCTTAAACGTCCGTGCATTTTGAGTTTGAGACAGTAAGACACTCGTCTTCTATGTTTTGTAACCAAGAAAAAGCATAGATGTGTAATGGAAAGGAAGGGGTTTGATTGGGAAGAAGGCGATATTTACGACTAAACAATGCACATGTTAGATGCTTGGATAACCACGAGCAAACTTGGACCTTGCTTGGGGATTGTTTTTCATTCTATATTTTTTGTTAAATTCATCTTGATCATCCAACTGAGCTCTCACGTTTCGTTCCGATCGTCTCTTTCAGGAGTGGCCGGAGGAAGATTATCCACCATATGCAAATGGGCCAGGTTACATATTGTCAACCGATGTCGCACAATTCATTGTTTCCGAGTTTGAGAAGCATAAACTAAGGGTGAGATGCATTTCCATAACCCGCCCCCTCCCTTAAAAAGTAAAAACGTTAGAATCAAGAATCCGATCTCAACTTTAAATTTGTAATTAGTTGCCCGTTTATCTTACGCAGTTATTCAAGATGGAAGATGTGAGCGTAGGAATGTGGGTTGAGCGCTTTAACAGCTCGAAACCAGTGGAATACGTTCACAGCCTCAAGTTCTGCCAGTTTGGATGTATTGACGACTATTACACTGCTCATTATCAATCTCCAAAACAAATGATCTGTTTATGGAACAAGTTGCAACAACACGGCCGCCCTATTTGCTGTAACATGAGATGACTGTTTCGTTAATTACCCAAGAACCCAGTTTCCCATTTGCCAAAACGAAGCGATAGAGCAAGTTTTGAAACCCGAAATCAGTTTCCCTTCTTTGTATATTCCTCGAAAGGTTCGGTCTTTTTAGGTTCCATATTCATTTATTAATTTTTGAAGTTTTTGTGCGGTGAACGAACCGTGAAGAAGAAGATGATGATGATGATGATGACAATGATGATCGATGAAACCGGATGATTGATGAACAACAGCCTTAACTAGTTGGAGGGTTTTGTAAAATAATGTAAAGAAAAGCATAAAAATGGAATAGAATCCTCAACATTCCAATTTCCAGGTGTATAATTATAAGTATGGAAACATCCAATGACTATTTAATTAGAAGGTTCTTCCTTACATTATCTGAAGAACTTTCCTGTTTTTGCTATGTTTTATAGGCCATGTGAATTTGTGGTGGTTAGTTGTTAGTTTGGAATTCTTTATCTTTTTTTGTATTTGTTAATGTTAATTCTTCAATTTTGGCAATATAAGATCATTATCTTGTAGTTATGACTCGGTTATTTGATTTAAAATTTTATTGGTATTTGAATTTATAATTCAATACATAATTAGTGTGATTTTGTTTGACTTGTCTGAATGTATAGATTAGTATATCAAATTTTTAATGTTTTTTGTCATATATAATTAGAGATATTAGTAATTAAACTAATGAATTAAATTGCGTGAAAAGTAGACGTTTTAAGTGTTTTGGTACGGAGGATGTATAATATAAAATATGACAATTGACTTGGAATTTGCACATGTGTAGAGATATGTTTTCATCATCTTATTCAGTGTACTACGCTCATAAATTAGAAACTATGATCAAGATTGGGGTGAGAATGAAGGTGAAAACCTACATCTATATGAAGGATGCGGCCAAAGAGTTGTGAGAAAGATGATCAGAAAAATCTTCATAAAAAAAGATTCATACGAACGAAAAAGAATGAATGAATATGTGTTCAGCTTAATTATACTAAAATTATGAATTGCCCTTATATAGAAATCAGCTTTCGAATAATGTGATACCAAATTACAAGTCAATAGTTAAAGAACGTGGTTAACGAATTAATACTTCTATAAGATTATTTGGTGATTGTTCTATAGAATTACAGACCCTCTTTTAAGAGATCGTCTATACTATAAATGTCTCTCAAGTAGGGGTTTTCAAAATCGGATACCGGGTTAACCCGGTTCCGAAAATCCGGGTACCCGCATTTTCGGATACCAAAAAAAGCATTCCGTTTTCGACCCGGTTTAAACCGGGTCGGAAACCGGATATCCAGTTTTTTTTTCTTTTTAAAAACATGTGATTTTTTTCCTCATTGACTCTTCTAGCGATATCAAATTCAATTTTCTTTTGCTTCATATCCAAATTCGAAGGATATTTTTTGCATCTTTTAGTATGATTAGCCAATGGAGTTGGTCCATTTTTGCTATGACAATTAATAGATGATTGGCAATACTTACAATAAGCAATTGTTGAATCCAATTCATTAATTGTGTAGTGATCCCACCATTTGGACCTATTACTCCTCGTACTAATAGTTGCACGACGTTAATTTTTCTGTTTTTTAATTGGTGGTCTCGTCTCTTGATCCTCATCGATCAAGCGATCAACACTCTCTTCAAAGTGAGTTCCATCATTCGGTTGTGAATTTGCATTATCATCAAAAGATAACCCCATCTTCTATACAAAACAATAAAGTGAGAGTCTCAAGAGCCCAGCCCATATCTCCATTTTAACTTACAAAACCATTAATTAATTTTTTTTTAATTTATCAATTGGGCCGGCCCCAAAACTTAAGACGTCTATTGTATAAACGGTCTTAAATAAAAATTTGTGATAGAATTATAGATACAAGTTACAAGTATACAACTTGTTCTCCAATGAGCCTACTTGCACATGAATATGTTCCCTTGAACTAGAGAGTTTGTAGTCTATGGAGACATGCATTGTACCTCCATTGAATTAGTAGAGGTGTATGGCCTATTGCCTCCTATGAAGTACTTATGTCCCGTAGTGTAGCTTATACGGATAAAATTTAAGCAAATTAAAAAAAGATAATAGGGATTATGGAGTGGAGTTTTTAAAACAAATTTGACGATTTAATATTTATCTGACCTTATAATTGAATTTGACGTTGATCTGACTTTAGAATGAATTTTAAATTTTGTAAAAATTAACGTGTAGAGACTTGAAATCGACCTGATGACTTGAACTAGAATGAACACTTATAAAAGTGGGTAATAGAGTTTGAAACACGAAAAAGTGAAAGAAATGTGTGATAAGATGAAAAGATAAATTAAATGTGTAGATAAGAATAAATCATAACTATAAATCAAATGTTTAAATTACATACAAATTCGGTTGAACAAAAATTTAATCGTTATATTTTTCAAGTTGTCCCATCAAATTTATTAGGTTTTCTATTTTGTTTATAGCTCTCCTATTTTTTGTTTTATATCTTCAAACTTAATCTCTCTCTATTTCATTAACAAATTCAATCTATTTCTTCATCTCGATCACAATTTTTTTCTCCCATCTATTTTTTTTTAATTCTTCAAATAACAATCAATCAAAAAAATACAAACATGTTGGAGACAAGGAGTACACCTTAGGATACAAATGATTTTTCACAAACTTTTATTAAAGACGTTTTCATTATAATAAATTTTAAATTAGACTAAATAGTTAAACTTTAATCAAAATTTATGCTATCTTAACTTTAATACTACAAAAAATATATTTTAATATATAAAATCTCAATTTAGTCAGACTGTTCTATTTCTTTTTGTCTCGCCATGAAATTGTCAAACAATTTAAATGAGGATGTATTTTATTTATCGTTTGATTTCGATTGTCTTTTCTGAATCAGTTGATAAAAACCACATCACGTTTATTGTTATCTAAGAAGACAAATAATACTCATTTGTCCCTAAATCATGCCAACATTTTGTATTGGTCTATAATTTTTTATTTTATAATATTTTTATTTTTTAAATTTCTTCGTCACATTTGAAAAAATGAAAAATTTCCCACAATAATCTCACCCCCTAACTTCCCTACAATAATCCCAAATATCAATTAACCGTGAGTCCATGAATAATCCCAAGTATTATCATTGTTTTCCTGTGGCATTGTTGTTGTGTTTATGACCTATTATATCAGGTCATATTTTCACCTTTTTATCATCTTCTTCGATCAGCATTCTCCCATTCCGTCCTTGTCCTCCATTAAATATGAAATAATTCCCTTGTTTCTTCTATATTAAAATCTAAAAAACTATTGTCTCATTTTATTTCTTCTTGTCCATTAAAACACTTTTTTTATTTTCACTCCATTTCTCATGGAAAATCATAACGGCCCCTTTGGTCGGGGTATTAAATAATGGTAATGGAAAGGAAAAACTTGTGTAATTTTGATTGAAAAATATCTTAGTTACCTTGATGGCCATGCTTGTACAACTTCAATCATCTCATTCTCTTCATAAAATTTATTTCAATGCATTGCTATTGGTAGATTATCCCAAATTCTTGTGAGAGACGGTCTTTATGAGAGAGCGTCTTTTTGAAAGACGTCTTGCAGACCCAACTCATTAAAGCTTAATATCTACTTTTACTCTACATTTTCCTTTATGGGCCTTGTTCAATTAGAGATGGTCTTTCATAAAGACCGTCACTCACAAGAATTTGTGAACTAGAACGGTGCAATTGCCCATTTAAGTCGGACTGGTCTCAAGTAAAATAGGTTGAGTTGGGTCAGTCTTAAATTAAAATTAAATGGGCTCAATTGGACACGGCTTTTGCGGCCCATCTTGCTCATTTATAAATACTTCGATTTTAAATGCCTATTTCTACACGGTATATCTCAAGTCCAGCCCACTAAAGATTTTAAATGCATACTTACATTATTCTTAATGTTTACTTTTTGTAATCTTAATGTCTACTTTCACGGCACGTTTGTTAGGTGGTAATAAATTGTAGTAATAGGAATAAAAAAACAATTGTAATTTTGGTTGAAAAATCTTAGTTACCGTGATGATCATACTTGTCCAACTTCAATCATCTTATTGGTATTAGGTGGTAATGAAAATTTGAAAACAAAAAAACTTTTTGTGATCAAAGTTTCATTAGGCATGGAAATGTTATGAAAGTTTTGATGAAATTTTACATTATAAATCATTCTTGTTACCATCATCTAGTAACACTAATCAAACGGGTCGTCAATATCTTAAATGTCTACTTATATCATTCTTTATGCCTACTTGCAATATTTTAGAGATGGTCTCTCAAAGATACCGTCCCTCATAAGAATGTCCAATTTTAATTGAAATAGGAATGTAACCGTCCATCCAATATAAAAATCAACACATTCAACACGTCTAATTGAGTTGTTGATTAGACTTTTTTTATGTTATAATAATCAAGTGATCTTATATAATACTCCAACAATATTTTTTTTAAAAAAATATAATACTCTAACAATATTTTCAAAAAATTATATCATCATCATCATACCCAGTGTTCCCGCACATGGATACTCTATGGTCAGGGTCGGGGGAAGGAAGGTCGACGGCGACTCATACCCAGAAGGAGAGTGCGGTCATAAGAGTCCTTCGGCTCTAAAATAGTCCTCAAGAATAGGACCTGCAAATATCTGAAACCAATAATCCCTCCTTTTGTAACAATTACAGAGATCTGTTAATGATTTTCTTCTCAAACTAAGGTCCCACTACTTAAATATGTCAATTTTTTTATCCCAATTTATTAATATAATCGAACTTAATTAAATAAGTCCCAATTTAATTGACCCATTTTTAAAGACTTTGAGTTGGGTATTATTTTATTTTTGTACATTAATGTTTTTAATTGAGAATCGTTTACTTTTTTCTTAGTTCTTTTAGACTTAGATCGATAGTAAATATTTATTTAGGTAAATGAAAATTTCATTCCAATTTCCACACCATTAAAACACACTATAAACATAGATCGCTACATTGAGATACTCTAAAAATAAAAAAGTTATATTTTCATAATAACTTATATTTGGTGAATTATTATCATAATAGGTTATCAGATTATCATAATTGGGTTTTGTGTTCACATTGGTTTTTACATAATTGTAGATCTATTTTTAAGTCGGGTCAAATTGGATTCGATTATAAAGTCGGGTGTCTATCGGGTCATCGGGTCTTTTTTGAACACGCCTCTAAAGTTGAAATTATTTAAGATTAATCAATAAGTGGGATTATTGTAGGAAAATCATGAAAGATTAGATTATTCTAGGTAATTTTTGCTGTATTTTATAATGAGATTGTTTGATACAATAATTTGTGTTCGTGTATAGAGTATGGATGCCCATGGCCATCAAACAGGAACCCCTATCTTCAAATCATCTATAATTGAAAATAAATGCTTGAGGATGCAATTATCAATTTGCTTTGGCTTAAAAGAAAATTGTATTTCACAAATAAAAAAAATTATCATTTTTAAATCTCTTTTTGATCCCTTGTAATGAAATTATATGATTTTCAACAAATAAAAAAAAGGGAAATTCCACGTGGTAACCCTGAGGTTTTGGGTTTTCCACGTGGTAACCAAAACTTTTAAAAAATCCACGCGGTAACCCTGAGGTTTACCAAATTGTTCCACGGTGACCTTTTTGCACATAAAACATTGGAAAAACGTTAGCAAACGTTAATTTTCGAAGCTTTAAGGCTGTTGTACGACTATTTATGCGACTCACCATTTCAAATGTCATCAGTTTCAACTTTTCCCCCCAAAATATACACCTTAACTCAACCATTTTTGGATTTGGGGTAAAAATATGATTTGGATGAAAAGGGTAGAGTTAGGGTTTATATTTTGGAGAAAAAGATTGAAACTGATGACATTTGAAATAGTGAGTCGCATACATAGGCATAAATCAGCTTTAAAGCTTCGAATTTAACGTTTGCTAATGTTTTTATGTGCAAAAAGGTCACCACAGAACAATTATATAAATCTCAGGGTTACCGCGTGGATTTTTAAAAAGTTTAGGTTACCACGTGGAAAACCCAAAACCTCGGGGTTACCACGTGGAATTTCCCTAAAAAAAATTATAACTTAGTATGTGAAGTATTTACGTACCTGCGATGAAAATATTATAACAATAAAAGATTTTAACTAGTTAATTCATTTATTTGATGGATCTAAAATTGATTTCATTATCATTTTAATAGGTCTAGTCAAGCCTTCCTCCAAACTTTCCTTTGTTAATGTCTTGGTTGGACTTGATACACGTTATTTTAGATTACACCAATTTAATAGTAGCAAATATTTTTCGATAATTATACTTAATCATACTTGTTAAGCAAAATTTTTACTA
The DNA here is from genome assembly GCA_019776075.1 of Amaranthus palmeri. NCBI lineage: Eukaryota > Viridiplantae > Streptophyta > Magnoliopsida > Caryophyllales > Amaranthaceae > Amaranthus > Amaranthus palmeri. Next base: position 2,250,468 of record JAAKBH010000002.1, on the reverse strand, counting down.
CTTTAATATTTTTAAGGTTTGTACACATTAGAATAGTGCGGATGAAGACCATATAAGACTTTCTCCTTTTCGTAAATTTTCTATCTCACTAACATTATCCGCAAAGTGTCAAATTCCATGGGGTGTTTTGGCAAATGGTTGCTATAATTGATATCTAATAGTTGATTTAACTAACTAATTTGACCAATTTATTTTTAACATGTTTATGTGGACAACTTGCTATAAATTAATCAACTCATAACAAAAATTTATTTAATTTTAACTAATTAATTTTCCAACACACTAGCATTAAATGGCCTATTTGACCACCCAAACATATATTTATACTAAAATTATCCAATATCTTTTGCCAAACAGCCTAATATCTCACCAAATCTCATTCATAAAACAGTCCCAAAATCAAAAAGAGAATTAAATTAGAAAAAAAAAATATACTCCATATATTATACGAATGTGGAAAAATCTATAAATAAATTAAAAGTTAAGTTATCATAATGAGTAGACAGACAGTGGCAGACCGAGCTAAGGTGATGGGGTTACATATGCTACCCATTAAATCTCGAACCTATGACATATTATCAAATTTGCAACCCCATGTTGGAGAATGATAGAATTTAGAAAATGGGCCTGGGCAACCCAAACAAGGAGGAGAAGAAATAGACCACTCATAAACCCAAAGAAGGTTCACTACTAAAACCAATTAGTAATAGTAGGAGTTACTCCTTGAGTATATAAAGTGATGCATACTCTTCTCTTTCTCCAATGTGGGACAACTCACATGTGGGTAACAACGGGCACTTCAACACTCCCCCTCACATGTGAGTGTCCTTAGAATTTTTAGCCCACTAGAAGGGTTACAAACCTATTGGGAATGAATATCCAATTAAAGGCCCCTTAACCAGTGGTAAGATTAAATGCCCAGTATAAAGGCCCAACAACAAACCGGGCTCTGATACCATGATAGAATTTAGAAAATGGGCCTGGGCAACCCAAACAAGGAGGAGAAGAAATAGACCACTCATAAACCCAAAGAAGGTTCACTACTAAAACCAATTGGTAATAGTAGGAGTTACTCCTTGAGTATATAAAGTGATGCATACTCTTCTCTTTCTCCAATGTGGGACAACTCACATGTGGGTAACAACGGGCACTTCAACAGAGAACAATGGCGGAAACAAGACGATTTTATCAAATTCGCAACCTCATATTTCAAATCCTAGATCCGCCACCACGTCTAGATAAACTTAAAAAAAGTGAGAAATTTAATTAAACAAATAAAAAATTAAAAGTAAGGTCAATTTTTTGAGATAGAAGTAAAATATAATGAATGATAGTATTATTAGGTGATAGGAGTAGTGAGTTAGTGGCAAACCATAACGCTATATGTGTGTGTGTAATGCTCTCCCTGCCTTCTTACACAATAAAACCCAGAAACAGTACTGTTATATAACCATCTCACTCACTTTACACCTTTTTTCAAATCTCTTCCTTTTCTCCCTCAAATCATCATCCATTAATCTTCTTCTTCAAGCTTTTTCTGGTATACAAATTTTGTGGTTAAACTCGATCACTCACCACTTCGTTTCATTTCCATTAATTCGAAGAATCTCGTAATATTTAGTCTTCAAATTTCAGAGGAATATATATAGTAATGGATGAAAAACTGATTCCGTTTCTTCAGAAAACTGAGTCAGGCCGAGTTGGACGATTTGAGAGATTCTCCCATTATGTTGGTAATATTATTCTTCTTTCTTTATTTATTTATCGTTTCTTTTTCGCGTCGTTTTATGTAGGTAATCTTCGATTTTCTTTGATTTATTTTCATGATTTTACTGGTATTATGTTCATAGTTCTTTCTCAAGATGTAAGGTTTATCGTAAACGTCGATAGTTTTTCAAGATTTTTTTTATACGTTTCGTGTTCTTTCAATGGAGATATAAAATTGTTTGTACGGATTTAATGTTGAGAAAATAAATTTCATGCGCGCATCCATTAATGGCTGATTAGTTTGTTCAATGGAGATGAATTTATATAGTTTCTGCCTTTCTGGTTAAGGTGAATGATATTTGGTTGGGATAGTATAGGTGAAATTTGAAAAACAGGATTAATATCACAATGCAAGAAACTAAGATATTTGGATGGGATTACCGGATACGCCAAGAGCCGGAGAGAACGGGGTGTTTGCAACCTCAACCCAGCTTTGTCAATTAGCTAGCGTAATAAATAAATACTTATTTAGTAAACGACTTTAAAACCAGCTCAACATTTATTTTAAGTCAAAATTTTAATTGATTTTTTATTTAGTGTTTTCTCTAATTAATAACTCAGTCTCAAAAATTAATAATCAATTTTTTACCAAAACTTTCATATGGCTTAAAGAGTTTAATTAGCACGTTAGATTGGTCAAGAATTTAAGCATTTTTACATTTAGAAGGTTTTATTAGTATTAAAATGGATTTTTTTAGTCGTAATATGAGTTTAAATTGAGTTTAAATAAAAATAGAAATAAGTTGAAAATAAATTTAATAATAATTTTGATTTGTGTAGTAGGTGGGGTTTACCAGTATGATTCTTTGAAATGGTTTTAGTGAATTGCATCTGAGTTTAAAGACCCAGAAACGCGACCTAAAAGTAAATCCCTTTTTTTTTTTTATCAAGAACTAGACTCGAATTTGCTGACTCTCAAAATAATAGACCTAAAAATACCCTTTAAGAGTCTACTCGGAGAAATCTCCTCAATGTGTACAACATTGACATATGATCCAAGACTAAAGCAATTAGGGCACCATTTTTAAATTTTAATTTTACTCTGTTTGTTGTGATTCTAGTAAACTTTATTAATACTTCTTTTACAGTAACATTTAACATTAACTAGCATTAAATTTTTATTTTTATGTGAAAGTTTGAGTAACTAAATAAGGATATCCATTGAAAAGTTAAAAAAAACATTAATTGTGATGTATTGGTCATTATTATCAATATATCATCGTCAACATGTCTAGTAATATAATTGGTTCATAGAAGTTACATATGATAAGGGATTAAGAAGAGATGAAAAATGTCAAACAATATCTTTATCAAAAGAGATTAAAACGACAAATCCATAATCTCGAAAAAAACATGCATTATGAGATAGGGACCCAAATTATCAAGAAATCCATAAAAATATTACTTTATATTATCATATACCTGTTATTCTTATTTCTTAGTCATCCTTATTGATTAACATTAAATGTAAACATCAACTTCGAATTATTTTTAATAAAAATAATAAAATAATTCCAGCAATGTTGACATGTCATACCCTCATATTTTTAATGGGATCAGAATTATTAAATTTTATCCAAATTTATCACGCAATCACAATGGTCAATTAGTATGAACTTATAAATGAAATAATACACTTAAATAAAATAATACTCCTAAATAAAATAAATAAATTTCTATCAATCAAAAGTATGACCTAATACCTACCAATCAAACTAATTATTTTGTTGATGATTAGAACAACAACACAATCAAAATTATTTAAAGATATACCCCTACCTAAAATATAATCCAAAATTTGATTTTGTTTCCATTGGAATAATTACCACTAATTTCGAATAAAATTCTAGATTTAATTCTCACTAACGCTTTGCTTCTTAGTCTACCCTATAATCAAAAGAAACATGATGATTAGAACACAATCAACATTATTTAAGATATGCCCCGCCTAAAATATACTCGTAAATGAGAATCAAGTTTTGTCTCAATCGAAGCAATTAACACTAATCTCAGATAAGAGTATAGGTTCAATTCTCATTAACACTCCCATTTTCTCAGTCTACCCTATAATATAGAAAAGCATACTCGTGTTATTTTGTTATATATTATATTGGCAACAGGCAACCTTATATGATCAAGCATTATAAGATTTTGACGTTGTTATTATTATAAGAAATTTTGAGTTTAATTTTCTTTAACTATTTTATTTTTTCAATCTGTTCTGTATGATTTATGTATATAATTTTATTTTGACATTGGTATTACTGTTATTGTTATGTTATAGCTAGACAAATTGGGTTTGAAGATCCGAACAAGTGTCCCAAACTATGCAATTTGGTAAACAATTACTTGAAGAAAAGTGAAGGAAGTGAATCATCTATATATGAATATTTGTCTAATGAGCCAGAAGCTGACAATCTGTATGTTAAACTAATTGAGGAATTTGAACGTTGCATTCTTAGCTATTTTTGTTTTCATTGGAGCCAAACTGATACTATGATCAATTACGTAAGTAATTATTTTTTCATATTTTTATTTTTTTAATGAGCATGGCCGGTCTTATATATTTTGGGGCCTTGGGCGAAATAGCAAATTGGGGTCCTTTTTCTTTATAATTTATAATCTATATAAACTTTCTACAACTATTAATTTTGTTTTTTTTTGACATGAGACCCTGGACGACGGCCCCTCTTGCCTACCCTTAGGGCCGGCTCTGTTAATGAGCCAGAAGATTTTTCACCTAAATATTCTATGTTCACACAAGTAAAGACCATAATACCCTCATTTAATTTAAAAAACCCCAACTACCACCTTTACAATTGTTATAATCACTTAAAATATTTCAACTACTGTTTTCTTAAAATCCTTGTCCAAAAAAAGTGGACAATTATTTTAAATTGGAGCGAGTATTTTTAAATAGAAAATTTGATTTGTCCATCTGTAAATTGAAGGTGCTGTGCAATGATGATCCCGAGAAGAAACTAAAATTAAAAGATTGTGTGTTTACAGCTACAAGGTTTGTAATTTTTTAACCATTTTTTTATTTATTCCCTTCTTTTTATAATGTTTGTCATGATTACATTTATTAGTTTTAAGAATAAATACGAAGTTTAATTTCTATGAAAGCAAATATATATATTAGAATAATTTATTTTTTTTCCTAATTATAATCTCAATGTTTCTTTATACTCCCTTCATTATCTAATATTATTTTAATATGGAATATTCCACCTTAAGGAGAAGGAAATTTAATTGATATTTTTGATAGATAATTAGAAATTAAATTATATCCATGTGAGATCTCGTGAGATTCATTTTAATGTATACTTTATGTATTTTTTATAAATCTTATTTTGTTTATTCAGATATATTAATGCTTAAAATTTATTTTAAAAACTATACAAGAAGTAAACGAGAAAAAAAAAACAAATTACGAATTATAATCATTAAGGTATTAATAATATAAAATTTAGGTCAAATCACAAAATTCCAATAAAATAAAAAGTAGGTGCAAATAAAAAAAATTAAAAAGTTTGTGCAAATAAAAAAAATTAAAAAGTATGTGCAAATAAAAAAAATTAAAATTGTATGTGCATATAAAAACATTTGATAAGTGGTAAATTTAATAAGAAGTGGTCAATAATCATTAATCATTAAAATAAAAATATAGTACTTCTACAAAAGAGCGAGTTGGTGAGCTTAGCTGTTGGAAAAAGACAAAATAATCGAGAACATTAGAATATCTTGACTTATTGACTTCAATTCTATACATAATGGTTAATAAATTTAATTTGACCAATTAAAAGACAGTAAGTCTCATGGGAGACGGTCTATTCTATAGACGGAATTCATGAAGTCCAGCCCAAAATATAACATAGTATATTTGGGGTTATAATAAATTATTTGGGGTTATAATAACTTATATTTGGGGTTATAGAATAGTATATTCGAGGTTATAATACCTTACATTTAAGATTATAACATAATATAATTGATATTATGATAAAAAAATCAGTTAAAAGAAATGGGCTGGCCCAATTTTGTGGTCTATCCTATAAACCGTCTCTTGTGAGATTTTGTAATCAAAAGATTACTTATGGCGAAACAGGTTGGAAATTGCGCCCGATTAGCCTTATGATATGGAGTAGCTCCCAACTGAATGTGTTGATTTTGTAGAAATATTACAGATTCTCACTGCATTTGAATAGAGAATATTATAAACGGTCTTTAGTTCAAATTGCAATAAAAAATCAATAAACTATTTTGTTAATTAATTATTTAATTTTTTAATAGATTTTAACATGAAAGTTGAAAACAATTAATGTCTTATGTAATTAACTTAAATTCCCAAAAACTAATAAAAATAAAATAATAAAATATAATAAAGTATCTTATATTTCCAAATCAATTACAATTTTATTACATTACATTAAAAAATTACTAAATTTTTTCTTACATACACTTCCCTCCTATCCAGTCTAATTGTCTCATTTAGTTTTCTTAAACTTGTCGAGGCGACATTTTAACCCTTGATATCTCTAATTCTTTTTAATTAAAAATTATAAAAATTTGATATTAGTAATCCTTGTATTAAGACGAATTAAAGAAGATCTCACATTACTATGTTTTAACTAATAGATTAAGAGTAAAATATAAATAGTGATGAGTGAATAGTGCCGAAAAACTAGATAAGACTTAGACTGGATAGGAGCTAGTATATATCATAATTCTATTATGTTAATATTTTCTCCTTATGAAATATTTTCTATATTATAGTTCAAATATTGAGATACTTAACTTTGAACCAACACACTCTACACATTATTTTCAACCTAACAGTTTTTGGTATTTTGAGTCAATAATCATTAGTTGGGGGTAGAGTTGTTCAACGGGCGGGGCAGGGCAAAATTTAAATGGGCCGGGTTGGGGTGGGTCGTGTTAAATGTTAAACGAGGTGAGGCGGGTCAAGCCCATTCAAATCCGACCCACTTTGAATTTTTTTTTAAAAGTTAATAAAAACAATTTCTTTATTATATTTTATGACCCGTTGGTCGATCAATTTATGTTTATAATAATATCATTTAAAATAAAAATAAAAAAGTGGCAAACTTTTTTCCGCAATTAATTCTTATAATTATCCGACCCGACACCGGCCCGACCCTTAACACTAAGGCCCGCTAATAATCCGCCCTATTAATGACCCGACCCGCTAATAACCCGTTAAAAATGTGATCCGACCCTTGACCCGTTGAGTCGACCCGCCCCGTTGACCTCTAGATGGGGGTATTATATTAGGTTAAGCAGTCCAATACATCAGCGTATATAGATGGTTAAATAACAGTTTAGAATATTAATCAATCTTCTTTTTTTCTTTTGTATTTGATAAAACAGGAAACAGAGATTTGAGAGGGCGGTTAACAACTTAAAGGTAACAAGAGTGTTTAATACCTTAGTGGAAGAGATGAAGGCTATTGGTTTAACACCGTCTGCTAGCGGCGCCGATGAAGCCAAATGCACGGAGGTTATGGTGCCGGTGGCTCACCACAAGAGATCTCCTGTTCTTCTTCTCATGGGTGGCGGAATGGGTGCTGGCAAGAGCACTGTCCTCAAAGAGATCCTTAAAGAGTAATTTCATCCTTCTCTCTATAATTAATAATGGGCACTAAAATTCTATTTTTATACTTATTTTGTTTATTATTTTAAATTTCACCAATATATGTGTATTTTACACGAGAGTAGCCAAGTACTAAAAAGTTAAATAAAATATTAATTGTATCAAAATATCTAGGAAAATTTGATTTGAAAGGTGCCAACTTTGGCCCATTTGCTTTCACAGGTTCGAACTTTCGATATTCCAGGAAAGGTTTGAACTTTGCCTCCCATCTTCAATTAAAGGTTCACCCGGTTTTGGTAACCTTTAATAGCAGGTCCCCATCTTCAACCTTCTTCAAGCTCTCCATCAATGGCTTCTTCAACATCTTTTTCCTTAACCTCCCAATTAATGGCTTCTTCCTTAAACCTCTTCATCAATGGCACATAACAAAACCTTTTAAATCTCAACATTACTATTTTTCTCATTATTTCATAAAATATCCAAAATTGAGGAGAGAGAATTTTTCTGAAATTTTTTTAAATTTTGGGTATTCTTTGAATAATTTGAAGTACATACTTGAATAATTCTTTAAAATCGATTTAGATGAACAACCCATAATTGAATTGGGCATACAAAATCACAGACAATCCAAATATATGAAACATTGTGAATTTGTTGAAATTTAAGCAAAATCCAATATGTATGAAAAATACCCATTAATTATTTTGAGCCAAAATCAAAAAAGTTTCAATCTTTCCCACTCATTAATAAAATCAGGGATAAAAATCTTCAATTTTTGGTAAAAGTTCGAACTTTGGGTTGAATTCAACATTACAAAACAATAAAATACCCCCAAAAATGGAAGATATGGAGGTTTAAGGCTTTGAGATTGTTGGTAATGGTTAAAGATGAAGAGGTTTGAGATTGTATGGAATGGTTTAAGATGAAAAGGTTTGAGATTGTATGAAAATGGAGGTTTGAGGCTTGAAGAGGATGAACAAAAATGGAAGTTGAAGAAAAAGAGGTTGAAGATGAAGATGGTAAAAGTTTACTTATTTAGCCGGTTTCCAGTCATTGGAACCTTTAATTGAAGATGGGAGGCAAAGTTCGCACCTTTCTTGGAATATCGAAAGTTCGAACCTGTGAAAGCAAATGGGCCAAAGTTGGCACCTTTCAAATCAAATTTTCCAAATATCTAAACTGATCATACTTCTGCCGATATATCTCTTCTTCCATAACTCACTTCCGTTTAAAAATCTATTTATTGTACTGTTGGATAATAAGTTTATAATTAATGGAGAGAATTTACCATATACTAGTATTTTTGTTTTTTTATACTATAAGCAGGGTCGTTCCTAACCCTAAGTAAAGTAGCTAGGCATTAATTTATTTAGGTCTTAGAATTAGAAAGAACTCTCGCATCCAAAAATTCTATTTAATGAAGTAGACACTTAAATATTGCAGTAATTAGGTCTTTTATTAATCAAAAATTATATGACACGTCTACATTTATAATTATAACTATAATATACAGGTCTGTCTCTATCATTTTTCCAAACACACATTAAAGTTTAAAATCGATTCTCTATAGATTTTTTTCAGTTTGTCTTGGGCCCATACAATGCTAAAAGGGCACTTATTTGTAAGGGTTTAAAAATAAAAGATAAAAGGCCTAAAATTTACGAGACGACCCTGGATTGATGCAGGCCATTTTGGTCGGCGGCAGAAGCAAACGCAGTGGTGGTGGAAGCAGATGCATTTAAGGAGACAGATGTTATATATAAAGCTCTTAGTTCAAGTGGTCATCATGGGGATATGCTTCCAACTGCTGAATTGGTATAATTCTTCTCTTCTTAGTTCTTACCTTTATAAAATATTTTCCGTCAAACCAAACACCGTACCGCTCGTAATGTTCCATTTGTGATGCAGGTGCACCAAAACTCGACAGATGCAGCATCATCGTTGTTGGTGACAGCCCTAAATGAAGGAAGAGATGTGATAATGGATGGAACATTATCATGGGTTCCATTTGTGGAGCAAACCATAAACATGGCTCGGAATGTTCACAAATGTCGATACCGGATGGGAGCTGGCTATCAGTTAGCAGCAGATGGAAAAGTTACTGAGACATATTGGGAGAAAATTGAAGGTGAAAATGATGCCAAGCAAGATAAGGACAGAAAACCTTACAGGATTGAGCTTGTTGGTGTTGTTTGCGATGCTTATCTTGCTGTTGTTAGAGGTATCAGGTATTACAAACAAGCTTCTTACATTTTTCGCTATAGCGTTTGGTGATTGGTTGTTGGCTTGTTTTACCAGCTGGAATGGATGCTGGCAAGAGCACTATCTTAAAAAGAGTGTTTGGCAATTGGTTATTGGTTGTAAAGCTAGTTTCACTAGCTGAAAACGTGGCTATTTTGTGGGCTCTTAAGCTAGCTGAAAAAGCTAGTTATTATGAAATGTTTGGTAAATATAGGCATTGGTTGTTCGTTTTTTATAAGAGAAAAGTGGGGAAAAAGCTAATATGAGTAGCTTTTTTATTTTGGCTTAAAAGCCCTTTACCAAATATTTTTTGCAGTTTGATCAACCAATAACCAAAAGCCAAAAGCTAAGCAAAATGCCATGAACTAAACACCCCAAAATCTATGACTATTCATGTGAACGACTAATGAAACCGATTTATTAGTTTATGTAGTCTACTTCAATCGTTTGAAGTACTTCCTCCGTTCCATGATAGTTACTACCGAGTGTGACATATTATGTGGGAATATGTCACCATCGATAGTAAGTATTATGGAACGGAGGAACTATGACAATACAATTCAATTAACGGTTCTTGAAGGATCAAAATCTAACAAATGAAGTGATAAATTTGGAAAAATGAACAGGAGAGCAATAATGATAAAAAGGGCAGTGAGAGTGAATTCGCAGCTAAGATCTCACAAGAGATTTGCAGGCGCTTTTCAAAATTACTGTCAACTTGTTGACATTGCCAGGCTCTATTGCACCAACGCCATCGGTGGTCCTCCTCGGGTATGATTCCATATCATTCCTTTTTTTAAGCTATTTTTCCATTAATTCATTTGATTTTCTATAAATAGTTTTGAAGTAATTATGGACTAAAGTAAAATAACTCGTTAAATAATGTGCACTTTTTATTTATGTGAAGTTGCATACTCCTTTTAAAAGATAGAGGAGTATGTGTGACTTGTAAGGTAAAGAATGTATTTCTCCGTTTCAATGAAATCGTTATTATTTATTTTTCACTTTTATGTTGATTGTTTTAGAAAAATATGGTAATTATTCCATTGAAATGGAGAAATATATAGGAGTGATCGAGTACGGAAGTGTTTAGAAAATGTATTATCGGTTGTTTTTCCATTAATTGATTGATTTTCTACACAATGATATTGTCAATTATTTTTGAGTCGTTCGTGTTTAAGTCAACCAATATGTTATTATGAGTGGTTTTTTTATTAGTTTTTGTTTTTTGATCTAACAAGTAATTGTCAAACAATTAACATCAACATATATTTTCAGCAGTTAGTCTCTTGAGAGACGTATTTCAAGTCCAACCCAATATAAACTAATGCTTATGTATCGTATTCTTAATGTCTATTCACATTATCCTTAATGCTTCCTTAATATACTTTTAAAATCTTAACGTCTACTTACATTATTTTTAATGCTTATTTATAATATTCAAAAAATATATATAATGAATCAGCCCAATTAGAAATTGTCTCTCAAATAGACCACCTCTTACAAGAATTTGTGTATTTTCAGTCATTAAAGCCGACCAACATCCAATTACCAAATAGACCCTAATCTCAATCCTTGTACAAATTGCAGTTGATAGGATGGAAGGATGGAAACAGCAGGCTACTAGTAGATGTTGAAGAAATTGAATGCCTAAACATATTGGGTGACCTCAATGAACAAGCCGAGTCCATTTACCAACTTCACAATGATCATACTCCACTTTATAATTCGGGTTCGGTTTGGAAAGAAATGGTCTTATCCCCTTTAAGGCCCAACATTCAAATGGATCTTAAAGCTGCTATCCTTAAATCTGAAGCTGTTGTTGCTGCTTCTTAGAGTAATCACTTGCCCATCATTCCTGTGGGCTATGGCCCACTTGGAGTACAGAATTTGTTGTAATTCTCAGTCATACAATTGGATTCCTAAATTTGTCCCAACAGAATACGATTGATTTGAATTTTCATATGCTACTTTAACAACTTGTCTCATCTCTTTATCTTTACATATGGAGTAATTACTAATTAATTCCAAGAATATTATCATCAAATTTTGAAAACTCAAATCAGTAAACTAAAATTTCATTGCATAACGACTAAGTAATAAGTCGAGAGTATCCAAACAAAAACATAATTTAAAATTAAACATCTAAAATAAATCTTGTTACTACTACTAATCTGTTATCATCATTCATAATCTTCTCTAAATCAAAGCCCTAATAGGGAGCTATAAACAAATTTACAAACCAAAAACCCTAATTTTCGAACGATTGAAATCCAAATTTCCTTAGTTTTTCTTCTTAGTTTTCTTCATCGGCACAGTCTTCTTCACAGCCGTTGCTTTCTTCATTGGGGACTTGATGCTCTTCGGCTTCTTAGCTTTCACTTGGGCCACCTTCTTAGCTGGAGATTTGGATTTAGTAGCCTTCACGGCGACCTTTGGCTTTTTCGGCTTGGCTGCGGTCGTAGTAGTGGCCTTCTTTGCTGGCTTAGACGTCGGCTTCACAGCAGCTTGCTTAGTTTTAGGTTTTGGCTTCTCAACGGCTGCAGGTGACTTTTTAGATGCTCCAGGAGGTAATTTGAACGAATTCTTCACTTTTACTAGTTTGCCAGATTCCACAAACCTTTTTAATTGGTTGTAGAGAATTTTCTTAAAGTTGGACGGAAGATCTTTAACTTTCTGCTCTTCTTCGATGTGTTTCGCTATTGCATAAGAACTTGATCCTGTTCTCTCCTTCAACGAGACCAAAGCCTCTGTAATCATCTACAAAAACAGACAGAAATCCATCAGTATCATCGTTGAATCAGAAAATACTTTGAAATTTCCAATCAACAAAGAAAAATCACAATATCTATCTTCACAACTCAATCAAATCAAAATACCGTAAAAATAGAAAAAAGATGATGAAAAATCACCTCGATGTAACGAGGATGAGATGGAGATGTTTTAGCGGCGGATTTCTTCGCACCAGTAGCTTTCTTCACAGACTTGGTTGCTTGAGCGACGGCCATATCTTCTACTCCAATGAGAAAATTAGAGATTTCTAGAGAAAAACAATTTTAGAAAAGTGTACAAAGGAAGAATTGAGATGGATAATATTTGCGAAATTGAAAACAATTTAAGCGGTATATATTGACCAACGAGAAGTTATCTGATTGGTTGATAAGGGAGTGCACGGATCGTGATCCTCGTAAAGTTAAAAATTTAGATGAACGATAAATCTACGGTTAGTTTTGCTTACATTTGGAATGACACGGATCATGGGGAATGGGCTGTGCTTTTAGGTTACTCCTAAATTCCTTGATTTGTGTTTTTTATTTCAGCTAGTCATCTGAGAAATCGTTTTTCTGAGGGACATCTCCAGGCCTAGTTCATCAAATCTTACTTCCTACTCTTACTTTACATTTTTTTATGGGCCAACCCAATAAGAGACGGTCTCTTTGAGAGATCGTCTCTCACAAGAATTTGTGTTTTTATTTTACAAAATTCTTTAATGAGATCGTCTCTCCGTGAGATATACGTCATCTGTGAGTTAAATAGTCTGATAGTAAAAACTTTTAGTTTATGTATTTTTGTTTTTATATTGTCTCATTGTGAAACGGTGTCATACAGAACGGACTTATTTTTTTAATATGTGATCTTTCGTTATCGTAGTTTATCTGAAGTGTTTTAGTTCTTAGTATGTTGAACTCTTATTTTGTTAATTTAGATTAGGTAAGTATATAGGTTGAATTCTTTCTTTTTAATTTAGATTAATATATTAAATTTTATCATTGTTTGAGTTGCTAAGTAATCCTCTGGAACACTTAAATTGCTTAAATTTTAATTTTTTCGTTTTAATAAATTTATCTTTTATTTGTCCATCGAACTTATATAGTTGTATAATTTTATTTTCAACTAAGTTTATGTTGATTTGAAATTTCAGACCTTGAGATTTACAGGCTAATCTAGTGGCTAAAAGCTTTTATTTATCATATTATTTAATAAAGGTTCGACTCTAACACTCTAACCTACATAAATGATTAATTTCCTTGCCCTCCTTTACCTTGTACGGATATTCTAATCCCACCCGACGTAACAACAATAAATAAGTAAAATATTGACTCGGGATTAATTAACCTAAGGCTGAACATAATCACATCTTTACGCAAATTAAATCGGACCAAGTCTTTAGTTATAGTATTTGATATGGTTTATAGACTAAACAGGCTAGTCCGTTTTTTTTTAATATGATTTTTGATTCTGTATTTATTTTTTATGTTCAGACCCAACCAACGGGAAATATGACTATGACCGATAACTATATTTTGAAAAATAGGTCATTGTTTAGGTATTTCGAGATGTAGTTATTTATATGGTAAATATACTTGAAATTTGTTGATCCAATCAAATCAACTATTTACAAATTTATATATTTGGTGATTAAAGATGCGAAATATTTGCATAAAAACATATGTAATATTAATTTAGAAACAAAATTTAAAAACCTATATACCAAACTAGACCCATGGTTTGGTGATTTAAACGGTCTCGTCTGATTTAAAAATTTTCAGATCAAAATTTTATTTTGATCTAATTTTAGTGTCACACCCGATCAAATCCAACCATATGCACTCCAAACTAAAACCATGTTAATTGAGTTTGATAGAACCATGGCTTGGCTTTTGAGCCAAGTCTAGATCAGATGCTCTCTTGAGAAATCGTCTTTTGTAAAGACGACTCTCAAAAGTCCAGCCCAAATCTATATTTAGAGTTGTAATAATATATATTTAAAATTGAACTGGGCTTTCAAGAGCCGTCTTTACAAAAGACAATCTCAAATAAGCGAATTTGTGAGTCTAGATTGATGGAACATTTGGGCTCATCATGGTAAGAGCCCTCAAGTGTCTAAAGTCTGATACAACCATGCTATTGGGCTTATAAGCAAAGGTCTGTGTTGATGAAATATTTGGCACTTGGCTAAATGAGCTTCTAGGTGTTTGAATTTGAACAACTCTGAAATTTGTCTTCTAATCCATGTGTAAGCTCATGGATCGGATTAAAAAATAATTGTTGGTGCAATTTTAACGAGATGTATTATGTCATTTTCATGGTGATAGAAATTTTGTCCAAATTTAGTGTTGTTAACATCTGTAGTTATATATAAGATAAAATTATAAGAATTTAATTCGTAGAAATTGAAATTAAGGTATTGTACGTACTAGAACTTGGTACAAGGCCTAGTGTCCTAACACAAATAAATTGGTCTTAGGATAAGTTCAATGGCTTTCGAACTTCTCAGGATAGAAAGATCATTGTTGCTATGATGATCAGAATTTAGATTGATGGTAATTACCTTAGAGGTACTAACTTCTTAAGGACACTATGAATGAAAGGCAGACCAACCTGACCTAGAGACGTTGAATTGCCGGAATTCAAAAGCGACAGTCTAGATCCGAGAAGAATTCAAATGATAATAGAGGTGTAAAGTGCTTAAAGGTGTCTTGGTGAAGGTCTCAACGATATTGATGACGTGTAAAGTGATAGCTATAGTCACGTGGATAAAGTCATCATACTTTTATAAGGTGAGACATCACTACTTAACTCTTGCTGTACAATTGCATTCTATGCTAAATGATAAACAAACAATTGTAAAGTTAAGAATCAACTAATGAATGAGCTCCATGCAACTTCTGCAGATCATTTTAATGGTCCCTCACATTTTTATACGATCCCTAAAGAAGATTTCCTCAAGGTATTCCTCACTGATAACTATGATTAGGTTTATGGTAACACCTTTCTAAGGCCCGCTGTTATATTTGTACAGTTTCATGCACAACCAAATTAAACATATGCTAACTATCACCCAATCATTCATATTTGCAAATCAAGGATCTCAAATCCGTATACAAGGCCTAGAACTTCTTCTTTTAGAGGAAAAGGTCATTGTAAACTCTAAGAGAAAGGTTAGACAATTTTTCTTAGATACCTATTGACTTTGTCATCGGAGCCGGATGAGATCTCCGGAAGCACCCCTCTTCGCCTTTCATTCATTCGTTCATTGTACAAGTAAAAGCTTCAAGACATTCTAGATAACAACCAGTCAACCATAAACCTTAATAACAGTTCATTATGACTTAAAAGATATATTCTTGATATCAAAATCAAGAGTGTGGATTGTCAATTTTCGTAAGAAAGAAGAATCAAAACAAAGAAAAGAATAATTTGTAAATTACAGTCTTAAAGGTTAGCACTTTTGTAAAACACATATATAATGTTTATTTTTGCGAATTGCAACCACCTAAGTGTTAAAGTTTACATGTTAAAGCCAAAACACAAATCTTCCACCATTCCGATGGTCAGAATTTTAGACTAAGTGGTCGGACTTTTGTATTTCTGGCCTAAACTTGCAAACTTTGTTACTTTATTACTTTATTACTTTTGTATTTCTGGCCTAAACTGGTCAATTGTAATAAGATCCTTTTACAAGCGGGAAGCCGCCTACCTCTCTAAAGCTCATAATCCTCCTACGGCGGTAACACCTTTTCCCTTCCAAGATCCATACCCCTCCTCCCCTTCCCATTTCAGGTATTTAATTTATTTCTCTTACACTTTTTTCTTTCGCAATTCTCCATATGTTTTTCTGATTGAATGAACTCCAGAAATAAAATCAAGGTTTTCGGTTACATGATTCAGAAAATCATCAATTTTTCATCGGTTTTATCATATGGGTTTTATAATTAATCTAATTTATTCTTATTACTTGTTGGAGAATTTTGTCTTTGATTGAAAAGTGAATACTAAAATTGACTAATATTTGGAGTGCAATCTAGTTAATTCTGGCAGAAATGTTTAATTGGGGTTTTATTAGTTTTGATTGGTGAATTGTGAATACTTCATATGATTGGGTCTTTTAAATTTTTTGCATTTCATATCTCATTCTTGATTTGCCTCTTTGTACAATGGTATATTTAGCAGAAATTCTCTAATAGTGGTTTCTAGGTCCTGTAAGATTAAATTTGTTGGATGTTAGATGGATGGAAAAGAGACTGATGTTCTTTGGGGGTCTTGGAAATAGCTTTCCAATTTAAAGCAAATATTTACCTTGTTTGATTACCTGTTCACTTTCAAGTTGTTAAATTAGATTGGACGTATTATGAATACCTAGCATATTAACATGAAAATACGAGGTGTTACACCTGATAAGAAAGGGGTCCAAGTGTTTGTCTACTGTTAACTAGTATGCAAAAGGAGGATTAGGGTAATTAGGTTCTTTATTACCTTTTCTATTCCCCTGTATAAGGGGAAGGGAGGATTTGCTGTGATTAAATGGGTTTTTTAGTGGGTATTGTTTTAGGGATTATGCTTATTTGTGGGTTTTAATGTAGGATAGAGAAATAGATTGTAGGTTTAAGTGGGGTTATGCCCAAAGATAGTAATGGGACAAACTCGGTGGAATCGGAACGGACTAGAATAGTATGTGGGCAAAATCAGGGGGACAAAGGGAGTAACTTGCATTTGATTTGGCTTGAGGAATTTACTAATTGCACCTTGTATTCTTTTAACTCATCAGGAAGTTTCCATTCAAGTGGAGTTAGTGAGGATTTTGAAGTTTAGCTGCTATTCTTATTTTATAACTTTACCAATCTGGTATTGCTTTGATGGCGTCGAGGCGCAATGTGAATTATTCTCGCCTTGCCACTGATGAGGATGATGGAAATTACAACTACAGCGATGGTAACTTTGTAAAGGGAAGACAATATGATCCTCGGTTTGATTACACACCGAAATCTCTAGATAAAGTTCCATGGAAATCAATACTTCTTGCATTGTTCCTTCTCTTCCTTGGTTCACTCCTTCTCTTCTTGTCTTTTTTCATTCTCTCTGGTCATATGGGAGGTGAGCGGTCACAGGCATACGGTCTCCTTGCTCTCGGAATTCTTACCTTCCTTCCAGGTATCAAAATTTTTTCTTTTCTGCTGTACCTCTAGGCTCTATGTCTATGTTTTGTACTTTTTTTTTCTTCAGTTTTTTCTCCCTTGTCTTATGGAATCAGTGTTAAGGTTCAATAGTTGGCAGTTCATAAGGTTCACAAATTTCATAATCTAAATTACAGAAAGTGACTTGGGTTTTGAGACAGATCAGTTAAGTGTCATGATTTTAATGATGGGATTAATCAGGTGTTCAACTAACAACAAAAGAGAGGCGGTGTTTCGTAAACACTGGTCGGGGCCAAAATTAGCTAATTTGCCTCAAATGAAGGTTTTGACCAAAAGAATAAGCTAATTTTTTTGTTTTTGTTATACACCATTTATAAGAGCTTAATTTGCCTCAAATGAAGGTTTTGACCAAAGAATAAGCTAGTTTTTTGTTTTTGTTATACACCATCATACCCAATGTTGTTAAAATCGCGATCTGGATCGTAGAATATACGATTTTACGATTCCAATTGCACCCGCTGAGTGGAATCGAGGTTAATGATCATTCCTCGGTAACATCGACAGTAAAATTGTTAGAATCTGTTAAAATAAACTTTCTTGTGATGCTCTTTTCTGTCATTGTACACAAAAAAATTATATTTACCAGGCGTAGCTCATCTTCCTTGGGCTAGCATTGCATAAGGTCTTCTGACATTGCTTGCTTGTGGCATGCAACTGCAGTCTATAATAATCCTTGGAAGGTGTTTAGCTAGAAAATAGGTTTTGGAAACTGGTATAACATTCTGGTATCTGTTCTTCATGTTCATATTGCTTGTAGTGAGTTAATAATCAGTGTTCATTTGTTGATGCAGGGTTTTACGAGACTCGGATTGCATATTATTCATGGAGAGGTGCTACAGGATATCGGTTTGCAGCCATTCCCGACTATTGAGATTTATCCTAAGAAGATTTGCATCTATTTCCATTTGGTTTTGTCTAATTCTGTTTATTGATGCTATTATAGTGCTTGATGTATAAAGTTCATTTAGGATTTTTGTACCTACACTAATATCCAGTTGTTGATTTATGCTTTGACGATCATTTTATTCGGTGTATTTAGAATGAAAGTACTCCTTTTAATGGTTTCATCTATAAAGTTTATGTAATTTGAGTTGTGTCTAATAAGGGCATTGACTAGTACTCTTTGTCCGACTCACGAACGTGTGTGAAAGTGCAGCAATACGAGTAGAATCCAGATGTGCCGATTTGCTGACTGGTCATTTCGGAGAGGCTCGTGTTTCCTCTGTGGGATGTAGGGGCTTTGTAATAATGAAGATGGAGCTGTCCACGGTGTGCTTCCTAATTGTTATTGTTGATTAGAAATAGCGAACTCATAAGGTTCTTATTCTCTCTGTCTCTTGAGTTTGCATCATAGAATTCTAAAAGTTCCCTCATGTTAGAGATCTTATGGTGCAAACTCGAAGGAATAGTTGGGTATTTTTCAAGTAGAGAAAATTTTGATCTATATTAAATGAGATTAAATTCAATGAAAAAAATAGGAAAAAAAATCCGACTAAAATGGCCTTTAAATAAAAGAGTATTCGCGGGCGTGGAAAAAACGCTTATTAAACAATTACAGTTTATTTTGATATTGGATGGTCAAAGAGCTGAGCATCTAACCCAAAGAGCTTGAATGGGAACAAACAGACTCCTTTGCGCCGAACGGAGAAGACAACACCTTGTCCCTAGAGAAGACTAGGCCACAACTTGGACTACACGAGTCCAGAATAGATTCGAATCAGCAAGACTTGATATATGTTCGAACGGGGGGCGGCTTTCGTCTTACAGAGGTCACTCTTGGGTGGTCTAGTCCATTTAGTTTGAATTACCGGTTAAGTTCGGAAACTCAACGCCTTAAAAAAGAAGATATCCTTTATACTATCAATTAATGAAAAATCTGCAATCTACGGCTAGGCCAACAATATGTTCTGTGACAGCTTAATCAAAACAACCACTTCAAGTATATGGTCAAAACTCAAGAAAGGTATTACACACAATAGGTATGAAATAGCTTGAAGTCGAATAATTAAACCTAAAAGAACTCTGTAAAACTATCAAGAGGACCGATTTGGGCAGCAATTTGACGATGTTCAAGTCTGAATCGTCTGCAAGACGTTGGGCAACAATAGGTATGAAATAGCTTGAAGCCTGCATCACGTCGATTGTTGGGCATGGAAAAACTGATGATTGATCTAGTCTGAATCATCATAATTTTCCCCGTCATCAGAAAGCTCATCAAAGGATCTTATATCAAGTTGATAACGAAGAATTCCTCCGATGCCACCGAAACCCCTGCAAAACTGTGATCCTTCTTGCGATTTATTAGTGACAAATTCAAGGGAACAACCAAAATTTTTGTACCCATTAGCAAACCATTCCAACAATGACATTTTTTCCTGCACCTCCAGTTCAGCAGAAGTGTCTGCATCTCGGAATTGGCTCTGGTCAGTCTCTTGCTCTTTGTTCAAATGTTTTATCAGAATTTCACCTGTTGACCCGTTTTTCAGCACGTATCTGTTGATATCGAGATTCTCCCAGACAATAAGAATCTCAACAGCCCCCATTTCCAAAGCCTTGAGTGTGTCCTCAACACCAAAGACGTATTTCCCAGTGTCCTGACTTATCTCCTCAAAGTATTTTCCTATCAACTTCTTTTCCTGAATAAACTTTACGTTGGCAAGAATTTCAGCAGATAACTCGATTGCTTGGTTAAAACCATTCTCACCACCATAAGAAACGTCCACAACATTCAGTATCTTCGCCTGAAGACGAGGATCAAACATGTCGGACTGACTGAGCTCGGTTTTGAAGTCGGCTGATCCAGCAAGTATAAGCCCTGAAACATTAGGCTGACTTGTAGCTGGGTTAATGAAAAACTGAGTGGCAAGTTCTGCAGTCTTCCTAACATAATTATGCCTCTTCTCCATACGAAGACGAGCAAAACGTAGAGCAGATTGCCCTCCTCTACCGTGTTTCTTTGGAAGATCGACTGTAAATTTATGAAGCACCTCCCTGGTGTTCCCACTCAGAGTCCCAAACAAGGTCCCATTACCATCCATGACTATAAAGCCAAACTTGTCATCAGATTCCAGAAGTTCATTTAGTGCCTCGGTATGAAACTTGTTGTCACACAGATAGAGAGAAGCATTTATTGGTCTGAATGGCTCAAAATCAATAGTTACTTTCTTTTCCTTGCCATCCTCGGTCACAATTGTTCCAGTGTAAAGAACCAATCCATTAGGAGGTACCTTGTTATACAGCTTCAACCGCTGTTGGGCAGATGTAATAGCTGCTAGCACAGATTGACGGTTAACCCTACTCTTGATGTTCGAAGCTGTACCGTATTCATCTCCCAACATCTTAGTTACTCGAGCAACCTGATCTTTTGGAGGCATGATGAGAGAGATCATGCTTGTTCCATTTCCCCTGGCAGCTTCCAAGGCTTTAATTAACTTCTTGATTTTCCATATTTCAATGTTCTTGTCTGTCTCTTGGCCGTCCGACATCTAAAACTGATGATCAGAGCAAAATTGGCTGCAACAAAATTTCAGCAATAAGTATCGTGAAAAAATATGGCATTGCCTCACTCCAGTCCAGTGCAGAATCAACAATGACAAAGCTTTAATCCCAAAAGATTGAGTTTTACTCATTAGTTTTTACTGGCTCCTTGATTGTGTTCAACTATCAACACAAAATAAGCCGGACACATGAAGAAACTGAGAAATTTTTTGCACTCATTCATTTAAGCAACCGAGGGAACCTTCATAAGGGTGGTTTGAGCACTTCTCATATATATATGTATCAAACAAAATGCGAATTTGAGTAGGCCAGGCCACCATATAAATAATACATACATACATCCACCCCTCAACAAAAACTTTTTTTAGTTGTAATGAAAATTTTTATTAAAGCCAGAAAATTTATCAACAAGGATGATTGAACACGTTTTATCTTATTTTTCACATTCCCTATAAAGCGCCTTTCAATCAATCCCTCCTAGAATAAAAGAACTCGGGCAACTATTCAAACAATCTAAAGGACAGGTGAATTAATAGGTTAAAAACTTACTTTTAATATTATAATTATATAATTATACCGTAAGTAAGAAGACTACAAGAAAAGATCTGTACAGAAATTAAAATCTCATATCAATACATGTTTACATAATATTACTATAAGATGATAAGCTTATAGTATGTGATGTTTAATGTAATGTTGGCCAAATGAAAACCAGCCCCACCTCCACCCTCGATATTGGAAACTAATCCTCATTTATATAACTTCAAGCATGAAAAAGATCAATGGAGATAGTTTATACTGTACTCTCATTTAACAAGATTACCCTTTACAAAACACTAACTTCCCCAATCTGCCATCAACAGCTAGAAATTCCCATGGAACACAACAACACTCCAATGTATTGAATCGTCCTAGTAGTAAATGTCTTCAAATCAACTGCACCAATGTTTCTCTCATTGTAACGGTGTAAAATGTATTAAATCTCATGAAATTGGCCAATAGTTTGGGGTAAGACAACTTCGTCAACCCGTTAAACCACGTTTTTCCTCTGATGCCACCATTCTCTCCCTATATAACCCTTATCACCTACTCAAAGAAAATCTTTTATCTGAAGTAAGTATTTGGAATCAAAACTAAATCTTTCATCAACTCCCTAGTTTTGGTGTTACCTGATTAACAAGTTCTAAAACTGAATACCCTTCCATCACCTCAAGTCCTCAACATACATAGAAAGAATACTCTACAAATGAATCAAAGCTAAGGAATATCCTCCAAGTTCATGCAATTCAATGCTCTCAAATTCCTATTAATATACTTTGCCCACATGTTTTACTCATTTGCTCACTCACAATCGGTGTTCTCTAATTTATTAATCTCCTACAGATGTAAATCAAAGCAAGCCAAAATCCAGCAAGTTGTAAATTCATACACAAAGAATTAAGTAACATAGCTCGTAGTAAGGGAGCGATAGAGCAACGCATCAATTTTCTAAATCCGCTCTCACTAAACAAAACCAAATCATAATGGAGGAAATATTCTATAACTTCACAATTTTTTCCCAGAAATTTAAGTGCACTGTTTTTCAAAATTACCAAATGAAATAATACACAATTCACCAATCAAAAATAGAAAGGGGATTTTTTATTTCAAAATTCAAAATGACCCAAATCACATACTCCTAATAAACAATTCATCATCAATACTAAAGGGGGGCTTTATACTCAGAAATCTCAAATCATATGATACACAATTCACCCATCAAAACTAAGAAATACCCAATAAAACACTCCAACCAAATTCTCAAATCCCATACATCAAAGCTAAACTGCAATCCAAATACCAGTTTTTTAGCACTCACTTCTCGATCAGAAACAAAAATCTCCAACAATTAATCAAAAGATCGTAGATTTATGAATCAACTCGTATGATAAATCCAATAATCTTCTCAACCATGTAACAGACATCCTTAAAATTAAAAAATATACTCCGAATTGAATTGTAAAAAGATAGAGTAAGAGAAAAAATACCTGTAAATTGAGGAGGTGCGTGGATCTTGGGAAGGATAAGGGATTGCCGCCGTCAGATTGGGAGGGGATGTAAGCTTTAGAGAGCAAGGACGCGGCTGCCTGCAAGTAAAAGGACCTTAGGGTTTCTCAATATCGCAAATTTATGAGCTATGCATCAGATATTTTGCTTTTATATATCCTACTACTTATTTTGGACCCTATGATTAAGTAGTAACATAAGTCTCGACTGTTTTGACGTAGTAAATGATTTTTTTTTTTCGAAGAGTGTGATTTTGAGCTTTTAACTTTTTATGTGGTAGAAATATATTTTCTCTGAATCATTTTAGATGTTTTATTTTGGTTTTCACGGTTATTAAGAGTGGTGTGGGGTCTATTAAAAAGGTGATAATTGAGTATTTTAATTGATTAAATTAATTGTAAAGGTGGTAGTTGGATGTTGAGAATTGGAAAAGTGGGGGTATTTAGGTAGACAAAAGATAAACAAAAAAGGAAATGAGACAATTGATATTAATTTGCCAAATAAGAATATAGGACAACTAAAAAGATTCGGAGGGAATATTATGTTTTATGTATAATTAAGTATTTATTTTGATCTTTTTGAAAAAGTGATCGGGATAGTTGTTTTTATAAAAAAGGTCGTGATGATTAATAATACCAATTATAACGTAAATCTAACAAAATTAATTATTAATATTTTGCCTACCAAATGAAAAGTTAGAAATTTAGGATCACCACGAGAGATAATTAAATGTTTATCCACCACATGAAAAAGCCAAAAACTCGGGATCATCACATAAAATTTCCCAAAATTGTTTCTTTGGCAATTAAATCACTAAATATATGAATAAAATGTTATATTACGATCACTGACAGAAATGTAAGTATAAGATGAAAACGTAAGTTGAATGTCGATATAGAATTTATTACAAAAGTGAGTACACATGTATATAAGAGATGAAAAGTGAGTAAGAATCAGTTAGAATCAGTACAATCCAATTATAATTTATAACCAAAAACCAAATTGAATCTAGTCAAAAACATGTGGTCTTCCCTGTGCACAAACCATAGGAAATTTGCTTTTGAGGCTTAAAGATAGCAAATTTAAAAAGGCAATCATTATGATCATCATTATACCCAATACATTCTGCTTATAGGCAACTATGATCAGGGTCTAAAAAGAAAAAGAAGATGACAACTCATATCAAGAATGGACTCAAAGAGTCCCTTAACTCGAGAAAGATCCACAAATAAAACCACAGAAAAAATTTCAGTACGTAAAAACGAATAAAAGAATGAGCAAACTTAAAAGGCACTTATTTTTATACTATGGACTTATGAAAAATTTGCAGTGTACAGCTACCCCAACAATATGGGTATGTCAACAGATTAATCAAAACAACCACTTAAGGTATGGTGAAACCTCAAGACACAATGGTGCATCCTCTGATTACAGAAATTCTCAAAGAAAGGTATTACACACAACAAATAGGTATGAAATAGCTTGAAGTCGAAAAATTAAACCAAAAAGAATTCCGTAAACGTTCCCAGAAAATCAGTTCGGGCAGCATCTTGATGATGATCATCTCAGGGACTGCTCAAATCTGTGTGATATCGAGTTGTTGAGCATGAGAAAACTGATGATTGATCTAGTCTGAATCGTCATAGTTTTCTCCATCATCAGAAAGCTCGTCGAAAGATCTAATATCAAGTTGATAACGAAGAATTCCTCCTATGCCACCGAATCCCCTGCAAAATTGTGATCCTTCTTGTGATTTGTTAGTGACAAATTCAAGGGAGCAACCGAAATTCTTGTACCCATTAGCAAACCATTCCAACAATGACATCTTTTCCTGCACCTCCAATTCAGCGCCAGTGTCCGCGTCGCGGAAATGGCTCTGGTCGGTTTCTTGCTCCTTGTTCAAATGTTTTATAACGATTTCACCGGTTGATCCGTTTTTCAGCACATACCTGTTGATATCGAGATTCTCCCAGACAATAAGTATCTCGACAGCCCCCATTTCCAAAGCCTTAAGCGTGTCCTCAACACCAAAGACGTACTTACCAGTGTCCTGACTAATCTCCTCGAAATATTTTCCAATCAACTTCTTCTCCTGAATAAACTTCACGTTGGCAAGAATTTCAGCAGACAACTCTATTGCTTGGTTAAACCCATTCTCACCACCATATGAAACGTCCACAACATTCAGTATCTTTGCCTGAAGACGAGGATCAAACATGTCGGACTGACTGAGCTCAGTTTTGAAATCAGCTGATCCGGCAAGTATAAGCCCTGAAACATTAGGCTGACTTGTAGCTGGATTGATGAAAAACTGTGTAGCAAGTTCTGCAGTCTTCCTCACATAATTATGCCTCTTCTCCATACGAAGACGAGCAAAACGTAAAGCAGATTGCCCTCCTCTACCGTGTTTCTTTGGAAGATCAACTGTAAATTTATGAAGCACCTCTCTAGTGTTCCCACTAAGAGTCCCAAACAAGGTCCCATTACCATCCATGACTATAAAGCCAAACTTGTCATCAGATTCCAGAAGTTCATTTAGTGCCTCGGTATGGAACTTGTTGTCACACAGATAGAGAGAAGCATTTATTGGTCTGAATGGCTCAAAATCAATAGTTACTTTCTTTTCCTTACCATCCTCGGTCACAATTGTTCCAGTGTAAAGAACCAAACCGTTAGGTGGTACCTTGTTATACAGCTTCAACCGCTGCTGGGCAGATGTAATAGCTGCTAGCACAGATTGACGATTCACCCTACTCTTGATGTTAGAAGCAGTACCGTATTCATCTCCCAACATCTTAGTAACCCGAGCAACCTGATCTTTTGGAGGCATGATGAGAGAGATCATGCTTGTTCCATTTCCTCTGGCTGCTTCCAATGCTTTAATCAACTTCTTGATTTTCCATATTTCAATGTTCTTGTCGGTCTCTTGGCCGTCTGACATCTGGAACTAGCGATTAGAGAAAAATTGGCTGCAAAAATTTTTTTCAGCAATAAGTAAGGCGGTTGCTTCACTCGAGCAAAATGCAGGAATAAACCATAGTAAAACAAGAACATGGAAAAAAAACGTTCGACTGGTTATTAACATTTGATGGCTTATCAAAGTATTAGTTGGCAATTAACATGAAATAAGCTGGAGACATAGCAAAAGTGAGAGGGTTTTGCATACTAATCACATTAACGCAACTGAAAATACCTTAATAAAAGCAGTCTGCGCACTCCTCAGCTTTACCAGTTGGCCATACCACCATAACAATATAACATATACTTCTACCTCTCAACAAGGATGACATAACAATATAACATATACTTCCAATTTATGTCCCTTTCAAGAAGTTCCTCCCTGATATCTATTAAAATAATATTGCTCATGTTTTATTATTTTAACTAATTGTTTAGTTGTAAAAGAAAAACCAAAAAACTAAGTATAATTAAGTGGATTGACAACTTTTGACTCGATCAAGAAAAGCAAACTATGTCTAAAGGTTGATTTTTGCAATAGATGACAATATACTAATCTCCATACACTCTTGACCAAGATCATAATGACTAGGAGAATCCAAGCAACAACATTTCAAACAATCTAAAAGGTGAATCAATATGTTGAAAATTAACTCTTAACATTATATTGTAAACAAGAACGCTACAACAAAAGACTCGCCCATTCAATAGAATGATAGAATGATATAGAAAAGAAAATCTCGTATCTACATATGTCTGAATAATACTCCACTAAGATGAAAAGCATGTAACTGTTCATTTGGCCAAACAGAAACTAGCCTCCGCTCCACCACCAAGGCCCCAATATTGGAAACTAAACCTCATTTATAGAACTTCAAGCATAATAAAATTGAAGGTGATAATTTATTCTCATTTAATAAAATTACCCTTGACAAAACATTAACATCCCAATCTGCCACCAGCCTCTAGAAAATCCCATGGATCACGTACCACTCATAGTGTCGAAACCAAAAATACATCGTATTGATCAGTCTAGTTGTAAATATTTTCAAATCAGTAGAAGGTGTAAAAAGGTACGTTTCATGAATTTGGCCAACGTTTTGCTTTACAATAACTGCATCAACCCATTATCCCATCACACGTGACTGCAATCATGACCAAACCAACAATTTTCCCTATATCTTTGTCTGGGAATCAACATTTTGGATCAAAGCAAAGCCTTTGATCAGCCCACCGGCCACCAGATGTGGTGTTAGTGTTACCTAATTCACAGGTTCTACATCTGAATAGTGAATACCATTCCATCACCTTAAGCCTTCAACATACATGGAAAGAGTCCTCACTCCTCTACAAATAAATCAAACCAAATGAATATCCTTCAAGTTCATGCAGCTCAATGATCCAACTTACCAATAAATCTTCCTTCCCCAAAAGTTCTAATCATAAGCTTACTCAAAGTCGGTGTTACCTAAATCACAAATCCCTTAAAAATGTAAATCAAAGCAAGCCAAATTCTAGCAAATTGTAAATTCATACACAAAGAATTAAGTAACACTGCTGGTAGTCATGGGCCCAAAGAGCAACGCATCAGTTCTCTAAATCCCCTCTTACCACAAGAAAAAAGGCAAAATATTCCATAACTTCATAAATTGTCCCAAATTTTTAAAGGGACTTTTTTTTTTTCAAAAAGACACAAATCTATAGTAGACAATTCATCAATCCTAATTCCTAAAGAGATACCCAATAAAATAACTCCTGCCAGAATTCTCAAATCCCATACATAAAGGCTCAAGCTCAACTGTTAACAGCAATCTAAATACCAGTTTCTTTTAGACTTTTTCAACCAGAAACAAATTTCTCTTACAACTAATAAAAGATTCAAATAATATAATACACAATTCGCCAATCAAAACTAAGAAACACCCAATATAACACTCAAACTACAATTCTCAAATCCCCTAAAATCTAAACTGCAATCCAATTACCAGTTTCAAGTAGTATTCACTTTTCAATCAGAAACCAGATTACAAGATTCTCCGAAATTACCGAAAGGACATTAGATTTATAAATAAACCCATATGAAGTACTAAAATTGATAACAATCTTCTCAATCGTGTAACAGATGACCTTAATTTTATTTCTGGAATTCATTGAATCAGATAAAACATTCAGGAAAATAGTAAAAAGATTAAGGAAAAATACCTGAAAAATGAAGAAGGGATGTGGATCTGGGTAAGGAAAGATGTGTTGTCGCACGCCAACTGAGGGTTATGAGCTTCAGAGAGCGAGGACACGGCTGTTTGCTTGTAAGAGGATTTTAGGGTTTCTCTATATCGCAATTTTATGACCATAGCATACCATTTCTTGGTTTTGTACTTTTGTCCTTACTTATCAAGAATCTGTGTTAGAACAAAAACGTTACGGATTAGAAATATGGTGAGTAAGCATTAGGTATAATGTGGATAGATGTTAAAAATACGTTAAATAGATATTAATTTTTAATAGATTGGACTTGAGATACATCTCTCAAAGAAACGGTCTCTTAAGAGACTAGCTGTTGTTCCAACAGGCAATTTTTGTATATTGCCACAAGCCCACAGTATACAATTGTTTGTATTAAAATTTTATAGATAAGATTAAATAGAGAAAAATAAGAGTAATTGCATGGATAATAAGATTGATTTAGAGAAATTGATTGAGATATTGCATTGGCAAAAGTAATAAACTAAAATAACAATATCGGCATAGATATGAGGATATCTAAAGTTTTAATTTCAAAATATGGTTTTGATTTAATTGAAATCAAACCAAATTAAATTTGATTTTGGTACATAAATAAATTGATTTTGGTTTTCTTTTTTAGTTCGAATTCTGATTTTGGTACATAAATAAATTAAATTTGATTTTGGTACATAAATAAATTTGATTTTACTAAATTCCTATTTGTTTCCAAATTCCTGGCCAAACAAAACTTTGAATTCCAACAATAATATAAAATAAAATGGGTCAAGTATCAAAATTTGCAAATTTCATGTATATATGTGTCATATACAATTCTTTAATTTGAATTCCAAATTTAAACTCCTTTATTTTCAAATGAATTCTATATTCCCAAACACTACCAATAGATTACATCTAAGAACCACTAAACTGAGAGGGTAAAATTAAAAGTGAGACAAGACGCGTGCATAAAAATTATGGAAAGTGGTTAATACGCAATTTAAAATTGAAATGTTGCAAAGTTAAAACCAATAAGAAAAATACACTTACATGAACCTTAACTATCTGTAACAGATCTATCTTACCTTGAGTAAACCCACATTCTTGAGCCACAAAGAATCCCCTGATAAAGGTAAATCGATGCATTGTCAAATCAACTATATGTAATTCTACCTTAAGTAAACCTCTAACGGCCCGTTTGGTAGATGGTATTAAACGGTGGTAATGGGAATGAATTCTAGTGTAAATTTTCATCAAAAGTTTCATATCATTCCCATGGCAATGAAACATTGATCACAAAAAAGTTTTTTTGTATACAAATTTCCATTACCACCTAATACCACCTCTCCCAATGGTAATGCATTAGAATGAATTTGATTAAGAAAATGAGATTATTGAAGTTGGAAAAACATAGACATCAAAGTAGTTAAGGGATTTTCAAAATTACACTAAATTTTCTATTCCCATTAATATCGTTTATTACCACCTAACAAACGGGCCGTAAAGTTTATGTAAAGATCTCGTTCGTTATGAGTTATTTTCAATTTTAGGAGCGTAGGCAACTTAATAGGATAGTTTGTCTATTGTACGTTAATAAAATCCAATACTTCCTCTATTCCATTGAAATAACATCATTTGACGGTAAATTTCTCACATAATTGCATCAAATAATGCAATTTCTAAAGGACAAAAGACCTACGCGCTTTTGTTTCGTAATGATAATGTCCTTTTCCTTGGTCTTTTAGGGATAATTATGTTATGTACGGTTTAGTTGTTGGGTAGGATGAACATTATGCAAGTATTATGAACTCGTGGGTTAAACTAACAAGTACTCCTAATAAGTAACAACCCCATTAACATTGATGATTGATTCTACACCTATTAATGCTTGAAAATCAAAATTACAAGGTAATAATCAACGTGGCAACATCATATTTCTTTCATAGCACCATTATGATACTAACTTTATGATTGTGTTAGAGCTTTAATTTATTTTTTTTAAAAAGAGTCATAGGCGTGATGCGAACAAGTCAACTATAATCGTATATGCCTGAAACAAGTAGTGTCTAAGCAGGCCAAAGTTAAATTATTATTAACATTACGAACCGATCTATCGACCCGTCGTGCACAAGTCGTGCCGAATTCAAAAAAAAAAATCTCCATTTAAACTTAAAAAATTAATACTCCCTCTTAGAAAAAATGTGCTACCTAACATCAATTTTTGATGTGAAAGTAGGGAATATTTGTTACACTTGCAAATAATAAGTGTAATTTCTCCAAATAGAATACTGTTGCAAACTCAATTATTTTGTTTTGACTTCATTTTCTTCGATATTTCTCGTCGCTTGAATTATCCATCGGATCTTCCCTCACACAAATTTCTCTAGCAAGAATCTTCTCAAAAATTCTTCATTTCCTCAATTCTCGAAAACTTTTGATACAAATTAATATCTTTCTTCCGGTTTCTTAGCTGATCTGTTTGTAAGCATCTTTCATTCTCTTGCAACTCCTGTCATTTTCAATTTTTTTAGCTATTAATTAGTTAATTATTGAATCAAAATACCCGTTATTAATTCTTGCTTTTTTATTTTTTTTTCTGGGTTTTCCTTGTACATTGATAAATCTATTAATCATGTGTCTTTTATGATACTTACACTTTTAATTTTTACAAATTACAATGAATCTGCTTTATAATCATTTGGGATTTTGATTAATTTATGGATATAAAATTGTTTTTTTTTGGGGTTTGTGCAGATGCATATTTTTTGACCTGTCTAAGAAGAAAAAATGGCTGAGATTGGTAGATTGTTGTATGAAACCCAATTGAAATCTCAACGTGATGGTGTATTGAGTGCAATAATTCCATTGTTGAAGCTATTAAGCTTGACTATGATAGGATTATTGCTGGCCCGTTTTCAAATGATCCCAAGAGCTACATTTAAGCTACTTAGCAAGCTTGTATTTGCTTTGTTCTTGCCTTGCTTGATTTTTACTGATTTGGGTCAATCTATGACCCTTCAAAATTTCATTCAATGGTGGTTTATTCCTGTTAATGTTGTGGTTAGTACCCTAATTGGGTGTATGTTAGGGTATTTGGTTGTTCTTATATGCCGCCCGCCTCCTGAATTTAACAGATTCACCATTATAATGACTGGGTTTGGAAATACAGGAAACCTTCCTCTTGCAATTGTGAGTTCTGTATGTCATAGTTCTGATAATCCTTTCGGGTCTGATTGTCATCGGAAAGGAGTTGCTTATGTTTCATTTGCACAATGGGTTGCTGTAATTCTTGTGTATACTCTTGTTTATCATATGATGGAGCCTCCTTTGGAGTATTATGAGATTGTTCAGGAAGGTAACGAGATTCAGGAAGAGTGTAGTGTAAGCGATGATGTTAGTGCACCACTTCTAGTGGAAGCCGAGTGGCCTGGAGTCGAGGATAAAGCAACCGAGCTTTGTAAAACCCCGTTCATAGCTAGGGTTTTTAATAGTTTATCTAGTCTTTCTAGTCTGCCTGATATTGAGGTTAGAGAGGGACCAATTACTCGAGACGATACACCAATGTCAGTTCGGTGTTTTGCTGCTCCTAGAGTCGTTAGAAAGATTAGAGTTGTCGCTGAGCAGACCCCGATTCAGCACATACTCCAACCACCCACCATTGCTTCGTTACTAGCTATAATTGTGGGTATAGTACCTCATCTTAAAGACTTCATATTTGGAATCGATGGCCCGGTGTCTTTCATTACCGACAGTCTTGAAATCTTAGCGGGTGCTACTATCCCGGCTGTAATGCTTATTCTTGGCGGTATGCTTTCCGAAGGACCAAGTGACTCCACACTTGGACTTCGTACAACAATTGGTATCATAGTGGCACGGCTTTTGGTTCTTCCTTTGTTTGGAATTTGCATACTCACATTGGCCAATAAACTAAGCTTAATCATTTCTGGTGATCCGATGTTTCTGTTCGTGCTTTTCTTGCAATATAGCACTCCAAGTGCAATCTTACTAGGAGCAATTGCTAGCTTGAGGGGCTACGGTGTTAGAGAGGCTTCCGCGCTTCTGTTTTGGCAGCATATTTTGGCCCTCGGATCGCTTTCTCTGTATATTGTGATTTACTTTAAACTACTGTCATACATATAGAATTACATTTTCGGGGCCTTTACAAGCCTCAAGGAT
Source organism: Amaranthus palmeri (assembly GCA_019776075.1). Taxonomy (NCBI): domain Eukaryota; kingdom Viridiplantae; phylum Streptophyta; class Magnoliopsida; order Caryophyllales; family Amaranthaceae; genus Amaranthus; species Amaranthus palmeri. The sequence continues at coordinate 2,217,972 of JAAKBH010000002.1, read as the reverse complement.
TGAACTCAGAAATGCTAGCATGTTTCTTCATTCTCTGATTCGGAACTGCAGGAGAAGAATGTAATTCTGCCGATCAGAGCGCATGAATGTTAATCACTGTAAAGATTTGTTTACCCATGTTTCATTCTCTTGTTTTTTCCTTGTAGTTATTCTGAATAAAGCTTTTGTGGTTGATAGCTTTGGAAATAATCTTGGCATGTCTACTTGTTGGTTTAGTTTGTGCTAAATAAACTCTCAAAGATTCCTTGAATATGTGCTTGTGGACACTTGTATGGTTCATGTTTTAGAATTTTATTTAAACAAATTGACAGCTGAAAAGTATTCCCTTCGATTGCAACCTCGCCTCGTGATGAGGGTATTGGTCTGCCTTCTTCTCACCCGCTCCAGACTTTGCCTTGGGCTGGACTCATTGAGATGATGATGATGATTTATTGGGATGATGATGATAGAAAAGTATATTATGACAGGAAAGTTGGCAAGCTAGGCCAGTTAGCTGTGTATACATGTATGCTTGAAAGATCTAATTGCACCCGAAACGACCTAAGTAGAGATCTTTTGACAGAAAAGAACCAAACTTAGGACCTTAACTGTTCGTTGAACAAGTTTACCCAAGTCTGGCCTCGAGATTGTTTTACATATGTCGCTTCGTATTTCTATGGAAAAATTGACAAATAAAGGTGTATACTATGTGCCGTTTTCCAAAATTGGTCTATACTTTCAATAATCCATAAATGGTCCATACTACAAACTATACATTGGACCAATTATTTGTGGTCCAAAATAGGAGGTCATCGATCCTGTGTTTCATCCGAGTCGTTTTTAGCACATTCAACAAGTTTATTAATTATTGATTATGAACTATATTGACTGTTTTAAAGTGGACTGACATATTCTAAATTCTGACGATATTTTTTTATCAAATTAATAAATCTCTCATTTCTAATTTCCGAAGAATTTAGTTATTCAAAAAAAAAAAAAAACTTCTGAAGAAATTAGAATTCATATAAAATTGAAGGGTAAACAAATAACTCATATAAATATTTAGAAAATAGAATTTTTAAATGATCTTATTTGACAAAGCTTGCAATTTGAAAAAATGTTGAGACCCAATTTAATTCCCACCCAAAGGAATTTGAACCTGGAAGGATGAACTACATTCATCCCATCAAAAGGCAAGGAATGCTGGTTGCCAAGCACACAAATGGTTGCAGGATCTGGGTATCAATTTAGTTGCACAGTTGCTTATAAATTACTTCATAATATACGAAATAAAATAACCATAAGACTCCAATCACATACATACTGTGATACTGATATAATGTATCCATTCGAGTACGGAAGGGAAAACAAAGTGACAAAGATCAAATGACGATTCGAAGTACAATTTTGAAATGGATAATTAGATTTCAGAAGTACATGTTTTAGATAACCACAAATCTTACAATGTGTTTCTCAGTTACTTCACAATCAAGAACCAAGACAAGAGGTCCTGCACTCCTGACATTTTATTCACTCACAAAACACAATAGTAAGAAACAGCCATCCACTCCTGCTCAATAAGCTCCATTAGCCTTCAGCCTGCACGAAAAATCCAGTGAGATAAGTAAACACGGGTTGTTAGTTAAACAGAAAGGTTATAAACAACAAACATCTAATTCAAGCAACAACAAATTTCTTTTGATTCTAAGTAAAAAGTTAACACTGAACTGTTTTGGATAAAAGGAGTTGTTTTGCAAGAGATAAAGCAGATTGAGGCCTGAGGGTGAGCAATGATCACATATTAAAATCCTAGATGTAGCCCCAAGAAACCCTTTCTAAATAGTCCTACTAGCTAATAGATTCAATTTTCAAAATCAATCATATAATAAAGAAGCATGAATTTGCTGGAGGTGGGGCAGAAATAGGGATAGTAATCAAATGCGATGCACATTGATGGAGAGAGACGGTAAATTGAAGAACTAATAATAACTAAGCACCAAATATTGATTACTTCATCTATTGGAAAATCCTGCTGGGGGTGGGGTAGAAATGGGGACATTAATCAAATACAATGCACAATAAAGTGGGTAAATTGAAGAACTAAATAAAAACTAAGCACCAAATATTGATCTCTTCGTCTACTGGAAAATCTTTGTAAATGACACTACAACAAACAAGTCCATGTGAGATGAAGTATAGGTGTAGTTCAATTAGAGGGATGAGTGTATCTGCATATAGATGCCTGTTGAACAATCAAAACTTACAACAGATACATATTATAGTTATCAACGATCAAGAACTGAGTTGAACAATCTCATGCATATCGTACTGTCTTTGTGACAGAATGACACCTTCAATCCGCTAAAACCCACCCGGGTGAAAGTCACTTAATAACATTGGGCAATGAAATGTTGTGATGAAAGGATCATCATCCGTATTTCACTTCTATAACATTGTAAAAATTAGTTTTGAGTATAAATTGGTGATAATATCAAACTCAATTCATGTAACTTGGTGTTAATTTGACAGTAAATTCATAATGTGTTAATCCTTCCCTCTATTTTCATATGTTTTTTTTACAAATTTTAATGAAAACTTAGAAATCAAATAATTTTAATAGTGAGTTTTTAAAAATAATAAAAAAAATAATATCTAAGAAGTATATATGAAACAAAACTATCAAATGTTTTATTATATATTGAATTAATGAGGAGTCATAAACCCTAAATTCGTTAATTCTATTTAAAAGAACATATGAAAATAGGAGTATACAATAGGCTATAGTAACAATAAACTTCTAAAGAGACCTGAATTTAATGAAACGCCCAAATACAAACAACTTATCACATATCGGATTACCGTCAGATAAAGAATAGGGTTTAGGGCTTGCAATTTGTTTATCAAATCCATTGTCCAAAAATCTATAAAGAAAATACCAAATTCTTCAATAATTGAAAACATAATTCATCACGTACAATTGAAATAAGATCATCAAAAACAAGCAATTAAACATAAATACGATAAAAATTTAACATAAAAGGGGGAAAAGAGAGAAATCTACCAGAAAGATAGAAATTAATTGTAGTACAATTCGAGACCCATGCCGTCATGAATCTCATAATCCTTCAAAGTGATGTGATCCTTGTAGATATTGTACCACTTCTGAATTCTGATCTTATCGGAACGAGTACCAGTTTGCGCAGCTACAAGCTTTTTAAGATCGCCGATGGTATCATCTTCGTTACACTTCACTCGAACTTTCTTCCCCAACCTATCGTTCAACACCACCTCAATCATCTTTGCTTCTCTCTTTTCTTCACCACACAATCTGAAATTGGAATTGTGAATTTTCCGAGTAACCCTAATTCCCAAATTGATAAAGGGGTTTATATAAAGGGCGTACGTAATTTCAGGGAATGTCCAAATCAGATTCTAGAACGTACTCTGTACGCGGAATGAGTATGACGGCTTTTTTTCCTTATTCTTTTCCGATTATTGTAATAATAAGTCTTAGTAAATAACGGTAATTTGTGAAGTTAATAAATTGGTACAATTTGATTGGGCGAACGTTTTTTGATTTCAATTAACTTTTTTTGAAATTATGTGGGATTAAGAAAAGGAAATAGTGGAAAAAAAATAAAATAAAGCAGTTTTTTTTTGAAATAATAAAGCAGCTTGATAAGTCGAAATTAAAGGAGGGTATAATTGTATAAATAGTATGTTGATTTTTTCTTGAGAATAAATAATATGTTGGTTTATTTTAGTAAATATATTTAATATTTAATAGATAAATTTATTTTATAAATAAATACTCTAGGTAAGTTTATTTTTAGCTCATTAAGCAAAGTATGCCTATTATTGGCATTTGACCCATAAAGAAAAGTGGATAAAAGTGTTAAAAATTTATTTATTTTTTTTTAAAAATAAGATAAGATAAAAAAATATAATAATCTAAATCTTCACAAACTTATATAGTACTCAACTATATAATCAGAAAGATAATTCAAATGGTAGTCGGTAAGAATTATTATTTTTTATTTATTGTTTTAGCTCATATTTATATATTTTTCTATTTTTGTACTTCCACAATCCTTGTGAGATTAATTAATAGCAAATGAATGACATAAAGTTTAAAAGTTGTGGTACTTTAAAATTGCACGAATATGATTAAAAAGAAAGAAAAACAAAAATAATGTGTGCGAACTTTAATTATAAAATAAAAAATATTGAAAATATTACAAAAAATAGAAACATTAAAAAGTAGAAGAAACTATATCATCTAAACATAAAAAGCAAAATTAATTAACTGAGAAAAACATTTTCAATTCCAAACTAAAACTTAAATGTTGCTCCCCATATTTTTATATATAGCTAAGCAAAATGAAAGATGGAAGAGCCTTTTTATGAGCTTAATTAAACTTAAATACGTTTTAGAAAGATTATTAAACAATGCCAAAACACAAATTATTATAGCATTAAAAGCTTGAGAATTGTAAATTGTAAATTATGTTAATAGTTGAAAGTTATCTCTTTCACGAGTTCAATTCTCATTATTTATTTAAATATTAATTCTTTTTTCATTTCTTACCTATAAAATTTCTCCTTATTATGAAATAAAATATCTAAAATATAATTTAGCGATATAAAAAGACATTTTTAAATGACTGACCCACACAAGAAATTATTTTAAGACCAACACTCTAGTCAAATAATAACCACTTTCGATAATACGTCTCCAATCAGATAATTGTCGAAAACCCTAATTCTACAAAAATGCTTTGTGCACCGAGCTTTATCTTTTATAATAGTGTGCAACTTTCTCCAAAGTAGCTAGAAATCCTATAATAAGGATTCGTTAAATTCGTAGCTATGATGCTTTCTAAAAACTTATCCGAGCCTAAACCTCAGAAGGCAACATGATACTTTCTCCGTTTCATTATACTTGCAACTGATAGTGACGATAGATTTCCATACAATATGTCACAATCAGTTGCGAGTATTTCATACGAAGGTAATATGAAATCGACATTCAAAAATAGAGTAAAAGATAACAGGAATACCAGCATATGTGCATGTTATAAAGGGAGCAGCTACAGGGCAACAAAAATACTAGTGTTTTTAAGATACAGAGAAGAACCAGGAGGATTTCCATCAGAAAATTCCGAATTTTTTCATAAGCCAACCCAACCAGCCCTTCTACATCATCGTACAGTCGATATTTATCGTTCAACAAAAATTTAGAACAGGCGTTTAAATTTGAACCTCGGCTACCCTTCTGGTCAAGATGCTATTATACACTAAACGAACTCAACAATTTCGGCTCCCTGTTAAATTCTGTAGATGTTTGAAGTCTGTAAAATGACTGACTACTCAAATCTACCGTTCTTCTGCAATGTGTTGCTCCACTGTGGAAAAAACTACAATAAATTGCACACCAGGAACTCCCCGACTCCGAGTAGAAAATCCTCCGAGTAAAAGTAAACTTTCATGCGCTTGATCGTAAGCTCTCGAAATTTCCATATATGATACAACTAACCACCCTAGAGGAGGAAATGAGATAAAGAGGAAACTCGAACCTTTTGGTGTCATAAAAAAGGCATCACCTACTCACCTTTTGGATCGTCATCCTTCACGAAAGCACTGGATCCATCATCAAAACCGGAACCGGGTGCTAGTTCGTTAAGATCAAGAAATTGCCTTGTAGCTCCAATCCCATCTGGATCATCTTGTTTCGGACTTTCGGACTTTGCTGGGGGCCCATTTTCATCGTTCTCTGTGTCCATGGGAGTAAACTGTCCAAACCCTTTTTGCGGCTGATCTTCTGGATTATCATCATCGGAATTCTGACTTTCGGTTGAGTAATCCGGCTCCGCATCATCGGTTGCCTCAAAATGGCTCTCGGATGCAGCATTTGTCTTCCCGTGTTTCATCGATGTCTCTGTTTCAGATTCGGATAGCTCTAATTGCCGATAATCAATACGGTTCCTCGTGGCCCGTTTGCTACGCCTTAAACCCGAGTCCAAGTCATCAACTGACCTTATTTTTGTTCCTCTCCGAGTCCGGCCCTCGGGTTTATTGAACCTTCCTCTTCTGGGTGGTTGGTCACTGTCATCACTAAAGCTCATTGAATCTTCTTCCTCCTCTTCTTCCACATCGTCATCACCATTTTCCTCGCTCCAATTATATTCCTCGTCTCCTTCGCCTTCAGAGCTGCTTGTTAGTCTCTTCTTATGTTTACGCTGCTGCAAATATTCCTCGTCATAAACCGCTTCTCCAACTATATCATCATCACTGTTGAAGTATTCTTCATCGTTGTCTGAAACTGCTTCGACAAAATCTTTCGTAGAATATCTCTGAGGTCGCTGTCTCCTCCGATTGCTAAATATCAAAAGTGATTGTAGAAGTTGTCAAAATAGCTAAAAAGAACGACGTAAACTGAAAAAGAAAAGCTTAAATCTAAAGAGTCTAACCTACGATCCAATGGCTCAGAGTTGTCGTCTACATCCATTTCATCAAAATCATCGGGAGATGGGGGACTGAATGACACGTGATCAGAGGTGTGAGATGAGCCGTTCCATCTACCATTGGCAGACGGCTCAGATTTGACAGCTTCTCTTTTCATTCCAGGCTCTGGTGATGGCTGCTTGCGCCTGATGAGGTGCAAAAGAATCAAATAATTAAGTTAGTACAAACAACAACTCCAAAGCAAGAATTCATATGAATAATGCCGCTAGAGTTTCCCATACTTGGTAATCTTGATAGCCTCATTGATTGAACGATCAAAATCATCTGCACCACAAGTTCAACAAAGCCAACGAGTCATTAGGCAAGCACCAACAACAATTTACATATTTGTACTAAAGCATAGGCAGAGCCCGAAAAGAGATTATTCCTGGATAATCGCAAGATATAACTTCAAGGTCTATTCTACTAAAGACACACCTATCAAAAAAAGAGCGAAGATGAACGCAAGAATTCCAATATCCATCTCATTTAAATGAAAAAACATAAAACAAGCAATAAATTCATCCCAAATCTTATCATTAATATTTCTAATTTTCTCAAAAAGTATCAAGGTACAGTACACTACTTGGTGCATTCAGTTTGCAACTTTTAAGATTTCATCATTGTCACGTGATTCACTAATCTCCTAGCGAATCACAAATCAAAAAAGCGAATTATAGTCGGTTTTAGGCAATTTTAGGGTCATTTTGAGCGAATCAGGAGTTCAAAAAGTGAATTAACTGACTAATTACGTTACACTGGACTTAACAATTCATAAAAAAAAACTAAGAAAATTGTTGTCGACAACTAAAAACTTGAGCCAAACCCAAATCTACAAAATGTGTTATAAATTTGTCTCATGTCCCTCTTATATCTTTGGGAATGAAGAGAACTATATTTCTCATCCTACTTCAGCCTTCTTAGTTATTCATATGTTCGCAGATGCTAGATGCTACTCCTAATTTGCAACCAGTCTATGCCACTATGAAACTGCTAAAAGGGAATATTGCTCGTCTTTAGGGCGATTTCAAATTGCACCAAGATAGGTCTTTTCACACTTACCTGATGTATAGGTAAAACGGTAGATCAACAAAGTATAAAAAAGTAAAAAGATACCCACGTCATAAGGTAGATGCAAAGGCATCTATTAGTATTTTGAACATTCTTACCAAAAGTGTAAGTTACAGATTTCCTTTCACGAAGGGAGCGGCCACCACCAAGTCCGTCCATGGTGACAAAATTATCCAGAAGAAGAGCTTGCCTTTGTTGCTTTTTCAGCAATTTTTCTTTTTTCTGTTGAGAAAGGCCGAACACCAAACAAGAAAACATGCATAAGCATAGCTCGGTAATTTGAAGACGTCAAATTTTCTAAACGTGAAAGTGCGAAGCAAGATCCGATGAGGGAAGCAATTGTGAAGCCAAGTAACAGTGAGGAGAAAACATTTTTTTACCTTGTGAACTTTCTCGATCTCAGGAAGCTTATCGATCTTTAACTTCTTTCCAAGGGACGCTTCGGTTCTGTTCTTGCTAGCAAAAAGCTTCTCCTGCAAGCAGAAAAATGGATGCTAAGAAAGAAGTTCCCTTCACAAGTTATAGCATCATATGATTGCAAGATTTACCGATCCTTCATACGGAGTTTTATTCACAAGTTGCATATACTTTCAAAAACCCAATGTACCTTTTTAAAAGACAATTTTTATAGTTTTATTAACTTTGGGCGTCTCATTCATTGTTTTTCTATTCCTTTTATGTGTGATTGCTTATAAGCCATTACATTATTCGATAGCAGTTAAACGATTATTTGGGCATTTCCACCTAATCTAATGTCACTTTTAGTATTTTTCACCTAATCTTAAACTTTTTTTCAAATTATGCGACCTTTCTAATTGCAAACTTCAGATTCATCTCCACTTTATGTTTCCGTTAATTTTTTGCCCACCTTTCAATCCACTCACCATTAAACCAAAAAATGTACACCAAATATTTTAAAATATTTTAATATAAATGTTATCCTCTATCCGAAAAATTCTTTGTACCCATAATAATTAGATTCTCAACATCCTCAAATATTAGGGGTTTCTTTTACTAAGGTGAACAATCAGCTCTTCAGCCAAAAGTAGAAAGAAACCCCAAATTTATACCAGCAAATGTATCGGATTAACAAATCAACGTATGACTATAGTGCAAAAGTTTAGATGCAGGCGCAGTAACGATTGTAAAACAACTTTTGCGGTGCATGTCATGGTTGTTTCGTCCTATATTTCCATCATGCCAAACTCAAAAATATTTACAATACATCGCAATAAGGTGATGCAGTTGATTTTACACTACGGTCAGAGCCATGGAAGGAACTTGAGAAAACCATTAAAAATAACAAGTGATACCTTCTAATAATAGGATATAAGTAAAAACCAAAAGAGCATGGAAAAGTTAAGGGAAACAGAAAAAAAGGGCCCAAGTATTATACACAAATGGTGCATGAGAGCATGATATAGGCCAAGCTAATTATTCCTCATTAAAAGTTAAAACATAGATAAACTTGAGAAAAAAGGTGGATCCGGTTGGTTTCGAATTGGTCAAGTTTTCCCCAACCAGGCAAGTGCTTATTATTGCATTCTTACTTCTATAAAATATCAAAAAACATCATGGCATACTCCCCTGTCCTTTTTATTCTCTTACATTGCAGAAATCAAAGTAAGAGCTTTTTGCGTATTGTGTAGCAAAATCAAAGAGACATAGGGAGTATAGCTTAGTTAAAACAATGGTGCGCTAAAAAGAGCTTTTTTAGTCTTAGTTGTAGAGTATTGACACAAATCTTAGATAATAAAGAAAAGGACTGGAAATGATGTTAATAGGAAACTGCTATTCTTCTGAAGTGTACAGGTGAGGCCAGGAACATATAGTTTTCCGGTTGTAAATTTACAAAGAACCCTTCTCATCAATGAAAAAACTATTCCGCAAATTAAAATCTTCTTGACTAGCAATTAATTTACACTTTCATTTAATATACTCATATTCATCGGAGTTCAAAAGAAAAAGGTAAATTCAAAGACTTACAGAAACGTCCAGGAATTCATCCAGATTAGTCGCCACTGTTTCCCACTCATAAATTGTGCTAGGAAGGACATGAGAACCCTTAGTCTTTCCCTTCTTCCCCTCAACCTTCACCTCAACTTTCCTGGTTTCCCGATATAGCCTATGGCCCACAAACTCATCATCTTCATACCTGAAAAGAGTAACCAACATTAACTTAAAACCTGATGGAAATCAAATTTGCTTGTCGTAGAAGGTGCATATTATAGCTAAAAACAAATCACAAAAGATCACTTCAATCGCTTTAAGTAACAGCATGAAAAACAGCTTGAAACTAGGATAAGAGAGCAGTTGTAATACCAATAAGAAACTCCATGTGAATCACCACCAATCCTCTCTTTTCGAAATGCTGAAAGCTGAGCACCGTGTTTGAGCGAATTCTCAATATAACCCCTAATATCATCTTGCTGCAGATTGCAGAATAAAAGATAAATGACTACAAACTTCAAACCCAACTCCGTACATATGAAAGGTAAAGTCATTTGGCAAATTAAGTAATATAATTCAGTGCACCAAGTCTAGTAGTAGCTAATGGACATCAACAAAAACAGAATGATATGTAAGTCACTTATAGCTATACAATGAGAAGTTATGCACTAGAGAATGGAGATACCTCAACACGAATGTCACAAAGGGCTTTTAGGATCACCACACGTACCCCCGGATCAAGTGTCTTGTATGTTTCAATCTCAGCCCTACAAAACAGTCAGAACTCTTGTAAACAGAACCACCAAACTCCAAAAGCAATAATAGATCCACAGTTACATACCCATGATTAGTGACTATAGGTAACTCCCCTTCTGCAACCTGCAACAAAGTTGAAAGTTCAAATCAAACTGAAGACGCTCAGCAAGTCATAAAATACAAAAAAAAAAGCGTCACATTTACCCAATGCCACCAGTCTCGCAGCTTTCTACAGAGCACGGTTACCCATGTGTCAGGTCCACAAGCCATTCGAATTACAGGAGGAATCGCCTAGCAGCATTAAGAAACAATTTAGCGGATTAATGCATTGAAGAGAATTACTGACAGGCAAGTAGACAAATTTTCATCCTAGAAAGCAATTATTTAATGAATAAATATTTTTCCATTTCCTCATCACATCTTTTTTTCAGTTTTTTTCTCTTTAATTAACAAAAAATTATTTCATGGACTTAAGTTAGCATGGCTCAAGTTATAAAGAGAACAATCCCTTTAATGCAAAAATACAGTTTTGATCACGGTCACGAAATGGATTTTGCGGCCAATGCAGATGGTCTTGCGATCGCCTATATTTCGGCCGTAGTAAACTCAAAAACTTTCATGATGCGGTCGTGATACATTGATGCGACCTGATTATTGCACTATTCATTGCTAACAAATCCTCCTCACTTAGATTTGGCCATGTTGGACCACAAGCATACCAAGATAAGAAAAGCAATAAAGTGTGCTTCTTGCTTTTATTTGAGTATCAGATATCAGGTGCATCAAGATTTACCATAAATTTAGAGGAATCATGTATGGTGAAGTTGAAGATTTAAAAGAACTTTAAAGGCTCGAGTTAAATCTTCATACGATTTCCCTTTCCTAAAAGTTGAGTTACGGTGGCTGCAAAGTGTAAATATTACATAAAATTTCAAGACTATCAAGGAAGTCCGAGAAAGCTAGTAACCCTTTTAATATTTTAACGAGTTGCTACTTTGTAACAGCCCAATTCCACTTCATAATCAGAGAGATATGACTACCGTTGAGTGAACATTTTAAGTATTTAGGGCCAACCTTTTGAAGTTATTGACCAATATGTGTCGCATGGAAGCGACTGGGGTTTTATGTGATCGACCAGGGTTCCTTTAAGGATAAAGGGAAAATTTTATTGGAAATCCAGTTAAGCAATTGTCTTATATAGGTCGTAATGTTAAGCCTTTAAAAGGACTGTAGATGGAAGATAATAGTAGAGAGCCTTAAAAACATATGCTACAATGGATGATGAATGAGCAACCATACCTTGGTAATAAACTTAGGAACAAAGACCTTACTCAATGGAATTCACTTCCATTTATTACTTGTTTCAAATCAAAGCATTAGCGTGGAAGAATTTTAGAAGGCATTTCCTTGGTCCAAACAACTATTTCTCCAATCACCATATTCATCACTCGCTCTAGCTAACCTATTAGGTTGTGTGTTCATGTGATTTATTGTGAACAAGAAAGATTTAATATAATTTGCTAAGGATAATTTGTCATCAACAATACTACCAAAGTCGTTGGCTCCCTTTTTTATCTTGCTATGATATAGCTTTCGATTACCGAATTCCAAGATCCAGTTATATAGCCCAACTTCCAATCCAGTACTAAAGAAGTGCAAGTCTCAATCATTGTTCCAACTTCTAAATGAATTCCGTTGAATTTTCAATTCGGGAGAGCATTCCCCAGGATAGTCGAACCCACATAATGGAACAAAAACGACACTGCTTTCTTTTAAAAAGGAACACAAAAGTAAACTCCTCTACTGACATAATAGAAGTTTACCCACACCTCCAAACAACTAAATCAAAGAGCTACTTCCTACGACAAAAAAATTGCAAAGATCTCCATTGAAACATCAAAGGCCATAATGAGCCATTCCAAGAAGCACATGGACATGAAAACCAACTTACTCATTAGCCCACATTATTCATCTTATTACTTACAAGATGTCAAGATCTATTGCACCTCTAGACTTCCTTGAAAAAAATACTCCAATATTATAGAAAGATTAGCTTGACTTCAACCTCAAGGATCAAAGTACAACAAAACAAGCATCTTACCAAGCTTTTCCCAATTTTCATTCCAAATAAACATCCCTAATTCAATCAAATTCAGGGACTACACAATGATATCTTAATCTGAATACTGTAAATGTGTGTTATCATCAATAGAGAATACTAGGGACAAGCGTTTGAAGTCACCAACATATCTAGAAAGAAATAATCTCACAAATTTCATTTCATTTTCCCTGGATTTGTTTCCTAAGTTCAGAATAAATGAGTCCCAAGTTCAAACAAGGTTGAGTTTTTCAAACAAGTCCCAAATTTCATTTCACGGTGTCTTATCTATAACCACAAAGAATATAACACCTAGGTTCTCAAAGTTTAGATTTTAACCTTTCAACCATCCTCCAAATTCCACCAAATTGAGAGTCTACTATGTAGTACTCCTATGTCCATCTTTCGTAGATTTAAGTGGAGCATATACAATTGCATGATTTAGCAAGCCCATACAATAAAATAAAATCTATCTTAAGTCCATAAAAAGAAAGAAAAATAACCCTGAATAATATAAACTTTCGCCGATTTCCCTACCATAATACCAACATTTGATTAATCATGAACAATACCAATTTAGGAGGGTGTTCTCCTAGAATAATACAACTTTTATATAACCAATGATTAGTTCACTTAAACAATGTAGATAAGCATGGATCAATCTTCTCATAGTATACTAGCCACACTCAATATCCTTGAATAAATTTAATACCATAATGAATGCATAAGAACACATACATTGTTTTGTAAGTACATAGAGAAATTACCAATCCATAGAGAGATTTTTTCAAAAACAGAACTAAAATGCAAGGCACCAACCTTTAACAATGGTATATGTACATCATTCAAAGTACTATTGGGAGTAAGCAATGCAGTCTCCAACTCCTCAGCACTGAACTCAGCTGTAATATTCAAAACTTCCCTAAATACCTAAAAAAACCCACAAACAAAAACACCTGCATTAATCTCAAAACTCAATAAAAACCAAATAAATCAAAAACCCACATATAAAAATAAAAAAATTCCATTTCTTTTATAAATTAACTAACATTTAAGAAATTAAGTATTGAAGCCAACTCCCACATAGACCTCAACTTCCACCGCGGCATTTGCTCTAATGTAGGTGGGTTCACCAATGGTATCACAGCCTTACTACATTGCTCCTTAGGCTCATCCTCCTCCTCCTCGTCCTCCGCCTCCTCTTCCACCACCACTTTCTCTTTCTTCGGTGGCCTCGGCCTTCGCTCAATTATTGGTGGGTCCACATATTTTGCGGGCCGTGCTGTACAAGCCCGAGTGGGCCTTTCTCTTCTTACTATAACATTATTATTACTACTTTCCTTCTTGCCATTCTTGCTATGACTCTTACTACCTACAGCTTCATCATTACTACCCAAGTCTCTCTTGCTTTCTTCCTCAATTGGGCAAGTCACTTTAGCTTCTTCGGTTGCCGTTTCGTTTTTGATTTCTGGGTTGTTGGCGGTTAGAGATTTTGATGCATCCCCATTGCTCTCAGTTTCACCAGAAGATCGATGGATCGGGGCTGAAACTGCGTCGTCCATTGCAGGAAGATCAAAACGGTGAAGATTAGGGCAAATCAAGGCGGGATTTGGCAAAAGATCATAGCTTTGCATTGAAAAAAATCAAGGAAACTAAGTATAAGCTTTTGGGTACTTGGAAAAACATAAGAAAAAGTGAAAAAACCCCAGAAAATTTCATCAATTTACATACTAATCTTCTCTTCTTCCGCCCCCTTTTTCGTCTTACACAAAATCTAAAAGGAGAAAAAATAGGGATTTTGGATACCCAATTTATTTATCTATAGGAAAGAAAAGTTGAGAACTTTTTAATTGTTGGAATTTTTGATGGTACCTAAGCTCAAATTAAACCCATTTATTTCAAGGATTGTTAATGGGTAATTTAAAATTGAAGGGTTTTGGGTATTATCAGAGTTAAATTGTTGTTTTTGCTGAAATTTGGGTATTGAAGAAGGGGAAAAGGGTTTGGTAATTAGGGCAACTGGGTAAAAAAAAAGAAGGAAATTGGGTTCACAGACGACAAACGGGAAATAGGAAGAAAGACTACGAAAGAATCTTGCTTCTTCCCTTTATTTGGTCGTCACTTCTCTTATGGTCAAGCCAAATTATCAATAATAAATTTTCGTTTTTTCGATTTGTTGAAAATAAATTATATATTATTTAATTTTATATAAATTTATTTATTTGATTTTTTTTAGCGGTTACAGTCGACAGCCGAGTTTGATTTTTTTTTTGAAATTATAGATAAATTTTGTAAAAATAAATACTTCCTCCGTATTTGGTTATTTGCAACTTTTACTAAAAATGGCGTATTCTATTATTTGCAACTTTCTTTTTTTTTCCATTTATAGAAAGTTTTTTATTGTACTTTTTTACTATTATCTCTCTTACTTTTTTATACTCTCTCTTACTTTTTAATACTCTCTCTCATACTTTTTAATACTCTCTCTTACTTTTTAATGTTATAATACTATAATCCCACCCCATTAACCTCATTAATCTATTTTAATACACTACTAAAAGTTTTGCCTAGGAGTCCGTGAAGGACCCCAAAGTTGCAAATAATTAAATACGGAGGAAGTAATATGTAGATTTATTTTTAAGGAATGAGGAAAAATTAGTTTATTGCTATAAATTTTGTCCATTTTTCCTTTTTTTATATTGTTTTTCTTTTTGAATAAGTGTTTTTGCTTCTTTATAGAGTTAGATTTTGTTAACTTTGAAAGGAAAAGGTTGGGTTTTGTCAATTATTAGTTAAACTCAACGAATTTTTTTTTTTTGAAAAGTAGGAAATATTATATAAGAAAGGAGAAAACACGACACTGTAACTTGGGACTCCAAAACCGTCGGCATAAAAAAATCCCGCAGGGAAAAAAGCCATTGGAAGAGAGGGACGAAGGAACAGGCCACCCAAAACAGCATAGGGGTGGACTATGCAACACCAAAAGAAATACTACGTTTACACCATACACACCAGAAATGAAAAAAATCGTAAACTACCCAACAAAGCCCAAAGAGAAACAACCCCCAATGAATATGAAAAAGATGAGTTTTTTTTTTTTTTTATGTTTAACAAATAAATTATATATATATATATATATATATATATATATATATATATATATATATATATATATATATATATATATATATATATATATATATATATATATATATATATATATATATATATATATATATATATATATATATATATATATATTATATTAATAAAAACTAAAATTTAGACAATCTATTTGATACATCAAATGAATTAAATTCAAAAGAGATAAAAACGAAAAAGACTAACTAGCTTTAAAGTTGACAAATTAAGTATGACTATAATTACAAAATAATGTATGCTTGTTTAAACAAGCGAATTAAAATTAGTTGAATCATGATGATATTTCTTGTATTCCATTCAACATATTATAAGAGACAGAATATAATTCCATAATAATTTTATTTTATATTATTTTGCCTACTATTTTTATTCTGGCTTCGCCTCGGTCATATGACCTTTGTCTTTAGCTTAGCAATAATTTTCATTGTTATATTTTCATTAGTTTTTTTTAAGATATATATTTTCATTAGTTGAGTTTCAAACTAATTATGTTATCCAATTTCAAAAACTAAAAGCTATATTCTTGATTGAATAGATTGGATTTATAAGTTGTTTAATCACAATGAACATAATAGAATGCTAGGCACATTTTCATAATAAGAAGTATGAAGATGACAAAGTTCTAATAAATTTCTAACAAATAACATGATCAACAAAAATTACACTAATAATTCTAATTTGACCGCTCTAATATGCAAATTGAGCACGGTTTGTTGTCATCCAACCCTCTTCAAACTCAAATTCTGATTATGGTTTCTATGAGCGGGATATATCAGATATGATGATGATACTATCACCTAAACCACCAAAACCAAGGCCAAAGACAGCACCAAAATCAAACCAATGTATATGTGTTTGCTCAACTGTGTGGCGTGTGAAGGCGAAGCAGGCGAGGGCGGAGATGCAGAAGGATTTGAAGCATTTACGGTGTTTTCCTTCGAGCAAGTATACTTGCAACGGCTAGGACGAACCGCTCTGTAAACTCCATTGCTAGTTAAAACATAAACATCTTTTTTAAGGTCTTCCCCAAATGAAAAAACATAGCCAAGAGCAGGTCTTGAAGTTCCTGGAACTGAGCTGCATTTTATAGGAGAGTCTGATGCACAACTAAAGGGTAGTAAGCTTGTAGTGAAATTTCCACTATCTTTTGGGAATTCAGTGCCTTCCCATATAGCACCTCCATATAAATCAGCATATAAGTACCTAAAATGTGTCATGAAGATTTCACATATTAGTAGACATAGGGGGTGTTTTAAAGAACCGGTAAGGAAAACAAAAAGTTGAAATTTAGAAGTTCGGAGATTTAAAGAGGATGAGGAAGACTAGAGGCGGATCTAGGACAAATTTAAGTGATCTCGATAATATTTTAAAAAATGTGGTTGATGAGGTTTGAATTTTGGATAATGTTAAATGCTGTCGATTGACAACATTGATGGGGCATGAATCCGCACTTGAGGAAGATTGGAGTGACTTTGAGGGAAGGAGTGAAAAATTAAATTTAGAGGTCGAGATGGATAGAAAATCGAAATGAATGGAAAAGGAAATCATGTGGACGATCATTGAAATCTAGAAAAAAATATATTGATTCATGTAGCGAACCCCATTCTTTTGGGATGAAACTCTAGTAATGTTATTGTTATTGTTGTGGTGGTGAGCATAGGGAAAAAAAGGGTATGAACATAATTATATGAAATCCCTTATTTCATCGGGATAACAAAAAGGTTGCTACAAAGGGTTAATCGGAAATAACTTCTTTGTTATCACCAACAGGGTAAAGCCGTATACATCCAACTACTCTAAATCCCACCCTAGGTGGGAGCCACTAAATGATATTGAGTTAATGAAATGAATGTGATTAACTAGGGTGCATGACGAAATAAATATGTGATATTCCGATTTATAGTATCATCTCAAATGAAGGCGAATTTAGTATGGATTAATGGGTTCAGTTGGCCCAAGCATTGTTCTAGAAAAAGCTAGAAGTTGTCTAGAAGAATACCTACCTTCCATACATGCAAGGGTCGGTTTCAGAACGATAAAAGTAACCACCAGTGATTGATGCTGATCCTTCTTTTGAACTCACAGCAGAATGGTTGTAACCCATCACAGGGAAAATCGGGTTTATGGAGTTCAAGGATGTATTGCCTCCAGGTGATGTTTGAGGAGTAAAAGGATCGCGACCTTCATAAGCTCGCCAACCATAGTTCCCTCCCTTTGTGATTATGTTCACTTCTTCGAACTTGTCCTGTCAAAAATTAGCTTGAATTGTAACTCATGTATAATGCACAATAAACACTAGGTCTCTTTCGAGCTTCTGATGCACGTAGGGAGACCCTTATCAATTAGCGTGTTTGGGAGGGAGCAATGGGTGCATACGGACTAGAGTCCATGCACGGGGTGTGAGTCTGTGACCTATACTTCTATTTTACTCGATCACTTACTAAAAAAGAAAAGGAGATTGTGATGATGGGTATAGAATCAAACCTGTCCGACATCAGTACACATAAAATACGAAGACCTTTCAGCATCAAAACTGCATCTCCAAGGATTTCTTAGTCCGATAGCCCATATTTCGGGTTGCGACTGATTATCATTGATATAGGGGTTGTCTTTTGGGATAGAATAGTTTCCCCATAAACCCTCTGTGCTTATTTCTGCTGCACCTGGATAAGCAAGACAGTTAAATTCTATCAGAAGATCGAAAATTTTAAGAAATTGAGTGCCATACGTGCCAATATCGACATTATAGATAATTGCACAATGAATGCACTTATCCGCCTCTACGACTCAATCACACTCCACATTTATAATCAGTTTCCATGCTACATGAGACAAGAGATCAGTTCCAGTGGTCGTCCACATCAGTTGTTCTCGAACAACTTATTTCATCACACACAACTTCCAAGCACTATACATAATGAAAGCTTTTTATACAACAATCACATAAGAATATCAGCAAGAACTTACTAGGGAAGTTGTTGACGTCAAACCTCATGATTTTACCGAGCAAAGACTTTCTATTTTGAGAAAAATTGTAAGGATCTCCCTTTCCTCCTCCGTCTCCCATCATGAAGTACAAATATCCATCTGGGCCGAAAAGAATTTGTCCTCCATGATGAGAAGTAAATGGCAATCCCATTGTGAATATTCTTCTGACTTCAATAGGGCTAGCTGAAGTTGCCTGAAAAAATTACATTAGTCAACTATTTGATTTACATTTAGTGTCAAGAAACCAACACAATCAAAAGCTTAAGCTGATTGTTAAAACCCCATGATATGTTATATACTCTATCATACCCCTTCGCACGAGAGCCCTTAGGGCTACAAGTGTGAGTACAATGCGTGTCCCCTCACACACGAGTTCGATCTAATGAGCGTTCTGTCATGATGACTTATGAGTTGATACTTGATAACATGTCGAGGAACAAACTCAACCAAAAACTTAAGCTGATGACTGAAGTCTAGGGTAAGTTATATACTCTAGCAATTAGCAATCAAAACACCCCCACCCCCGAAGAAACATTAGAAAAATTGCTTTTGCATCATTAAATTTACCATAGATGGGTTGGACTTGGTATCACCCACTGTGAACTCAGCAACAACACTATGATATTGGCACGGTTGTGCACCGTTATCAGGCGGTAGCTTTGAGGGATCACAGTTAACATCAGAATTACATGCACAACGTCCTTCACACCCAGGCCATTTTGTCTTGTCGCAGTTGAATGAAGCGAAAAACCGACCATTGTCAGTAAATCTAGGATGAACAGCTATACTCATTAATCCAAATTCAGCATCAAAATGTACTATATCACTTAGATCAAGAAAGGGACTTGATTCATCAAGCTCAATAACTCCAGCTGATCCTTCGCGGGGCAGTGTAGCCAACCAAATCTTTCCTTGTTGATTCGAGAAGAAAGCTCGGTCTGAGCCATCAGGATGAGGCACCATACTAAGGTAAGACCCATTACCAATTTTCTCAAGGCACAAACCGGCTGGGCTATCCGGGGTCTCTGATGTATTGTTTAAAGATACAGGCTCACCACTGAAGCATAATAATTCATCACTAGAAGCTTCACCTAAGGCCTTACAGAAATCAGTTTTCGACTGCCACATATCTGTTAATTTGGTCTGATTCGAATCGACAGCTGATCCGGCTTGGCGGAGTAAGGATGGTGCAAATGGTGAATTTAACACTGATACATTCATACAAGTATCCCACACTTTCGAGCAGAAGTTGTTTGCTGCTTGATCGGATTGCGATGAATTTAAGGACATAGTAGAGTTGCACAGGACAGGAACTGAACGCGGTTCGCTGTTTATTCTGAACAACTCTGCTGAGAATTGATCACATTTCTGCAATGGTCAAAACCCAACATAAGAAGAAAATGTGTCATACATTACAGAGTAAAACAACTCAAAGAATGTGACAGTTTGGCTTATGCAAGTACATGATCTTAAGGAATGACTTATTTAGCTGATGTTATGGTCCCAAAATTTTTATTCAAAAACTTCATCCACTAGTTAATATTTGATTGCTCGCCGTCAAGTAATCAATTGAACCAAAAACTTAAACTGATGGTTTAATATTAATATATTTTGTATACTCTATCACGCCTCCTCACACACACAAAAGCTTTTGGGTTAGAAGTGTGGATTCAACACACGCTCTCCTCATACATGACGCAAAATATTGTACTCGAAATATTGACGGATGAATGAGATTTGAGCTCGTGACCTTTAGTCACGTTGGCTTCTGACAGCATGTGAAGGAACCAACTCACTCAAAAGCTTAAGTATTATACTATCATTTATAACACGAACAGTGAAATGTAATTTGCTAGTAAGTTCGCCTTTTGGATTCGGGATTCGCTCAAAATGGTTCAAAAATGCCTAAAACCGACCATAATTCGTGTTTTTCGATTCACAATTCGCGAGACGATTAGCAAATCATGTGACATTGAACGCGAAAAACAAATGATAGATAATATCATAGAAGGGAAAGATAGACTTACAGCACAAAGTACTGATTTCACAACAGAGGCACAAGCAGGATCAGATATATTCATAGACTGAAATTCCTTCTGCAGCTGCACATCTTGTGTTGAATTGCAACATGAACTCCCATTATAAGGACAAAATTTCAAGGGTTTCTTCAAGGTAATAGGAAAGCCTTTACCAAAAAACCAAAGCTCCTCAAATGAGACAAGTCAAAAAACCATAATAATTTGAAATCGAGGAAGGATGTAACAGACAAACTTACTTGAATCAACGCAAAGAGGATGAGACGACAAATTAGCAGCAAGACATAGTAAGCTAAACAGATAAAAGCTAATAGTAATATAAGGAAAACCCATCACAGAAAGAACTCAAAAAATGCCAAATCTCTAAAACCCAAATCAATAGGGTATCATTCCTTGCAATCTGCAGGAAAATAATTTCTGGGTATTGAAAATTTTTCCAAGATCAGCCAATTTAATTATAGAATCATCTTTCATTATTGGTGCATTTTAAAAAAATACATATTTTCCTCTTACAACTCAGCTTTTAGAAGAAATTGTTATTTAATTCTAGCCCACCAAATCAACAACCTAACCAAATGTTAGAGTTGACCAATCTTACATCATAGCATAAGAGGATAATAGCCAACTTTACAAGTTGACTTCATCCAGTTTTTCAGAATTGTAAACCAAAAGGTATGGATCTTGGTTGGTTTACTGTGTTTTCTGCTGATATTAAATGCTGTTCTTAAAGTCATAATAATTAAATCTGATTATTTTCTATATTTCAAGTGGTATTATACATGAATATGATCAGAATTCAAACCACTCATGTGAAGAAAAGCCCACTTGCATATCCTAGCACAAGGAGATAAAGTAGGCATTGATTTTCCAGTCATAATGAAGAAATAGCTGACCCATTCACATAGTGTCAATGTGTCTTACACAATCTAGTTCAATTTCATATTGCCACCAGGAACTAAAACAGCCACCATCACCTAATAGAGTGCAGACTCGGCGACTATAGTGCAAAAATACGGTTTCAGTCATAAGTCATAACAAGGAATTCGCGGTCAATGTGGCTCTATTTTAGACGTGATAAACACAAAAATCTTTAAGATACGGTCATGATACGGTGATGTGACCTTGTTTTTGCACTATGTCGTCTGTCAGAGTTTCGGATTGTAGTGTTTTGAGAAATTCTAAATGTATGATGTCTTACCCTTATTATAGTAAGGGCATAAAGGTTCTATAAAAACCCGATTTAAGATTAAAACGAATATATACATATTTGTAAAACAAACATCAAACAAATTAATGAGAACAAGAAAAATCATAATATGGGTCTTGTTCAATGAAGCCTAATGGTCAAGTTTGACAAACTTAAACCTTTTTTTACCCAAAATGAACAAAAAGAAGATATGGGTTGGTGAGCTTTTCCAGTTCTACAGATTATTTGTTTGAGCTTCAAAGTGAAAGCTTGATCATTCAAGTCAGCAAATGGCTAAAAGTAATGAAAAGGACAGGAGAGCAGTAAAATAACAAGAGACAGATGGTTCACAAGATCACAATTGTATTAGATAATGCTAAAAAATGATAAAAGAACCACCTAATACCCAATAGTGAGTCAAAACAATAGGACAGTTGACAATTAAATAATCAGCAAAAAGTCAAAGGAAAGAAGGAGAAACCAGGAAACATGTAAAGTGTCTGCATATAGGACAAGATCTTACTCACTACTAGAATACTGTCTATTCTTTTCTCTATAAAATAATCGTCCACATATATTCTTCTTCTCCATTCATTTCGATTTTCGACCATCTCAGTTTGTAAGTCTAGATCTTTCACATCATTTTTCACTCTGTCCTCCAAGTCATCTTCGGCTTATATTTTGGAATCTTGGTTTATGATTGTAGGTTGTGACTAAGTTTTACTGATCTGGTTGTCATTTAGCTTACCGCTCACCCTTCTCTTTTATCCGGGCTTGCTACTGCGACAAACACTCACAGGCAGAGTTCTCTTAATAAACACAAAATATAGCAATGTACACCTAAACAAGTGTTGCTTTTACTATATGTTTCCTTATCATGTATAAACTCAACCAACCAAACTGAAAGAATGTATGATCCAAGAGGACCTGGTATGCTAATAATATTGAATGTGGTTTCTATATCTACAACTTCATATAACTCACAAGCAATTGTGGGAAACCATGATATGTACCCATCATATTTGATACTGCGTAAAGAGACCTGCGCACATCCTAAGCAATCACTATGTGCCCGATGCCCATCATCACCAAACTAGTAGCCTTGAAAAGAAGTCTCGCCCATCCTTTCGTATGAAGAATATGATTGGAAACACATTCTACGATTGTCCTGGAATATGTTTCGATAAATCTGAACCAACATTGCTGCACTCAGACATAGAAAACCCTGAAATGGAAAATTCCAATCATTTTAGACATCAAGTTATGCAGTGAACCGAATGCATCTTCATACAGCCTGCCCAATCCGATAACCATTGAGAGTAAAAGGGAAAAAGGAAAATGTAGGCATGAATACAAGGTTACTTGAGACGAGTACATCCGAAAGAAGCAGTGCATCTGCTAACATAAAAGCCAGAAACAGCAAGCAATATACCAGCAGAATGATGAATTGTGTTGCTTCATCAACAATGATCAGTTTGCTAGCAATCCGTAGGCTGATGACAGACGGATTTACTCTGATAATTATAAGCACAGCAAGTGAAAGACCCGATTACAACCAAGAAAAAGCTTGAATTTAGCTCATTCTAATAGTATTGGAAAGGATACAAGAGAACTCAAATTAGAGATGGGTTTTGTACTTGAGAAATTTTAAGAGAATATTGTAGTTCATAGGATTGTATACTTTTCGGCTTATGTTACAAGACCAAGAACATCTTGTAGTAGTAATATGTTTTCTTTACGTAGTGAAGTCATTGTTTCACACATTGATTCAATATATTACTTAAAGGAAGCCAATTTGACGGTGTGATAATCGCTTTGAGATGAAAGCCATGCCAATGGTAATCTTCCAAAGTTCCAGAATGTAGTAGATGGCTTCTCAAGCAATCAGAGACCAATATCAACAAATTTAGTAGCTAAGCCATGTAACTTCATCAACTAATTTAGTTTACATCCACACTAACTCCAATGTTATGTTTGGATGGATGGATGGAAATTGAGGAAAACCAAGGGGAGGGAAACAGGTGGAGGAGGTTATGGGATGTTCAACATGTTTGACTGTACATGGCCTCAAAAAAGTATAGGCCTCAATATTAAATTACGTAGTATATGTTAAGTGTTTAAAGACATATAGTTGTTAAAAAGTATCATAATTTTTAAATTGCATAGGTCGATTTATCAATTTTGCTCCACCTATGAACAAAGGGAATATATTAACATTATTTGGATACCAAGGAGGGGAACCAAGGGAAGCGAATTGGAGGGAATCGGAGAAATCTTTCACATTCTATACAAAACATATCCTTCCGACATCAGAAAAACTTAGAAGAAAAACGAGTTGCTCTTCCATCTCCTTCCCTTCCCTCTCTTTCTATTCCTTCTAAAACTGTTATCCAAACGTAGTGTAAGCTTCAGACACATCCTTTGAAAGCACACTCTCCATTAAATGTTAGTCCAACCTCAAGCTTTTCCAACCTTTGAGTGAAAATTCAATCTCATATGACCTTACCACTTGTACCAACTATGATAGTTGAGATTCACTCACCCCAACTCTTGAGTCTCTTACCTACACTTCCAACACACTTTGTCCAATAAAATGTTCACAAAGTCTTGTGTGAGACGGTCTCATTGTGAGACGCTCTCTATACGTAGACTGAATAACACAACTAATAAAATTATTAGCACATGAGCTCTTTGTATAAAGTTCTTGTCACCGTGAGACGTTCTCACAAGAGTACCCTAAAATGTTTAGAACAACTTAATGCATTGGGGATTGAGTATCACCAGCCTACCCAAAATAACCTAAATTTTTAGAAGGATATTTCCTTGTAGAGCATAATATGAAAAATTAGTAAAACCTGAACATGGGGAAATATATCAGATAGGAATAAGGTCAATTCATGCCATCAAATCTGGTGCTAGTCAAACAAACATCATAAATTATGATCAATCAAGTATGCTAAATTATACAAAACCCACATTTCTTAAACCCACAAAATTAAGCAAATATAATCGAATAATAAACCTAATTGGAAACCATATGATCAATTAGCTAATCAATAAAAGTGATAAGGCGATTATAAAAAGAATTGACATTCATAAATACAGAAAGCATGAACAGCCAAGAACAAGAACAAACAAACCGCCCGAACCGGTGACCGGTCAATGATTCCAGTTATTTCCAGATTTAGTTAACCAAATCAAGAAATACCCAGCAGGTCAGCATTAAAGCGTGACATTAGAAATGGAGACTTTGGACCCACAAAGAATGCCCAGTAATAGGCGGTGGCAGCAAAGGGGTGTTTGGCAAATTAACGTATCGAGCAATTTTAGATTATTTTTGATGTGAATCGAAACTTGAGTTGTCAAATCAGGTCAAATCAGGTAATGCTAGTATTTGGTAAATTAGCGGGTTGAAACAACTTATTGATACGAATAAGCTGTTTTTGAACGAGGTGCTTATAGCAGCGGGTTCAAAATCAGCTGGTCAAATTAGCCATTATTATCAGCTGGTCAAATTAGCCATTATTATCAGCTATCAGCCATTTGCCAAACAGATAGATGCAACCTTTGGCTATCATGCATGCTCATGCCTATCAAGGCCGGGTAGATTAGAGATATAGTTGGAATTTAAGGGTAGAAGAGTAATTCCATAGGTGGAATGCTGGTTAACTCCATATGCTTCTATTGGTTAAATG
Source organism: Amaranthus palmeri (assembly GCA_019776075.1). Classification (NCBI taxonomy): domain Eukaryota; kingdom Viridiplantae; phylum Streptophyta; class Magnoliopsida; order Caryophyllales; family Amaranthaceae; genus Amaranthus; species Amaranthus palmeri. The sequence goes on along the minus strand of JAAKBH010000002.1, from coordinate 2,192,547 downwards.
GTATGAACAATTAAATTGGGTGAATAATACACTCCCTGCGATTCAGTTTACTTGTCCAGTTTACTTTTTGGTTACTATTCATTAATCATTTTTAATTTGTATTTTGCTCTTAATCTATAAGGTAAAATATAGTCATGTGGGATCTTATTTTGTTCGTCTCAATGCAAAGATTATTAATATCAAATTTTTATAATTTTTAATTTTACACAATTAAAGATATTAAAGGTTAAAATGTTGTCTCGACATGTGTGAAAAAGGTAAACTGGACAAGTAAACTGAATCGGAGGGACTATTAATTATAGATAGAACTCATAGAAGAAATTGAAAGAAACATTTTAGTAATTATAGCAGTTCAAAAGTGATGTGACTCGAAAACTCCAATCGAAATCGAAAGTATCGGATTCGAAAATGCGTTTCACGCAGTCTGATGTGCATCTTGTTTTAGCGGAAATTTTTTTGCTAAGAATTTCGCACTAAAGCATGTTTGATTTGCCGTGTGGGGACCGTCTTCAAACTATTTCCATCCTTAAATTCAAATTTATTTTCTGTTAGATAATAGTATTTTTTAATAATTATTGATTTAGTTGCATTTTAGACCTATATTATCGGTCATTAAACCATAAACATGTAATTATGTAAAACTGGTAATAAAGTTTAAACATATTTTGAAATCCTACTTCATTGAACCCAATAAATTTGAGACTAAATTTTAAGACCCTATCTTCCAAAGATTTGAACAACCTTGATCGTTCATTTGGAACATCGGGTTGATTTCGGGTTAAGTGTTTCGGGTCGGTTTAAAATTGGGTTTTACCTTCACATTGATTTTTACATGATTGTAGAACCATTTTTAAGTCGGGTGAAATCGAATTCAGTTATAAAGTCGGGTGTCTATCGGATCATCAGGTCTGTTTTGAACACCTCTACTTGAAAGCATGTACAAAGACAGGAAAGGATAAAGCTTTCATTTATTTCTATCCAAGATTTGTGGATAGAGTAACATGTCTAAAATCATGCATGTCTTTGGAGTCCAAAATAAAAATCTGGCCTTTGGGAAGTGTCCTTTGGGAACTGACTTTTTTGGTCCAATCCATCCAAAGCTTCATTCATCAAAGGTCAGTTAAAATCTCTAAATATCAAACATCAAACTAACTTGGAAGGACTGAATATGACCTTCCACGTGGTTTTCCTTGTTCATTAATAAGACTCTGTACTTTACGAAATTTATCTCATTTTTCTTTTACAAATTATTGCGGACACTCCAAGACCCCGGTATCTTGCTTAAGGCAGGGTTCGGGTGATGAGTTTTCTTATAGACTAAAAGATGCGGACAAATCATATCCGGACCCCCCAAGGAGGGAGTAAAGAGAGATGCGTGCAGTCAAGAAACCCCCAAACTGATATCTGCGACTGCGCCTAGTAGGGCGAACCCCAAACCTTTTGTTTCACATGTAGATGCTTTATCCATTGAGCGACAAGCGATTTTGGTTAGCATAAAATGGTTTATTCGTGAGACGCGTTATATAGATGGGTTTAATTGCCCAACTAATACAAAATATGAGTATATGAGCCCCTTAATTGAGGTTATACTTATATATCATCGAGAGACAGTCTCTTGCGAAAGTAGTTGTTTTTCTTTTTAATTTGTTCTATTTATTTATCTCATTTCTTTTTTATTATGACTTACGCTTTTTTCAGCTCATTTATTTTTAGAGTCGCATTTTTTTAATTTTCCAACTAAATGCCGATGGGGCGAATTTGGTAATTTCCGTGTAGTAAATGATCCTAACATGGAATTCTCGACAAATGGCACTATAATGTGGCATTACTTGCACTAATTGACTAACAACATATGGCAAGAAGGGGTCGTCAATTATTATAGAACATAAATAGAGGTGTTCATTCGGGTGATCGGGTCCGAAACCGACGGATGTCATTCGGTTCGGTTGTATTTAGGATCGGTTGTGTTTCGGCGGGTCGCACTCGGGTCGATTAGTCACGGTTCGGTTAAAAGGTCGATTATTCGAGCTATCGGGTTAACATCGGTTCGGTGTCGTTTGAAGTTCGGGTTGAGTGTTAATCGGACATTTATCGATCATATCAAATGGATTGTCCCTTAGGATTGGTCACTTTTGAACAATCTATATTTATATTTATAGAACATTTATCGATAATATCAAATGGATCCGTCACCTTCCCTCACCTTTCGGGTGAGATTTTAAATATGATGAAAATGCTGATGAACATCGATCAAATGAAAATATCTTCGCGTGTAATAGTCTGATTTAATTATTTGGTTTTGTTAATCAATTTGAATACAAAAATAAATTACAATTACTTCTATATATGAAGTACAAGATATTTTGTCAAATATCCGCCCAAGCAATTAATATGGTAAAATATTTAACTAATGTATTATCCTTATTTGACCAACTTTATCTCACTATAAAAAGCTAGAGAAAAAATTAGAGGTAAACCTTATATTAATAGCAATGAGTGTGATATATAAACTTCATATTATTCATATGATTTAATGAGTTATTTAAAACTAATTAAAGTGGTCGTTACTATTTCAATTCAAAAACTACTAATTGTACAACTTGATAGGAAATATTTAATGTCAAATCATCAACAATAAAAAAAAACAAGTTATTAAAAATTAATTGATGGATAGCAACATATTTTTAATTATCATGAGATACTATAATGTGTTTACTTTACAAAGATAGTATGATTGCATAACTTTTGAAATTCAAATAATGTACATGAATCAAACAAAAAATCGCACAACTTTCCTACACAATAATAATTAATTGAAACAATAGTACATATATCTATAACTATTCATATGCGAATTAACCTCTAATCAGCTTGCTTTTGAGATAGAATGCTGATAGAATATCCGTCCTATATACGTTTAAAAAATTACCTATACAACAATCCATACTCTCCAATGAGCTACCTAAGCTCAAAGGTTTCCATTGAACTTGAGGGTGGAATTATTGGACATAAGATACTTTTTTTAGTACAGGGTAAGCTAAGGAGGGGCAGCGAGAATCGAACCCAGATCATTATTCCTTATAAGAAAGTGGTATATGTTCTAACTGAAATAAGATCCGATTTTCAAAGATCTCTGAATCTGCCTTTACGCTAGTTACTTTCTCAGTGCAAAACGTAGTCTTCTCAACACAACAAATCTATAAAACACCCTTGTCCTAAAGAACAAGGCAAGAGCAACAAGAAAACCCAAGAAGCTAACAAAAGCCATGACAAAAAAGGAAATCATAAAGCAACGTACACCAATACATGAATTATGACCTTCTTGGGCAGCTTCTTCATCATAGATATGCCCAATTACCCAAACTGATAGGACATATGTTCCTAAGGGATTCCCAATTGCAATAGCATTATAGATTGTTCCCATATGTAAAACCCCAAATATTTCTGAAGCAATTGTAGGCATTAAACTCCATAATGCACCATAACAAATCCCTACTAAGATAGTTCCTATGTACAAATTTCCTATAAACCCTGCACCAATTATTATATGTCCGACTGTCATAGCTCCTAGGGCGATAGCCATCACTAATGGTCGCGCCCATCCTTTTTGTCGTAGTAGTGCATCAGATATGTATCCTGCACCAAACCGACCAAAAAAGTTCCATATCGACCAGAGTGAAACCAATGTGTTCACTCTGGTTGTGTCGTACCCATACGATTGGCCTAATTGACTCATGTTGTTAATAGTAGCAAGACCCGATCCCATTCCACATAGAATTGCTATAAACAAAAGCCAAAAGTTCACATTTTTCATTGCTTCTAAGAGATTCATGCTTACATCTTCACACATTAACTCATTGTTTTGATCTTCGTCTAGGACTTTTTCGTCAGGCTGATTTGAATCAGAACTGAACGGTAACTGATCAGATTTTATCAAAAGTGGTTGCGATTTTTCCTTGAGTTTTGCTTCGTTTGCGATTTTTAGAGGCAACGAGAGGAAGAGTAGGAGGAGTACGAAGACAAGAAGGCGCGCCCATTGAGGAAAGACGAAAAAGTCCTCCATAATGAGAATGATCATGAGATATGCAGCTAGAAGCATAGAAACTATGGACATTGCATTTAAGTGTTTCTTGTCATCAGGTCCTTTTTCTGGGCATAGTCTTACCATTGACATTAGGGATAATGAGACTATACTTGGTAATAATGCTAGCATTAGTATATATGTGCTTGGATTTCCACTGAAAAATACTTTGAATATTTGGATCAAGATTGCTCCACTCAATCCTAGAAATCCCTGCTCATCATGTAAAATCATCAAGAATTAGAAAAACAACAATACAATTAAGTAAGAGTGTTATTCTCGTGAGAGACCGTCTGATCTGGTGAGAAAAACTTCAAATAAGGAGCCTATATGCTAAAATTTGTGTTAGTTGGACTTGGGTTATTCAACCAATATATAAGCAGCGTTCTACGGTGAGACTGTCTCAGACAAAAGTTAGTAATTAAGTAATTAATGATGACTCAAAAAAGCAGAGAGCAAAAATAAACAATAAATTTTGAGACTCTGTTTTGTTTATCTTATAGGAGTATTTATTTTTAATGTTTTAGGGGTGAAATCAAGTAATTTAAATAAACAATACTCCCTCCGTCCCATTTATTTTGTCCACTTTACTTTTTGGTTACTATTCACTAATCACTCTTAATTTGTATTTTGTTCTTAATCTATAAGTTAAAATATAGTCACGTGGGATCTTATTTTGTTCGTCTCAATGCAAAGATTATTAATATCAAATTTTTATAATTTTTAATTATACACAATTAAAGATATTAAAGATTAAAATGTTGCCTCGGCATGTGTGCCCAAAGTAAAGTGGACACAATAAAAGGGATGGAGGGAGTAGTATTTTAGTTTGTATTTAATTTTTAATCTTTAAGTTAAAACATAATTATATTTTAATTCATCTTAATTGTAAATTTAATTTAAATCATCTTAAACTAATATTTGAGGCTTCTTAATTTGGGGAGTCGTGTACAATTGACAATTTCAAACAAGCTCATAATCACCCTGACAAAAGATTAAAGATTAACCTCCACATTCCATATTACTTAAACTCTTCATTTTACCTTATGTATTTCATGTTTAATTCTTGACATTTGTACATATTATATGACACCCGAACACTTAATTGTGAATTAAAATCTTAGTTTTCTTTCTTTAGAATTACTGACTCAAATAAATAGACTCGTACCCAAATCCAGGTAACAAAAACTATGCCCAAAAATTACAATTTTTATATTTAGTATACAACAAAATGTGACATAACATACCTTCATAAGCCCTACAACAGTCCCACTATAGTCAGGAAAATTCTGAACAGAATTAACCACATTCCATGTATTGAAAAATGTTTGGGAATGTGCAGCTAAGAACATAAATCCACACATTACACCCACAGGTGGTTTAGGAATCAGCCCAACCACAGCTAACCACATGAACAAATACCCTATAAACCCCTCGGCCGCGCCCAACAAATGAACCATCCAGGGCACGTCATAACGGCCGTGCCCTGCGATGGCCGATGTATAGAGCAAACCCGATAGGACACCGGCATTTGAGCCGATGTCCTTAAACACCGAGACGGTGTCTAGGGTGGCTTGATCATAAGATTGAGAAGATTTAAGAACAGGGGAATATACACTAAATGTGTAGGATGCACCTATTATTGCTTGTATCCATATACTTGCAGCTGTTGATATCCATCTATTTTTGGAACTTTCCATGCTTATATGCTAGATTGCTACTTTTTTTCAAGAAGAATTATGTTTTTTGAGTGAGGATAAAGCTAGGAAAAGTGAGCTTAATAAATAGAGATGGTTAGGATATTTTTTGTTCATATATGGCCTACTTGCTAATTGGTACAATTTTAATAATTCTTATTTGTTGCAGGTAGGGGCGGAGTAAAAGTTGAAAAAAATTTTGAAGGTCTTGTGCAATTTCGAAAATTATGATATGTTTTTATCAATTTTGTATCTTTAGACACTAAATATATAGTACTCCGTATTACGTAAGTTAATATTGAGGCCCTCAAATTTTTTGGGGTGGAACATGCTGAACATGCTTAGAACCTCCCCTGGTTGCAGGAACTTTTCTTGATCTTTTTCAAGTTGAGGGGCTTTTTGGGTGTGCTTTTTTTTTTTATGAGTATAAATTGTCGTTTTTCTTTCCTCTCCTGATCCTACTCGTATTTTCCTATGGTCGAATACTCAAGGTATGATGATGATGATTTGAAAATTAATTGATTTCAAGAGAAGTAATTCATCAGACTTATATATTCGTCCACCTCTCTTTAATTTTACGACACGAAAAAGTACTATTATTGGTGTGATTAATTAAAGAATTTATGTTCGATTTGGTTTCTTTGAGAAATAAAAAGACCTTAGTGGCTTGGAGACATAGTCTAGTCATTTTCTTCGTTAAATAGAGTATTTATTAATAATTGATTGGTTGAACATTGTTGAGTTATAACTTAAAGTCAATTAGACTACTTTTTAATATAATTATTATTATAAGTAAATCAACGAAAGTAAAAGTAACATAATAAATTAATATTTGAGTCTCTTATACTTTTCTTGCAATTTTTTTTTTTTTGATGCATGAGACTTTTTTTTATGGGACTTTTGATAATATTCCCATTTTTTTAACTAAGAACCAAAATATTCCTAATTCTATGGAAATTAGCCTAATTATACCCATTTTCTTAACTTTATTGTATGTTTTTAGTGTAGGGTATCCATGAGAAATTCTAAACAAGTACTATTCGTGAATTTGAAAGTAATAGTATTTTTGTAAAAAATAAAAATAAAAATTGAAGGGGCGAATTTGAAATTATACTTTTATGAGTATGTGTACATTTAAGGCATAAAACTTGTAAATCTAAATTTTCATTTATAAATTATTGAGTTGAATTAAGTGAACTTATTATTGTCATATAAAAAGTTTTAAATTAATAAAAAAAATAATACTCCATTCGTTGTTTGGTTCTTCTCATCTACTTTTTGCACAATTTTCAAAATAATTTTTCAGTCTTAATATCATTAAATACGCATTATAAAGATTATAAAAAAATATTGATAAAAAAGTACTTATATATTGAAACGAATCCAATAAGATGATATATTTTATTTTATACAAATCACTTAAAAATCTTTGTCAAATTTCTTTTTCTTTAAAATGAATATTCTAAATGAGAAAAACATTTGAAATCGAGAAGTACTCTTTAACACTCAATTCACATAATTACATTAAAAATGGCAATATAACAAATTTAATGAGACGGAGAAACGGAGAAATATGATAATATAGTGGTAAAACTTGTTCAAGTCTGGGCCTCATAATTAACAAGACTAGACAAAGGCAATGGACAATGGGTCATTAAAATAGAGACAAATAAATGCTTAGTATTCTACGTGAAAAATGCTAATTATAGGTGTGATCTCAAACAGAAAATGAAGGTATTAACTGGTGAAAACCGTAACTGGTGATACACAAAATGTTGGTAGTACTTCAGTTTTTCTCCAATCTATTCGTGATTTTTTTACAATAATCTCATCTATTAATTAATCATGAATAATCTCAATTTTAGAGGCATTTTTTTTGAGTAACCCGGTGACCGGATGACTTGTTATACCAAGTTTTATTCTAAAAAAAATAAATAAAAATAAAATGTCGCAAAATGTTGAAAAAATGTTCAAAAAAATTTATGACCTTATTTTCAATTTAATTGGTGAATTACCTTATAGCAGCTCATCGGGTTAGCCAAATTTACTCTAGGCAAATACCCCTTAAAGTTTGGATTATTCGTGGTTAATAATAGGTGGAATTATTGTAGGAAAATCATGAATATGTTAAATTATTCTAAATAATTTTTCCATAAATAATAAATCTATTTTGATTGGTTGGTGCATGTTTGGATATACCTGATAATGGTGAATTATTATGCTCTACGTAACTGGACAATTGGTTAGTACTAAATCGTATAGTTGTTCAAAATAAATTCGATAATTTGACATTTATCTAATTTTGTAATTGAATTTTATTTTAATCCAACCTCAAAACAAATTTACAATCGTGTGAAAAAGAATGTTCATACAAAATTTTGTTAATTTTAAACTGATTTGATAATCAAAACCGATATATCAATGCGATGATCCGAATAAAAAACTCCAGTTAGTAGTATGGTGTGTCGTCTAACCATGTGAGTGCTGACTGGGCACCATATCTGAATTATATTCCAATTTCCTATTTAGATGAACAAAATTAACCATACGAAAGGCAAGGCCACCCTTAAATTTCCTTTTATGATAATTCTTTTATTTATTTATTTTTTTTTTTTATTTAAAGTAATTTTATTTATTATTCTCATAAAAAATATTTTTTATTCATATAATATATATATATATATATATATATATATATATATATATATATATATATATATATATATATATATATATATATATATATATATATATATATATATATATATATATATATATATGTTGATCAAAAGAAAAAAAATAGCCCTAGTCATCATAATTTTAATATTTTTCATTATGTTTATGTGGTTTTTACATATTTTTCACAAATTTATTTTTTATTTTTATAATGGTTATGGTTTACATGTTTTTTACTGACTTTATTAATTGTAACATTTTTTTATGTTTGTGGTTCTTGCCGTTTTTCACTAACTATATTTTAGCATTTGTTTTTTTATTAATGTTTACGGTCTTTACATTTTCTCCATTAACTATATTATTTAATAAATTAATATTTTTAGCATTTAATTATTTAACATTTTTTTAATTCATGAACATTCGATATATGGAAAAACAACAAATTCTTTGTCAATTGGGTCTTTGTCAATTGGGTTTTGATGGATTGATCGGATTAGATTAAATATTGACAATTGTAATAAAAGTCCAAATGGAATATGGTTGTGGGTAGTTACAACTTAGAATTTGGCTTAAACACACCCTGAAGCCCATATTGAGGTTGGACCATTACTCAAACACAAATTATTATTTGAGACGGTCTTACTGTGAAATATGTCTCATATTTGGATTAAATAGTCTAATAATAAAAATATTGAACTTATGGGCTTCTTGTTTTGAGGTCGTCTCACCGTAAGACAATCTCTTAGAAGAGGAGATGTTGCTTAAATACAATATAGACGTGGAGACGTGTTGTTTGAGAATATTGGTTTCTCTATTAACGTTGTATACTTGTAGACCTTTTAATTTTTTATCTGACCAACGTTGATCCAAAATCAAATCGAAAAAAGGAGTCTTAACCAAAAATTTTAACTCATAACATGAAGATAACCCGAGCCAAAAATACCCAAGAAATTAATTAGGTCAAACCCAACCATAGCTCGAGTTTGACGTCTTTGACTTGTTCTCCCGAAGTATAAAATATTACTCCCTCCGTTCCTTTTTGTTTGTCCACTTTAAGTTTGTCCACTTTTAGAGAGAGAAATTGAAATTAGATTTTTGAAGTATATATTGATGATAAAATATATTTATATGAGATCTTGTTAGATTTGTCTTGATGTAAAGTTTTTTAATATGTAATTTTTATAATTTTTATGATGCGTACTTAGCGATATTAAGGCTTAAAATTTGCTAAAAAATGCGTGCAAAAGGTAAAGTAGACAAATAAAAAGGAACAGAGGGAGTATGTTTCATTTCATCTTTTCTTAGTTGAAATTCACTATATTTCTGATTAATGTTTGTTTGTAAAAATCTTAAAAATATCATATTATGGATCATTTTTTGATAAATATTTTATTAACAATTATTATGTATTTATTTTTAGATGGAATCGAAAAAGAACATCAAAATGTTAATTCTCAGGTTGAAAGCTAAGTATATGTCTTCATACAATTAATTATTTATAAACTTCCTCCGATCAGGGGATATATCTGAAAGTGCCTAATTATCTAATACTCTATACTTTACACACGTATACACTAATTTATTATTAAATATCTCTAATTATAAATAATTAAAAATTATAAAAAATTAATATTAATAAAATTGATGATAAGATAAATCAAACAAAATCATATTTGACCATCAACTTATAAATTCAATAAGATACAAATTAAAATTGAATAATGAACACCAAATAAAAAGACATCCGAGCAAAATAAGGGTAATATTCTCACCGTTCTTTAAAGTTGTTCTCATTTGTCATTTTAGGCTAATTTATTTGTTGTTCCTCTAAAAATTATATCTATTTATATCACAAATTTATGACATAATAATTAACCTTGTCCATTTCCATTTTAATATTTTATTACTATTTAATTATTGTTCTCACATATTTTCGACTGACTTCATTTTAACAATTTTATAATGCTTATGCTCCCTACATATATTTCCCATTAACTTTATTAAACATTTTTTAATAGCTATAGTCCCAATATTTTTCCACTAATTTTATTTTTATATTTTAAAATCCTTAGTCCTCACTTTTTCTCCATCAAATTTATTATTCAATAAAATAACACACATTTTATCTAAAAGTAACTATTTTTTTTGTTCCGATAAGCATTCCTAGTGGGAATAACTTAACACAATATTGAATAAGATAGTCTTATTATATTGTAAGACTATTTCTATTGGGCTAATCCATATACAATTAATTATATCTTGAAGTGTACAGGTCTTCTCTAGAGAGACCGTCTATAGTATAAACGTCTCTCAAGAGCCCAACCCATATCTCCCTTTTAACTTGCAAAACAACTAATTAGTTTTTTTTTTAATTTATAAATTGTACAAACCCAAACTTGAGACGTCTATTGTATAGACAGTCTCAAGTAAAAATTTGTGGATCAAAAAATATTAACTAATTATATGACGCGCGCGTCTGACACGGTCTCAAACAAGACGAGATGATCATAACATAAAAGGAACATTGGGGTACTAATGAACAAAAGACAATAAAGGGTACGTACCTTCATTAGCCCAACAAGTGTACCACTATAATCAGGAAAATTCTGAACAGACGTAACAACATTCCAAGTATTAAAAAACGTTTGAGAATGTGCAGCAACGAACATAAATACACACATTACAGGAACAGGGGGTTTAGGTATCATTCCAACAACTGCTAACCATATCATAAAGTATCCCAAAAACCCCTCCGTGGCACCCACCGCATGCACCACCCATGGGACACCATGCCGGTGGCGTCCCGAGGTGGCGGCGCTGTATAACAACCCCGATAAAACACCGGCATTGGTGCCGATATCTTTGAAGACTGAGACAGTGTTAAGAGTAAACTGATCATAAGATTGGGATTTTTTCAATGCAGGGGAGTATATGCTGAATGTATAGGCTCCTCCTATTAATGCTTGGATCCATATACTTGCTGTTGTTGCTATCCATCTGCTTTTGTTTTTGTTGTTGGAGTTTTCCATATGGGTTTGTTTTTTGATTAATTAATTGTTAGTTTTTGATCGAGTATAGGGTAGGCTGAGGAAAGGAGACCGGAGAAAAGGTAGCGAGAATTTGGAAAAGGGTATTGTTTCACCTGAGATAAAATTCGATTTTCTGCTAGCTTTGTTGCTTGTTGCTAGTTTTTTGAGTATAGAGTTGGCTGAGGGAAGGGGCTAGAGAATTGAACACGGGATTTTATCTGGAAAAGTGATACTTGCTTTGCCTGAGAGAAAACCCGTTACTCTGCTGGATTTTGTTGTTTGTTGCTGGTTTTTTTAGTATAGTGTAGACTGATGAAAAGAAAAAGGTTTGGACACAGCGAGAATAGAATTAAGGAGCTTAGAAGTTAAACGTACTGATGCTTAGTTTTAACTGAAACAAGACTCAATATTATGGAGCTTGCAAAACGTACTGAAATTTAGTTTTAACTGAAATGAGACTCGATTTTGTGATGATTTTACAACAATTATAAGTTATGTTTTTAAGGAGGGAAGAATATTTATTATAAGGTAGAGTGATATATATGATTAAATAGGTATATAGGATTACTTATAAGTAGGGATTTCCTTTATGCATGGAATGATTATGATGGCCATATAAAGAGTAATAGGATTGTTTGGGGTGGAGTAAAAGAATTTCTATTGCTTGGTTTGGGTCATTTTCTATGTAGGAGACAAAGGTACTTAAGATAACAAGTTTTTGATGTGAATGTCATGAAAATACTTCATTTTTTGCCTTAATTGCTGGAGATTTTTGTTGTGATTAAAAGTCATTGGTTGGTTTCTTTCTTACCCACCATTATTGAATTAATTAAAAAGTAATAAATTCACAGATTTTTGTATGTGACAGTCTCATGTACCGTGAGACATGTTTCATATTTAAGTTGAATAACCTAATAATAGAAACTTTTGGTTTATATGCTTCTTGTTTTGAGGTTATACAAGACGGATTGTTGTAAGTAAGGACCATTATATAATAAAACCGTCTAAAGTTGTTTTGTCGCATTTTTTGTCACTAAAGGACTTTTGCGACAAGAACGGTGACATAATCCTTATTGTTTTTAATTTTTTTGGTAGTGTATATGTAATATGTTACATGTGGACCAAAAGCGCTTGTGGCTCAATAGATAGAGCATCTGCATGTGGAGTAGAAAGTTTAGGGTTCGGCCCCTACTAGGCGCAGGTATCAATTGAGGGTTTCTTGACTGCGCGCATCTCTCTTTACTCCCTCCTTGGGGGGTCCGGGTATGATTTGCCTGCATCTTTCAGGAAAAGAAAAAACCCCCACTCGGACCCTGCCTTGTGCGGGATATTGGGAACGTTCTTTACCTTTACCTTTATATGTAATATGTTACATAGCTCATTTTATTAATAGGTTCTTAATCATATTCAAATTAAATCAGGGCTTGAATTCCCCTTATTATGCTAATGCTATTTCCATTACACTCCATGATTTAAGAAAGTAACCTTCATCAGCTTAAAAACGTGGCTACAAAGTTATCACAATATAAGATGCCTTTACTGTATAAGACTAAAAGAGTATATAGTTTATATTATATATTTTATATTTTACATAAAAATCTAATTAAATTGCATATTTTTCTCTGTCCTTCTCATTTAACATTATTTTTTATTTTAAAATATTTTTTTTATTTGCATTACTTTTTATCTTTCAAAATGAATTTATCATTTCATTTTAATCTCATTTATACATTTTAGTTTTCCTTAGATTCCATACACATAATGCAATTTTTTTAATTACCGATATCAACTTTTTTTAAAAAAACACCTCACTCTTTAATTATTCACAAATTATTGTGAGAAAGGGTCTATTTGATAGACCATCTCTAATTGGATCTGCCCACAAAAAAACGTAGAGTAATAAAAGTAGGCATTAAATTTTAATAAATAAACCTAAAAAACATATCTCAAAGAGATAGTTTCTCAGAAAACCGATCGTGAATTATTTGATACTAACCCCACCAAGGTATTACATGTTTGACGATTTGCCATGTGCCTATATGTAAAACACTAGTTTTTGAGTTTCATCCAAATTTGCTTCTAGTTAATCTTTTTTTCTAAGCAAATCTTTGATTGATATGGGATTTATAAAACACAAGGTGGTGTCACATATTGTAATGACAAATGTATAATTGCCTAGGATTATCCATCAACAAATGGCACCTAAGTAATTCATGAATATGATACACATAAGGTAACTAGTGTACCATTTGTCTTGTCTTATAGGGTATCACAAATTCTTGTGAGAGACGGTCTTTATGAAAGACCATCTCTATTTGAACTGGTTCATAAAGAAAATATAGAGTAAAAGTAAGTAAAAATTAACCTTTAATGGGTTGGGCCTAAAAGACGTCTTTCAGAAAGACGGTCTCTCAGGAGACTAGCTGGTAGGGTATCAGTATAAAAACTTGTACAATGCACAAAATTAAAAGTATGTAATATATAAAAATATAACTTCTAAGAATAATGCAAGTATATATTATCGTGATTAAATTTATCGAATACATGACTTTTTTAAAGCAAAAATCAAATATTGCTTTATTTTAAAATTATTTATTGACACATCACTTTTTCATTCAATTAGATATGTCAAGTTTTAGGTTAGTTAAATAGAATTGTTAAATAAAATATATATTCTCCATATAATACCAAATTTAGCTCTAATTTCAAAAATAATCAATTTTAAATTAGGTTATATTTTCATTTAATGAACTATCATCCACTAAAATAATTACATTTGCCATGCTTTTTTATAGGGTGACACTTAGAATTTTCCAATATTTTTATAGTATTGTATGATATGATTGTATGATATGATGCCTCTTTATAGGGTGACACTTGAAATTTTCCAATATTTTTATAGTTTTGTATGATTGTATGATAATTTTGAATTTTCTATTTTCGTTTGAAATATTTTTGAGTTAAGGGTTTTTCTTTAATTAGAGTATGATCCATCGTTAGAGTTTCTTATTAGGATCATCAGGTCGATTTTGTGTAGATGTTGTCGGTCGGTTAGAAATTAGGTCGTCTTGTGTCCATGTTGATTTTTACATAATTGTATATTTAGCTTTAAAATCGAGTTGAAAGTCAGGTAAATATCAGATCGTCAAATTTATTCTAAACACCTCTATCTATCATCATCCAACACTCTCCGATCCAAATAATTATGATAGTTTTTATGAGCGAAATTAACCGAATATGATGATGATGGAATAATGTATGCCCATAACTAACGCGTATAAGATTCCCATCCAATTAATTTAAGTACCATATTTTCAATTTGCTTTGCTTTTAAGCTACTAGTTAGATTGTTGCACATTATAGCCCCATTATTCCATCATCATGAGTTAAGATGGGAAATCCTTAATTAATAACAATCATTTTTGGAAAAAATTAGTTTGTGCACATTACTTAAAAAGTTCTGATAAATTTTTATCATACTCAGTGTTCCCGCACATAGATCATAAATTTATGTTCAGGGTCCTGGGAAGGAAGATCGAATACGTCTCATACCCATAAGAAGAGACCGGTCACAAGAAGTTGTGATAAATGACAATCATATTTTACTTTACCTATTAAACTCATGATCTTATAACTCTATTTAAAAAAATAGTAATTTGCTCTATCTAAGATAAGACGTAATTCTCTACTTATTAAATTATAATTAACTTCAGCATGACTTATTTAAGAATTTTATTTTAACTAAGTGTTAGCAAATTCTAGTATATAGACAATTCAAAAAAATTCAAATATAAGAATGATTAAACAGTTTAAAGTTAACGACAATATTGACGACAGAGAGCGTTGACGACAAGAGCTCTATGTCGTCAACTTTGACGTTACAAACTAGTATTGCCATAATATATATTTTTTGTCGCCAATTTAAATTTTTTTGTAGGGATTGATCATTTGATTTATGAGCAGAATACACTGAATATGATGATGATGATGATCGTTTGGTCATTAATGTGCTCTTCCAAGCATTTTACTTCCTTCACTTTTGCCTTTTGCTTTTCCAATTACACGGATGAGCTTCACATGCTCGTCTGAGTTCCTCTCTTCTTAGTGATTTGGTTCTTCATATCTTTTCTTTTACATTAAAATATTTACTCATTGATCATAAGTCAACTATGACTAATAGAAAAAAAAATGACAAAATAAAAAATGTAAAAGTATTATACTTTTATTCTCGATTTTTTAAAGACAATATAAATAACATAAAAAAATCTTGCATATACAATAAATAAATGTCTATATCTAAGTAACTCTTTATATATTTAACCTCATTTTTAGTAATGTTTTTTAAATCACCTTAAAGAATAAGTAATTAGTAAAAATAAATTTTAATCAATAAAAATCAATACCAATTAGTAAAAACCAGTTTTGATTAATAAAAATTAGTTAATTCAATGAAAATCAATCAAACTAAATTAAGCCTAATATTCTTCGTGGATAATGGAATTCTTGGTGGATACATATATTATTGCCGTCCTTCTACTCAATTTGCATTATTTGTTATTTTGAGTTATCTTACCTATTTTGCATCACTTTCATACATGAAAATGAACCTATCACTTTCTTTAAATTTTATCCATATATTTGACTTTCTTTTAGTTTTATCCACGTAATTAATCGCTTTATTTATCATCAAATATTCCTCTTGTCTAAATTTTTTTGTTTGATGCTAACTCATGGGAAGGAGTACTTGTAAAGAAGGAATAAAGTTGATGGCATAAAGATTTCAAGTGGCTTTGGTTTCTCTAATTAGATTAATTTGTTTGTGGAATTTGGGTTATAAAGCTCGATACTTTGTTCTTGAATTCGTACATTGGCTGCATTTTTTATAATTGAGCTAGCGAATAATTTCATATGCCACATCTTCTTTATTAAAAGTAAACAATACTTATTTGTCCAAAATTATGTCAACTTACACATTAAGCAAAGCTCATGAATCGTTATGCGGCATATTCGCTTTTGAGTAAGTCTTGTATAGATTTAATCCACTTATGTGGATTGAATAGAAAGATGAGAAAATGTATAAAAGACTGAAGAAAATCAGACGCACACACATGCAAAAAGATTAAAGCTTTAAATGAAAAAAATCATATAAAACAATATAATCTGTATCTTCGACACCTTCCACTCAGAATTATTATATTTCATTGAAGATTCTACAAGACATTAGTGAAATCTCTCGATATTCAAAGCTCACCCATTAGAATTTAAACACATTTTAATAGTACAAGACGCAAACGAACTCTTCACCGTTGTCCTATACTATTATGTCGAGGTTTGCTCGAACGAGCACATTGTTCGAGCACTATGATCTAGCCCCCTCTCTTGGCTTCCTCAAAACTCCTTCATCAAGCCACTCAACCGCTTTCCATTCTCATTGTCTTTCTCAATGAGACATTCTACAATGTGACTAAAATCATCTTCAACATAAGGTGATTTGGTTCTTACTATAACATCATATCTTTGGGTCACTATGTTAATATGCAGAAATTGCTATGATTACATAAGCAAAAGAAAATAAATTGATTGAGAAAAAAAAATATTGACAAAACTTCTACAATGTAATTGGCTGGCCACAAATTGGCATATTTTGAGTTTTGAACGATGAATATTAAAATAAAACTACTTTAAAACATTTCTCAAGTTTTATATGTAAATAAAATAAGTAAACTAGAACACCAACATATTAATAATTAAGACTACTTATTATCAGTGAAAACCTTGTATAATCAGATGTCATATATGTGCCTATAATCATCTGTGGATCATACATACTTACATACGACACATTTACACCATAATATGACTACTAACAATGACCAATAACCCATCATTAGTATTTAGCTTTAAATGTAAGCTCCAATTTAAAACCCGTAATATCGCTCAAGTTGAAACGTTAACTACAATAACAACATTCCATCATTCTAATGCCCGAAAAACAAAATACACGTACTTGCTGCATTAAGAGCATCAGAAACTTCTCGATCCATTTTGCAAACTTTTTCCCTTTACTGCAAAATTTACTAGAACAAATCTATATAATCAAAGCAATAAACACAAGGAAGCAATTCTATCTTTTCACCGTCAAAAATTTTCATACTAATTGATTGTTTTCTAGACTACCACAAGTTCGACAGCATACCTGCCAGACTGCCACCTATACAAAAACTTCCGGCTATTACGCCTACATGGTTCGGTTTTTCTGGGGGAAGCAGGATCCTCTATTTTGTTGGTGCGGGTGAGTAAAGGGGGCAAAAGAATTAACCACTTTTTGAAGATACATCTATTCTTATTGTGTAGCTATTTAAAATACTTTCAAATGCAGTTGATGATCGTACCTGTAATGGTTGATTGCAGCTAGTTAGGTGCGTCTTCTAACTTCCCCAGGAAATACCTATAAATAGTAGCAAAAACTATGAACCTTCACCAACCAATTCCATTTTCGGGAGTCAAAGATAACTGATGCTCCTCCGTCTGCAAATAATACTGCATCAGAGCACTAAACTGTGTCTTGAGCACATTGATCTCGGTTTTCAAAAGGCTTCAGTCAAGGAAATTATACTGCGTCAGATGATCTTTGAACGCATAACGTTCCTCTATATTTATCTTTCCAGCAATAAATAGGATTTAAATCATCGAAATTTTTTCAAATGCGATGATTGATCCTATACCAAAACATAAGATATATGCAGCCACACATTATTTTAGTGTAGGCAAGTATGTCTTGCACCTCCCAATCTGCAACTACGATAATTAGTCCTCCATCAACTTAGATTCCAGCTTCATAAAAGAGAACCTGTGGTTGTAAATGACCTCTTTCGCACATAGAAATGACATCCTCCCAAGTGCCAATTATCTGACATTGAAAAAACCAAGTTTAAGGATAAATGTTCATTGTCGATGAAGTCAAAGATTTTTGATTCTTTGGTTTTGGATTAAAATATATAATGGATGGACTAGTAAAATGGCTCATGAAATTACACATGCTTTTTCTTTACGTAAAGTTGCTGATAGTGTCTGCAATCAAGAATCAATCGGAAAACCTCTTTATTACTATAATGGTAAGGTTGTATACATCTAACCTCCCAACCTCACCTAGGCGGGAGCCACTTAATAGCATTGAGGATTTGAGGCAACAAAATGTGACTGTTGCATGTTCAAGAATGAAAAGAAGCAATGAGCTGCATGTGCCGAAAGAATGAATGCTTACCTTGACCGTCTTGTCATCATACATTATCCATTTCTCCTGGTCATAACTATAAGCAAAGCAATGATAATGTTGACCATAATAACAAACCTGCAAATCAATGAACCAAAGTCTAAAAGTTAATCCAAACGGTGATGCATAACCAAGGGCTAGAAGCATTAGTAAGCAATTTTTAGATGAGATTGTCTCGGGACAGATCCATACAAGGAACCAGATTCAAAAAAATGAGTTTAATCAATGTGTCAATTTTGACATCCAAAATGACGTATGAAACAATAGAAAAATTAAAAGTGGGCATTTTAAGTATAAAAGCTGATGCTTTATATGATTTAGTTGGGCTATTTAGCCAAACTTAAAATTTCTCACGATGAAACCGTCTTAAATAAGAATTTACAGATGTAAGTTTATGAGACCGTATCATCATGAGACGGACCCATACAATCGGCCAATATTTATCTAATTGATCACTTTATAATTTTAAGTTGTCACTTTAAAATTATAAGTGATCACTTAGACAATAAAAAGTGATCACTTAAAAACTGCAAGTGATCACTTCATCATTAGTATGTGATCATTTTATAATTACTAAGTGAAATGATCAAAAAGTGTAAGTGATCACTTTTAGGTTATATTGGAAACTTTGAGATTGTAAATGATCACTTTAAGATTAAAAGTGATCACTGGAGAGTATATATTGGATCAGCTTAGTAGATATAGACTCACCTTAAGGCTGTCTCATTTGAAAATTTGTGTTTACTCTTGCCAACCAAACAAATATATCCTAAATTTCCTCATCACACATGCCTAAAACGAATCGGATAATTGCATCAAATTTTAATCCCACATTCCGAAAATAAAATATCCATCCCATGATATAATTTCACACACCCAAAAGTCTACTGTCACCCAAAACCTCCAAAGCCCAAATACCACACACCATTCATGAACATATATCCCCACATCAAATTTTGTCCATCTCAAACCAAATCTACAAACTTCCATCACAAAATTGCACCTCACGAAATAGCCTACCCTGAAATTAATTAAAGATCAAATATTTATCATTTCCACATCCATAAAACATCTCGAAACCTTTTTCCACCATTAATATACCAAAAACCTTCCACCTTACACTCAAAATCATAAAATACATATTCCCCTGATAGCCTTAGCTTGTGGATGGGCCATACCCCACACTTTCAACCACAGTAGTACGGTAACGGTCGCGATTTCGGTAACAAAACGGTGCTGCAGTCACGGAACAGTGATGTAGCAGCGGAGTAATGTAAGAATCATAGCGCCTAAATGTCGGTCAAAACCATAAGATATCCCTTAATACGGTCTAAATACACCTTTACAATGCTAAAAACATAAGTTCATTTACTTTGAAAAACCTTTACAATGCAGCCGACATGATGCAACCTTCTTTTTATTCAATATGCTTTCAACCCTCTTTATAGCTCTAAATACTTAGTGTAGAATTCAATTTGTCAGACCCGATCCTACATTATTCTATCTTAGGTTCCTAACAGAATTCAAGGTATATAATCTTTGTCCTCGAGCTGACGCCACACCTTGCCCCTGTTTCAATAACTACCCCCAAGTTGGTGTAAAATCTAATATGGGCATGATCCATACTAACTTATTGTGCATCATTCTTTAATTTTCCATTCACAAGCTCATAATCCTCATTTTCTACGTCATTTAGTCACACTCTTTAAATTTAATTTGGTGCAAACTATTTTTATGTAAACTAAGTTCATAAAAGACATATTGGTATGTCTCATTCAAAATCCATATCATGAATACCCATGATGCTTGATGACGAAGTTATCACTCACTGATGAGCAACTTGCCAAAAATCAACCCAAGTGGTTTCAAATAGATTAGACAAAACTCTTCTTTTCCTATCCATTGATTTATCCAAACAAAGCAAATGCTACTCAATATTCAAGACTTGCACAGAAATTACGAACTAAGGGCCTGTACAACAATCAACACAGCTAGTTTCACCACACATTAGCCATTAAATTCAGCAAAACACTACTAGAAAAGCAATCTTTGATTGCTTCTGCGCAACATTGCCACAATAGCAGACCTAACGGCTAATAACGGCTAATCCCTAGCCACACTACATTTTGAAAAAAGAAGTGCTTTAACAAAGCCAATCCACTACAGTTTGGAACTGTAGTTATTACCGTACACATTTGAAAGGGATCAAGGCACACTAGAAAGCTACTTGGCAAATACACCTTGAAATGCCAATAAGCACACTGTATGTAAAAGTGTTGAACAAAACCAATGGTTGAAGTAGGTGAAATATAGAGGACGACCTGAGCGGACATGCTCAAATAAAATAATGAGTAAGTACTTTGGCACGTACCTTAAAAAATTATAGGTGAAAAAGTGTAAACCAAATCATAATAATATCATATTTTGAGAAGCTTGTGAAAGTCATATATGATTCAGCTAACATAAATCTTTTACAGCTAAACTCTTTTTAAGCAAAGTGGTTAGCAATAAGATGATCTTGAACATACAACATATATTGCTAAAGTATACAAAAATTTTCATCAAGACAAAAAACATACCACAGAAACCAGACGATGCACATTCTTAGGATCTAAACCGCGGTAAAGTACACTTATGTCTATCTCAATAGCCAATGCTCCCAAGGTAGCTTTAATGTCATCAACACTCTCACATGTATTTTGCCAACCAAGAACTGCAAAACATAGAGAATTTACTGATATATTTCCTAACAAATAGCTGCTACACTAAATTCAAATCGTTTCCTCAGTCCAATGAAAATCCAAAAAGTACCTGTTGTAAAAATGTGAGGAGGATTTGAAAGGATGTGATGAATATGGTTCGATTCCCCACATCCACCACCTTCTCGATCACAAGCTAGCTGATAATTCATCTCAACTAAATTTAGCAGCTCATCAAATGAGTTTTCTGGACACATTACCTGAACAAAATAGAAAACTTACAGTCGCTACTTTGAAGGACAGACTAAAAACTTAATTCTTAGTACAAAAACGGAAATAAACCACCATGAAATAAAGTATATTGATAGTAAGAAACGAGTTCACCACATGAGACATGCCTTCATTGTTCTCAGGGCACTGGCATTGATATTATGAAAGAATGAAGTGTACTTCAGATGCCTGGACTCCAAACCACATTGATAACAGTTCATTCGTTCAAAAATGTCCATTCCAAAAAGAGTGTGAGCTATACAAGAAGGGCTGACACAATCCCAAGATCCAACACAAGTGCTTTCTACTGATGAGTCAGAGCTACCGTAACCAGAAGTAAATGACTGATGCAAACATTCAAATATTACTGCAAGAACTTCAGAAGCATCATTCATTTGCCCCTGTATATTGCAGGAATTCGCATCAGCTAACAGGTTAACAATCATTTTGAACGGATAAAAGAAACCAAAAATGTCCAGTAAAAGATGAGTCAGTAAATCAGTATCCACTTACCTCTTGAAAGAAATTACTTTCTGGATATAAATTACTCAAAGCCATTCTTAAAGTAGTAGGAGCCACTGGTTCACTTTTTGTATTTCCAGATGCCACGCTTAATGCTGTTAAGATCTCAAATAATGCACAAACAACACAAGGATCTCCCACATGAACGTGCTCAGACGGTGATCTCCTCAAGAACTCTTCGCGAAATCGTCTTATATGCCACAGGGACTATCAAAACCACATTGAAAAATCAAGTCAATAGTGTTGATTGGAACATTAAGCGGAGAACAATGAACACTGTCACCAACCTGGATGATCACATTTAAAAAACAATTGTATTCACCAATTTTATTCTGCAATCCTGCACCGCACACATCCAATTCATTCACATTTACGCTTGACACATCAGCAGCTTCAGTGCCCAAGCTATCTGCAATTTGCAAGCATGGTTTTATAAACCTTGAATTAGGAACTAGAGGAAACTTCTGAAGAGCTTTCAAAATGTCAAGCATAGAATGTCGAAGCTAAGATAAGAGAACAAGATATTAACCAAAATGAATCAAGTGAATTACATGCTTCAGAAATATGCAGCAAAATTCAACTATTTGTCCCACAAGCAAGTTAAACATTATTCAATCAGAACAATTATTTTATTCTCTACCGAAAAAATGTTACCCAGATACTGCTGCGGTGCTGCCACATCTTAAAATAATTCTTGTCATGTCACTCTGTTCGTTCATGATCCCTAATATTTTTGTATGTTTTCATATCACTCATTATCTCAATAAACTATGCCGTTCAAGACTAAGATTTATATTGACCACCAAAACCCCACACTAGTAGCCAGAGTACGTCTTAAAAGCCATAAGTTATAACGCATGACATGACCCAAAATCAGACACACGAATTTACTATGCACAATTACGGCATAGCAAAAACAGCCTTTTATATAAGTCATCAATAAGTAAAACAAAAAAGAAAAATGCTATAATTCCAGAATTATTCAAACCTATGTTCGATAACAAAGACCTTGATTCTGCTACAAAGCAGAAATGTTTAACTCAGAAAGTGTCATAGAGCAACATAATTCAAGTGAAAAAAGGAATCAATTTCATGCATTTAGGCAATAGGCCATCAAAAATGGTGGTAGAAGGTCTCTAGGAGTGGTTTTCTAAAACAGATGCATCAAATACTAGATGGGGAAACAACATCCAGAAACTTAAATGCGAATGCAGATCTCATTTCCAATAATTAAAGGACTTTTTGAAAAATTGGTGCTTCTTGATTGAGCCAGTTTGCCTTTACTGATAGAGTTGCATAAAACTGTCAGTCATCCACATGCTTCAGCTAAATCAAATCAGTACACCTATATGAAATATATATATATATATATATATATATATATATATATATATATATATATATATATATATATATATATATATATATATATATATATATATATATATATATATATATAAAACTAACATTTCACCTATCAATCCATATACCTCTCGACTCTCGTTCCTTTCTGCATTTCAATACCTGATGTCTACACATTAATGACAAGTGACAACTAACAAACATACAATATGTATGAATTGCAACATCCTGTGTCTCTACCTTTCACCAAATGCCTTCATTTTTACAAGTTAGGTAATCTATAAAGTCCTATCTTCCCGAATCAAAAGGAAGGTAGCATGTGAAGGTTGACCAACAATTTATCACAATGAAAATAGTAAAAATGGTAGCTTTTCACAATATAAATGGATTGAGAAGGGTTATTTAGTAAAGCATGATATAAAAATCAGTCAACTTGATCAAGTCTGCAAAAAATGGTTCTGGCAAAGAAAACAGCTTAAAAAGTAATTTTTTGTATTATTCTTTAGAAGGTAGGTTCCCCCAAAAAGAGTTCTATAAAAGGTGAATTGTGACCATCTTCTATGCAAAAACACTTCATTTGTCTCAATCAATTTGCTACATTTTCTATTTTCGTTGGTCCAAATCAATTTGCATTTTCATATTTGAAGTCCCCACCACTTTCTTTGATTCTCTTCTACACAATTTTTTCTTTTCATACCATCCACAAAATTAAAACCTTTTGTCTTATTCTCCCTACAAATCTACCATCACATTAAGAAAGTAAATAGGCTACAATGTGGCAAATTTACTGGACTGAGTAGTTAACATTATGCATTCAAAAAAAATGGTTTTTACCTAGGCTTTGCAGTACAGCCTTCTTCAAGTCTGCTTGAAACCTTTCCTCCTCATCTTCTTCAGCCTGTAATTGTCGAAGTGTTTTTGACCCACCATTTCCAACTGATTTACAAGACAAACAAAATTAGGTTCCTTTTTCAGTGAAATGGAGCATATATAGAATTGTAATTTAGATAAGATCAAATCTTCTTGCTTGCATACTAAGGAAACATAATTCGTTATGTCAACGGATTGATTACTCTACCTTGCAACTTTCCTTCTCCAAATAATAAACACCATATGCACCAAGTATTCTTTTATTATTAAGGTAAAAGACAAGCCTGAACCAACTGACAAACTAGCTTCAAGAGGAAACTAGGATATGAACATGCATAATGTACTAAAGAAATAGAACAAAGTTCAGCTGTAGTTCATCTATCTTCATTTACCCAGAAATAGCAAGTCTCACGCCATTAAAAAAAGTCAAAAGCAAAGCCCCCACATTTACATTGTTCCTTGTTCTTGACATAAACCCTAGTTGACAAAAACTCATCAAACTTCCAAGGAAAAACTGACGGTAATTAATATTCACAACTTCTGTTTTTGGAAAGAAATACGAACTTTTAAATCTCCTCTCCCCCTTCCTATTGCTTAAACCTTCAAAATCCTCACTTAATCCTTCAAACTCTTCTCTTTGCTCTACTCTAAAAGAAATTAACTCCCAAAACCCCGCTGCTGCTCTCCTTTTCTTCTCCTATGGGCTGAGAATAATGTTGTGCTCCATCATTATACTCCCTCTGTCCTCTTTGATTTGCATCAAAGAAAAAGAGATTCATATTTAAGTGGTAATAAATGAAGAGAGAGAATGAATTTTGTGTGGATGAAATTTAAAGAGAATTAAAATTTATGCAAATTAAGTGGGACAAACCAAAATAGAAAATGCTACAAATTCAATGAATTCAATGAGACGGAGGGAGTGTATCAAACCTCATTTCTGACATTACCATCACAAAGCAGAATATGAATTTTAACACATCAATCTTTAAAGCCAAGTCCAGCACCAGATCCAAAGTCACAGAGCAAATTCACAACATCAACGCCACCAACCATCTATGATCCACCTTTATCATAGCTTTTACCATCCAGGCATCAATCCACCTAGCCTACACCACAAAGCACTCACGCACCATCGTTGTCCCCCAAACACAAAGTCATCTACAATATCTACCACATAGCCCTTCCTTCAGACCTCATCCAAGAATTAGTACTGCAATGCATGAGCTCAAGACATGGCTTGCCCCCACAAACTGCACCATGACACTTAAGCAGCATCATTGAAACCACTACCTTAAGATCGACCAAGATGTAAGCGAAAAAGAACAAAATGCAACCAAAATCAATCAAAATCGTGGAAGTTCAGCTCCATAGAAACAAACCACAGTAAGTATGGGACATTCGCAATCAAATTATAGCTCATACCTTCTACTTGATATGACAGAGACAGGTAGACGACCTCAATAACCAAAGCACAACAGCAGGTTTGAGAAAAATGGTCATGATTCGACCCTCCAATAGTAAGATTCAGCCGCCAAGCAGCCCTTACCAGTAGCATAACATGGGAGAGATAACAAGCATCGTAATAACAGATGGGTATAGACTTATGAAACTGAGGCAAAGAACGAAAACTAGAGGCACATATGTTGATAGAGGGGGAGAGGAAAAATGAGAAGGGGAAAAAATGGAAATATTTTTTGTAACCTAAACTAAAGATATAGGAACCACTATTCTAGTTACATGCTTGAAAATCCTAAACACCCCAAGTTTCTGGCAAGATCAATGTCCTCCATTGGTCAAAGGTCTTACTAAAGATAAAAATATCATCTTAAACTTTTGAAGGCTTTCACAATGTTCTTTATAGATCCTCATCCAGTTATCCCCTTCTGCTAAGCAACATTACCCTTTTCCCAGCTTTACATGATAATCTAATAAAATATGGAGAAAGAAGGGTCCATATAGCTCCATTGTCATCATAATTCGATCAAAACATTATATAAATTTTGAATCAAAACAATAGCTTCAATGAAGAAAACCCACCAAGAAACAAGAACAGTTTCGATTTTTTACTGAGGTACTTAAGTGTGATAAAATCCACAAGATTGGAGAAGTTGACACTCAATCAGTTTGCGAAAGGAAAAGAATCCTAATTATTCTATGCTGCACTTGGTATGCATGAGTTCGTGTAAACTAAAAGGCCACATCATTTGCAATCATCATAGTCATGCAGATTGCAGAATGAAAATGAAAGGAATAAGTACGACATCGAAGCATAGGGAAACACAACAGCCACATCACCGCATCATGACTACATTTGTTTTTGAGTTACCGCAACCACAATACATGTTGCGATAACCGCAAAACTATCTGCAATAACGCGTAAGTAATTTGGGGACTGTAATCGCACCTGTGGTTGCATCTATGATTTTACGCTATACATTTTTGTTAAAAGTAAACCTAAAGTGTCTTACCACTGTGATGAATACCGTCGCCCTGATTCCAGACTTGGCCTTTTGGCATTAGATCAGCACTTGGATTTTCAGTTTTAGCATTTTCCTTTCTATTTGAAACAGCCTGGTACATTCCTTCTGATTGTTTTGTAGAACTTCTACGCTTCCATTTCCTTCGGGTTCGCTGTTCAGATTTAAAATTTGCATTTGAAATTTCTCCATCAGATGAGCCTGCACAATGGGAGTCGCAAATCATCATTTTTGAAACCTAAAAGACTTCAACACCAATTTGCTCGCTTATTTCTTTCTGCAGGCCAAATAAGCATCCTCCAAGAAATCCAAGTATAATCTCTTGACGAAACAAAAACAAGACGTTTACCTTGTTTAAGAAAACTGGTAGCACTTCTATCACACTCATTTGCAGTAACAGCATAATCACTGCCCTCTTTCAGGTTTCTATCCAGACCATCTAGATTTTCCGTGCAAACACTATTTGATAACAAAGGCTCCTGCATATAAGTTAACAAGAGTTAGTGCGTCCAGAGTTATTTAATGAAACTAGAGAATATCATCCAAAAAGCTGAATGCATTGTTTCCCACAGAAAACAAGTGTGAAAAAATGAAAGCACCAGCATGACATTGTTTTTCAACATTACAAGACCAGAAATAATAAAGCCAGAAAAGGGGAAAATCATACTTGCTTACAGTGTACAGCACCTGAGATGCCATGCTCAAAAGAAAGATCATTGAAGCAATCTTCAGCATCTTGAAAACCTGCAGCAGCATTCCTTCTACGCTGCACAGCAAGAAGCTTCTGTTTTGCCTCGTTTTCCAGCTGTCTCTGACTTTCCAGGTTTTCTTCTAGCTTTCTTTCCTCTGCCTCAAGCTCAATCTTTCTTTGAAGCTCCTCCAACTCTTTTAGGTTGTCACCACTTGCTGAAGCCACTAAGTCGGAATCTATATGATCACTTTCAGAGGCAGCTGTAATATAACTGCAGCAGAAAATATACACATTATAAAAACCTTCAAAATCACTTGGGTTACTAATAAGATTCTCGACAGATGACAAGATGAAAACTGATATAAGATATTAGCCAAAGAATCATAGACATACATTTGTTCAGAATGCTCAGGCTGCCCGTTAACGCTTCTCGCCTGCAAGAACACAAGAAAATAATAAATTAAAGAATAACTCCAATAAAAAAGAAATAATGGAATAGAAACTTGAAAACCTTGTAGCATGCTAAAGTTGGTTAGAGGCATCATACCTTTATATCCTTGTGTCTTCTGAAGTCTTTATTTTTTTTCTTGTCCTTCATTTTATCTTGCATTGATTTTGAGTTATCATTTCCATTTCCAGCACCTTTCTTAGAATCAAGAGCAAGTTCTGCTAAAAATGCTTCTCTTGCTGCGTCAGATTTCACTGTGGCGTCTTTTTCAGCAAGATCTTCCAAGTGTGCCTTTAGAAAATCAAAGACTTATGAGTTATGAGGTTAACAATAAAACATGAAACAATTTTTTTAAAAAAAATAAAGATCAGCACTAACCCGCATGAATGACTTCACAAGGGGCAATAATATAAAACGATAATCAAGAGCAGAAACAGGTTCAAGCTTGAGCTCCAATTGCTGCATGCTGGCAACATTCCGCAATATTCTTGCATCAATTTTGCACAGCTGCGTGGCTAAAGAAAGTGAGATAACAGTCACAAAATCAATTTCCAGATATCAACTCGACAAGAATCTAAAACAAACACAAACCTCTAAGGACATTTGTTCTTTTTGTCCTCGTATAGCAAGATCAATGTAAGTGTCCATTGAATGTAGATGATCCTTCGATCCCCACTCATCTTCACCAGCTTCGGGGTCACACATACGCGAAGTATAGGCATCATTAGCCCTGAGAGTTTCAGCTTCCTTTAAAACAACTGAGATGGCAGTATCCTCCAACCCATTGCTGACAAACAAGTGTTCGGAGTCGCCATAAGCAAGCTCATCTCTGTGCTTCCTGAGGATTGAATCATAGCTACGGTAAGAAAATTCAGAAATGTGTTCCCTGTTCTTGCTTTCTTCCACACACAGCTCTTCCATTCCCTGCAATGCTTCTTCAAAACCTATATGCTCGTATTTCCTTTCACATAGGTTCTGAAGATGTTGAAATTCCTTCTCAAGCATCTGCAGTAATTCCGTACCTTGCTGTAACCTTTCATCTTTGAGCCTACACCAAGACACTAACTGTTCTCCACAAGAAGATCCACCGTATATCCAGGACAAAAAAGAATCAGAACAAGGTTGAACACCCTTCTCAGAGACACCAATAGAATATCCTGAACCCACATCAGTTCTTATGCCTTCAGAATCCAATAATCTTTCATCCAGTAACAGGGACGATGCATCTTTGTCAAGCAAGATTGTTACTTCACAATCAGAATTTTCAGAGTGGTTATTGGCCTCAGCCGGAGTCAGTTTCTCAGGATATCTAACCACACCACAAGCACGAGACACCTCCTGTAGAAACTTGATTATCTTCTCAAGCTGAGAAGTTCCTAAAAAGCAAATGCATAGAGGAGTCTTGTCCACACCAGAGCTCAGAATCTGTGTTCCAGGATGAATACCGTGTAACTCCTCCATGGTAAAATGTATCACCTTCTCCAGGTGAGTCATAGCAAGACATTTGTGCCTAACCAGCAGGTGAAACAAAGAGCTGACCTTCTCAAGTAACTTTGCTCGCTCAATATCATCCGATAAAGGCCAGCTATTCCCGAGACTATACAACTTTGCACCTTCATTTTTATCACATGTTTTACATTTGATTTTAAAATCTCCATCGTCCCCTTTACTCTCCCATAAACCACCATTACAATCATCAGCCAGGATCTTCTCTGGAGAAAACTCCTCAGAGCCAAAACTGTCACTACAACCATTATTAGTTTCCTCATTGATCTTCCTGCCAGAAAACTCAGAGTCCTCAGATTTTAACTGATCTTCAAGCATTCTTACAGACGCAGTCAAATCCAACGGTTTCCAAGAACAAGTAATAAGCATTTCAGCCCACTCATTACTAACAGCCTGAGGCACAGCAGACTGGACTTTCTGCAATAGGTTCCCCATATGCTCTTGAAACACATGCTGTACAAGATTATCAGGCAGCGAAAACTTCTCCCCACAACGACAACACGACCAAAACTTCCATGAGTTAGTTGTTTCCACGAACTGTAAAGCCTCAGACAAAATCTCACAAGCTTGCCCCCCATCTTTATTAGACAACGCACTAAAATGTGCCCTAAGATCACTAATTCCAACATTCAGCAAACTCCTTTTCATTTCATTACTCATTGAGTTCCAAAATGACCTCACCTGCCACAAATTCATTTTCAACACTTCAATGTCATAAGAAACAATAAGACACATGGTGGTCTTTCAAGTTCTGTCACAAAAAGTTACACATCCTTGAACCAAAATACTCCAATTATTATTTCAGTCAATTTTTGTTGATAATAGAACATGCATACAAAACATTTCAACAACATGAAAAAAAATCATTTCAAAAAAAAAATTAGTTATCATTATACGTTATTAACAACATTAAATACTACTCCATTTGTAACACCACGTTAAAAATAA
The DNA here is from genome assembly GCA_019776075.1 of Amaranthus palmeri. NCBI lineage: Eukaryota > Viridiplantae > Streptophyta > Magnoliopsida > Caryophyllales > Amaranthaceae > Amaranthus > Amaranthus palmeri. Next base: position 2,161,998 of record JAAKBH010000002.1, on the reverse strand, counting down.
AAATTATATGAAGAGTTTGTCATCATAGTATATACAGATACAACAAATTTACCTGATCTTTTCGCTCACGAAAGCTGGAATTCCTTTTATCAATCCCAGGCCTTCTCCTTTCACCAATTTTACTCGAACCACTCCCAGAAACCGAATTACTTGACTGCAAACCACCGCCATTTTTATCCTCCTCGGAATTCTCCCCCTGCTCAGATTTCTGCTGCAACAACCTAGCAGCAGCAACCCTGACCTCAATCTCTTTCCTCCTCTCCTCAGGCGTCTTAGTAGCCTTCTTAATCTCATTCGGCCTCCGGTTGTTCGAATTAGTCGTAGAAAAATATCTAGAATCCAATGGGTCCTCTGAAAGCCTCCTCAAAGGAATCAGCCTAAACTTCTCCTCCCCTGGTGGACCTCCTAAATTCTTCATCCATGTAGAAATCGAAGCTATATTCGACTTGTTAATAAGTCCTTCAAGCTCTCCTTTCACCTGCGTTATCCGCTCTTCGGGTGTTGAAACCGCCGGTGAACTCTCCTCCAATTGCTGATTATTTAGGTTATCTTTCAAAGGATCAATCGGATTTTCAATCGCTAAGGCTCTATAACACTCAGCAATCACTCCATCGTAATCCTTCCCATCATTAGCAGTATCAAACAACAAACTGGCATAAAAATGAGCAAACTCAATCGAGTCCGGCGACAAAACAGACGCCTTTCGCGCCGATTCAACCGCATTTCTTAAATGACGCTGTTTAGTATTAGGATCATCAATAATCCCAGCAACTTTCATACAAATTGTACCATAAACCCGATGAAAAAGCGCAGAATTCTCATACTTCTGACTCGATTCCTTCATCAATCGAAGCGCTTTATTATGATTACCTCTTCGAATAGAATTTAGGGCTTTTTCACATTCTTGTTTAATCGCTGCCGACGCATCAGCCAACTTATCCACAGATGAATCCAACGATTGTTTTACCGATTGATGCAACGAACTTGTCGAGGATTTCTTCGATGTGGTGGTCGTAGTGTTGGTGGTACGCTTTTTATGGTGCCCCATTTCTAGGGCACAGAGTAGTGTTCAGAAATTGAATCAATTGCTTAATTGATGCATAACAAAATCGAAAACGAGAGAGAAATTCCGAAAAACTAAGATCAAATTTTGACAATTTTGATTTTTGAGAAAGGAAAAAGATGAATGAAGAGGAAAAAGAGGAGTGTGAGGTTTTTATACGTACCAAAATTTTTCTTTTTTTTTTTTAATTTCTTGCCACCAAATAAAATCTCAAATCTCAATTCTCACCTACCAAAGAAGATGTTTGAGTGAGTGAGAGTATGTGTGTGTTAAGTGAAGAAATTAGGTGGTAATCTTGTTCATGGTCAAGATAAATACTCCAATGTTTCATTAAAAATCACTAAAAATATAATTTCAAAAAAAAAAAAAAATCACTAAAAATATGAGTTTTTTTTTTGAAATGAAGAATATGAATTTATTGTTTTTGAAGGAGTTTTATAAAAATGTACTCTTATATTAAACGATGAAAAAAATGTGTGAATGAGATGAAATGAGAAGTTATATGTGGAATGAAAATTAAAGATAAATTAATGTAGATGTTCTTGCAATGCATGAGTTTATTATTATGAATTATATATAAAAATGTAACTTTAAAAATAATGCAAGTATATATTATCGTGATTAAGTTTGTCAAATTGTACATGATTTTTTTAGAGCAAAAATTTAATAATGGTTTTTTAAATTATTTATCAAATACATAAGTATATCCTTCAATTAATCGTATCGAAATTGAGGTAATGGATATTGTTGTATAATAGATTATATGAATGTTTTACCTAATTTAGCTCTAATTAAAAAAAAAATTATAAATTAGATAAATATTGTCATGTAATCAACTATTATTCATTAAAATAATTACATTTGTCAAGGCTTTCTATAATAACATTTGTTATCTTCCAACATTTTGATTAGTGTGTTGTATAGTATGATGATTATACCAATCTATATAGTTAAAACAACAAAATATCTCACTATTTATAACAATATTCACTATTTATAACAATATTGAGGTTATATTTTGAATTTAAAAGGTCAATTATTTAAATTAAAAATAAGCTTTTCAATGATAAACTATTTTTTTATGTTAATAAGATGTTATTAATTAAAAATATTTTTCAATGATAAATTAAAAATTCAATTGAAGCTTGATTCATTTGTTCAGAAAACTATAGTTTGATCTCGAAGTTATAGTTCACATATGTATCCAATCTTATGTAATAGATTTGACTATTAAGCTTGATATTTCATTGATTCAACAAACTTAAATAAGTTATGAGATATTTATAAACTACCTTCAATACTTGACATGGATTGATAATACAAGCGATTTTCAAAACATGATTCACATGAAAAAAATTTAAAATACGATACAAATTCAATCTATGTATTTCATTTGGCAACACCGTTTTATAACGTAATCATCCTTTTCCCTAATATAGACAACATAACCTCAATTCAAAAGAAAAAAACACGCTTTCTAATAACGAAAATGCATTGTTCATGAGCTTATACCGAACATTAGACTCATCTAAATTTTCATTTCCTTCGCCCAAATCCCTCTTGCCAAACATCCCCTAAAAAATAAAAAAAAATTCGATATTTATGGTGAAACTTGAAAGACGAAGCCTCGTTTGCCCTTGAATGAAGGGAACAATTTCTTGTCACAATTGCATGCAAAATGTTGTTGCCACGCTAAAATCATTGCTAACATTAAGCAATTTTCTCACTACATTTCATCATTCTATATAGCTTTACATTAATATAAAAACAAATCATCGATCTTATGCCCGCACGAAACCTGCGACTCGAGCAAGGCAAGATCCTAATATCAGACTAACTGATCGCACGGGAACATCAAAACGCACGGCAAAATTTGCTAGTAGAGTAGTCATAGCTTAATACAACTCAATTTTATTTAATAATTGTACTAAAAGCTCTATCTTCCACAAAAATGCAACCAATCTACCTGGTATGATAGTAGCTAAAGCAAATGCATCCGTTCAACACAGGGGTGTTGTAGCCATCGGTTGAGGGGTTCCCCGCATCCTACAAAGCACCCGGAATTTCCATTTTCGGTAAAGAATGGAAAGCTAAATATATCGAGTAACTCCTGAACAGCTTGCCTCACCAAAGACGCTCCTGTCACTCGACTCCTTCGGCCCCATCCAGTTACGATATCGATTCTGGTGGGACCGTTGCCAGATAACAGCAACTGGCGACGGAACCAGGCGAGGGTTCTTGAGAGAGCAGTGACTGCAGTTCCGTCTGACATGACGTGCAAGTTTATTAGCCAATAGCACGAGCTTTTCTCCTTCACGGCATCAGGGTACACGTTCCTCATAGCTGCAACCTCCCATACAGAACCAGCTTCCTCTTTCAAGCCAGATTTGTGAAGGAAATCCACCACAGCGTCGATGAGTCCACGCTTGCTTTCTCTGTCTTCACTATGCATCAGGTCCAGGAACTTCCCCATGTGATCCCGTACGTTTTGTCCATCAGGCCCTGATGCTGGCATAGTCAGCAGAAATACATGAGCTGGATGGCCGGTGATGGCCATAAGTTGCCCGCAAAAGCCCATGTCGAAGGATGATTTGGCTTCAGTGCAACAACTGAGAAGTAAAGTATAGGTTTGGAGTGAAGGATTGAGTCCCATGCTAACCATACCCGAGACCAAGTTGTAAGCATCTGACAGTCGGTGAACTCGAAGAAAAGCACTCAGCAAAGAGTTGCAAGTGGGCACATTAGGGTATAAACCAGCTTGGAGCATCGCCTGATACCACTGTAGAGCTTTTTCACAATTCCCGGCTTTGCCCCACAAGTCCACCAGAAGTCCATAAACAGGCTCATCAGGGACCCAGTTCTTACTTTTCATCTCGAAAAATATTGCTTCCGCCTCTTCGAGATATCCACAATGTCCAAGGACTTCCATCACAATGCTGTATGTAACTTTATCGGGTTCATACCCTGCGTTTTTCATATCACGGTAGTACTGTAAGGCGACAGGGTAGTTTCTTGTCTTGGCCTGCAAGGCAATCATAATGTTGTATGTAACAAGATTTGGAATACAACCCAAATCTACCATCTCACGAAATAGCTTGTGAGCAGCAACCAAATGGCCAGCCTTTCCTAAGCAATTGATCATAACACTGTAAGTGAATGTGTCCGGAGAAAGACCCGCCACCTGCATCTTCTGGTACATGTTCAAGGCAACATCGAGGAATCCTGCTTTTGCATGAATGTCGATAAGTGTGCAATAGGTGACTCGATCAGGTTTGCAACCAGCTTCCTGCATTTGGTGGAAAACACCAAGGGCATCATTAAGATAGTTTGCACGTCCGTAACTGTGAATCAGACGGTTGTAGGTCACTACATTAGGCTCACATCCATCGTCCGCCATCTGATCAAGCAAGACATTAATTGCATCAAACTGTTTAGCACGACCTAGGATGCCAACCATAGTCGTATAAGTATGCCCATCATGCTTGAAACCAACTCGACGCTTCAACCAATAGAAGAAGCCAAGCGCAGCAACATAGTCCGGAATCTGCTTCAGAACTTGATTAGCTTGATAAGCATCCATCGAAAAATTGAGATTTTCAAGAGCTGCTTCTGCTGCAGGACCCCATTTCAGCCGTCCTATAATTTCCAAAACACTTTCAACAACTTGCCCAGTCCTCACATACTGCCTACCAAATGGAGCAGCTCCTACATGAGGTTTAAAATCCCTAGCATAGTGATTAATATACTGTGGAACTCTACCAGTAAACTTTGTTTTCGAGGTCTGCACATTAGAGCTATTTGTATAAACTTTCGGTTTCTGATTTAAATTCTTTTTTTCCGAAGAAAAACCCTGAGGTCCTGTGTAGCTTTTCTTATCTGATGCTATACTCTGACTTCCTACTGAAACTCCTACCTTGTCACTAGTCTCATAGCTAAAAGTTTCTGCAGGTTTACGACTATCGGCGGGTTTACCTTTAGGACCATGATATTTCACTGAAGGACTAGGTGCAGTTCCTTTGCTTGAAGAAGGTTTTTCGAGCGCATCATAAAAATCGTCTTTCTGTACAGATATTACAGTTGATGCTTTGACGGGTGCTCGAGTCCTGCTACGACCAACCATATAGGTTTGTACTGAAGAAACTGTTTCACTTCCATCCTTCAAAGGAATCTTTTGATTAACTATATCCGAAAACAAGCCTACTGCAGCAATACCTACCTTTACTAAATGATCTTTTATGGGAGCAGATGAATTCATTGCATCATTTTGATCAGAAATAATGCTAGTTGAATAACATACAGAATCGGGTTTCCCCAAAGTACTTGAAGGAGAGACCACCTGTGGCCGAGAAGTTGGGCCGTTGACATTTTCGGGTTTTCGAGAAGCATTCCCAGCATCCTTTGAGACTATAGATTCTACCCTTGCAACAGGTGAGGATACCGCAGCTGATGGGTTAAGCCGAACCAAAGTGTTCTGTCTCCTTGAAACACATTTTTCATCATCAGCACATGAGCATGAGCTCCCATCGCCAACACTACATCTTGACCCATTATAAAATATGGATCTAGCAGTATTGGAAAAACTACTTAGCTGCTTGGCTCGAAGCATAGCATCAAAATGTAGTCAAACCTGCAACAAAAATGCATTCAAAGGCATTCAAATTTGATTCCGAACATAGTAAGTATATTAAGCTAAGCCCTTAAGAATATTGAAAATGATATAGAAATGTTATTAACTTCAAAAGTGATTACACCATCCTCCTTCGCTTCTCATTCATTCATGGATATCATCCCGACTCTCTTCAACCGAATTACACACTCATCAGATTAAACTAGATCACACTCATTCTCTCCGCAAAAAACATTATACACCCATGTTATAACTCAAAGCTTTTAAAAACTCACTTGTCCTCTTTACTATGCCATTTTCCTATTTTTAACTTCCAAATAGAGCAAATCGAAGTATTACCTTCCCATTGTAACCTCAACATAGATATTTTAGATCCCATAGTACCCTTTAATAGGGTGATAGTATGCAAGTTGTTGAGATATAGGTAAATTTGTCTAGTTGTACTTGAATAAGTTATCGGTATAAATGCCAATAGAAGAGAAGGACACGAATGGAAAATTTCCATGAAGAAGGAAACCTTAATCGACCAATAAGAGAAAGAATTTGGAGTGGATATAGCTAGAGTGAGTGAGAACTAAGGGGGTACTTTCATTTCACCAACATACTTTTGCGGAGGCAGCCAATGGGAAAATCTCCTTTGTACAACAAACAACTAGTGCAAACATCTTACAGAAAAAGAGTAAGGGAAGATCAGGTTATCTAGCACTTGACGGCTGACGCTGCTTAAGGATCAGCAACCTTGTTGATGATCCATGAGATACTCGTCAACGAAGAAAGGATCTATCAGATAAACTATATAGATATCCTAGGTTACAACTTACAACCATGAGATACTCGTAGCGTTATGACATGTTATATATCTATCAATTTATGGGAACGTTTATGTTATTGGGTCTAAAACAAATCCCGGAGTACCCATTTCTAAGTCATTGGAATGTTGATGAACCATGAGATACTCGTCAACGAAGGAAGGATCTATCAGATATATCCTTAGGTTACAACTTACAACCACAAGATACTCGTAGCGCCATGACATGTTGAATAATCTATCAATTTATGAGAAGGTCTTGTGTTATTGGGTCTAAAGAAACTAGATGTACCCATTTCTAAGTCATTGGAGTGTTGATGATCCAACACGGGTACTTTAAGTAACAAGAAAAATCCAGTTAAGCATTACTACAAATACATAATGAACATCAAAGTAGACATGAAGTTAACCCAATTTTAAGGCTAATTTCATCGAAGTGCTCATATTGAGCTTGTGACGACATAGCTAAAGAGTCCAATAATCCACATATTTCAATGGCACCACCAACAATTTGTCAGTGAATCTCTACATTGGACCAAACAGAGAGATCCAAGCAGTATGTTGATAGCAGCTCTCAAAATCGGCTTCTACCAACGAACATCTTCCATTGTCACCAAATTGAATCCAAGACAAAAACTTATAAAAATGGACCCTGAGTTGCAAAAACACAGGGTATCAGTAAATTTGACTTTTTCCACCTTAAATTCTCACCATTTTAACAACAAATTGGGAAAAGCTTAGAAGTTGAAAAACGAAATCATATAATTCACCACAAATGATTCAAAGGTAAACAACAAACTCCATTAATGAATACTAAACAGCTAACCCAATTGATCTAATCCCCTTTTTTCAAAAAAGGGAATAATCAATAAATCCACAAATTGAGACAAAATCATAAAAATAAAAAATACCCAATTCATTACATTCTCAAAATCAACCAAACGATTCAAACTTTACACAAAAGATTGAATAATGTAGGTCAAAACAGAAGAATGAAAAATCAAACAAAAAACAGTGAGAATAAAGGAGAAATACCTGATTGCATGTAGAAAATGATGATTCGAAAAAGGAGACAGAATGAGAAGGATGAAAGGGAAGGCGGCTGTTGTTGTTGTTGGCCCTTGAACAGTCAACTCTGGAGTTTTCTCCAAGCAAGTTGGGGAAGAAAATGGGGAAAAGGAGGCTGTCAAACAAACAACCTTACTGCTTTGATACAGGTTCTTATGAGCTTCTTATTGGCTCAATTTTTGCACTTTGCCCTATTTTTCTTACCGTGTTAACTTGTTTTGTAATTTGTACGAGTATAAAATCTCACCTTCAGAGTGCTTGATTTTTTTTGGGAAATTTCACGTGGTAATCCTGAGGTTTTGGGTTTTTCACGTGGTAATCAAAACTTTTAAAAAATCCACGCGGCTAAATGTTCCATCATGACCTTTTTGCACTTAAAAACGTTAGCAAACGTTAATTTTGAAGCTTTATGACTGTTGTATGCATATTTATGCGACTCACCATTCGAAATGTCATCGGTTTGAACCTTTTTCCCTAAAATATAACCCTCAAATCTACCATTTTTCATCCAAATGATATTTTTTTCCCCGAATCCAAATATGGTAGAGTTTGGGTTTATATTTTGGGGAAAATGGTTGAGACTAATGGCATTTAAAATGGTGAGTCGCATATATAGGCGTACAACAGCCTTAAAACTTCGAAATTAATGTTTCTTAACGTTTTGCTAACATTATATGTGCAAAAAGGTCATGATGGAACAATTTGGTAAACCTCAGGGTTACCATGTGGATTTTTTAAAAGTTTTGGTTACCACGTGGAAAACCCAAAACCTCAGGGTTACCACGTGGAATATCCCATTTTTTTTATCATTTATTAACTACAGCTTCTAAATTTACTCAATTTTAAATAAATAGCCACAAATTTTATTTTTTACCAACTACAACTTCCAACTTAACAAGCCAAAACAAAGGTAAAAAAAATGAGGTTAAAATGGGGTGTTTTAGCTGTCTCGATGTCATGTTTGTTAAGTTAGAGGCTGTAGTTGATAAAAAACAAAGTTTGCGGCTGTTTATTTAAAATTGAGTAAATTTAGAGACTGTAGTTGGCAAATGATCCTTTTTTTTCTTATCTACATTTTTACGCAGTTTAATTTTGTTGGAGTTAATTACATCTAGAATTATATTTAATTAAAATTTGTAAAAAATTGATATTATAAAAGTATACGATGAGAAGAATAAAACAAAAATCTCATAATACTATTTTTTTTCTCGTTTAATAGTTGCAATATATGAACACTGTAGAATTGTGATGATTAGTGTGACTTAGGGTATGTTTGGCTTAGCTTTTGGAAATCAACTTTTGTTTCCTAAAAGTAATTCTGTAGAAACTGTTTCTAGAGAAACACTTTTTAGAAACAGATGTGTTTGGCCTCATATTTAAAAAAAGTTTTTGGGAAACAAATACATTTGTGTGTTTGGCTTTTTTTTCTTATGTTTATTTAATGTTAGTATTGTTATATGATGGAAAAACATATAACATACATTAAAAAATAGTCGAGTCACAAAGCATCAATTTTAAGAAAAATACCCAAAAATATATAGCATACACGAAAAAATAATCATTATAATGTTAGAAAAAAACATTCAAATACACTAAATTAAGGAATTGAAAATAAATCCCAAATTTGACAATATGTTAATAAATTTAAAGATAAAACATGTATGAAATTTTGATGTAATTTAATCGCATAATATTTAATAAAAAAAAATTGGGATGTTGGTTGTGATAACAAATTAATTATACAATGAAGTAAAAATTTTTGAATTATGGTGGAAAATATGAAAAAAGAAAAATAAAATTAATAAAAAAAATTTCATAGTTAATTGAAGAAAATATAGGAATTTTTTAACATATAAAATGAGAAAAATATGAAGCTCTTTGAGAAGTTAGGAGCAGAAGTTACAATTTGTAGCTTCTCCTCTTGACCCTTGTAGAAGCTGTTTTTAGCTTTTTTCAAAACTGTTTCAACTTCTCAGAAATACAGTGTTTGGCCAAGTTTTAGCTTTTCTGTTGCAGAAGTTGTTTTAAAAGCTTGGCCAAACACTACCTTAATGTCCTTAATTATGGGTTAATATGTTGTGTTTTAAGAAGCGGCAATATAGTAATTTCAGATATATGATTAATTTTATAAGGCTTAAAAGAAAGAGTAGGCAGAAGAGAAAGTCGAGTCGGCTTTTCACCTTCGTCAGAGGGAAGAGTACATGTATGATCCGTTCATTATATTCTTTTCTCATATTCTAATTTATGACCATAAAATCTCAAGCTTAAAAAACAACCAATTTGAGAGATAGCTACCATTTACACAGGAAAGTTTAGTGGTAATTGGTAAATGGTAAAATTGTCAATAAAAATTTAATATAGTTTGTTCCAATGTAAATAAATTTACTTATTTTTCTTTATAGAGGAACAGATTTATATTGAATATAATTGTTAAATATAAATTCACTTACGACCTATAAAAAAAGATTTGACAAAGTATCTTATTTTTTTTTTTTTGATATTAAAATATCTTACATTTAAAGTAAAGACCAGTAATAATTTTACATTTACCATTTACCAAGTAGCTGGTTATCTAGAAAAATATGTTAGCAGCTACTATATTGAACAGAGCCGTATTGGAAAATTTGGGGGCCCTGTGCTAAATTTTTTGTGTGTCTAATTTATAGTAAATATAATATATTTTATCAACAAATTTAACATATTTCTTTTTTATTAACTTTTTCATATACGGGAGAAAGAGGGGTCATGTGCAGTCGATCACCTCGCACACCCTCAGAGACCCCTCTGATATTGAAATATTTATTTATTTCATCAAAAACTAAATACATTTATTTATATAAAATCATAATTATTAGCTTTCCCTACATTGATCTTTAATTTTACGTGGCTAATTAGCAACTGTTGTTTTCTTGTGGTCCTCATTTCTTATTATTCAAATTACAATTCACAAATTTCCCTCAAATTCCAGATTTTATAAAGATCTTCATTTAGGTGATGGGACACGTGAGTTTGGAATTTACTCCTATGTGGGTTACAAACTAAAAAATTAGGTTACAATTTATGATTTTTAAATTTCACTATCCAATTTAACAATTTGGATATTTAATTTGGTTTTTGGACAAATATTGTATTAAAACCATCTTACTGTAATATAGCTTAATATGGGCTGGTTAAATTTTAAATTATTAAAAAAAAAAGTTTAGGTGAAGTTTTGAATTATTTTTTTAAATATAAATGATTTAAGCATCTTGTATGATTACGATGAGACGGTCTTATACAAGATCTGTTGATTCATTTCACTATGAGACGGTCTCATATAAGATTTCTCCCAAAGAGTGGGTGAGTATTACATTTACGGCTCATTTGGTTAGTGATACTAAATGATGGTAATGAGAATGATTTATTGTATAAAATTTCATCAAAAGATTCATATCATTCCCATAGTAATGAAACTTTGATCACAAAAAAGTTTTTTATACAAATTTCCATTAACACCTAACACGCATCTCCCAATGGTAATACATTGGAATGAATTTTATGAAAAATGAGATGATTGGAGTTGGACAAACATGACTATCAAGGTAGACAAGAGATTTATCTACTAAAATTATACTAATTTTTCATTTCCATTATCATTATTTATGACCAGCTACCAAACGGGCCGTTAAGACAAAAGCATTTCAATTGAAAGTTAAGAGATAAAGGTAGGGCCAAATAGGATTAAATTTGTGTATTAGTGATCTATCAACTCGACTCAATCTCCTATTAAAGACGAAATTTGTCATGCAGACTGTTTATACTTGCATAATTTATGGAGCACACACACAATATATAATTATTTTCAATTAATCCAAATATTGAAGTTGTCGATTCAAATACAAATCAATTACATTTTTACAATGGATATAATTCAGATACAATTATTTTATATCGAATACAAGTAAATTACTATATTAGACGAAGTATATAATCAAAATAAAATATGTTAATCATAAAAGCCAAAAGCTAACTAACAGAGGTTAGTACGTATGTTGGTTCTCAATGGAGAGGGTGAAGGGGAAGTAAATTATACTTCGTATCCATTCAGAATAATCAAAAGAGAGTATCTTGATGATCATGCTTGTTCAACTTCAGTCATCTCATTTTCTTCATAAAATTCATTCCAATGCATTATAATTGGGAGATGTGGTATTAGGAGGCAATGAAAATTTGTTAATAAAAAAAATTTTTTGTGACCAAAGTTTCATTACCATGGAAATGACATGAAATTTTTGATGAAATTTTACACTATAAATCATTTCCATTACCACCATTTAGTACCACTAATCAAACAGACCGTAAAAGTCATTGAGGTCATAATAGTTTAACTTGGACTCAATACAACTATAATACTCCCTCCGTCCCTTATAATTTGCAACATTTTCTATTTTCGTCTGTCACACTTAAATTGCAGCATTTCTATTTTTGAACTATGGCCCATCACTTTTTTTTAATCTCATTCATACATTTTAACTCTCTTTTAATTTCATACACACAATTTATTCTCTCTCTTCATTTATTATCATTTTCTTAATTCTCACTTATTTTCTCTATGCTACTAATTTATCCGGACGAAGGAAGTACTTTGCATCCTAGGAAGAGCAAGCCTCAAAGGAAAAACAAATGCCACAAAGCCTTGCAGGTTTGTGTATTCCCAATGAATACTCATTTCAAAAACAGACATCTAACGAGAAGTTCTTAATAAACAACGGTTATTTATGAGGTTAATAAATCACCCTTAGTGGTAGGATCTGATAGAGTGAGGGTTTTGTTATTTAAATTTATCTATGTTATCTTTTGTGGTGATTTATAAATCACGGTTATTGATTAAGAATTTTTGGACATCTAACATCTTAGCTTCACTGTTTCTGTTTCTCTGTCCCGTCTCCCACTGCTCCTTCCTCCCTCAAACCCTCATTATTTGTCCCACCATTGCTGCTCTCAAACAACCACCGCATACTCACCTCCCTGCCACACTCTCGTTGCTCCTCTAACCACCGTCGCCCGCCGGTATGTACTCCTTTGTTGTCCTTTATATTTCTTCTTGATTATTGTCGGATTTGTTAGGGTTGAATAATTTCATAACTATTTTTCAAGATTTTCGATCTTGGAAATTTTTGATGGTTAGGGTTTGCATTTTGGGGATTTTTGAATTTTAGAGTTTACATTTAGGAGATTTTGATTTTTAGAGCTTGCATTTAGGGGAATTATAATTTTTAGGGTTTATATTTTGGGAAGTTTCGATATTTAGGGTTACATTTTGGGATTTTTGATTTTTATGTTTCTTTGGGGGATTATTTGTTTTTAACGATTTTAAATTCTAAGTAAATTTTATTAGTAGCTTGGTTGGTTTTAAACGATTTTTGTTTTGTAAAATACTGAAATGTATATCCGGATTTATTATAATTACTCTTAGGACATACAATAGGAGTCACAACAATAATAACACTAACAGTAATGATGTTTTGTTTAGAAATTAGTAATTTGTACTATTAATAATAATAATTTTTATTGGAAAAATTACCTAGAATAATCCAACATTTGTGATAATTTTCATACAATAATCTCATCTATTGATCAACCATGAATAATATAACCTTTAGGGGTATTTTTCTTAAAGTAAACCCAGTAATCGAATGACTTGCTATAACAAGTTTTATTGTTTAAAAAAAATTAATTTAAAATAAAATGCGAAAAAATTGTTAAAATTTTTTTAAAAAATTTCTTTCGATTTTTCTATTATTTGGAATTTTTTAATGCAAATTTAAATATTTTTTCCCTAGTTTTACATTAATTATCAAGTACTTTTTTGGTACTATAACAGCTTATCTGGTTGTCGGTTGTCCGAGTTTACTCTAGACAAATACCCCATAAAATTGAGATTTTTATCTAAATATTTTGTAAAAATATTATAAAATCTCCATTGCTTTTTTTTTTTCCACCATTCTTTATGGTTAGGGTAGGAGGCCCAAACCCGCTCATATCACCAATTTTCTTTTTCAAATTCAGTCTTAAAACTATCAATTCATCTCCAAAATCTTCCCCTAAACAATTCAATTAGTGCAGTCAAGTAACCAAGGGTTAGCTAGGGTTGAACTTGGATGATTGGGCACATAGTTGAGTCAAGTAATTATGACTAACACAACCACTGCCACTGCCATTACCATGCTAGCTAACTAACTTAAATCTTTAATTTGAGGCCAGTTTTATTTGTTTTAGGGTTAGTCTTAATTAGTGTTGTTGACGTGATTGTGTCTTTTCTCTTTTTGATTTGCAGGTGTTCTCTTCTCCAAATTTTTTTAGAAAATGGAATTTTGCCCCAGTTGTGCGAATTTACTCCAGTATGAAATGAGTAATCCCGCTAGGTTTTTCTGTCGCACATGTCCATATGTGTCGGCTATAGAACAGAAGGTATCTCCTTTTGATTCAGTGTTCTGAGATTTTATTCTGCCCATTGATTATGTTTCAAAAGAACAAACACCAACTCGTGACTGGTTCCAGGTGAAGATTAAGAGATCAGTGCAGCTTGCCCATATAGAGGCAACACCTATTGCTGTAGGGCAAAAGAATGTAGGGCCAACCACCGACGGTATGTTGATCCTTTTCTATCTATTTGAGTGGCTTGTGGAGTGTTTCATCTCAGCATTCTAGTAGTCTTTAAAGCTAATGGCACTATATTTTTTTGATTGAAATGGAAGTTACAAATAGTCTCTTTTGATGCATTGAGAAACCTGGATTTTAGCTACTAGTGTATGAATTTGATGTTTAGATGTGTAAATTTTGGATGTTATGCCCATGCCTACGGGTGTACACATTTCGGTTTGGTATAGTCTGACATTAAAATCACAAACCTCTGTATTAATTCCAATTTCTTGATCTTCTGTACTCAACTCTAGGTCTTCATCCTCATTTATCTCTTTGTTTAGTTGTTGTGCATCATCCAAGCTTCTATTTACATTTACTTTATGTCCTGAGTCATCATTGTGCTTTGAAGTTTCTCCCTTTCTTTATTAACAACATTGTCAATTTGTCATCATAATATATCATGACAGGTAGGTCCTGAAATTTTTCTCTTTCAATGTTTTGTTTTAGGTATGCCATGTATGCAAATGTTTCCTCTTGAGACAAAACATCTCTACTTACATAACAGTTGTTTTCATGCTCGTAAACCTTATATACGCTTTTGAATGAGGATATCCTTAGAAAGTGCATTTTTTTCTTGGCCTCAAACCACTAGTAAAAAAATCCTTATTTGTATCTTGTTTTTAAGCTCATTTGTATCTCATATTGAGGGTTACTAACAAGTGTGTTACAAATAACATATTATTTGTATCTCTTGAAAACCCAAGATACAAATAAGGGTTATTTGTATCCCCTATTTCAAACAGGGGATACAAATAACCTATTATTTGTATCGCGTTTTACATACAGGCGATACAAATAATGGGTTATTTGTATCCCCTGTTTGAAATAGGCGATACAAATAGCCCATATTTGTATCTTGGGTTTAAAACAGGGGATACAAATAACCCAATTATTTGTATCCCCCTATTTAAACCTTAAATACAAATGACTTTTTTTTTTAATTAAAAAAACATATATTGCCCTATATATCTATATCATCACGGGATTATTAATATAATATATATCTATAGAAGTCATTCAAGGCTATAATATATATATATATATATATATATATATATATATATATATATATATATATATATATATCTATATATATATATATATATATACGATTAAATAATATGTACATTAATTAGAAAATATTGTATTACTTAACATCCACAACAACACTTAATTAAAATTAGAAAATATGATCCACAAGTACACTACTATTACATTAACAAGTTAATTAAAATTACATTTACTTTAACAAAAAGTTCAATCTAAAGTACTTTGCCCATTGCTCACGGACTTCATCTATTTCATCTTGGCTATATGTGCTTGATCTTGCAATATACTCCTTCAAAACAAATAATAAACAAAACAAATTAAAATAAATACATTATTCTTCCGGCACGCGCGCATTCCATACAATAACACCCTATATCTATATTGTAACCTTGAAAGCAAATAACAAAACAAAAAACACATTCAAAAGTTCACCAAATACAAAAATTCTGAAATTTCGGCAGAGTTCCGTGTAAAATGAATAATCCAAAAATTTTTAAACTCATATACCTGCAAATAAATACAATACAATAAAAGTGGTGTTCATAACCACCTTCATTCTTTCTCGTACCAACCAAATAATTTCCCAAAGTACAATGAAAGTGGTGTTCATAACCACTTTTTTTCTAATCTAAACTATTTAACTAAACAACCATCCCAAAACATCATCAAATTAAACAACATAGCTAGAAAACATAATAAAAATCGAGAAATAAACTCACTTGTGCCAAATCACCCATACATTGACTATACTGATTAACTATCTCATACATAAACCTCATGACGTAGTAGCCACACTCTCTCCCGCAGGGTTGTTGGGCACACTGATAAAATTAGAAAATGAGCTAAATTAAATGCTATACAACTTAAATACTTAGATAATACAAGAATAACCCATATATACCTTTATTTGCTTAAAAAGTAACGTCGTGTTGTTACTTTGGCCTTTGAGCCTTGCCCTATAAGATTTGTACACTAAAATGAAACCACAAAAGTTTGTCAAGACAAAACATTCAATTATGATTAACTCTTTCAAAATATATTCAAGGACTTACTATTTTAAAGCATTTTCACACAATAATAATGTAGGACGAGTCAATTGTTGAGCCAAAGAGTCAAACTCGAAGACTACGCCGACCCGTAGATCAACGACAAGTAGAATCCAATGACATCTAGATGAAACACAATAAATTAAATATAAGTATGAAGTACAAAGCATGCACATACAAACTAAAACTTATAAATGTCATCATTAATTCATACTCTTCTTTGTAAGGGGCCAAAATAAATTTACAGTGCGACGACTCTTTCTTGTGTAGTTCGTAAGTGAAAGCATGTTTCAAATATGCTATTGCCCCAAAAAAATCTCTCTTGCATTCATTTCCAGAAATTATTTGGGGACACAAAAAGGTTATGCGTTCTCCTTGACCTTTATCCCGTAAATCTTCAATAAGGTATCTACAATTCAAAATATAAATTAAAAGAGTTATAAGACTAAAGGAAAAATATTATTTTAAGGCATGTAATTCACGTAGAGATGGAGTTTAGATGTTTACAAGATGTAGACATGAAATATAGACACATTTAACCATGCTCCATTCATCATTTCGGAAATGTCGTTGGATGTAACCCATATATCTTCGTTTTTCTGATAATAAAGTAAGGGTGCCTTTATTGGAACGACAATTGTGTCTTGATTTTCTTCAAGCATGATCATTTTCAACAAGGCAATTTCTGATGTATCCATATCAAGATCCCCAACATCAAATAATGCTAATTGATTATCCAAGCCTGCACCCGACTCCTGTGATCTATAGGGATCACAACTACCGACTTGCTCTTTGCTTTGCGATAATGTTTTCAATGCATTGTCCTTATTACAAATTTGTGAAATATATAAGATAAATTAAAATAATTATTCCATTGCAAATATTAAAAAATAAACATAACGAGTCCTTGAACTAACCATTTCATCAAACACAACCAAAGATATAGGCCACTGCACAAAATAGCCTTTTGATTTACCAAGCTCTGTTTCTCCATCAGGCGACGGGATTGGCAAAGTTACCAACTTATGCTCCTCATAAGGATTGTCAATACTCACCTTGTAATGATCGGGCAACAACTTAGATGAATGCACAACTCCGTCATCACAAGGGTGTACCGTTCCATCAGCAACTACGAAAAGGTTTCCATCATCATCCTCCATGGCTAGACGACATATTTTAGGTTCCTACAAAAAAAAGAGTATTAAATTCACATATTGTCATATAAAGAAAAATTAAAGGCTTAATAAACCCACCTTAATGATCATGCTATGTAAGATTGGTTGTTGTTGAGTTGGAGCGGACTTTATTTCCAAGATTGGAGGGATGCTGAGGGAGGACAACGAGGCTATGTAAGATTTGACTTCTTCGGCCACTTTTTGTTGCAAAGTTGTTTCAAATCTCGACTCCATTCGCTTTATAGTTTCTTTAAGTTCTTCAATTTCTTCATCTCTATTTGATATTATAATACCCTTTCGAGGCAGCTTTCCAAATACCTTGCGGTGGCCAACACCAACACCAAATCGACTAATTCCTTTAACATAACCATAGTTGTCAGGTTTTCCAAGAGCTTTTGACAAAGCATCCTTACCGGGCTTTGAACTAATAACTACTCCATCCTCTATCTCCTTTGCCTCCTTCTCTAAGTGTTCCATCTGTAAATTAAAGAGACATGCATTAGAGTTCATTATAAGTTCTTCAATTGTGTTGACTTTAAGTAATTAAAATTCAACTTACAATTTTGCTCACTACTCGAGCGGTCTCGACCTTATTTGGATCAACTTCCCATTTTCCATCTTTTGTTCGCTTTTGATGTGCTAAACACCACTCGCGCGCACGTTGTTGAAATCTATCACTGACCACACTCCTAGTACTCTCAGTTGTCGTGCTTTCAGTAGGAGGTGGAAGTCTGTTCTCCTTTACCCACTTTGGTCTTGCTCTTGAGTAGCTCATTTGGCCTAGTGTATGGCAGTGGATGTTGCCTTTTGAAGATTTTTGACCAATTTCACTTTTTTTCTATGACAAAATGCCAATAAAAAGTTTGAAACATAATACAAATGAGTATAATTCATATATGTGGACTGATTAATACATTACAATACGTAATTACCTGAAATTCTTCTGACTTTACGTAAGTTTCAAATGTCTCCCATTGCTCCTTAGTGATGTAACAACCATAGACTTCCCAAGGCTTCTTATCGGCGGTTGCATTACCTTCTTCATCAGCAATTTTTTTCCTTTTGATGAATCTTGACACCAACCAAGATTTGTGACGCCTAAATCGAGCTTTTAGCGCAACAATGAAATTTTTCTTCCGTTTTCCTTCTGGGTCCTCTATGTGGAACATTTTCTATGCAATGAAGTTATTGTGAATACTCATTAAGGCAGTCAATGCAATAAAAAGGAACAATGGACAATAATTTAATAACAATATAACATAAGAGTTTAAAATCTAGTTAACCAAATACCTTTGTCTCAGCCCAAAAAATATCCAACTTCACTGGATCTACCTTTGAAAATTCTTGAGCTGTGATGTCAATCCTTAGTGCACATTGACCAATCTGTCTACCATATAAGGATTCCCACCGCCCTATAGGTAAGTCAAACTCATCAAAGTCAAGAACCATTGGCACCGAGGATTTAAATGCTCTCGATGGACCTCTACCCTTCCTCTTTTTGGATTGTGAAGGTATGATCTCTTGGTGTCCAACATTACTATCTAAAGTCTCATCATTCCTCCGATCCATTGTAGATTTCAATTCCTGTCAAATAAATAAAAAAATGAATGTAATTAGGGTTTGCGCGATTAATGAACTTGAATTACGTGAATTACATACATAATCGATCAACATCATTATCACTTTACCTTTTCCTTTTGAATCTCCTGATCAACTTCGTCATCATCATCATCATCACTTTCAGGCTCATAATCAATATCTTTGTCCTTTTCTAATACAACCTTTTTTTGCTTTTCTTTTCCTTTTGATCCCATCAACGAGTTGGCCATTTTTTGCAAACCCAATGATTCCATTCGTTCCTTATTATGAGCAATTCTAGTGGCCCTTTGATCCTCATATTCCGCTCCTTTTTTTTGAAGCACCTTTTCTTGTTTACCCATGTGATACTTAAAAATAAACACCTACATGAATAATCAAAGCACCATTAAAGAAAGCAACTATTAATGCAAAAAACACATTAACACGCAATATTACTTAATAAAATGAATCAAAATAAAAAGCTTAATGCATCAATATTACTTAGTCTTTCAAACATGCAACGTAAACTCCTTCCTTGCGATCATACACAACATCTTCAACCACATCTTCTCCATTTAGTAAAGGTTGAACGCTGATTGACAAAGGAGGGGTGTCATCAAACTGGTCATAGTCTTCCTCATCAATCACTTCTTCTACACCAACAATTTTTCTCTTCCCTTGTACCACTATAAACCACTGAGGGTCGACATTGTCTTTGACATAGAAAATTTGTTTAGCTTGTGAGGCCAAAACAAAAGGTTCTATAGTATCTCTAAAGCAACATGAATCCACTATAGTCATCCCATCATCATTTACTTTCCTTCCACGTCGATTGTCCACCCGTTTACATCTAAAAATTGGTATTTTAAAATCAAGATAATCAAGCTCCCATATATCTTGAATAACCCCATAGTATATCTGCGTTGCATCAACTGGTCTAGTATCCCTTGCACTTGAATATTCTGTAGAAGAAGCAACAACCATAACACCACTGTTTTGGTGCACACCCTTTTCATCCTGACGCTTGGTGTAGAAGCAATATCCATTGATGTCATAGCCCTTAAAACTAGTAACAAACGGTCGTGGACCCCTTGACAAACATTCAATTGTGTTGGAAACATTGCTA
The DNA here is from genome assembly GCA_019776075.1 of Amaranthus palmeri. NCBI lineage: Eukaryota > Viridiplantae > Streptophyta > Magnoliopsida > Caryophyllales > Amaranthaceae > Amaranthus > Amaranthus palmeri. Next base: position 2,141,773 of record JAAKBH010000002.1, on the reverse strand, counting down.
TTAGATTGCTTTAATGCAAGTTGCACTTCATTTTGAAACCATTCGGCAAATGTTCGATTGTGCTCTTGCATTATTACATATGAACTTGCTCTTTGATTGCGGTTGCTCAAAACAGTGATATGCCTTTCCAAGTAAAGGTGAACTTCAGAAAGGTGTTGTAAGACACAACGATGGGCTTTAGAAAACCTATCGATTGGAGGTTTGATCTCCTTACGATTGATTGTTCCCTGCCCAGATAGTCTACCCTCATGACGAGATATTGAAATTCCTATTTCCTTAGCCTTTTCCAAGAAAACAGCACAAAAATTTGAAGCCTCTTCAACTGCAAATTTAGCTATAATGCTCCCTTCTGGTTTTGCCCGATTTTTGACCAAACCTTTCAAGTAACCCATATGTCTCTCCATAGGATACATCCATCGCAAAAAAGCAGGGCCACACTCTTTGATTTCACGAACAAGGTGTATCATCAAGTGAACTGAAATGTCAAAGAAAGAAGGTGGGAAATACATCTCAAATTTGCACAATGTCTCCACAATATCTTCTTGCAGAGTATCAAGCTCCTTTGGATCAATTACCTTATTACATATTTTGTTAAAAAACAAACATAACTTCACAATAGGTTGCCTGACATGTTTTGGCAATAAGCCTCGTAGTGCAATGGGTAAAAACACTTGCATCATAACATGACAATCATGAGATTTCATACCAATTAGCTTCTTATTAGCAAGGGACACAAATCGTTTCATGTTCGAAGAATATGCAGTAGGTAACTTGATATCATACAAACACTCGCAAAATATTCTTTTTTCATCTTTCGTCAAGGTGTAGCAAGCTCGCGGCAAATATGCTCTTTTTCCATCCACATCGTATTCCGGCCACAGTTTGGGTCTAATTTTTTCTTTCTCCATATCTTGCCGTACTTTGAGCCCATCTTTTGTCTTTCCCGACATGTTTAGCAAAGTCCCAATGATCGAGTCACATACATTCTTTTCAATATGCATAACATCAAGACAGTGTCTAACCGATAAAGACTTCCAATAAGGTAGGTCCCAAAAGATGGACCTCTTTTTCCACAAATCACCTTTATCAATATTACTCTTATGGCCGCATTTACCATACACTGTATTCACATTTTGGATTTTTTCATATAATTGTGTTCCAGACAATGGCGGTCGAGCTACGCACTTTTCAGTTTTGCCATTGAATTGTGCTTTCATTCTCCGATAAGGGTGAAACGGAGGGAGAAACTTTCTAGTGTGTCTAAACACATTTTTACCCGAATAAATGAGCCGATCTTTCTTCATTTCATCTTCGCAAATCGGACATGCTTTTGCACCTTTAACTTTATACCCCGACAAGTTTCCATATGCAGGAAAATCATTTATGGTGCAAAAAATCATAGCACGTAGTGTAAAATTTGTACCGGTATGTGCATCAAACATCGGCACACCTTCATTCCACAACATCAACTCGTCCATTAAGGGAGCTAAATAAACATCTATATCATTCCCAGGTTGTTTAGGGCCTGGTATAAGAAGTGGCAACAGTATATACTTACGCTTCATACACAACCAAGGAGGTAGGTTGTATATGCTCAACAAAACCGGCCATGTGCTATGTTGGGTACTACGTGTCCCATAAGGATTCATCCCATCCGTACTTAATCCAATTCTAAGATTCCTGACCTCATCACCAAATATCGGGAATTCTTTGTCTATGTTCTTCCAGTGCATAGAATCAGCTGGATGCCTTATTAGCCCATCTTTCTTTCTTTCCTCATCATGCCAAACCAACTTCTTGGCATCCTCTGGAATTGAAAAAAGTCTCCTGAACCTTGGAATAATCGGAAGATACCATAAAACTTTTGCAGGTGGGCGCAATTTCTTAGCAATTGAGTTCTTTTCCTTGCATTTGTAGCGCGAGACTCTACATATAGGGCACTCGTCCAAATTTTCATACCCTTTTCGGTAAAGTACACAATCATTAGGACATGCATCTATCTTGGTATACTCTAAGCCCAATGGGTTGATCAATTTCTTAGCATAATAGGCTGAGTTAGGTAAACTATTTCCCTCAGGAAACATGTCATGTAAAGCTTCCAACAACGATGTGAAGCTAGTATCAGTCCAACCAAACTTAGCTTGTAAATTAGTTAATACTAAGGTCGCTGATAGTTTAGAATATTTACTACAACCATCATACAATGGAGTCTCAGCAGCATTTGACACATCCTCAAACATACGGGTTTGTTGAGTTAGATGATCTCCAATCGCATCCATCATATCATCCATTCGGTCTTCCACTACGCCCTCATCACCCTCACATCTAAGAGTACTTGCCTTCGCACCTTCATCATTAATATCTAACTTTTCACCGTGCCAATACCAAATCTCATAATCAGGTTTAAACTCACGACGATACAAGTGATCTAGTATTTCATTAATGTCAGTCCACCTCTTTACATTGCCACAATCACGACAAGGGCAAAATATCATAGGCTCCCGACTTAGCCTTTGGTGCTCCACTGCTGCAATACAAAATTCTCTAAGCCCTTCTTGAAAGTCCCTTTCGCATTGATCACCGTACATCCAACTACGATTCATTTCTAAGAACATAACATACATGCATACACATACCCTAATAAGTTCAATGCAAACCCTTAAGAAATAAAAACCAATAACACAAATGGAATACAAATGAAAGCACCACATATGTCAATATTTCAGTATTTCAATAAGTATCTAACCAATAAAATCAACGTCAAGCTTTTAATGATTGGATTCTAGTATGAAGGTTGTATTGATCCACATTTCAGGACATGCTAGCAAATAGCTACATAAATGAGAAGAGTTCAATATGCTATGAAAGATCTAAGGTCTCTATTTGTCAATTTGCATCAATGTGAACTTGTGACGAGTCAAAACTATGAATAACACCAACAAACAATGCAAGAAACTAAATTAGTATCAACCCATATAACACAAACTTAGAAATCTCATAAACCATATGAATCATTTTATTAACCTTAATTGCATTTAGCCTACATAATTTGAGACTTTGATTTTATATTTTTATTGTTCAACTTAGAAATCTCATAAAACCAGAAAAAAAAAAAATTAAAATTCAAAATATTAATGAAACTTGAAAGCTCACTTCTAAGCTCACTTAAAACAACCCAAAAAAAATTCTGGTAAATAGAAATAATACAAATGAGATGCTATTACTGCCTATAGTTAATCTCAATCCAGTTCAAACAAAAACAATTAAATAAAACAAGCCATTATTAAAGATTATACAATCCAATTATAATAAAACAAGCAATGAAATCAAGAAAATGATATGTAAGAGGTTGAAATAATCAATCATTAATCGAGTTGTTATTAACTCCGTGTCATTATCTTCTGGACACATGACTTAACATGTATAATAATTCGTGTAATTTTTAATTAACAAATGTCAAACCTTAATCTATAATCTTTAATATTTGTTTCATTATTAAATTCATGTTTGCCCATTTTTATAAATAAATTTGTAAGACAAATTCATGTGTAAATTATGTGGACCCAAATTATAAATATTATTAGAATCCTAAATTCATGTTTGCCCATATCCACATACTATTTTTACATCAGAAAATCATAATTAGAGACTTTCATCAACTATTTTTTATGAATTGAAACTAAATATTGAATGTTAGTGAAGATGATTACATTTGATTAAAATATCATCAAATTGAAGCTAAATATTGAATGTTAGTCAAGATTAATATTGAAGCTAAATTGCACCAGAAATATTGATCTTGATTTGCACAAGCAAAACTAAATTTAAAGAAAATCATGTTAGTGAAGATTTGCATTGAGGTATAAATCATAACCCATAATCATAAGCCCATTCCTTAGCATTAACTTCAGATGCTACAAGTCTTATTTTATTATGTCATTGTTCTGCTTCAGTGAAATTCTAGAGTCCATTGCAAATGAACAAAGATAGTAAAGTACTTTAAAAGGACACTGAACAATAACCCTCGATTGCTCTATCAACCTCACAAATGGAAGAGCATTCAATGAAAGAAAAAAAAGCATGATTGCAAACCCATAAATATCTGATTGCAAAACCAAGAAAATCATGATGATTAACGATGATGTTTTATCGAATTAGATGATGATGATGATGATGATTTCGATGAAGAAGATGATGAGGAACAAGATGACTTCAGCTTTCATCCAAAGTAATCAAATTAAAAAAAATCCTAATCCTATAGATAACCGTAACCACAACTTTAATCTAGGGTTTACAGTAATCAAATTACGCAATATCAAACCAGAAAAAAGAGAGATTTTCAAATTTTACCTACAAGTATAAACAATGGCAGCGACAACAGCGAGACCAGCAACGGCAGTAATAGCAACGGCTACAGCCCACTGAAAATTTGGTTGTACAAACTTTGGAATCAATAATACCCACTGAAATTTTGGAGGTTAATACCCACTGAAATTTTGGAGGTTGAAAATTAACAGAATTAAGCGTGGAAGTTGAAGCAACTTTCGAAATTTCTTGGTTTAATGGTGGGCAACTTGTTTTTCGTGGGCAACTTCCGATTTTGGAGTTGAGATGAAGATGAACAGCCCTTCAAAATCCCGCCTATTTCATTATTATTTCTCTAAATCATTATTTGTATCTTGTGTTTAAACACAAGATACAAATAATAGTTATTTGTGTCGGGTGTCAAAACACTCGATACAAATTACTATTATTTGTATCGCGTGTTTAAATACACGATACAAATAATAGTTGTTTGTATCGCGTGTTTTAAAACCCGATACAAATAACTATTATTTGTATCGCGTGTTTAAACACAAGATACATATAAGATTTATTTGTATCGCGTGTTTAAACACAAGATACAAATAAGATTTATTTGTATCTTTTGTTAAAATATAAGATACAAAAAACATTATTTGTATCTTATATTTCAACAAAAGATACAAATAAGGGGTCACTAATAAGACTTTTTTTACTAGTGAACCTATCACTCTTTTTGCATTTTTTTCCGGGCTGTAGGTGAAACACAAATGCCAAATACTTTCAGCTTATTATACTCGGACTTTTTCCTGACCCTTCCTAACACAAATACCAAACAACTCTAGGTCTTTGAATCTTTTTCTAACAATCTCAATCTGATTATCACTTCTAATGCACATTATGCATTAACTGAAGTAAAATCATTCACGCACAAGAATTCCCAACAAATTTCTCAAACTATTATAGAGCTAATAGTCTAAGTAGCCTTAGAGAAGTTATCCAACACGGTTACACGGTCAAGAAATATGAGGCTTTCTCATATTTGTATCACTATACGAAGTTAGTTCAAAAAGCGTGCCTTTGTGCTCTTGGGGTTGATAACGACTCAAGTTTTGCATAACTCAAACTCACCGCATTAACATCCTGTTTTCGTTTGAATCGAGCTTTGACAAAGTTTAGATAAATTTGTATGAACAAAAATCGAGTTTTAGTCTAGTCGAGTGAATCTTGAGTTGTTTGCATGACTCAACTTCACTTCATTATACACAATTTCTTCGATCAGTAACTTGCTCCTTGTATTCTCTCATCTCATACAAAACACTAAACAACACAAAAGATAATATATATACAAAGAGTTTTCTACAATCATATTGACTTAGATCTTTCCGATGAAACAAAGTGGTTGGACAGCTAGCTAACAAAGAAGATGTATCCACCAACATTTTAGAGCTAGTTAATGTACAAGTAGACTCTAATATTCATACTGTAAGAAGTTCCCACAAAGAATATAAAAAGAATATTGGTCTGTTAATCTTGACAAAGTTTGTTTTATATGATAATCCGATGGGTACAATAGATTGCGATTGTCCATGGTTGTATTCGGCTACTTTTTGATTTGTTTAAATTCCTGGACTAATATCGTTGTCAATATGTCTTTGTCTTAGTCATAACAAGGACGTTCCAAAAAATACATCATACATTATTGTTGTTAATTCAAGAAATGTTACTACTTTTTCTAAATATCTTGAAATAGTATCTTAATGATGAGATGAGAGTACAATGGCTATCGACAATGAAGTATTTTTAGTGATTGATTTGCTCCATTGTTCTTTATTAATCGATATCTTTGTCTTACCACAAGTATAAGATTTGTTTTTTTCTATTCAGCTCCATGTCCAAAATGTCATCATGGTAAAGCTAGTTTTTACCAAATGCAAACGAGATCAGCGGATGAACCAATGACGATATTTTACACATGCTTAAACGAGAGTTGTGGCCACAAATGGAAAGAAGATTAGTTTTTATCGCCTTTTCATCAATCAACAGTATGTCTTCTTCAAATATACTTCAAAACTTACCTTTTCTGCCGTTCTGGCAACTCTTGCAGCTGAAGATTGTTGTTTTCTTGACAGGAATATACTTGTAGTTCATGAACGAAGGCACATAAGAGCTATACAGTTTTGGAATTAGTTGATGATTTTCGTTAGTGTATTGAGAAGTGTAAAACGTGATTTGAAACATTCTGATTTAATCTTAGATGCTATATGCATTTTGGTGATTATCGACCAGTTCCCTGAAAGTGCAAGGCTGTGTTTGGTTCACAAACTAAATACATTTGCTATGAAGAGTACATTTCATCGAAAATTCTTATAAAAAATCATTAGCTAGAAACGTTAGAGCTCTTATATGATTGTATTAGTTGGACTATTCAACTAATGAATGGGAGAGTCTCATACAAGAATTTATGTACCATTTAACGGCCTGTTTGGTTGATTGTACTTATTGGTGGTAATGAATATGATTTATAGTGTAAACTTTCATATTAGATATCATGATATTATGATGGTAATGAAAGTTTGATCATAAAATTTTTTGTTTATAATTTTTCATTACCACCTAATACCACATGTTCAACTGGTAATATATTGAAATGAATTTTGTGAAAAAATAAGCTTATTGAAGGAGAATAAGCATAGTGATTAAATTTATCAAGATATATTCTTATTAGAATCACATTAACATTTCGTTACCATGTGTACTAGTTAGTGCCAGTTACCATACGGGCCGCTATTGTTTACTTGTTAATCTTGCCTCAATTGTCGAAACAGTTTCATAGGCCATAGGACATAGATTTTGACAGCTAATCCAACTCTGTTTTGGGCTAAGATTATAAGTTAGAGGCTTGCATTAATAATCGTAATTCAATAATTGTCGCATTACATGTTTTGGATCTTGAATGTAGGAAAATTTGTAGATGGGAAAGTGAAGAATTTATTTGTTTTGGAGAGAAAGGGAGTGGATTTGTAAGAAACGGCTATGGTTTTCATTGCTACAAAAGTGATTAAATCCATGGGTATTTATAGGGATAAAACTACTAAAATATCTGAGATATTTTAATTTTTAATTACTTAATATAATCTAGGAACTTCTACCATAATATGCTAGATATTTTATTTTTTAATTGCTTATTCTAGGAACTTCTTGGATATTTTTATTTTTAATTATTTAGTTTAGATATTTTTATTTTTAATTAAAATCCTAGATTTTTCTAGATTATTTTAACACTCTCCCTAATCTGGAAAATCTTGAACTCTGAGTTGTCTTCTGAACTCGATAAATCTATCAGTTGATATGGGTTTCGTGAAAATGTCTACGAGTTGCTCCCCCGTCTTGCAGAATTGTAGTTCGATCTCTTTCTTACACCAACTCACGAATGTAATGATGTCGTATCTCGATGTGTTATGATCTGCTATGAAACACAAGATTCTTCGTCATTGCTATAGTTGACATGTTGTCGCAGAACATTGTAGTTGGTGTCTCTTACGTATGTTGTAGATCCATTATATCCTTCTGAGCCATACTGCTTCACATGCTGCACTTGTCGCTGCAATGTACTCTGCTCAAAGTTGTTAAAATCGCGATTCTACTTAGAATCGTTTTGAGAGGTAGAATCGAATCGGTAGAATCGAATCGTAGAATCGTACGCTTCTACATATAAACATAAATATATTAAAAATATCTAGTTTCTTATCATTATTGTCCAATTCAAAAGTTTAAATTTATGAATTAAAGTTTCTTTGACTTTATTTAACAACATAATGAAAAATTTTTAATAATTAATTTAAATCTTCATACCGATTAAGAAATTTGTTTTTTAAAAATTTTCATGATGGAAAATTTGAAATTTATGTGTATATGTGAAAGAGATTAGTAAAAAATGATACATAAGCAAAATTAAAAATAATTCATACTAAATAAGTAGAATTGGATCGTTAAATCGTAGAATCGTGTTATGATTTTACCTCTAAAAATTTTCTTCCAACTAGAATCGTAAGATTCTACAACTTTAAGATTCTACCTGCGATTCAAATCGCTCATTTGTTTTTGGATCATAAAATCGTAGAATCGTAGATCAGAATCGCGATTTTAACAACCATGACTCTGCTTCTACTGATGATAAAGCTACCATTGCCTACTTTTTCGATGACCATGAGACCACTTTGGTTCCAAGCTGAAATACGTACCCACTTGTGCTTTTTCTATCATCCACGCTTCCGGCCCAGTCGCTATCGGTGTAACCTTTGAGCTTGAATTCTTTTTTAGTCTCGTACATGATCCCATAGCTCTTCGTTCCTTTGATGTATCTAAGAATCCTCTTTGCTGCTGTTAGATGATCCTTGCTTGGCTCACTCATGAACCTGGATACTATGCTGACAGCGTTGACTATGTCTGGTCTTGTATGTGTGAGATAAATGAGAGAACCGACCAAGCTTCGATACATTGCTCCGTCGACTTTGGGTTTGCCGTTGTACTTTGATAACTTCTCATTGATTGCCATTGGTGTAGCCAGCGGTTTACACTCACTCATGTTTAGGGGTGTTCAAAAATACCCGACCTGACCTACCCGACCCGTTGACCCGCCGACCCGCCTCATAATTGGCGGGTCAAAAACCAAAAAAATTGAAAAAGACGGGTCGGGTCATGGGCCGATTCCAAAATTATCCGGGTACCCGTTAATGACCCGCTTATTTGCTTGGTATATATTCTGATTTTTTTTAGGGTTTTCATTTCAACTTCAATCTAAACATCAGTAAATGGATGAGTAAGCTTCGATACAATTATTTTATATCGAATACAAGTAAATTACTATATTAGACGAAGTATATAATCAAAATAAAATATGTTAATCATAAAAGCCAAAAGCTAACTAACAGAGGTTAGTACGTATGTTACTATGTTGGTCCTCAATGGAGAGGGTGAAGGGGAAGTAAATTATACTTCGTAGCTATCAAAAAATAAGAACAAAGGGGCGTTTAGCATGAGGGATTTGAGGATGGAAATGAAACTTTATTTCAATAATAAGTCCAAGTCTTTGTTTGTTTAGGGGGATGGGAATAGGAAATGGGATTAAAATGGAAAAAAGTCTTTAAGCAAAATGTCTTGGGGGAGAGTAGGTATTTGGATTGAGACTTTGATTTTATCTCTTTCTTCCAAGTTCCTACCATAACAAACAAGGGATGAAACTTTTATATTTTCAAAGTCTCAACTTGAAAGTCTTATCATAAAGTTTCACAAATGTCATTCATTTGTGCCAAACATACTTAACATGACCACGTAGTACCTTTACTCGAATTAGAATCTAACTTTCAAGGAGTGACAACTAGAGGTGTGCAATGGGCCGGGGGCCTATAGGGCCTCCGGACCCGACCCTTAATTAGACGGGTTTTGAACGGGTCGGGCCTTAAATGGGCCGAACTTTTAAAGGGTCAACTTTTACTATATACGGAGCGGGCTTAAAACGGGTCCTAAACGGGCCTTCTTATTTTTTTTACTATGTACCTGTTGGGCTAATGTAGGCGAAGTATTAGGCAAATTTAGATGCTTGTTTCAGCCGCCTAAATGTTTGTAATGCTCTATTGTTTTACAGTATGTAATGAGAGTTTGCACACATTTAATAAAACTATTTTTTACATTTTTTTTTTGTTTATTTTGATTTTGGTTTAGAAAAATTGTTTTATAGTTCCGATAGAAGCAGAGATGGAGTAATTTGTTTCAACATTAATAAAACTATTATACACTAGTATTCATTTTATTACTTAAAAGTATAATTTATTAGTTGGGATTATTTTTTGTTCTTGATTTTGTGATTAGTTTTTGAAATTAAATCATTGAATTGATATTTTATTTGTTAATAATATTTATGCTTGATGATTGTATTTGGGTGACACACAAATGAGAAAACTAAGAGACTTCTAAGATCTTATGTTGATGATTTGTAATTATCATTACACGTAAATAAATTAAAGATTTAAGATAAATGGGCCGGGCCGGGCCATCAAGCCCGACCCATTTAAAGACAGTTTCTTGTTTTTCTAGATTCGGCCCGACCCGGCCCATTTTAAGTTGAGCCCGGCCCGGCCCGTATCCGACCATTACATAGGTCTAGTGACAACATATGCTAATTGCTAACCACCAAGTCTAAAAAAATATCTGGACCTAGATTCAAGAAGCCAGAACCCTAATTTATTATTGTAAAAAAAATACTCTAACTTCCTTTTAACACTATGTCTTTATTCTCTACAGCTCGTGTAAGAGACTGTTTCTCAAAACAACTATGTTAAAAAATAAAGCCCACATTTGACATTCCTATTTTTTTTTTTGTATTGATTAGAATCTCATATATTTGATGCGTCTTCTAAAAATAGAGTCTTATCGAACAATTTGTTTATTCCCATTTACCAATGAATACTCATGTCAAAAATAGACATCTAACGAGAAGGTCTTAGTAAATAACGGTTATTTATGAGGTTAATAAATCACCCTTAATGGTAGGATGTTTTAGGGTGAAAAATTTGTTATTTTAATTTATTTTTTTTATTTTGCTTATTTTAATATTATCTATTGTCATTTTGTACGGATCTATGAGGTTAATAGGAAGTACTATAAATCACGGTTATTGATTATTTCTGTTTCTCTGTCCCGTCTCCCACTGCTCCTTTCACCCTCAAACCCTCATTCTTTGTCTCACCATTGCTGCTCTCAAACAACCACCGCATACTCACCTCCCTGCCGAACTCTCGTTGCTCCTCTAACCACCGTCGCCCGCCGGTATGTACTCCTTTGTTGTCATTTATTTTTCTTCTTGATTATTGTAGGATTTGTTAGGGTTGAATAATTTCATAACTATTTTTCAAGATTTTCGATTTTGGAAATTTTTGATGGTTAGGGTTTACATTTTGGGGATTTTTGAATTTTAGAGTTTACATTTAGGAGATTTTGATTTTTAGAGCTTGCATTTAGGGGAATTATAATTTTTAGGGTTTATATTTTGGGAAGTTTCGATATTTAGGGTTACATTTTGGGATTTTTGATTTTTATGTTTTTTTGGGGGATTATGTGTTTTTAATGATTTTAAATTCTAAGTAAATTTTATTAGTAGCTTGGTTGGTTTTAAACGATTTTAGTTTCGTGAATATTGAAATATCCGGATTTATTATAATTACTCTTAGGACTTCGAATAGGAGTCACAACAATAATAACACTAACAGTAATGATTATGGTTATTAAAATCGCGATTCTAATATACGATTCTCCGATTTTAAGATCTAAAAACAAGCGTGCGATTTGAATCGCAAGTAGAATCTTAAAGTTGTAGAATCTTACGATTCTAGTTGGAATGAAATTTTGAGAGGTAGAATCATAACACGATTTTACGATTTAACTATCCGATTCTAATAATATAGTATGAATTATTTTTTTTTGGAAAATATAGTATGAATTATTTTAAATTTTTCTTATGTACCATATTTTTTACTAATGTCTTTCTCATGTACACATAAATTTCAAATTTTCCATCATGAAAACTTTTCAAAAAACAAATTTCTTAATCCGTATGAAGATTTTAACTACTTATTGACAAAATTTCGTTATATTCTTAGAAATAAAGTTAAAGAAACTTTAATTTATAAATTTAAACTTTTGAATTGAATAATAATGACAAGAAACTAAATATTTTTAATATTTTTAAGTTTATTTGTAGAATCGTACAATTCTACGATTTGATTCTACCTCTCTAAACAATTCTAAGTAGAATCACGATTTTAACAACTTTGGTAATAATGTTTTGTTTAGAAATTAGTAATTTGTACTATTAATAATAATAATTTTTATTGGTAAAATTACCTACAATAATCCAACATTTGTGATAATTTTCCTACAATAATCTTATCTATTGATCAACCATGAATAATATAACCTTTAGGGGTATTTTTCTTAGAGTAACCTGATAATCGAATGACTTGCTATAACAACTTTTATTGTTTAGAAAAAATTAATTTAAAATAAATTGCAAATAAAATGTTAAAATTTTTTTAAAAAATTTCTTTTGATTTTTCTATTATTTGGAATTTTTTTATGCAAATTTAAATATTTTTTCCCTACATTGATTATCAAGTACCTACTATAACAGCTTATCTGGTTGCTTGAATTTACTCTAGATAAATACCCCATAAAGTTGAGATTTTTATTTAAATATTTTGTAAAAATATTATAAAATCTTCATTGCTTTTCTTTTCCACCATTCTTTATGGTTTAGGGTAGGAGGCCCAAACCCGCTCATAAGTCATATCACCAATTTTCTTTTTCAAATTCAGTCTTAAAACTATCAATTCATCTCCAAATTCTTCTCCTAAACAATTCAATTAGTGCAGTCAAGCAACCAAGGGTTTAGTTAGGGTTGAACTTGGATGATTGGGCACATAATTGTGTCAAGCAATCAAGACTAACACAACCATTGTCACCGCCATTGCTGCCGCCATTACCGTGTTAGCTAACTAACTTAAATCTTTAATTTGAGGCCAATTTTATTTGTTTTAGGTTTAGTCTTAATTAGTGTTGTTGACGTGATTGTGTCTTTTCTCTTTTTGATTTGCAGGTGTTCTCTTCTCCAAATTTTTTTAGAAAATGGAATTTTGCCCCAGTTGTGCGAATTTACTCCAGTATGAAATGAGTAATCCCGCTAGGTTTTTCTGTCGCACATGTCCATATGTGTCGGCTATAGAACAGAAGGTATATCCTTTTGATTCAGTGTTCTGATATTTTATTCTGCTCATTGATAATGTTTCAAAAGAACAAACACCAACTCGTGACTGGTTCCAGGTGAAGATTAAGAGATCAGTGCAACTCGACCATAAAGAGGCAACACCTATTGCTGTAGGGCAAAAGAATGTAGGGCCAACCACCGAGGGTATGTTGATCCTTTTCTATCTATTTGAGTGGCTTGTGGAGTGTTTCGTCTCAGCATTCTAGTAGTCTTTAAAGCTAATGGCACTATATTTTTTTGATTGAAATGGAAGTTACAAATAGTCTCTTTTGATGCATTGAGAAACCTGGATTTTAGCTACTAGTGTATGAATTTGATGTTTAGATGTGTAAATTTGGATGTTATGCCCATGCCTATGGGTGTACACATTTCGGTTTGGTATAGTCTGACATTAAAATCACAAACCTCTGTATGAATTCCAATTTCTTGATCTTCTGTACTCAACTCTAGGTCTTCATCCTCATTTATCTCTTTGTTTAGTCGTTGTGCATCATCCAAGCTTCTATTCACATTTACTTTATGTCCTGAGTCATCATTGTGCTTTGAAGTTTCTCCCTTTCTTTATTAACGACATTGTCATCATAATATATCATAACAGGTAGGTCCTGAATTTTCGCTCTTTCAATGTTGTTTTAGGTATGCCATGTATGCAAATGTTTACTCTTGAGACAAAACATCTCTACTTACTTAACAGTTGTTTTCAAGCTCATAAACCTCATATACGCTTTTGCAATGAGGATATCTTTAGAAAGTGCATTTTTTTCTTAGCCTCAAACCTATCACTCTTTTTGTATTTTTTTTCCGGGCTGTAGGCGAAACACAAATACCAAATACTTTCAGCTTATTATACTCAGACTTTTTCCTGACCCTTCCTAACACAAATACCAAAACAAATCTAGGTCTTTGAATCTTTTTCTAACAATCTCAATCTGATTATCACTTCTAATGCACATTATGCATTAACTGAAGTAAAATCATTCACGCACAAGAATTCCCAACAAATTTCTCAACCAGGCTATTATTATGGAGCATAATAGTCTAAGTAGCCTTAGTGAAGTTATCTAACACAGTTACACGGTCACACGGTCAAGAAATATGAGGCTTTATTCAGATTTGTATCACTATACGAAGTTAGTTCAAAAAGCGTGCCTTAGTGCTCTTGGGGTTGATAACGACTCAAGTTTTGCATAACTCAAACTCACTTCATTAACATCCTGATTTCGTTTGAATCGAGCTTTGACCAAAGTTTAGATAAATTTGTATGAACATGAATAGAGTTTTAGTCTAGTCGAGTCAATCTCGAGTTGTTTGCATGGCTCAACCTCACTTCATTAAACACAATTTCTTCGGTCAGTAACTTGCTCCTTTCTTGTATTCATCCCATACAAAACACTAAACAACACAAAAGATAATATATATACAAAGAGTTTTCTATAATCACAATGACCTAGATCTTTCCGATGAAACAAAGTGGTTGGACAGCTAGAAGATGTATCCACCAACATTTTTGAGCTAGTCAATGTACAAGTAGACTGTAATATTCGTTCTGTAAGAAGCTCACACAAAGATCAAAAAAAGAATATTAGTCTGTCAATCTTGACAAAGTTTGTTTTATATGATAATTCGATGGGTACAATAGATTGCGATTGTCCACGGTTGCATTCGGCTACTTTTTGATTTGTTTAAATTCCTGGACTAATATTGTTGTCAATATGTCTTTGTCTTATTCATAACAAGAACGTTCCAAGAAATACATTCATAAAATATTGCTGTAAATTCAAGAAAAGTTACAACTTTTTCTAAATATCTTGAAATAGTATCCTAATGATGGGAGTACAATGGCTATCGAGAATGATATTTGTAGTGATTGTTTTGCTCCATTGTTCTTTATTAATGGATAGCTTCGTCTTACCACAAGTATAATATTTGTTTTTTTTTTTTCTCTTCAGCTCCATGTCCTAAATGTCATCATGGTAAAGCGAGTTTTTACCAAATGCAAACAAGATCAGCGGATGAACCAATGACAATATTTTACACATGCTTGAACGAGAGTTGTGGTCACAAATGGAAAGAAGATTAGTTTTTATCGTCTTTTCTTCAAAAGTACATTTCATCGAAAATGCTTATAAAAAATCATTTGCTAGAAACATTAGAGCTTTTCTCACATGATTATATGATTTGCACTATCTAAATTATGCATGGGAGCGTCTCACGATGAGAGTGTCTCACATAAGAATTTTTGTACCTCTTAATGGCCCGTTTGGTTGACGGTACTATTGGTGAATAATTTATAGTGTAAATTTTCATGATAGGTATCACTTGTTACGATGGTATAATTTTTTATTACCACCTAATACCACACATTCAAGTGGTAATACGTTGAAATGAGTTTTATAAAAAAAAAAGCTAGTCGGAGGAGAATAAGCATAGTGATTAAATTTATCAAGATATATTCTTATTAATCACACCAACATTTCGTTACACGGGCCGCTATTGTTTACTTGTTTGCCTCAATTGTCGAAACAACTTCATAGGCCATAAAATCTCACAAGAGACGGTCTATAGGATAGACTACAAAAATGGGCCAGCCTATTTCCCTTAACTGATTTTTTTATTATAATATCAATTATATTATGTTATAATCCTAAATGTAAGGTATTATAATCTCGAATATACTATTCTATAACCCCAAATATAAGTTATTATAACCCAAATAATTTATTATAACCCCAAATATACTATGTTATATTTTGGGCTGGGCTTCATGGATTTCGTCTATAGAATAGACCGTCTCCCATGAGTCTTAACGGTCTCAAGCAAGAATTTGTGCATAGATTTTGATAGCTAATTTAACTCTAATGTTTTGGGCTAGATTATAAGCTAGAGGCCTGCATCAATAATCGTAATTCAATAATTGTCGCATCACATTTTCTGGATCTTGAACAGTCCAAATATCCTAAAGCTTCTTTAAGTAGGGTTACTTATGAATTATGATGATATACTATAGACATTGCATTTAAGCAGAGGTGTTTAATGGTTCGGATCGGATTAAAATTTAAATGGGCCGGTGTGGGGCGAGTTATGTCAAATGTTAAACGGGCCGGGGCGGGTTAAGTTAGTTTAAATACGATCAACTTTGACCCATTTTTAAATTTCATAAAATATAGTTTTTTTGTACTATACTTTATGGACTGTTAGATCAATTCAATTGTGAATATAATAATATCATATACAAATATAAAAAAAGGAGTAAAATATTTTTTTACCACCAATTCCTATAATTTTTCGACCCGGCCCGACCCAACCGTTTACATAAGTGTCCGTTAATGACCCGATCCGTTGTTAACTCGACCAGCTTATGACTTGTTAAAATGTGACCCGACCCTTGAATCGTTGGGTTGACTCGCCCCATTGAACACCTCTACATTTAAGCATTGAATCAGAGTACTTTTTAAAAGTTTACAGAGAGCCCGTCTGTATGTATGACAAACTCAAAATAAAAGTTTCATATGCTAACGATTCGTATTATTTAGACTATTTAACTTATGTATGGTGCATCTTACGACGTGATCGTCTCATACAATAATTTATGTTTTTAAAATAAAACTAACTTATAATTTCAATGTTAATTACACAATTATATAAATTTATAGCTATATTTCATTGCAAATTACACAAATACCCATATAATTAATTTTTACTTTTTATTGGGTATTTCTACATTTAACTTCTTATATATTACATCCGTCCAACTCAATTTCTTCTATTTACCATTTCTATTTTTGAACATAATTATACCACTTTTACTCTATATTTATCTTATCTCTGATATATTACTATTTTAGTATTTTTAGTCTATAGAGCTAAATAATTTGAGTTCCAAACAAAGTCGTGCAACGCAAAAGGTTGTTACTTGTTATTATATATCATTACCCTTTTATGTGTTATAATATAAATGAAAGAAATGCAACATTAGTAATGAATTTAATTTTAATCTAAAAAGATCAATACATAGTTAATAGTTGTAAAGTAAGATGAAAGCAACATAAACTGAATTAATTAGCAATAATAATACCATGATCATGATTTAATGGAGCATAATTATGCACACACGAGTCTTACAACTTTATTTTCCCCTTAATTTTGGATGGAATGATTAGGATAATACCCTAATTTATTGCCAATTGCCAAGGTTTTATACTTAAAATAAAAGTGGAGCATTAAATATATGTATTAATGTCCCACATACAGCTTGTAAACCACTCTTTTGCAAGCCCTAAACTTTTCATCTCTTAGCTTCATTTACATGTTATTATTGGCCAATGCAAGCTCCACAACATATTGTCACTTGGGAGTTGGGACCATTTTTACAATATTTTACTCCCTAGGCTCATCAGAAGAGAAGATCGGATGAATATCGAATCATTATCATCATATTCAGTGTATTTTGTTTATAGACAAACTATGGTCAGGGTCTGAAAAGGAAAGATAGACGACATCTCATTCCCATATAGGAGAGTGCGTCAAAGAGTCCCCGTGTGAGAATTAAATCAAATAGATAATTGTTACAATATATTACTCATTAGGCTGAACAAAGTGGAAGACTGGATGAGAATCGATAAAAGACTTTGTTATCAAGTAATATAAATATTGAAATTCGGTTTTTGACCTCTTAGTTTGTACTCGGGGGAATTTAGGCCTATGCTTACCTAGGTCGTGGTCGAAGTCATTTAATTAAAAATCTATTAATATTGAATTAAGTAAATATGTATAGAAGTATAAAATAGAATAGTGATAGCTGAGTTTGTTCAATACTATGTATAGAAATGAGCGTTCAACCCAACTTATATCAGTATCTTGAATTCACTTAGTATCGTACTTTTACGAATATTTTAAACTTTTTGGGTGTTGTTTGTTCTTTACTTGTTCTCAATTTAGTCCGTTTAATTACCGTTTTATACTTAAGTTTAGTATTCGTATGTTTAGTTTAATGTTGAATGTTACTTAATTACGGTGTTTAGCTTTATTTAGGCATTGATCTAAGTATTAGAATCAAGTACAAAAAATGAAATGAGTTAAAGCAATTAGGATGTGGACATGCAAATATGAGATATCTACTCTCTCTGTCCCTCTAAGATTTGCTGAATTTTAATAATTGGCCATCAATAGAACTCTATTTTTTATTCTTCTCGTTCATACATTTAATTTTTTTTTTTATCTTATTCACATATTTCATCTACTTTCCAAAAATCACACTTTTTACCAATTTTTATCGTTATATTTGATATTTAAATTTTATCCTTATAGCAAATACAAGCTATGAAAGTAAGTGAGTATTAATTATAATTGACTCCAAATTTGATGGGTTAGTTGGATGAACCGAAAAGGAGTTTTGGATATCATTAGGTGACATACACACCAAAATAAACCAAGGATGGCCAATGGCCTATATTATAATGCTAAATGAATTGTTTGGTGATAGAAAAATGAACAATTACCCATCTAATTAATAATGAGTTGGTGAGAAACAAACAAAATAAGGTACCTTAGTAACTCAATAAACTTAGCTTTATTAGGAGTTAGGATTAATAATATAAAAAATTCATAAAAACAAAAGTGGGTATAACTTATACGGAGCGTGAATTAGTCTGATTAAGTAGAGTAAAGAGTAAGGAGCGTGGACTTCAGAATGAAATATTAAGAAATCATGTACGATAAAAATATGGTAGACGAAGTCTATAATAGACATACACTACATAACAAAGACATTAGAATGAAATATTAAGAAATGGCGCACAATAAAAATATCGTAGACTAAGTCCATAATAGACTTACATTACTAAACAAAGTCTTAATATATGCAGAGTCCCGACAATATATGTAGTCGACTTTATGAACCCAAAAAATCCACTTAAAAAACCGTCGCCTGACAAAATTATATTTAATATATTTAATATACTAATTTCAAATTTCTAGAGCAATTTCAGTTTTTTTTTACGCATGACCAAAAAATATTAAATGTATTAATTAATGTGTAGTAGGTGGTCAAATAATAGTACTACACTCTCAGCCAAAAAATGTTGTATAGGTGAACAACTTCAATGAAACTCGTTTAATAATTTGTTAGTCTTTAGTGTTTGTTTCTAGAAGATGTATGATGTACTTTGACAAATGCGAAAGTTCCATGCAAACAATTTCAACTTCATGCTAAGATATTTCTTATATAGATGACATATACATATTACAACCATATTTTGAATTTTTTGGAATAAGTACAACCTTATTTTTTGTATAAATTTACTATTAAATTATGCTCTTTTTAAACTAACCAGCAAGTTTTGTATGAAACCATTTTACGGTGAAACGTGTCCATATAACTTATAAGCACTCTCATCATCATCATCACTAACAACTCGATATCCAGCTCGAAAAACAGGATTTGGGTGAGGGGATGTGAAAAACAATTCATACCCGTACTCCCTTGAGAGAGAATACTAGAGGAAAACGGTCAATTTTACCCCCAGAAGGTGAGAGCCATGCAATGAAATTTTAAGAATTGTATAGGATAATAGTTTTTTTTAGAGTTTGGCCTGATCCTAATCTCAATAAAGAATTAGTTTTTTTTTGAAAGATCAATAAAGAATTAGTTAAGTTGTCAATTGTTTCTCTTAAATAATTTTTTTATTTGAAATCAATTATAATTTTGAAATTTTAGAATTACAAATTATATTATGGGCCGAATGAATTTGGCTGCAGTTATTTTTTCATGTTGTTACTCGTTTTTCATTACAATAGACAGGCTATGTTGATCCAAAATTTAATTTGTTTAATTTAGAAAGATTTTTCATCGCAACGAAACAATATTCTCTTGATTACATTTAAAACTCATTCTTTTTTCCTTCTCACAGTCACACTAATTATCCTTTCATCTACTTTTATTTTATCTTTTTTAATCTTATTTTGTTTTCTCTTATTTGGAGATGGAGAAGACCCACTCTAGGCAACGCGCTCAAGACACCGCACAACACAACACAACATGGCTTGTGCCTTGTTTGATCTAGCATGTGAATTTTTGTGTCTTGTGCATGTGGCGTGCATGGTTCAGAAAATAGTATATCTGGCACGAGATTTATACGTACAACTCACCAAGTTTTTGTTTTCTACTAAAATGAAAAATTTAAAAATAATTAGGATGACCTGATATACTTGTTGTGTCAGACTTAAATATCACATGAGAAATAATATTAAAATGAATTTATTATTATTATGAATTCTAAAACATGAGTTTCTTTTATATGATTTCTATATTGAAAGCATTAGATGCATTTCATATTGAATGTTACGAAACAATAACATATAAGATTTTGTTTTAACATAATTTTGTTTTGTTTGGTAGCTATTATATTTTTCTTTAATTAATGATAAAGTGCGATTTTATGTGCCCTAATTAGAAAAGTTCAACAAAATATTCATTGATTTTATGACTTTGATTCCATATTAAGGGATATTAGGAGGCCCCACTTCTTGACCAATTGTAAACTTTATCAACCATTCTCACTATTTCTTCAATCTAAATATTTCTTTCGTCCATTTATTTAATTATTATGCTAATTCGCCGTTAAAAACAATTAAAAATATGTTTTAAGGATTTGCCATTTTATTTTTAATAAAAGAAAGAGAATCATTATGTGATTAAGGCTTCTACCAGAGCCGGCTCCAGATATTTTGGGGTCATGGGCGAAATAACATATTGTACCATTTTCCTTTGCAATTTATGACCTATAGGGACTTTCTACGACTATTAATTTTAGTTTTTCGACATGAGGCCTTGGACGACGGCCTCTATTGTCCACCCTTAGGGCCGACCCTGTTGATGTCATATCAAAGAACAAACTCAATCAAAAAGTTAAACTTAGGTGTGTAAGTTAGGAATTTTATATGCTCTATCACACTATCCAAACATAATATTTATATAAAAAATTATGTTTATTTATGACATGTAAAATTAATATTTAAGCATGTTAAATCAGATGTGATTATGGTATTAATCATTAAATCAATATTTTTGAAATATATAATTAATAAAAATTAAATATAAGTATATAGATTATATCGTTTTTTCTATAATTGGTATGGTAGATATGATCATATAATTAATACATAAAAATCAAAATACCCAATCATATATACAATGGAAAAATTAACCACAAACTCATAAGTCATAACCATGTTTACTATTAACTGATCAAAATCATAGTATTAGTGAAGGTGAAGGATTATGTGAGAGTTGAATTTAATAATTTATGATCTTTTTTATAAAATAATATTTATTCTTCAAATGAAATAAAACTCGATTTTCACATTAAAATTGCGTTACTAATCTGATTTTTCATTACTTAAATAGAAAAATATGTCTAAAATAGTCTTAGTTTACAATATTTTTAATGTGAACCTTCTTTAATCTTCATTCAAAAGTCTACATTCCTTAGTCCTCACACTAAATCCTATTTAATCACGCTTTCTAACTTACATTCCTTAAATTTAAGATTGGGGGCGCTAGAGCCTAAGGTCCATACTAAACTAACTAAAAAAACATTTACAAATTACTGTGAGAGACAATTTCTCCGAGTGATATGATGCATAGATATATGAATTAAACAACAAAATTAATACATATTAAAGTGAAAATAAGAATATAAGCTTCTAGTTTTGAAGACCGTTTATCACAAGAGTAGAATAAACAAATAGTCTCCTGAGGGATCGTCTTTCTAAGAGACATCTCTCAGGTCCAATTCATTATAAAGCTTATTGCCTACATTTACTCTACATTTTTTCTAATGGGCCAATCCAATTAGAAATTGTTTTTCAAAGAGACCGTCTCTCACAAGAAACTGATATAATTAAAAATATGGAGTATTATTATATTAAAATAAAAAACCTTCACCAACTTTAATTGCTTTTCCCTCTTCTTTCTTCCTTTTCTCTTATCAACTCATTTTCCCTCTCTCTCCTCCTCATCTTCCAACTCCACCTGATCATGGGTAACTGCAACGCTTGTATCAGGCCCGAAGAACTCTCCAAACAAACGCCCAAACCCAAAAAGAAACTAACCCGACCCAACCCATACTCCACCAACCACCCTCAACCCGCCCCAGTCCGTGTCCTCAAAGACATAATCCCCGCCGTCGGCCCGCGCATAACCGATAAATACATAATAGGCCGGGAATTGGGCCGCGGCGAATTCGGGGTTACATACTTATGCACAGACCGCGAAACAAAAGACCGGCTCGCCGTAAAATCGATTTCCAAAAGAAAGCTTCGAACCGCCATTGATGTAGAAGATGTAAGAAGAGAAGTAGCAATTATGTCTACTCTTCCGGTTCATTCAAATATTGTTCGGCTTAAAGCGGTTTATGAAGATAATGAAGCGGTTCATTTAGTTATGGAGTTGTGTGAAGGTGGTGAATTGTTTGATAGGATTGTTGCTCGTGGACATTATTCGGAACGGGCGGCGGCTACGGTGGCGAAAACGGTTGCAGAAGTTGTTAAAATGTGTCATGATAATGGTGTTATGCATAGAGATTTGAAACCGGAGAATTTTTTGTTCGCTAATAAAAAGGAAAATTCTGCTCTTAAAGCGATTGATTTTGGTCTCTCTGTTTTCTTTCGTCCTGGTCAGTTTTTCTTTTCTTGCATTATAATTTTTGATAGAGATAAGAAAATTTAATAAAATTGTTGTAGGTGTAGATTTTTTTGACTAATTCTTTAGAAATGTTGATATTATTTCATGATTATAGACTTTATCATTTTTAATATTTTTTCAAATAGTATTTAATATGAGTTTGATTTTCGCTGATCTTTTTTTTTCTCTAAACCATTAAGATACTGGTAGATTAAGGATTTTATTGAAGTCGTCTTGATGCAAAGAATTTTTTTTAAATTTGTTGATGCGTACTTAGAAATATCGAGGCTCAAAAATGCGTTTTTAAATGCGTGTAAAAACTAAAGTCGGAAAAAAAAAAAAAGTGAGGGAGTACTTTTCTTGATGCTACTCTTATTTTGGAGTATTGTAGGATATTGACTATTCTAGAGGATCAATGGTTTTGGTGAAAATGCTAGTCAAATTGTAACACACAAATCAATTTTGTCATAAGCTTAAAAGTTATACTTGATATGAAAATTAAAGATTTAAAAGGTGTGGATAAGAATTACATATGTAAAAATTAAGGTTATTTTTCAAAATGAAAATGTAACATAATCATTGGGATTCATCAATTGTAAAATTTTAGTTGTTTTAATGAGAAAGAGGATGTGTTGTTTTATGGATAATTATAGTTTTTGATATGGTGCGGTTAAATACAAATTCTCAATAAGACTGTCTGAGTGAGTGATCATATATTCATATATATTGGGTTGTACTTAGTGCCTTAAAGTGATCATTTTTATAGTTTTAAAGTGACTAATTAGAGAAATTGACTATTTATACAGGCTCGTCTCATGTGACAGTCTCATATAATACTTGCTCGTTGTTAAAAGACTAATTTTGTATTGATTGGTGAAGTCTTAACTCTTACCTCATACTTCTTCTATGACACTAAATGATGAGGCTATGTTTGTATTATAATAATTTCTACTTATAATATCTTTTTCTTAAATTTAAAAAGGTAAAGGACCTTTTCGGTATCCTGCATAAGGCAGGGTCCGAGTGGGTTTTTTCTTTTTCTTAAATTTAAAAATCATTGTGAATTGAGTCAGCCATAGCTTAGTCTAAACATAGCTTAATTTTATGATCTGAACAATTTCTTTGACTTGAATAGTTGATTGTTTCAAATAGATAGTGAAAGGAATCATTTCTGTTTGATTTTCCATCTAAAGTATGTTATTGTTTTTGGGTAATGAAACAGGGGAAAGGTTCACAGAAATAGTAGGGAGCCCATACTATATGGCCCCAGAAGTACTCAGGAGGAATTATGGGCCTGAGGTGGATGTTTGGAGTGCAGGAGTTATATTGTACATCCTCCTTTGTGGGGTTCCTCCTTTTTGGGCAGGTATATATTATTGCTTGCCACCTATTTCATCATGTTCATTGCTCATTTACCTTTAGCACATGATTAGCTTTTCTTGGAAACTAAAAACTATAGATTATAGCTCAAAATAAATAGGATAATGCTTTTTAGAGTTGAGGAATACTGAAAAGAATAGCTACTGTGAACAAAACCAACTCAACCCACCAAAGCATGGTCGAGGCTTTAAGATATGACATACACTTTAACACGCCCCTCATACAAGAGTCTTTTGGGTTAGATATGTGGATGCAACACAAATCTTCCTCATACCTACCGATAAATATCCACTTTATGAAGGGTGGTTGAGATTTGAACTTGTGATTGTCACGCTGACTTCTGATACCATGTTAAGGAACCAACTCAAGCTGATGGTTGCCTTAAAATATATTATATATACTATAATAGTTATAAATTGAATGATTCCCATCTAGTATAGGTGGTTAGCTAGCTATTTAAACATGATTAAGAAATAAGAAAGTATAGATATGTTTTGAATAATATTCTATAAAGAGATTGTTGATTCCTTCTAGGCTTTGCATAGACAAGCTAGGGAGGGTGGTAGCAATAATTGTTAGGTACTTAGCCAAAGAGGGATCACAATGTAAGCGCAAAAGTTAATGAATAAAACTGAACTGAATAAAATTTGAGTTAGGGAAAACAAGCCCTTAGTTAGCAGAGAAATTTTGAAACAGTTAAGTTGACATACAAAAGAACTTGTGTTATTTATAGAAGTGAGACTCAGAATGATAAGAGAGACAATGCGGTTTCATAGCGTATTGAGGGTGTTTGTCAAAATAGTTTATTGGACAATTTTAGCGTATTTTGATATAAATAGAGGATTGGGCGGTCAAACCAAATAATGTTAATGTTGGTAAACTAGTTGGTCAAAACAGCTTAATGCTATGAATAAATTGTTTTTGAACAAGCTGCTCATAGCAGCGGGTTTAACATCAACTGATCAAATTAGTTAATAAAATCAGCTGGTCAAATCAACCATTGTAATTAACTTTATCAACCGTTTGCCAAACACCTTCTCGTTGTTTGGATTCAATTGTTCCTTTTATTAGTTCAAACTTTATTACCAATGTATAACTAGTGTTGTAAAGTATAGGTGTTTCACCTTAGAAGTCTACTAGTAAAAATATTGTGGATTGCAGAAACTGAGCAAGGTGTGGCATTGGCGATTTTGCGGGGGGTTATTGATTTTAAAAGGGAGCCTTGGCCTCAAATATCTGAAAGTGCCAAGAGCCTTGTGAAACAGATGTTGGATCCAGACCCTAATAAGAGATTGACTGCTCAACAAGTTCTTGGTGAGTCTTCAACTTCATGCTTGCTCTTTATAAGTTTGCTTTGAGTTTTTAGCTTTGGAAAAAACTATGCTGTTTTTAAGTACTATGATGCTGATGTATCACGGAAAAAAGGTACTTTCTATCAGTTATCTGTTGGAAATACTTTACATGTGAGACAAAATCTCACATCGATAAAATAGGTAGTGGACTTCCATATATATTAGATGAGCTAATCCTCATACTACCCTATGGTTTTGGGAAACAATGAACCTCATCTTGACCCGTGGTTTTGTGGGCCCGAACCTACATGTGTCCCCTGTCCACACGAGTGGGCCGCGATGAAAATGTGTGACAAATTGTCACGGCCTAATATTATCTTTTCGATGTCATAGAGCCTATAGGTGTATTCAAAGTCTGTTTACTCTTGCAATTTCTGTCCCCTTAATACTGCGGAAATACTTGGGTCTAAACCGAACAAATTTGCTTCTTTTGTTTATTTGTAGAACACCCTTGGATACAGAACGCAAAGAAAGCTCCAAATGTTCCATTGGGAGATATCGTGAGGACAAGACTCAAGCAATTTGCTGGCATGAATAGATTCAAAAAGAAGGCTTTAAGGGTAAACTTTTTTTTTTTTTTTTTAATTTTAAGCTACATTTTGTTTAAGATTGTTGAATGGAGTAATCAGATTATAATGTTGTGCAGGTCATAGCTGAACATTTATCAGTTGAAGAGGTAGAAATAATCAAAGATATGTTTATGTTGATGGATACTGACCGCGATGGAAAAATAACATTCGAAGAATTAAGGGCTGGTCTTCGAAAGGTTGGTTCCCAACTTGCTGAACCCGAGATTAAGCTCCTTATGGATGTGGTAAGTTTTCTTGATTAAATAGGGATTTTAGAATTCAGGTTGGAGTCCGTTGGACGATCACCATAAATGATCTTACATTCATATAGTCGATTCCAATCTTTTGGGGTTTAAAGCTTCGGCATTGTTGTTTGTTGCTGTATGGAAATAGGGATTTCCGGTCCAAGGCGGACTTTAGGCTCTGAATCAGCAGATAGTACACTAGTTATTAGATATGATCATTTAAACAGAAAAGAACTTCAAAAACTTAACAAGAAATAACCTTCTTATAACCTCTTGTGTACTTCCTTTACAAATCTCTATTCAGGCTGATGTAGATGGGAATGGTTACTTGGACTATGGTGAGTTTGTAGCAGTTACGATTCACTTGCAGAAAATGGAAAACGACGAGCACTTCCATCGAGCATTCATATACTTTGATAAAGACGGAAGTGGTTACATCGAGTTAGATGAGCTTCGAGATGCCTTGGCTGACGAATCTGCTGAGACAGATTCTGATGTTCTAACTGAGATCATGCGCGAAGTTGATACCGACAAGGTATCTTGTGACCCTTGATTTGTACCCCATTTGGTTAGTTTCCTGTCAGATTTTCTCACATGAAAGTGTATTTTTATCAGGATGGTCGGATAAATTACGAGGAGTTCGTAGCAATGATGAAAACCGGGACTGATTGGAGAAAGGCTTCAAGGCAATACTCAAGAGAAAGATTCAAGAGTTTGAGTCTTAACTTGATGAAAGATGGTTCATTACAGCTTCATGATGGGATGACTGGCCAAGCTGTAGTGGTTTAAGAACGGCTATTCTTGTGATAGACTGTCTCCTGGTGAGACGACCTCAAAAAGAAGTTCATAAGCTATGATTTTCTAATATTGGGCTATTTAATCTAAGTATGGGACACGTCTCAAGGTGAAACAGACTCATTCAAGAATTTGTGGTTTAATATATGTTGTAGATTGCAGATTCTCAACTGTGTTGCTAGCAGCTCTTGACTGATGAAAAGGGGAAAATTAAATTGAGATTTGAAATTACTTCTATTTTTTTGTTCACATTTTGCATTTAAATTTACTTTTCCAATTGTATTTTCTTGTACATTTCTTTTTTTTTTTTTGCTTGGTTTCTTTTTGATATTTCATACATAGGAGTTTTACTTTATGTATAGAGAGATTCAAGGTTTTTTTGGAGTATAACTTGTATTAATTATCTATGTTGAATTGTAATTGTCAATTAAAAGATTGTATCGCCATTAGT
Organism: Amaranthus palmeri; assembly: GCA_019776075.1. Classification (NCBI taxonomy): domain Eukaryota; kingdom Viridiplantae; phylum Streptophyta; class Magnoliopsida; order Caryophyllales; family Amaranthaceae; genus Amaranthus; species Amaranthus palmeri. The sequence continues at coordinate 2,114,176 of JAAKBH010000002.1, read as the reverse complement.
TTGTGGAACATGTATATGAGTCATGACTCATGACATATGAACTGTAACCGTCATTATAAGGATTGTATTGATATTGGTAAAAGTGAAAGAACATAGATGACTGTAAATTTATAAATTTTAGTAAGAGACGGTTTCACCGTGAGATATGTCTTGTGCTTTGGTTAAATAGCCTAATAATAGAAGTATTTGGTTTGTGGGCTTTTTATTTTGAGATCGTTTCACCATGATACGGTCTCATACAAGACAGACTGTAAATGGGTAGGAATAAAAGTGATTTGTAATGTAAATTTTCATATTGTGTATCACGTCATTTCAATGGTAATGAAAAATTGTGAACAAAACTTTCATTACCACATATTCAAATGGTAATGCATTGAAACGATATTTTAGAAGAAAATGAGATTATTAAAGGAGAATAAGCATGACATTACCATTCATCATTAAACATGTAGTCAAGAGATATTTCTACAAAGTTACACTAACTTATCATTAGCAAACCCACAATTTATCGATTACCAAACGACCATTAGTTATTTAATTTGTTGCAAGTTTTAACCACTTCTCTATTTCTCAAAGGTATTTTCATAAATGCATTTTGAATTCAGGTGAAGTCGAATTTGATTATAAGATTGCATAAATATCGACTTATTAGGTGGTTTTGAACCCTTTACAACTATACTTATAAACTACATGTAAGTAGAGCTAGGAAATGATTCCAACGAGACATAAAATTAATACTCCTTTCGAATTATTTTAATTGTCTCATTTTTTTATTTGGCAAATCATATCAATTGTCTCATTTCCTTTTTTGTCTATCTTTTTTACCTAAATACCCCTACTTTTCCGATTTCTAATACCCAACTACCACATTTACAATTAATTTAATCAATTAAAATATCCAATTACCACCTTTTAAATGGACCCACACCACCCTTAATAACCGTGAAAAACCAAATGGGAGGTTTAAAATGATTCGGAGGAGTATGTTGTTATGCGTAAAAAGTTGTGATGTGCATAAGAATCATGATAAAGTACATGATTGAAGAACTTGGTTGGCGCAGACAGTTATGATTCTTCCCTTTTAACAATAAAAATTGGGGAATGTTCTCATGGATGTACAAGTACAACTAGATTTTTCACTTAATTCCCAAGCCCACTTTACAGAATTTATGTACATATAATACTTTAAATAGAAATTAGAAACCTTGTCCTCAAATTAATTCAATTAGAAATCAATAAAATAAATTTAGAGAATAAAATAAAAATAAGTAGATGATATAGAAATAAATTATTATGTAAAGGAGGATCAGGAGCCATTATTCGAGGATGTTGTGTCATTTTTAGCTAAGCTTGTTTAATATTTTAGATAAAGGCTACATGGAGTACAAAATATTATTTTGAGCTATCAAATAGTATTTTTTTATTTTGAGCTATTGATAAGCACCAAGAGCTTCTTAAATGATTTGCCATTTAAAATTAGCATGACACTTGTCTCGGCAAGTACGATATGTTTTCATGGCCGATTAAGCCTATGACTGAGTTAAATTTTTGAAAAGTAGTAATAAATGAATAAATTTGTGTTGTGACCTGCGACATGACAAGATATGGCATGCATGGCTCAAATGCTTGTGTCATGTCTAGATTATTATTTGAGGGTGGTCGACACAATAAAACGCAATTCAAAATTGTACATAGCCTGCCAACCACATGACTTGCTCTGACATAATCTACGACCACCAAAAATGACTTGAATTTCATTGGAATTATTTATATGAAATAGCAATTTACAGAGAAATTTAAGAATATGTACTTCTATCCCAAAGATACATTTCTATTTAGTTAAAATAGCATATTCACAAGAATTTGAGAATTCGTACTCCTTATGCTCCAAAGATGCACATTTCTAAGTAAAAATTAAGATATGTCTCAAAGAATAACTTGAAATCTTGAAATTAACTTGAATCAGGAAAGAAATTTGAACAATTAATTGAAAATAAATAATAATTTCATGTTTTGGGCTTGTCTAGTAGGAGATTTTTTCACGATGAGACGTACTTATAATATTAGTCAATTTGTAATTAATCACTTTGAAATTGTAATATTTACTTTACATACTAAATATACATATGTTAGTCCAATAGAGATAATATCACCAGAAAACCAACTTATTTAAGAATTTGTGCTAAAACAATATTACTCCGTCCTCTTTGGATTGCATCAAAGAGGAATTGATATATTTCTAAAAAAGTGGCAATAAATGAGGAGAGAGAATGGATTGTGTAGAGTAAAAGCTAAAATGTATAAATACGATTAAAAAAGGGGTGGGTCATTGTCCAAAAATGGATTAATGCAAATTCAGTGGGACAGACCTAAATGAAAAATAATGCAAATTCAATAGAACGAGAGTAGAATTGATTAAGAATAAGTTTAATTGGGTACAAATGGTGCATGCGTGATAAGTTACTAGCATTATCAACAAATCATTGCATGCTAATAATAGTATTGCATCTTCATCCATGCAAAGAGCCAACACAAGCTAAGCATCTTCTAAACACTATTTTTTGTTCATAAATCATGATTAACCTTAATTAATCAATCATAATATAGCCCATCATTCTCTCATTCTATATATTATCACATATGCATACATACTTAAGTGTAAGAAAACTTATTATTATAACCATTATGCCACAAATTATCTTATCATTTACCCTTTCCCTTATTTTCCTCTTAGCTCTTACATTTTGTCCCATTCCATCCCTAGCAAGACTCAATAATGTTCGTTCTAATCTTAGTTCCTTAATCATCAGCTTAAGCCATTCGAGAAATGTCAGCCCTCAAAATCGCGCTATTAATTCAAGTCTTCAATCCGACCCTTTGATATTCAATGTGGTAGAGCCACTTAGAGCAATTAGGGATGGATACTTGATGTCCTTAAACATAGGGACACCTCCACAAGTCATACAAGTCTATATGGACACCGGAAGTGACCTTACTTGGGTACCTTGTGGGAATTTGTCCTTTGATTGTATAGAATGTGATGCTTATTATAGGACAAACAAATTAACAAATGCATTTTCTCCATTGTACTCTTCTTCATCTTTAAGGGTTTCTTGTGTTAGTTCCTTTTGCACTCAAATCCATAATTCCGATAACCCTTATGATCCATGTATTATGGTAGGGTGCTCACTAACTACCCTTCTTAAGGGCACTTGTTCTAGGCCATGCCCCGCATTTGCTTATACATACGGGGGTGATGCAGTTGTCGTAGGGACATTAACCAGCGACTTACTAAGGATACATAGCACTAGTCCTAGCACAACCAAAGACATCGAACGATTTCGATTTGGTTGTATAGGATCAACTTATAAAGAACCCTTAGGAATAGCCGGATTTGGAAGAGGTTCACTTTCATTACCATCACAATTAGGGTTCCTTCAAAAGGGTTTCTCCCATTGTTTTGTTTCCTTCAAATTTGCTAGTAATCCTAATATTTCAAGCCCTCTAATCATAGGAGAAATGGCTATATCTTCCAAAGAAACATCCAAATTCACCCCATTATTAACAAATCCTACATACCCTAACTACTATTACATTGGCCTAGAAGCTATTACAATAAGCAATAAGACCATGCAAAAAGTACCAACCAAGTTACAAGAAATTGATTCCAAGGGTAATGGAGGTATGATGATTGATTCCGGAACCACATACACACATTTGCCTGAACCATTTTATTCAGAATTTCTATCAGAACTCGATTCTACAATCCTATACCCACGAGCTACTCAGCTCGAGAAACAAAGTGGATTTGATCTTTGTTATGAGGTACCATGTCCTAATAACAATAGGAGTTTTTGTATGGAAAATGATGATCTTCCTTCAATTACATTTCATTTTGTGGGTGATGTTAGGTTGGTTTTACCAAAGGGTAACAATTTCTATGCTATTAGTCCTCCTAGTAATTTTAGTGTAGTGAAGTGTTTGTTATATCAAGGTGTGGATGATGAAATTGGTGGGCCTAGTGCAATATTTGGAAGTTTTCAACAACAAAATGTTGAGGTTGTTTATGATTTGGAGAATGAGAGAATTGGGTTTAATCCAATGGATTGTGCTAATACCCAACAAGTTCTTAGGCAATAGCATATTGTCCTCAAAACATGAAAATTTCACAATTAAGTTTTTTTTTCATTTATGATCGGATAAATTAATATCTTTAATTACGTACATGTAAAATTTATAAGAAAAAAAATTTGAATATTAAATTTTGAGATGAAATTTAACCAAATTGCTCACGACTATATAATTTCTTAAAAATTGGTGAGAAAACTAAATATAAGAGTACAAGTGTTGCATTTAATCGGGACAGAAGAAACTACTTCCTCGTTCTATTCATATGCAACATTAGAGTTTTTATACAACTCAAAGTGAGATTCAAATCGTTAATATTTTTAATTTCGTACGTGGAAAAATTATTAGAATATGACATTTGAAGACTATATAATTTCTTACAAAAAGATGAGAAAATTTAAGATAAATTTAAGCGATTAATTATGTAAAAAATACAAGTATTGCATCATCGAGACGGGATGAAACATAAAACATTAGTTTTGTACTTCTATTCATATATATTAACCACAGATTTTGTGCATTATTCCTGCTTGCAATATTGTTGTTTTTTCTGTGGATACTCTGATCGTAACGACTCTAACATAATTTGCTTTTATTGGGATATATTTAGCTATATTTAATTTAAATGTCGTTATTTTCAATTTCTTATAGTGTATATAGAGGATTTAGTGACATTTACAAGACTCTTTAGCAGCATATAAAAAGTCACACTAAAGCTTTTAGCGACATAGGATCTAGTGACATTTCTCACAAATGCCACTACAGAATATAGTGACAATTACATATGCCACTAAAGATCAAAATAAGTGTCGCTAAATCACTTTATGGTGGAACTAAAAATAAAAACCAATAATTATTACAATAAAAATATGAATCAGTGGCATTTTTTTAATGCCACTAAATACAATGTCGCAAAAAGCTAAATTTAGTGTAGTGCGAAAATTCAACTCCGGATTGTAACTTTTAAGTGTGGCGAGAATGTCTCAATGAAATTGGAAATTATGTTTATAAATCATAATAAAACTTTACTATTTTATTCATTCCCAATGGTTCTCCCTAGTCCCTACCCCTTATTTTTGGTATTGGTTTATTTAATTAGCTAGTCGCAAGACTGTCTCTTTGAGAGACGTCTCTTAAATTCAGCCCAATAAAACGTAATGTTCCCTTATCGTATTTTTAATGCCTGCTTACGTTATTTTTAATGGCTATTTATCAATGCATACTTACAATATTTTAAATATCTACTTACGTGATTTTTAATGCATATTTATAACATTTCAAAAAAATATATAACAAGCTGACTCATTTAAAGAAGGTCTCTCACGAGAATTTGGGTTATTTTATTGGTATTTGGTATGTATGTAGAATTAAATAAAGCTCGTAATGAATGGGCTTTTTGAGCCTAGAGGTGGATAAAGCCACATGCATTGTCGTTGTCCTTCACGTGTATGTAATTACTTGGTCGTGTGGACTGTAGACCGTGGAGCATAGCACTTTTTAAGCTATTTTTGTGATAATCGTCTTTTGGTGAGCTACTGAGCTAACCTTAAAACAAAGAGTTTATATATTAATAATTAAGTAATTATATTAGTTGTGATTTTTGTTGGAAATACTTCACATGTGAGACAAGATCCCACATCGATAAAAAAAAAAGTGGGTTGTGGACTTGCATATATACTTGGTGAGCTAATCCTCCTATAGCCATATGGTTTTGGGAAATAATGAACCTCACCGAGTGTATGTGCAAGTCAACGCTCTTGACCCATGGGTTGGGCCCGAGCCCATGGGTGTCCCGTGTCCCCACGAGTGGGCCACGGTGAGATTATGTGACGAATTGTCACGGCCTAATAATATTCAACCTATGTATGAAGAACGTCTCACGATGAGACGTCTCACACAAGAATTTGCATGAGGCAGTCTTGTGAGATATCGTTTCTCGACGAGACGAATTTGCATCAGGAGAACGAATCGATGTCCTCTAGGTGTACAGATAGAATGAGAAACCTTCTTTTGATGTAGGTAGGCTTGGTTGGGCCTTAGCTTGTTGAGGTGTTTTTGCTTGGTCTCAAGTTAATTTTGGGACCATGTTTTGTTTTTGGACCTCTTGGTATATATATTATACTTAATTGCCAAAAAAAAATAATAAATAAAAAAGTAAATGGGCTATTTAACATATATATGAAGTGTGTGTCACAGTATGACCGTCTCTTACAATAATTTGTATTTTTTCTTGGTACTCCTGTTGTCTTATTAATTTGTTTTTGATTTCTTTTTGGGGTAGCTCTACTTACTTCACATTCTTTTGCCTTTTAGCTCTCTTTTAATCTCATTTCGCTTATTATTTAATCCTATGTGATACATTAACTATAAAATAATATCTACACATTTTTTAAAAGAGAGCAAATCAAATAGGAATGAGAAAATAATTGCTAATAATTACTGAGTAAATTATAAAATAAGAGAAAATGTTCCTTTGATTATACGCAGAAAACTTTTAATATATATCAATTACTTAACACTTTCCTTTCCACAACCTATCATATAATCAAAATAAATTAAATGTGCAAAGGAGTTTAAATTAGTATGGTATTTATAAAAAGATGGGATAAGAGACGGGATGAATAGTTGCATAGGAGAAATTTCTTTCGTAGCATCATCATATTTATTGCATCTTACTTATAAAAGTTATGATTAGGATCTGTGAAGGGTTAGAAAACGACATATCATACCTTTGAATAGAAGGTTGCGATCAATGGGATCATTAACTAGAGTCAATTTGCAATCAAATTTTAAAAACATAAACCAAAAAAATATTAGAAAAATCACAAAGGCATAAATAAAAACAAGGAAATATTATTAATCGTCAAGGGCTCAAATTCGGTGTATCCAATTGGTTTTATTCATAGTCGTGCAACTCGTTCATTACGTTCCTAACTAATTAATGTTAAGGATATCATTAAGATAAAAGTTAAAAATATATTATAAATATATAGCAGATAAATTTAAAATCACCCGCTATATGTGACGAATATATATGAGTTTTTATATTATACTCATCCCATTATCCATTGAGGTGGTGCAAAATGGTTCACAAAGTTATTACACACCTACCATTCTTTGATGTGATCATAATAACTTTCAACATACACAATTAACTAATTAATGTTAAGGATTATTTTCAATTTGAAATTAAATATAATCAAATTCTTGTTCATTATCTTCGTTTGTATATACCCAATATGACCTACCATAAAGAAACATAAATATATTGTAGAATTAATTCAAAAAAATATAAATAAGGATTAATTCTACTTTTCTAAAAGTTCGTAATTATTTGCCTATAATGAAATTATTTCTAGTTTTGAAATTTTTTTACTTTAATACCCTCAGTTTAGACATTAATTTTGGCTGATTTGTTTTCCAAGGCAAATTATCGCTTTAAAAACATTTCTTAACTCGACAACTATTTCTTAATTAAGAAAAACTATTTCTCAAAATTTCATCTCAATTTTAATTTTTTTTAAAAAAGAAAAATTCACATCATTGAGAAAAATTTATCCCTAGTCAAATCTCATAAACTCATATAAATTCCCACAGAGACTTAATGAAAATTAAGAATCTGTATAATTTAATACTAGACTTATCTAGGCAATGATCCGAGTCTTTTCAGTAAAAAATTCTACTAATAAGTATAAGTAACACAAAAAAAGATAATTAAATTCGTACAACATACGGCAAATTTGATACTTATATTTTGAATTTGCTCAATCTAATTTTATGTTGGAAATTTCATAGTTATTGGCATTTACATTATTTTCGTAGGCATGCGTCAGATTTTGAGACTAATCCAACAATCAATCTTAAAAAACCAAAATTATTTTATCTCCTTTTATTTTATCTAACCAACCCAAAAAATTGGCGTGACTTACATGGAAAAACGTTACTTTCTTGAATATGATGGTGCACTAAAAATTAGTATTTGATTAAATGAATGGTTCCAATATTTTTTATACTTTGATTAAGTAGGTAGATTTTTTTTGTTGTATATATGGAATTTTTATAGTTGGGGGGGGCCACTCTTTGAGAAAAATTTATTTACATTTTAAATTATGATATTAATTACATTTGATATTTTTTATAGTTTTGGATTATAAATCAAGTTTGTAATGTATTATACCAATTTGCATTTAATAAAAACTTAATAAAAGATTTATTACAATTGTGTAAATCAAGACGAATGCAATACACGAATATATTTAACTTCTCACAAATTCTGATTTGAGATCGTCTATACAATAGACGTCTCAAGTTTTGGGGTTGACCCAATTGATAAATTAAAAAAAACTAATTGGTGGTTTTGTAAGTTAAAAAGGAGACATAAGTAGGGCTTTTGAGAGACGTCTGAAAAGTATTGTGTTTGTTGAAACTAAATTTTAATTAAGCTTACTTTTTTTTATCCAAAAGACTATGGTTTACATATGCCATTTGATGATGTGGTTGCACACCTTTCAAAGGGCTAAAGGAAATATGGTCAATTTTGCCCCAAAAATTAAAGTCGTGCATAAAGCTAGTGAAATATAAATGATATTGTTGTCTCAAGAGTAAAACTACCTGTAGAAGTATTCAAAAAAAAAAAAAAAAACTACCTGTAGAAAAATAACATTAACAAAACTACATCTGAATTTATTTTTTCGTCAATCTAATAAATTATCTCTTAATTTAAAGATTTAGTTTGATTGATATGATATGCATGGCTGGATTACAATGCAAGTGTGTGTAGATATATATTTGTTGGCGTATTCAAATAAAATGTAGGAATGTACAATATTTTGATCCTTCAACATTTTGCCAGATCAAAATGACATTAAGACTTCTTCCTGATTACCCCTTTAATATCCCTATGGGTATGGGTATTCCAAAACTTTTTTTTTTATTGTAATTTGCCAAAAAAAAAAAAAGTTTTTGATAAAATTAATATCAAAATATGAACAGATAATAAGTTAAAGGTTTAAATTAATCTCTTTCTCATTCTCATTTCATAAAGGGAGGCAAATGCCCCCTATAAATACAAGAGGAATACTCTAGAAAAAGGAAACAAAATAATTCAAAATATCTTAATTTCCTAAATAATGAGAAAAAAAATATTCTAGAATAAAATCTAAATATTCTGCAAATAATAATCTAAATATACTGCAATATAATTATTATTCTGCTATCTTATTATTTCCTACACTCCCCCTCAAGTTTGGTCTTGGGATAACCGAAACCAAACTTGCCAAAAACAACTGTCGTTTAGGAGACCGAACTCCCCCTGAGATCCAATCCAGCATCATCCAAGTAGTATAATCCATTGCATTCAGTACCACGGCATATGATCTTCTGGGTCTGGGCATCCTGTACGACACAACCATGAGCGGTCATGAGAACAGTACAATTTAATTCTTTGGTGAGCTGACTGATAGACAATAGCTTGTGTGACAAATGAGGGATCAAAAAACCATTTTTTAATTGAAGAGACGGAGAAATAGCAATTGGACCTTCACCATCCACATGAACACAATCACCAGTTGCAATTTTAAGTTGAGTATGGGCCAAGGGTTTATGAGAAACAATATCCCGAGAGTCAAAAGTCATAGTATGAGATGCCCCACAATCAAAAATCCAAGGGTTTAAACAATTATTATTATGTTTAGTATAATTGGTTTTTGTGTTAAAAGAATTTAAAGTAGAGGATTCAAGGGTTTTTGACCCGGAACATGGCACGCGGACCCTTGAGGGCCCAGTTTGTGACACGCGGGTCAGGGGCGGGTCATGAGGGTTTTTAGGGTTTTTTTGAGTGTCTTCTCTATATAAAGATCTATTTATGGCAACTTCATTCTTCCCCCTTTCCCACGCCTGCATTCTCTCTCTTCTCTCTTCTAAGCTCTCTTCTTTTTCTTTGCTTGTGCCGGCTGTTACCATCTTTTGTGGTGACCAAACCGCCGGTCTGGTGGTGGTCATCCACTTCAAGTTGGCCGGATTTTTTGAAGTCTGTGTGGTCTCTTTTTCATTGTTGGTTTCGATTTTGCTCCTTTGAACATGTTTTAATGGAGTTTTCGGAATTTGGCAAAAATGGTTGATTAATTCTGGACTATTTTTCTGAGATTTAAGTTTCGGTTCTGGACAATTTATTTTTAGATCTGTGCAATCGGTTTGTAATCTGTTTGGTTGTTTTTGGTTTTGGAATTTTTTATGGGAGTGGGTTTGTGGGTTTTGTTTTCTGTTTTGGTCTTGTGAAAAGTGTGATGGTGATACATTTTGTTGAATCACACCCATGCATGCCCATGACAACGTACCTTGTCCAATCTCTTCTTGTGTGTCCTCTGGTTGTGGAGTTGCTGCTGGAGGTGGGATGGTAGAGACGAATTGAGCCTTGCCACCAGCCTGGGTGACCGGTGCATCGGCGGCGGCCTTTCGTTGCTTTAAATCCTCCCACCAATCTGGATAGCCAATGAGTTTGAAACACCCTTCTTTGGTGTGCCTAGAACCTCCACAGTGGTCACATTTAAGTTGAGATTTGTCTATCTTGTCCCGCCGGAATGAAGAATAATCTGACCGGTTTTTTGCTACGAGCCCACTCCCAATTTCTGAGGAACTTATTTCCAATGATGAAACGTCGGTCATAATACGACGCCTGTTGATTTCTCGATGAATAGTAGCATATGCTTTCTCAACTGTGGGTAATGGGTCCAAATTGAGAAGATCCCGACGTTCTTTATCAAACGTTTCATTTATTCCAGCTAAAAATTGGTACAATCGCTGCCTTTGAATAAAACTATTAAAAATTGTAATATCATCGTCATGTTTCATTGGATTTGGCATTCGACGATCTATTTCCTTCCACAAAGTGTTCATTTTCGTGTAGTAAACTTCTAGTGGTTCTTGATTTTGTTTGAGAGATGCTGCTTTTGAACTTAGATCGAAAATCTGAAGTTCATCCCTTCCACTGCTCAAAAGGGTCTCAATTCCTTTCCATAACTCCCAAGATGTAGTATAATCAAGAAACTGATTTACTAAATCTGAACTAATGTTGGAAATGAGCCATGAAAAAACAAGAGAATCATTTAGTTTCCACTGAGTATATGATGGATCTGTGGGACTCGGAGGGGCTGTCGTAATGTGACTCAGCCGTCCTCGAGGTTCAAGGGCTATGAAAATATGTTTACACCATGTGGTGTAATTATGAAATGTTAATTTTTCGGCTACTCTTAATTCTGCAGGTTCATTTTGTGTGGGTTTGGTTTGGGTTGTGTTTGTGTTGATTTCTCTAAAAATTTGTTTGACAATTTGTTGCATTTGGGTTACTGAGATCATTTGTTGATTGTTTTGGTTTTCTTGTTCTGCCATTTTTGATAAAGAATAAAAGAGAGGTTAAAGGTAGATGATGAGATCTGAAAAAAGTGTTGTCGGTCCCGGAAAACACCTTACGGCTCTGATACCATGATAAAATTAATATCAAAATATGAACAGATAATAAGTTAAAGGTTTAAATTAATCTCTTTCTCATTCTCATTTCATAAAGGGAGGCAAATGCCCCCTATAAATACAAGAGGAATACTCTAGAAAAAGGAAACAAAATAATTCAAAATATCTTAATTTCCTAAATAATGAGAAAAAAAATATTCTAGAATAAAATCTAAATATTCTGCAAATAATAATCTAAATATACTGCAATATAATTATTATTCTGCTATCTTATTATTTCCTACAGTTTTTAATGATTGATTGGATCAAATTTAGAAGTTTTCCCTATCATTCTTTTGATTAAATCTTTAAACTCGTTTTATTATTACTAATGAAGAGATCTTTAAAGTTATAATTAATGTATATATGATGGATGATGGCAATATATTAATTTTGTTAAATAAATACATACAAATTCACCATCAAGTCTTTTTGCCCTACTATATAAAAAACATAATACTTCAAACTACACTGGGGTGAATTGAGGTCAGGGTCTGTTTAATCCTATTCATTTGATTAAATTATTTATTATAAATAAATTGTGTAACATATAAAACATAAGTATAGTTGTCAAGTTGATCCAACACATATTGATATTAAAAGTATATTTAGGCCCACCGTATACATATCATAGTGCATGTTTAGCAGTCAGCACACACAGACATTTAAATAAAATCTTATTTACAAGATTTAAAATAAATACAGAATACTCACTATTAATAGTAGTATTATTCCTTTGACTGTCTTCTACCAAATTCTAAATCCAAAACAATTAAAATCCAAGTCAGAATCATCAATTTAGTATCACGTACTAGTCATAATCTGAAAGAGAGTAGTGTAGCGGACATATCATATTCATGCCTTGAAAAAAGTATAAATGATTAACATTTTGATTATAAGTTTTTTTGATTTTTAAGTAAACAAAAATATAGTCCACCTAATTATAAATACAAATGTTTCTTAAGATTCATTATTAACAAAGTTTGAATAAAAGAAGCATGTCTTTTTTGCAAGACATTTTTGGGTGCACGCTTAATGCGAGCAACACTAATTTTGTTTAGGAAATCAAGGAAAATACGGCAAATCATCTAACAACAACGCCAAAGGCTATCCAATCTTTGAACCACGTCAAATATGCATTATTTTATCTTATTTTCAAACCAAGAATTTTCCAATTATTTGTCACTATCAACTTTATAATTGAGTATAAATTTAAAATTTAGAAAAGTAATGTAATAATAAAACCTATGAGTATGACAACACAAGTAAAAGATGCCGAAAATAGAAATATCACTCCGCCACAACTAAAAATAGTTGCTTCAATGCAAATATAAAGCGTTCTACTTTGTAAATTTATGGTTTAGAAGAATGAAACAGAAAATGTATAGAAAGTATTATTTACACCCTTAAATCGCAATTAATGAAATAAAGAAAATATATTTTTTATTAAACTGTTTATTTAATATATGTCGATTTAAATACAAATCCGATGACAATTTTGTAGAAAATCATAATGCGAAAATAAAGATGGATTTGGATTTTGAATATTTAGTTTGTACTATTAATTAATAATGGGAGGTAACACCTCTATTTATAACTAGGACTAAATAAGAAAATAAAATATTAACCTAAACCTAAATAATATGAAACAAAAGAATTTTAATATCCTAAATATTAAAAAAGATCTTATCTTCCTAAAAATAATATTCTAAAATAATATCTTTATTTTATTCTCATATTTATTTTATTCTGCATTCTATTTTCTTACAAATCTTAATTTAGCCTAATGATTAAAAATATTCCATTTTATCCTTATAAGTTTTAATTGCAGTTCAATTTACTAGCCTACATACATTTGCGGGCCTTAAATCAACCGTTAAAACGATTTCTCCTATCACAAAATCTTGCTATAGAGTATAGACCGTCTGTAGTATAGATAAGTGTAAATAGGCCTGCCCATAACTCAAAATAAATATTTAAATAGTCAATAGCAGTCACTCCTACATTATATTTTTCTTTTTTTACACTTTCCAAAAATAGAATACTGATTTTGGTAATGGGCTAGGCTGCTAAAAGTGTCGACTATGCAATAAACGATCTCTCATGAGACATTTTGTTCTCCTATTCATAAAACCAAAGAAAGCATCCAACGACCTCAGTAATCAGTCAATGTAAGAGTCTAACTGACAAATTTCAATTCCTTAAACAAGTTCTTTGATACACAGCCAATCAGCCTAAGTAGTTCAATATTCATAATATATTTGTATTTTACAAAATATTATTTCAATAATTTCATAAGCTTATTAATCAACAATAAATAAATACTTCATCCGTTTCATAATACTTGCTACTGAGTGTGACATATTGTGTGGGAAAATGTCACTATTAGTAGCAAGTATTACGGAATGGAGGAAGTAGTTAGTTAATCTAGATCACAAGTTGAAATCCTTTAATTTTTTTCATATAAGAGTTTGATTTCCAACACCTAGTAGAAAATCAATTGACCTTCTCATCATGCTCGTAGAGAGAATATGTTAAATGTGACTTGGAGATAAATTTAAATATAATGCTTTTCGACTATTTCAAAGAAGGTATGTCTAAAAGCGAGTGAACATATTAAAACAACATCACTAGATGAAAGTTATTTTTGTATCCAATAGCCTTTTGAAGCAAAGTTAGTTTTTTATTTTTAAAATTTTGAATTGTTGTTGGATTAACAAGGTTTTTTTTTCTTGCAATTGCTGAGCAATAATGCATCTTCGTAATACTATTTGATAGGAAAAGGAAAATTCTTATAATACTTTTTTAGTTTATTTAAATTTACAATAAATAAATTAAATATGTAAGAACTTTTTAAATTATATTGTATAATTAATAGAAATTTTAAAATACTTTTTTAAAAAATTACAAAACCAAAATCCTCTTTACTATCTTTTTACCCATATCCCTAACAATACTTTCAATATTCAATGGTATGCCTACTCAGCAAACACTACATCAAAAGGATTAGCCCACCTTTCAGTTACAGACTGAGGTACACATGTTCTTCTTCCGTTCGAAATACTTACTACATTTTTTATTTTAGACGCTATATAAGTAAAATTATATTCAAGTGGGATTTTGTTTGAATTGTCTAATCGCATACTTTCATAATATTAACTTTTTATAATTTTTAGATGTGTATAATTCAACATAAAAATGAACAAAATAACACAATTAATTACGTAAAAAGTCAAATGTAACAAGTATAATGAAATAGAGAAAGTAATAGTTTCTCATTTTCGTGCTCTCTCTCTCTTCTAAATAAACAGGGGTGTTCAATCATATTGTTTCTAACTTTTGGAATTTGCTCTATTTTTTTAATAGTACCAACCACCAACTTTTCTTTTTAAAAGCCTACGATAGTACTGGTAATTTATTTCCTTTATTCTGAAATACTCGTTATATTGTTGATATCAACACTATGTATCATTTAAGTTTAGTTATATACTGTGGTCTGTGGCTAATGTATAGGAAAAAATATTGTCAATTGGATTAATTTGAATCGTCTAGTTGCATATTTTCATGATATAACTTATATAAATGATTAATATAACGCATTGAATTGCATAAAAAATCAAATATAACAAGTACATTGAAAAGGAAAATACATTGTACATTTAAAGGATAGGAAGAATAGCATATAAGCAATCAACATAAAAGATTTAGACTATGTAATCACTAGTCATTACTCACTAGTCTATGAAATTATTAAATGCTACATCTATAATAGGAGCATATTCCATACTATGATGATTCTATAAAAGTATACTAGCCATTTTTAAGGAGTACAAATAGCTTTATGGTCACTTCCTTCCGTTCACTATTATTGTTCCATTTATTTTATAATAATCACTGTTAATCAATCACCCTTAATACATATTTCGTCTTAATGTAAACTTATGCGAACCACAACCTACTTAATTTATAAGTTAAAACATAGTCAAGTGAAATTTTATTTGATTCATCTTAGTGTAAACTTTACTGATATCAAATTTTTATAATTTTTACTCATGCACGTTTAGGTATATTTAAGATTGATATATGTTGTAAATTCCGTTCTATTTTTTGCCTCAACTTTGGTATATGTTGTAAATTCCCAAATGTCTTAAGTACACTTTATTTTTATCAATGTGACAAAGTAAAGGTTGATTCTTTTTGTTGTGGTTGTATGACTTATGATGGTGACGTTGTGACCTAAATGTGAATCACTAGTTTAACTAGAGGCTTAATTTTTTGATCTTACTTTCTCTGTTATACTCCCTCTGAATCAGTTTAGATGTCCTATTTGGAATTTCACGGATTTTGAGGATTTAGTGGGGTCTATTAAAAAGGTGGTAGTTAGATATTTTAATTAATAAAATTAATTATAAAAGTGGTAGTTGGGTATTGAAAATTGGAAAAGTGGGGGTATTTAGGTAAAAAAAAGATAAACAAAAATGGAAATGTGACAATTGATATGGTTTTGCCAAATAAGGAAATTGGACATCTAAACTGATTCGGAGGGAGTATTATACTTGGTATATTTGATTTTTTTATGCAATTTAACGTATTATCTTAATTATTTATGTATTGAGTTATACATAACTAAAACTTATACTACCTCCGTTCCATTTTAGTTGCACCATTGGTTTTAGCACGTTTCTTAAGGGTCGTCAAATCAGTATGGTTAAAGTAGGAATGGTGTATGATTGATGGTGATATGTGGGGTAGGAATAATAAAAAATTATTATAAGTAGATAGTGGTTGTGACTTATGAGTATATTAAATAATTAATGAGATGGTGTATGATTGATGGTGATAGTGGAGTAGGAATAAAGTGAGGATAAAATAAGTAGTTTATTTTGCCAAAAATAGTAATGTTGCAAGTAATATGAAACTTCCAAAATTAGTAAGTGTTGCAAGTAAAATGGAACGGAGGTAGTAATAATTTGTACTATTTCAAAGTGAAAGAAGTATGATGTAAAGAAAGAAGTGTAATTGTTGTATATGAATTTTTTTCGGTGACTTGTAAGACTGACCCATATTTGGCAAAACTATACCAATTGTCCCATTTTCTTTTTTTGTCTATTCATTTTTTACCTAAATACCCCCACTTTTCCAATTTCCAATACCAACTACCACCTTTACAATTAAAATACCCAACAATCACCTTTTTAATGGACTCCACTCAATCCTTAAAATCCGTGAAATCCCAATTGTGACATCTAAACTGATTCGGAATATATTTTTGTGCAAGTTGGAAATTTCAATGATGGAGTGGTGGTAGTGGTACGGATTGGTACCTTTAAAGTGATGGTTGGATGAGACAAATCGGAGACAAAATTCATGTGGTGTAAATCAATATGATAGCCTGTCATTTGTATAATTTGGATAGTTTGTAAGTGGAGCCAAATCTTTCCCTCTTTTATATGTAGCTTTGTCTAACTAAAGACATGTGCCACTTGTGTTTTGTCCCCTTTATTTATTCACTTATTTATTTCATTAGCTTTGCTTCACTATTCCATGTTCTCCTACTCTTTCTCAATCATGCATCTAATTAACCTTAACTTCCCTTAATTATTCTTTGCTAATTGATACTAATAATAATAATAATAGAAATACCGTAATAGGTATTCATCTGTTCCTCTCATTTAGCATTATTTTTTATTTCAGGCTGTTCAAAACAAAAATATTATAAAGAGGTTGATAAAGATCAGCAAAAAATCCACAAAAAGATTCATAGTATGTGACACATGCATATAACAATTGTTATGATTAAGGGCATACAATTGAACAACAAAGATGGAAAGAAGAAGGAAGAACAAAACACACAAAATGTTCATTAGTAGCTTAAGGTACCCCAACCATAATCATTAATCAATGATTTGTACAATTAGAATTTCCATTCATTTTGCAATTTACCAATCTGATGGTGAATATTTCTAATTGTGCCTGATTAAAAATTAAAAAGAGTTAATATTAGTAAAATTTACATTGAAGCGAATATAAATTAAGATTTAGTGATGAATAGTGCCTAAAAATAAATAAGACATATAATTGGAATTCGAGGCAATATTAGCTAATGAATATAAATTTCACAAATTCTTGCTATAGACCGTCTATAGCATAGACGGGTAAATATGGGTCAACTCATTTTGCAAATAAGTAACTGATTAGTCATCAATCTTACTTTTAAATTTAAAATCATTGGGTAGGACTGTTGGGAGAGCCGTCTTTGCCATAGACGGTCTCTCAAGAGACCTTCTAAATTAATGTAGGTCTCACTCATCATTCAAACTCATCCACTAGAGTTTGGCGGCAATTTCACCCCAAAAGAGGACAGAGGGAGTACGCATTATTATCAAACTAATACTTTGCATCGTTTCTATTTTTGGGTGATGACCTATCACTTTCTTTTAATCTCATCTATATCATTTAACTCTCTTTTAATTTCATAAACATAATTAATTCTCTAATTTATTACCACATTTTTAAAAACTACCCTCTTTCTCCTTAATGCAAATCAAAAAGGACAAAGAAAGTACCATTATTTCCAGACTGATACTCATACTAGGTAAATCAATGGTAGCCACCTTTACATATAATCATTCCATTTGCGTAAATTGCAACCAATGGGAATCATTGCTTGAGAAATTCTCCTACTAGCTAGTTTGGTAGGTAAGTAAACCACTTCATAGAAATAAATGAAAACCCATTTCCTAAATTAATTTTTATACTACATGCTTGTGAGTCATCATGAAAAAAGGTTGATTATTACTTCCAATTATTGTCAACTCCAACATAGTAATATCCAACTATATCTATATACATAATCCATATATAAAAAGTTTCTAACAAAAAAGGTCAATTCATAAAATAAAGGTGATCAAGAAATTATATATGGTAGGTCTCTAATTAAAAAAATAAATTTATATAATAGACTATGAAAGTAGGTTGCAAGTATCGAGTCTAGTGGCTTCTATATCTTAGTTTCTGGGTGTCTGCTATAATACAATCAACATATCCATACGTACATATATATAGAGGATTGATTCTAAACACATGTAAATGTGTCTGACTATAATATAATGCCAAATTTTTATTGATATCTATCAGAGTTTAGCCTCCTCCACTTATTTTTTATAGTATTTAAATAAAGTCTTATTCTACCACCCTGACCCCTAAATTTGGTTTATTATTTCGTATTTTTACATTAAATTCTATGTTGCTTTAGAAATTGCTCAAGATCCACTACTAGATAGTATAACATATCTTGGGCCTCAACCATCAGCTTAAGGGTTGAGTTGGTTCCTTGACATGGTATCAGAATCCAACGTGACAAGAGATCACGGGTTCGAATCTCAACCACCCCTCATTTAAGTGGAATAGT
This sequence comes from Amaranthus palmeri, assembly GCA_019776075.1. Taxonomy (NCBI): domain Eukaryota; kingdom Viridiplantae; phylum Streptophyta; class Magnoliopsida; order Caryophyllales; family Amaranthaceae; genus Amaranthus; species Amaranthus palmeri. The sequence continues at coordinate 2,095,134 of JAAKBH010000002.1, read as the reverse complement.
TATCACCAGGTATGAGGAGAGTCTGTGTTGCATCTACACTTCTAGTCTAAAGGGCTCTCGTGTGAGGGGGCGTGTTAGAGTATATAATATATCTTGGGACTCAACCATCAGCTTAAGCTTTTGGTTGAGTTGGTTCCTTGACACAGTCTAAAGTGAACAGGCTATAGATGGAGATTTGATGGAACTTAAAATAAATAGCAGCAAATCTTGTATGAGATCATTTACCATGAGACGAGTCCATATAAGTAGCCCAATATTGAAAAATATAAAGAAAAACAATGGAATTTGAATTGTACAAAGCAAATTTTTTATTTAAGTTTGGATTTACCCAATTGAAATCGTCTTATAGTAAGACTGTCACAATAAAGAATAAATAAATAAATATTGTGTTTTAATTAATTTAATTTAATGCTATATAAGGGTGGAATATTGCAGGAGTAGGTAAAGTTGTACTTCAAATTGAAATGAAATGACAAGAAAATCATTTTCAATATGGTATTATTGCCTAGGTTTTGATTTTACTCTTGCCTTCTCCCTTTTGCTTCCTTGCCACTATTAGGAGTGTTTAATAGGCCGAATAAAATTCGGGTCAGGCTTAAATATGGGCCGAATTGGATAAGGGACCTATAAATATAATATGGGCTTAAAATGGACCCAATTCGGTCTTTTTCATTACCAAAATTATTTTAATCCCTGTTTATCGATTTATAACAATTATTTACCATTTACAACAATTAAATTGAAAAAATAAAAATAATCGCATTGACATTGTCATTTATAATATTTAAAATTCTATATACTTAAGCTCTTTTTGATCCTTATTGAGTCCTTTATTGCCGGCTTTATTATATTACTTGAGAAATTCTTATATATATATTCTTGTGTTGTGTGTTGCCATTGTTGTGCTCTGTTTTTTTTGTGTTTTCTTTGTATCATATTTTGCTTTTATTTCTTCACTATTTCTTTAGCCCATTCACAACAGTGCTCTTGATGCTTGGAAGTTGGAACCAAGTTGAAAACAATTTTCAAAATAATAAAACTTTCCGTATTCTTCATCCAGAGTCTTAATTCAATGGACTATCCCTCTTTTCTAATGTTAAGGCTTCTTGTAATGAACTTCAAAATCTTGCAACTACTCTTAACAATCTTGGTAATACAATTTTACCGATAGTTAACTGGCTCTTCAAATTCTTCAAGGCCTAACCTCTGATTATCGTACTTTTCAGTCTTTGGTGTAACATTTGAAGCCCACCTACCCCTTCTTTTGATTCTCTTTGATCTATATTGGAGTTAGAAGAACACACAAATAATAAGCGATCATATATTTTTTTTGATTAAAAATACTTATATATGTTATATATTTTTTTTGATTAAAAATACTTATATATGTTATATATGTTTTTTTCAATGAAAATATTTTTTTTATCTTTAATACCACTTTATTTTACCTTTACTAAAAGGTGTTAGTGTTAGATGTGGGCTCCATTGTTTTAACTTATAACTAAAAATTATTTTATGAGCACTTTAGTCCAAAACTTTATTCCATGTTGTTACAGTAAATACGCCAATTCGTTCTAACTAAAGATAATATAATTAAGATTTAAGTTTGAGTTATCCTTAGTTTATTTAGGGGGCGAAGGGACCGATGTCATGTCAAGGAGAGCATTGTCTTTTGTCTCTACTTAATTTTTGAATATTTTTTCTTGAATAGAAATTTGATTTTTTGTCCTTCTTTATAACTATGGTCGAACTTTTCTACCCTATATGCAAAAAATTCGTATATACTTCATTTTGGTATGACTTTGTCATTGCCGTTATTATAAATTAAATTTTAAAAATAAATTTAATGTTGTGAATCTAAGAATATAAGAGAAAGATGCTCATAACTAAAAACTGAAAAGTATCGGAACAGAGAGAGTCTAAGAGTGCGCTGTGGAAATTTATGTTTAGTGATGCGCTGATAGCCTTATATCTTTAATATTATCATTTAGTTCTATAATGTCATTTTTAGATATTGTTTTATGCAAAAGATATATAAATATAATTGAAGGCTTGTGATTTTGAAGTTGTTAACAAGTAAAATAATATTTGGAACTTGAATTTTTATTTTAAATTGGTAAACTTATTCATTGTCCTAAATACATGGTGGTTTGATAAAGCCCCAATTCCAAAAAAATAGATATCATCATATCCAGTGTACTCCGCTCATACACATTAATGGTCAGGGTCTAGGGAGGAAAGATAAACGATAGCTCATATCCATATAGAAAAGTGTCGTCAATGAGTCCTCCAACTCGAAAATGATCTTCAAAGAAAGAAACTTGCAGGCTGCAAATATAAAAAAAGTAGAATATACCTTAAAATAGAGTATATGTAGATTTGTAGAACTTACCCAATATATACTTTTACAAGTTACATGACACAATTTATTAATATATAGTGGGAGTATAATCACATAATTAGGCCAAATTAAGTAATGCAATTAATTAAATGACAATGTTGAACTTATACGTGCCATTTTGTACGGAATTATATACCTTATTTTAATTACAGACCAATTTGACAGCAATTGTACCATATTTTGACCACTTCTAAGTGTAATTAGTTTATTTAATTTATTGCTTAAGACTACTCTTATAAGATTAGGTAAAACAACCCACTTAATTGTTCTGCTAATCTCAAGAAAAAGGCCAAATTTATCAGTGTTTGCCTCTACAAATTAATCAAAAATCTCCACTCTTTTTTTTATATAATGAATTAATAAAGTTAAACACAAAAAAATAATTCTTTTGTGAACCTTTTAATTGTAAGACATGTTATAAAGTAACTTTTTAAATAACTAATGAGATTATTTTAATACTTTTTCTGTTTTAAAATATTTGCTATATTACAATTAAATGTGTAAGAAAAAAAATATAGCTGAATAGATATTTGTTTAAATCATCTGATCCCATATATTCATAATATGTTTTTTTTGTAATTTTTAGTTATACATAACTCAATATATAAATAATCAAAACTAAAATGAGATTTTTAAGTATAAAAGTAAATCTTTTAATTAATGTAATTGAATTATTGAATTTATGTAGGTCTAATTTACTATAAATCCGTCTTAAATGAAAATTTGTGAAAAAATAAAATAAAAATATCTATATAAGATGAATTAGAATCAATCAATTGGGCCATTATTGAACAAAACTAGAGGCACATGGCTCTTGATAGTTTATGACTATTATTCAGAAATTTTAGTCTATTTTTTGGCCTTTTCCAATGTATTTTAATTAATTATTTAAAAAAAAAAATATAAAAATACTCCTATAAATTAGTAGAAAATTTTTTTTATTTAAAGAAATTGAGGACCGATGAGATAGAAAACATAAACATTACTTCTATTAAGTAATGTTATCTGCTGTAACTGTTTCTGCACCCAACGTTTCAAATTCTTGAAATTTTTTAGGGATTTGTTGGGTAATGACTAAAGTTTCAATTTTTATTTCAAAACCCTAACTAATACTCTAAAAATCTGATTCTTCTATTTATTTATTTATGGGTAGTTTTAGAATTTCAAGTATTTCTCTTACCTACTAATTTTCTGCTTTCTTATACTATTTTCATGGTCTTTCTGTTGCAGCTTTTTTTAAATGGTTATGATCTGTAAAAGATTGAATCTTTAGAGTAAAAGAAAGTGTTTTGAGTGAAAAGAATAGAGAAGAAAAGATGGGTGAAAAGGCTGAAGTTTTAGAGGCAGTTTTGAAAGAAGCTGTTGATTTGGTAATGGATCTGTACTTGTAACTTTGTTTTCTTTTCTGGGTTTTTTTTATAATTTTTTTGTTTTGATTTTTTAGATTTTATTGATTTGGAATTGTGGGTTTATTGAATTTTTGGTGGGTTTATTGAATTTTTGGTGGGTTTATTGAATTTTTAGTGGGTTTATTGAATTGTTTTGTGGGTTGCAGGAGAATATACCTCTTGAAGAAGTTTTTGAGAATCTAAGATGTACCAAAGAGGGTCTTAGTAGTGAAGCTGCTCAAGAAAGATTAGGAATTTTTGGTCCAAACAAACTTGAGGAGAAAAAGGTGAACTTTTTGATGTTTGTTTATTTGGGTTAATTATTCTTTTTCATTCATGATTAGATATTATATCTTTGTGTTGATGTTTTTATTTTTTAGTTTTAATTCAATTTTACTGAATTATTTGGAATTTTGTAGTTTTTATGATGATAATATTATGAATGATTAATATTTAATAGTTGCTCATAATCTTGAGTTTTGGATGATGTTTAGGAGAGCAAATTCTTGAAGTTTTTGGGGTTTATGTGGAACCCTCTTTCATGGGTTATGGAAGCTGCTGCCATAATGGCTATTGCTCTTGCTAATGGAGGGGTGAGAAATTTTTTTCACAATTTCTTATTTCATGAGTTTTAAGTATACAATAAATTAAATATTCCATCATTTGAGAAAAATTCTGGCTTAGATTGTATACTGTTTTTTGGGATTGTGATTCATACCAATTATCATCCAATATGTTCAGGGCAAGCCTCCTGATTGGCAAGATTTTGTGGGGATTATTACACTGCTTGTGATTAATTCCACAATTAGTTTCATTGAGGAGAACAATGCTGGAAATGCAGCTGCCGCTCTCATGGCTCGTTTGGCTCCGAAAGCTAAGGTATTCTATTCAATGTTTGTGAAATCATTGATTAGAAATGATGCTCTTGATATAATTGCTGGTTTTTGTGTTCTTACGTTGGCGTTCTAACTTTTCGTGTTTTCAGGTCTTGCGCGATGGAAGGTGGAGTGAGCAAGATGCCGCAGTGTTGGTTCCCGGTGATATCATCAGCATTAAGCTTGGGGATATCATCCCAGCTGATGCTCGTCTTTTGGATGGGGATCCTTTAAAGATCGATCAGGTAGCTTCATTACTAATTGTTGAGAATATGGAATAGTGTTTAGTTAGATTATAAGCAGTAGCACATGATTTGCTTATTACCCTGCGAATTTAGCGATCGAAAAATTATGGTCGGTTTTAGGCTATGTTTGAACTTATTTTGAGCAAATCGCGAATCCAAAAGTCGAACTAAGTTGTGAATTATGTTTCACTGATTATAAGTATAAGTTGTAACTGATAGCTGTAATCGTTGCAGTCTGCGTTAACGGGAGAGTCTCTTCCTGTTACAAAAGGCCCCGGAGATGGTGTATACTCGGGTTCCACTTGCAAACAGGGAGAAATTGAAGCTATAGTCATTGCAACGGGTGTGCACACGTTTTTTGGCAAGGCTGCTCATCTCGTTGACTCGACAAATCAAGTTGGTCATTTCCAAAAGGCAAGGATATAAATTATGATATTATTTCGATTTTTTGGAATTGCGCCTTCGGTTGTAATGTTGGATGCTGAAATGTTTTGCTATTATGTAGGTCTTAACTGCAATTGGGAACTTTTGTATTTGTTCTATCGCTGTTGGAATGTTAGTAGAAATCGTTGTCATGTATCCCATTCAACACCGCCAATATCGCCCTGGAATCGACAATTTGCTTGTCCTTCTCATTGGAGGAATTCCTATTGCTATGCCTACTGTTCTATCTGTGACAATGGCAATCGGTTCACATCGCCTTGCACAGCAGGTTGGTTTTTATCGTCATGGGATGTTCGTATTGACTGCTTGATGCATTTTCCCGTTGATCAATTCCCTATTTTAAAATGTTCTGCAGGGTGCCATTACCAAACGAATGACTGCAATAGAAGAGATGGCTGGCATGGATGTTCTTTGCAGTGATAAAACTGGAACTTTGACATTAAACAAACTAACAGTCGACAAAAATCTGATTGAGGCAAGTGCTTCGTCTTCTTTTGTTTCTTTTACATTGCTACTCGTTTTGGGTAAATTTGACCGCTTCCCTTTTACACCCTCTTCCCAGAGGGTACGAGTATGGATCGTCCGTCACCTTCCCTCACCCATACCCTGTTTTCGAGCGGCATTTTAAGGCGATGATGATGATGATATTATATTGCAGGTGTTTGCCAAAGGAGTCGATGCAGATACTGTTGTGTTGATGGCTGCTCAAGCCTCGAGGATGGAAAACCAAGATGCAATAGATGCTGCAATAGTTGGCATGTTGGCTGATCCTAAGGAGGTAAATTAAATATCTTATATGATATATCATTCTGTATTTTTGTTCTTTCTGTTTTCCGTTTGGTTTCTAACATCACTGTTTCTAGGCTCGGGCTGGCATTCAAGAGATTCACTTTCTACCTTTCAACCCAACCGACAAAAGAACAGCATTGACTTACATCGACAGGGATGGAAAAATGCATAGGGTCAGCAAAGGTGCACCAGAACAGGTATAAAGTCTGGGTTTTAATGACTCGTATTCTATTTTATATAGTTTGAGGCGCTCCGTACTTATTATCTTAACTTTACAGATTTTGAACTTGGCCCACAATAAGTCGGACATAGAACGACGAGTTCATGCTGTTATTGACAAGTTTGCTGAGCGTGGCTTGCGTTCACTTGCTGTTGCTTACCAGGTGATCTTTCATCCATGAAGAAGCCGCCATATATTGGTGCTGAGAATGTTCAAATTTTGATACTCTGATTTTGCAGGAAGTTCCGGAGGGACGGAAAGAAAGTCCCGGAGGTCCATGGCAATTCATCGGTTTAATGCCTCTTTTTGACCCTCCAAGACATGATAGTGCAGATACTATTCGGAGGGCTTTGAATCTTGGAGTAAATGTGAAGATGATCACTGGTATACTGAGCTCAACATTGTAAGATCGTTTTTTTTGGGGATTCGTACACTAGAATCTAATATTGCCACTTTGTTTTATAATTCTGCCAGGTGATCAACTGGCAATAGGAAAGGAAACCGGTCGTCGACTGGGTATGGGTACCAACATGTACCCGTCATCATCTTTACTTGGGCAGAGTAAGGATGAATCAATTGCTTCGTTACCAATTGACGATCTGATTGAAAAAGCCGATGGGTTTGCTGGCGTCTTTCCTGGTAATATGCCGCTGATGCAGCCTTTTCAATGTTTTTTCTGCCATGGTTTCGGTTTTAGATTTGCCGTATGTTTGTGGGTTTGACATTTTTATTCGATCCAGAGCATAAATATGAAATTGTGAAGAGACTGCAAGCCCGTAAACATATTTGCGGAATGACTGGCGATGGAGTGAACGATGCCCCAGCTCTTAAGAAGGCCGATATCGGTATAGCTGTAGCTGATGCAACAGATGCTGCTCGTAGTGCTTCAGATATTGTTCTTACCGAGCCTGGTTTAAGCGTTATTATTAGTGCTGTTTTGACAAGTCGAGCGATCTTCCAAAGAATGAAAAATTACACTGTAAGTTTTATCGTCGGTAGTTTAATTAGTTATTTTAATTGTTGCCATTTTAGTTCTTTTGCCCTTAAACTTTGAGGTTGATGATTTCTCCCGCAAAACGAATGAATGGACGACTCTTGGACAACCGATGGGGCAATTTTACATAAACTTGACTTTACCTTATAGAGTCTTTTTTTTCCTTGCAGATTTATGCTGTTTCTATCACTATTCGTATTGTGGTAAGTTACTCGTCGCTGTGAGGATATTAATTTAATGTTATCAATTGTCATGGCGGGTGTTTATCTGATTATTTAATAATCAAATTCTTACCCTTATTCTTTTCGATTAACAGCTTGGGTTCATGCTACTGGCTCTTATATGGAAGTTTGATTTTCCGCCCTTCATGGTTCTTATCATTGCCATTCTCAATGACGGTATGTGTTTTGTTTAGTGTGCTCTCTCATACCAAAATCGGTTTAAAACTCCAATAGTTTTGGATATTGAAGGATGGGACTTTTTGGTTTCGTATCGTGGCATCTCCTTTGAAATGGGACTAAGAGCAAAATGCTCGATGGTGCTTTTAGTCATATGTCCCAATCCATTGTTTCTTTACAGATTATAATTATTTGCCTTTTCAATATTTGCAAGTCTTTCTCTAACTGGCATACCAATGTAACATAATTCAGTAGTTAATTCGCTTTTTTATTCGCTATTCGCTTAAAATATCCCTAAAATAGCCAAAATGTGATCATAATTCTTTTTTTTTTTTGATTCGCAATTCATAAGGAGATAAGGAAAAGGCCTCCATTCCCCAGCATTTGTTATGGGAAGCGTTTCCTCCCTGTATTTCCTGTGCCACCCCTGAACTCCTGTTAATCCCATAATATGAGTCAAAATTTTTTTGTTTTAATATGAACTTGATTGACTTGGATTTTTGTTTCTGAGAAAGGTTTCGTTCTTATGTCTATTTTATTTATCAATCTGACGTTCAGGTACCATTATGACTATATCAAAGGATAGAGTAAAGCCATCCCCTATGCCCGATAGCTGGAAATTAGCTGAGATTTTTGCCACCGGAATTGTGATTGGTAGTTACCTGGCTATGATGACAGTTATATTTTTCTGGGCCGCATATGAGACCGATTTCTTTCCGGTATGCGTTTATTCTTTGAAAATATACTTTTCAATACCACTTTTGTACTCCCCCGCCCAAAAGTTCCCGAAAGCTTTACTTCTTCGATGTACACTCTTCAGAACTCTATATAGCATCTATGCATCTACTTTTCTTTATTAGTTCTCGTTAATTATGTTTGGATGACAAATAGCGAATGGCGGAAAGGGAGAAGAATGATGAGTTTTCCTTCCAATTCTTTCCGTTGGATGGATTTGTTTTATACAAAATGTGAATCCGATTTTCCTTTATTTCCACCCTTTTGCTGTCCAAATGAAGGAAACCTCGTCCCGTATTTTCGTTTCCTCCCATCCAAACATACTTGCATAACGTTAATGTGTTCGCATAGTTCCTTGGGTTGATCAAGCCTCCTAATTATTTTGTAGAGGGTCTTCGGGGTTTCGCACTTGAACAGACAATCAGCTCGAACCGATGAAGCAAGAGCCGTCATTACACACAAGCTTGCATCCGCCATATACCTTCAAGTCAGTACAATCAGTCAGGCTCTGATATTTGTCACTCGATCTCGAAGTTGGTCTTTCGTGGAGCGTCCCGGCTTATTTCTTGTCGGTGCCTTTGTGATTGCTCAGCTGGTAACCTTTTTATATCTCATTGTGAAGACCCGATTTTTATTCCAATTAGACGACCCTTGCTTCTGATTATGCGACGAGTCCTTTAATTGTTTTCCACCTTGCAGGTCGCTACTTTAATCGCGGTATATGCAAACTGGGCCTTTGCCGCAATTGAAGGAATTGGTTGGGGTTGGGCCGGTGTCATTTGGCTATACAACGTTATCTTCTATTTCCCACTAGATTTTGTCAAATTCTTTGTTCGGTATGTTCTTAGTGGAAGAGCCTGGGATCTCATGATTGAACAAAGGGTACGCACTGCAGCACGTTATTGCTGATGTGAACTTGTAGTTTTTGTTTTATCGAAGGCACGGAACTAATTTTTCTTTCATTTCTCAGATTGCCTTCACAAAGAAGAAAGATTTTGGAAAGGAAGAGCGTGAGCTTAAATGGGCACACGCGCAAAGAACCCTTCACGGACTGCAAGCCCCAGAATCCTCCATGTTCACCGATCGAACAAGTTACCACGAGCTCAATCAAATGGCCGAAGAGGCCAAGAGGAGAGCCGAAATGGCAAGGTAGTTTAGCACTTTTTTTGCACAAGAATACTAATCAATGTCCGCCTTCCCTTAATGTGATAACCGAACATATGACCCGGAATATTTAATGGAACCCATTAACGAACCGAAAGGCATTTTATCCGAATATGACCCAACATATTTAATGGAACCCATTAACGAACCGATGGGTATTTTACTCGAATATGACCCGAATTGGATTTCCATGTATGCTCACTTGTTATGTTGCTTGCGTTGTTTCAGGTTGCGGGAACTTCTTACCCTGAAAGGACATGTGGATTCGGTGGTGAAGCTGAAGGGGCTCGACATAGAGACGATCCAAGGATCATACACCGTCTAAGATCAAAAGTGTGTTCACCGTATACAAATAGTGTCAGTATAAAATGCTGAGAGTAAAGATTAGTTCAGCACGTAGGTGTGAATTAGCCCTTTTTATTCCTTAAATTTTTTTTGTTTCGACAAAACACAAAACAACTTCCGTATTATGTATCATGCTTTCGTTATTTTTGAAGTGAAAAGTTCTCATGACGGTTTAGACCGTTTACTTTCTTTCATCGATGATCATTATCGGAGTTTACAACGTAAATGCATATGCTAAGTTGCTAACTACCGTTGGATGCCTTGGTTTCGTCTTCCTCATCACTGTTGAGCATCGATTTATGCTACCAAATACCAATGAACTAATCAACAAGTCGCGTTGTCCTTGTTGAGTTCGATTGCAGTTTCCGTAGATCGGTTGCTGAGAACTATGAGTCTTAGTACATCCGCTTCTATATGCTAATACAATGAAATAAGATGATTGTACAAAAACATGCCATCATCCCAATTAACTAGACGGCGTAGGTTCGTGTAAAGGGTTTTTTGACCTGTTTATACATGATCTAAACACAAACTTGATCAAACCTGAGCTGTTTGACAGGCAAGTAGCCAAGTACACACCTATTAGAATTAAGATTTTAACATTGTTGTATTGGTATTTTGATTTGTATTAAATATAATTAAACACTATCAAATATAAAATTACCATATTTAAGAATTATACCTAAAAAATATGCTAAAATTGGAAAATAAACAAGCCAAGGAACTTACTACCCTATGTTTTTTAGCTCTATTTTTGCCAAGTAATCACCCCTTTTCTCTCCTAGCTTCCCATTTCCAAACTTCCCTATTTTAGAGTTTTTAGGAGTGTATTTAAAACTCCATTTTTCAACAAATTACAATGAGTAATTAATTAGATCTAGGGAAATCATTATTAAACAAAAAAAAAGAAGAAAAGTTTTTAAAGCAATAAAAAGAAAGAATTTGAAATGAGGAGCCAAATAGTAAGATTAGTATTCTTGTTTATGATAGTGATTTCAATAATGATCCATATTCAAAATGTAAATGGACTTGAAGCAAGGATTAATAATGAAGATGAAGATGATGATGCTGATTCTAACATTGTTCATGTTGATAATCACTATAAACGACAACAAAAAAAAGCCGAGAAAAATGCTGCTAAGGCTTATAATCCAAATGCAGTTTCCAAAAATGTCACAAATCAAACACGCAAGTAAGTTCTAACTTCTGATTTCTACCATCTCGATCTGTAAAATCTGTAAGTTATATTGGGTAAATAAGCCAATCAAATATAACCAACGAACCTGCCACAACCATTTGCCAAAACCCGCAATATGAGTAGCATTTTTTAGGCTTTAGGCATTTTGACCAACTTTTTCTCTGTTGAACAAACAAAAATCAATAATTAATTATAACTAAACATCTCCATAATAAAGAGCTTAAATAACTGGCTCAACAACAGCAATTCAGGTCACTCTTGATCAATTTGTTAAACATAATCATAATCACTTTTGGTTACAAACAATTCAGGTCACTATTGATCAATTATAACATCAAATCGAATATTAATTTGGGGTCGTGTTTATGTAGGCTCCGTTAGTTGTGGGCTAATTCAATGCAACCAGTCTTGTATAAAACCGTCTTATAGTGTTACGAGTCCAAATAAAAGACCCACTAATAAAGAAAAATAAAAAAAAAATCTAAATTCACCCTTGTACGGAATGTAATTTTTTAAAATATTTTCGGTTGACTTTATTGAACTTGTCGCACGGTGAGAAGATCTCAATAAAGATTTAGTGAATATGATATGAGTTTTTTTTTTTTTATAGATTCTTCTTAGTCGTTTGGATATTAATAGACTAATTATGAAAATTTTCTTTTTCTTTTTTTTTATCTTGCAGGAGTTTAAATAAGAAGGTGATCATTAATTGAGACCGACACAATTGATTATCGAGTTATAAATCTGTTTAGAATTAAAGGAAATAAGAAAAGATCAAATAGATCATAGTTAGCTACAATCTTACTTGCTAATCATTAATTAATAGTTTGTAATTTGAGCTGTTAATTAATTAAATTTATAAGTAAAGTTGAGATATATGATGTCAAGAACTTATGAATTTGTTATTATTTATTCATGGTAGTAGCAATGACTATTTCCTCTTGTGTAATACTCCTACTAAATTATTGGTCTAGTGGAACCAAATAAAAAATAAACAAATGGTTACATGAGATGGTCTCATGATGTGATGCGTCTCATATGAGTTAAAATAACGCAATTAATACAAAATAGGATAGAAACTCGTGCAATGCATGGATTTTTTAATACGTTGATAAATAAGTGAAATTTTATACGAATGAAAATATTAAATGATTGTGCTTGACAAATTATTTACATACATACATTGTAATTAAAAAAAGAATTAAATATAAAAAACACAAAATAGGTTGTTAATAAAGAATTTATAAGTTTTGAAACACCTCTTTATATACTACATTCTCAGTAATATGACATATTTCAAAATCATGCCGTTTTAAATTTGTAGAAATTCTCAGTTGTCAAAATCCCTGGTCATAAATAAATTAATCACTATACTATTATTGCCATAAATAAAAAAAATTAATGGTCAAAATCCCTGATCTCATTGTTATTATTGCCATATTGTCGTATAATTACTATACTAAACATTAAAAATCCCTGGTCAAGTTTACTCCTGTCGTATTTAGGAAAAGATTCTTGGTCATATAATTACTATACTAAACATTAAAAATCTTTGGTCATAAATAATCCTGTTGTATTTAAAAATCTCTTGCCATAAATACTCTTGCCATAAATACTCTTGCCATAAATACTGGCCAATAAAAAAAATTACACTTGTCACTCTCATATTCACTTGACTTTTCCATCACTATACATTAAAATTAAATTTGTAGAAATTCTCAGTTGTCAAAATCCCTGGTCATAAATAAATTAATCACTATACTATTATTGCCATAAATAAAAAAAATTAATGGTCAAAATCCCTGATCTCATTGTTATTATTGCCATATTGTCGTATAATTACTATACTAAACATTAAAAATCCCTGTTCAAGTTTACTCCTGTCGTATTTAGGAAAAGATTCTTGGTCATATAATTACTATACTAAACATTAAAAATCTTTGGTCATAAATAATCCTGTTGTATTTAAAAATCTCTTGCCATAAATACTCTTGCCATAAATACTCTTGCCAAAAATACTGGCCAATAAAAAAAATTACACTTGTTACTCTCATATTCACTTGACTTTTCCATCACTATACATTAAAATTAATATAGTGTATGATTATAAGAATATATACTCTTTGTTTTCACGTTATCTCGTTTATAGACAATTTGTTATAAGAGTAGTTGTAAAAGTATTGTGCCTTACTAATGTACATTCATAAAAATTGAATAATATATTAGAAAAATTGTTGTTTAAATAGAAGCAAATCATATTAAACTAAACCAAAATGTTTTATCAAATAAATTTTCATTTATTTTCGTTTATATAATTGGAGTGAAAAATAGAGAAAAAATCTATGAGAAAAAGAAATTAGTTTTTAGCGCCACTGAGCATTACGTGCAATTCAAAATTTATCGGCCAATGAGAATCATGAAGGATGGAGTGTTGCAACCCTTCCTAAAAGGTTGATTTCACTTACACACCAATGCAAATTATAGTAAATGAGTTGTTTTGTCTCCTTTGAAACTTGTTTTGTACTATTTGATCTTGGATTATACTCCCTCCGAACCAATTTAGTTGTCTCATTCGCTTGGACACGGATATTAATGGTGGTGTGGGATCCATTAGAAAGGTGGTAGTTGGACATTTAAATTGATTAAATTAATTGTAATTGTAAATGTGGTAGTTGGGATATTGTAAGTAGTAAAAATATGAGTATTTTGGTCACTACTTGTATAAACATATTAGGTTAAAAAAAGATAGATAAAAAAAGAAATGAGACAATTGATATGAATTTGCTAAATAAGAAAATAAGACAACTAAATTGGTTCAGAGGGAGTATGAAATATTCATTTTTCAAGAAATAAATATCATTTCCAAATAAACTTGTCACAAAAGATTTTTTGTTGAAAATTTTCCAACAATATTTTATATGGGAGACACAATTAGTATGATTCATGAGTTTTTCAACTAACTATTTGAAAGAAAGAAAGGAATAATCACTTTTCTCTTACAATAGGCTTAAGTATTGAAATCCCAAAACCAAAATTTGGTACAAAGTAATGCATAAAACAGAAAGGGTTCTCTGCAATTTGAACATGTTGGAATTGCACATAAAACTACATTTCTTGTAATGCATTAAAGTACTACTCCTATATAACATCATCAACACTTATCATCACCATCATCAATTAGAAATAATACAGGCAGACCCAGATTGTTTCTAGTTATATACTAATAGATTTGATCAGATCAGAAGATAATGGCTGATTTCAGAAGGCGAAGTATGATGATGCGAAACAGACCATCCATTGCTCCAAGGATGATTGATGAGGAAGTTAATCCACCTTCTGGCTGGACTCAGACTCCTCAACACCATCTTCTTATTCTTGATCTCCCGGGTATTCTATTTCATCCATCTCATTCTAATTAGTTGCTGGGGGGTTTGGTTCTTCGCTGTTTAGCTCATTGGTTGGCTTTTGGCTTATTGATTGGTCAAACAACTAAAAATACATGTTTGGTAAATGACTTCTAAAGCATCTGAAAAGTTAACTTTTAATCTAAAATGAAAAGTTGGTCTAACTAGCTTTTTGGTTGGCTTTTAACTTATTGGCCCACTTTTCTCTAATAAACAGCTAACAATCAATACATAAATTTACCAAACATCTCCACAAATAGCTAACTTTTTCAGCTAACTTAAAAGCCAACAAAAACGACTAACATTTCCAATCAGCAAACAAACGAATTAAAAAGCACGCCAATTGCCAAACACACTACCTTTTTTGTTTTTATAGTAGTATTATTTAACATATTTATTTAAGTATTTGCACATGATTAGAAATTATAGATAATTAATATGGTAAAAATAAAATTAGAGATGAGTAAGATAAAATCTCACTTAAATTTATTTTTTCCAATACAAAAAAAGATATTGATGTTCATGAGGGCTGGAATGGTAAGGAGTGTCAAATATTAATTTTTTTTGAATAATACCTGATAATTATTTTGGATTATTAATTAGGATACTGATCGCTATAGGACAAAGGAGAAGAATTTAATTCTAAATATACACAGAGATAGGAACCTTGTTATAAGAGTAAAAAGAAAAACTCTCATTTTCAACATCAATGAATCGGTTTAAAAAGTTACAATTAGCAAAATTTAAATTTCATCAATTAGAATAAGTTTTATAAGTAAAAAACAATTAAATCGGTAGAAATCAAATGATAGAGCGAGCTAATTTGATCTTCTTCTAGTTGAAAGTACGTGTTCTTCAATGACAAAGAGGTTGAATCCAAATGATAGCTTAATTCTAATAACTAAAATGTGAACTAACATTTTCTTTGGGGTGCATTTTGAAGATTTTAGGAAAGATGATATAAAGTTTAACGTGAATGAATCTGGCACCATTATAATCAGTGGAAGGCGAAAAATAGCGGAAGATAAACAAAAGCATTTTGAAAGGACTTTCGAAGTACCAGAAAATGGAGATATTAAGAACATAACTATGAAATTTGACGGAGATGCACTTACAGTATTCATCCCCAAAGTAGACAAACAAGCCGATCAAAAGCCAGAAACTAAACCAGAAATAACATCAAACAATCAAAGCCATGAAAATGAAAACAAGAAGACGGAAAAAGAAAAAGAAAAAGAAAAACCAGAGACCGCCATTACCGGTAACGAAATCAAGGAAAAGGAACGATTCGAGAAACCTGCAACTTCAAGTAATACGATGAAAGAGGAAAGCGAAAAACCAGAGACCGCCATTTCCGGTAAGGAAATCAAGGAAAAGGAACGATTCGAGAAACCTGCAGATTCAAGTAATACGATTAAAGATGAAAGTGAAAAACCAGAGGAAGAACTTGAGAAACCTGATTTGAGCAAGAAATCGAAGGGAGAAATTAATGGAAAAGAAGGGGAAAAGAGTTCAAGAGAAGCAGGAAAACCTAAAGAGAAAACTGTAATGGTGAAGATTATTGAGAATAAAGGGATTTTTTTAGCTTCAATTATATCATTTACACTTGGAGTTTTATTTTCTCATAAATATCATCAAACACCTTCTAAATAAATAAATTAAGACAAAAACATTATTTCTTGTTTTAAGTCATTATTATAAATAATATGGATTCTTTGTTGTTCATAAAATGTAAGAGATTTCTATTGTATTAATTTGACCTATAATTTGTTTTAGAATTTGTAATATTTTTCCATTATTTTTAATAGCTATACTTATTCTAAAATGGACGATTTAATATTATAGGAAGAAGTGTGTTATTGAAAAAAAGGAAATACACATTTGTATTTTGGTTTAGAAAAGATGTAATACATGATGGGATTATCAAATATCTCATTTTATTAAATATGAATTTGGATAGCTTGAATATATCACATACTAAGGAATTATTATTTAAAATAATATATTTTTTTATGAAATTTTTATAATAATCTCACTTATTAATTATCCATGAACAATCTCAACTTTAGGAAGTATTTGTCTAAAGTAAACTTCAATAACCGGATGATCAACTATAGTAAAAAAATTACCAAAAAAGTAAACTGAGATTTAATGTAAAATTAGAGAAATTTTTTGAAAATTACATAAAAAAATCTAAATAATAAAAAAATTAGTAAATTATTTTAACATTTTTTTACATGTTTGCTTAGAGTAAACTTTGATAACGAGGTGACTTACTATAGTAGGTAATTTAATTAAACAATAAACTAAAAATTAATGTAAAATTAGAGAAAATAAAAATCTGAATAATATAAAAATTATGAAAAATATTTAACCATTTATTTACTTTTTTTCTCGACTTTTATTTTAATTTATTTTTTTAAATGAAACTTGCTATAACAAGTCGTCAGATTACTAGATTCACTCTAGCGAATTACCCCTGAAATATAGATTATTTATAAAATTTTTATTGAAAAGTCATAGTTAAATTTGATTATTTGAGATAATTTTTCTTAGTTTAAATCAAAGGGCAGTCACCAATTTCGGGATAAAACTTCTTGCAAAACCATTATTTATTTAGCATATATCTCATCTCAAGCAATGCTAAAAATTACAATTAAACCAATAATAGTACTTTTGTTTTGTACATAAACAAGACTTTTAATTTATTCAAACATAAAAATCCCAACAAATTAATATTAACAAAAACAAGCAATTAATCAAAATTTAATTTTCTTTAAATATTTTCCAATTTTATAATAATCATGGGAGGAACAGAAGAGGAGGTAAAACAAAAGCACCATGATGAGGAAATAAAAGAAGAGAAATTAGAAGAAAAAATAAAGGAAAAGAAGAAAAAAGACAAGAAAAAAGAAAAAAGTGATGAAAATGATGAACAAATTGAAGAAAAATCAGAAAAGAAAGATAAGAAGAAGAAAAATCCAGAAGATAAAACTGATCCTGCAAAATTAAAGAGTAAATTAGAGAAAATTGAAACAAAAATTCATGATTTGGTAATTAAGAAAGAAGGGATCTTGAAATCTATTCAAGAAGCTGAACTTAATGCAATTGTTAATGCAAATAAGGATGAAATTAGTCTTAAACAAGAATAAACTAATTATAATGAAATTAGTTGGTATATAAGACGATTTCTAAACAAGAAGTTTATGTGTTAATAATTGGTATTATTACGGCGGTCTCACATTAGGAATGTTTTATACAAGAATTTATGTATTTATAAATATACGATATATAATAATATAATCCATGTAGTTAGATGGGTTAATGGTGACTTTAGTTGTAAATTAATCTTATTAATTTGGATGGTACTGATAAAATTGTATCAAATTGCAAAGAAATGTATCAGTATTTGATATTTGTTCTGTATGTAAGGATGAAACTGATTTTCTTACATGTTTTTTTTTTGAAATAGTTCTCACATTTGGGTTTAAAAAAAATTATTATTTGGTTAAAATTTCACATTTTGTGTGGAAACTTAATATGGATTTAGTGTATAATTTTACTTTCCACTCAAATAACTCACAAGACTTAACCATAGGGAACGGTCGCGATTGCAGTAAAGGAACGATAATACGATTATGGGTTGTCGTATCGCCAAATATCGGTCAAATAAATGAGATTTTCCTTGAACAGGCCTAAAACGCGGTTATTTTACACCTTTCCAACGCGGGAAAATTCAGTATGATTTCTCTAAAAACCTTTCCAAATTCCAACGCGGCTTTTTCGATACGTCGTGGCATTGTTTTTGCACTATGACTATAACCCATACTTTTTAAGTAAGGTTGATGCACACTATTTATTGAGGATTATCAAACTTCAATTAGAATCTAGGGATGACTATGGATTGAGTCCAATCAAACCCAATCTCAAACTCATGTCAAGCGTAAGAAAATTGTGAACCAAGAGTCAAATCCACCATTGTCATAAAAGTAATTAAAATAAGGATTTGAGAATGACATTTCAAACCAATGTTATGGAGTAATTAAATTTTGTAATTTATAATGAAATATTTATTCCCAAACTATCTTAACGGCTCGTTTGGTAGATGGTATTAAACGGTGGTAATGAGAATGAAAAACAAGTGTAATTTTGGTTGAAAATTCTCTTGGTTACCTTGATGACATGCTTGTCCAACTTCAATCATCTCATTTTCTTCACAAAATTCATTCCAATGCATTACCATAGTCCATAGGGAGAGGTGGTATTAGGTGGTAATGAAAATTTGCAAACAAAAAAACTTTTTTGTGATCAAGTTTCATTACCATAGGAATGATATGAAACTTTTGAAGAAATTTTACACTATAAATCATTCTCATTACCGCGATTTAATACCACTAACCAAACGGGCCGTTAATATATTTAAAATGAGTTTATGTTTGATTTATGAGTGTAATCATAAATTGGGTCCGCAATGGGTTTGGATTTGGTATAGAGAGAGACTAGCTAGGCCTAAAATATTTGGACCCAAATCCATTTGAGACATCACCCATGAAAAATAATACAAGAACCAATAATAAAATGCCACATGTACCCAACAAATAGAGGACAAAGATAGGATTCCCACCACATGATTGGGTGATGGTATTGAACAAAGATTACAATTTACATATGTGGTTTGTGGGTAGGAATTAGGATCAAACCACAATAATCTAAACCCAACTAGAAACTGAGTAACATTTTGCAACAAATCAAAACTCAAAATTAAACAAAAATGGCAGCAATAGCTGCTGCTTCTACTGCTTATCTTGGAAAAATTGACCATCTTTCCTCCAAAACTTCATTGTCTCGCACTTCTACCTCATCAAGATCTCCCAAATTCCTAGCTATGGCATCTAAAAAGAAGGTATATATGCCTCATTTTTATTTTCTTCTTTATTTTCATTATTTAATGTTTTGGGATTAAGACTTTGTTATTGTTGTTATTATATTTTTAAAATACCATGTAGTATGAAGTATGTTAGAGCATTGACCATTAACTTGATTAAGTTGATTTTTTTGATGTGTCGGTATTAGAGTATAGAACATATTTTAGGGAGTTAATGGTTAAGGCCCATAATATTTTATACACTCAAACACCATATTTTAGAATAGATTTTCAATCATATTAAGGTTGTTATGATAATGGAATTTATGATTTTATTGCTTCTATAAGTTTTAGGAAATATGTTTATTGTGTCAAATTTACTAATATATAAAAGTTTGAAACACAATTATACAAGAGATTATTATGAATTATGATAAACTTGTAAAGCATTATTTTATAACTAAAGGCTCAAGTCTCAACATACTTTATCACGCTCCATTACATGAGAGCCCATTAAGGTGGATGAGTTTGGTGTAGATACTACATATTCAACTTTTCATTTTAAGTGGAATATATCAACTGTTCTTTATGTCATTCACACAATTCAATTAGTTTTTATTTGTACGAAAACCATAAAGAAAAAATCGTTAGATTACACGCATTAGAATGGTGTCAAAGAACCAACTCAACAAAAAGCTTAAGCTTATGGTTGAGGCCCCATGATATGTTATATACTCCAACACGCCTCCTCACACAAGAAGAGTAGATGTGGCATAGACTCCTCATATCTAGCATTAAATATTTCACATTAATAATGAAAATTTAAGATTTGAACCAATAACCTCTTGTCTAGTTGGTTGTTGATAACAAGTCAAGGAACATGGCCGTCTTAAACATTTCGAAGGCCCTGTGCCAATGTCAAAATGAGGCTCCCTTATAACCAAAAACTCATATTATTGGTTGTTTGAATAATTTTGGGCTGAGGAAAATTTCTTCAACTTTGATTCTCAGTGCATTAATCGGGCTGTCAAACTAATTTGGGCTTTCTTATCTGTTGGAATAATTTTAGGGCCCCATTAATGTGAGGCCCTATGCTGTAACACAGGATGCACAACTTGTGCATCTAGCCTGTCAAGGAACCAATTCAACCAAAAGCTTAAACTGATGGTTAAGGTCAGTTTAGGCACCGAGATATATCGGAATAGCATTTTGTATCAATCCTAAATCTTATTTGAAAACATATGAAATGGGTATATACTATATATATGACAACTTTTTGGGTATGAGACGCCGAAGGACTCTTTTGACCGCCCTCTCCTTACGGGTATGAGATGCCGTCGACCTTTCTTCCCCAGACCCTGACCATAGATTTATCTATGTGCGGGAACATTGGGTATGATGATGATGATAATGACGACAAATTTTTGGGTCCAAAAAAACAGGTGAACAAATATGACCCAGGATGGAAAAAAGAATGGTTTGGTGCAGGCCTATTTTTTGAAGGGAGTGAACAAGTTGAAGTAGATGTTTTCAAGAAATTAGAAAAAAGAAAGATTTTAAGCAATGTTGAGAAATCAGGATTACTATCAAAAGCAGAAGAGCTTGGATTTACACTTTCTTCTATTGAAAAACTTGGTGTCTTTTCTAAAGCAGAGGAATTGGGTTTACTAAGCTTATTGGAGAAATCAGCTAGTCTTAATCCTGCAACCTTAGCATCCCTTGCACTGCCTTTTCTAGTGGCGGCGATTATAGCGGTCGTACTCATCCCTGACGACTCGACAGCTCTCGTGGTGGCTCAAGCGGTGGTTGCCGGTGCTTTTTTTGTTGGGGCCGCAGGGTTGTTGGTGGGGTCTGTGGTTTTGGATGGGTTGCAAGAGGCTGATTAATTTGTATAACACAAAATCTTACTTGAGACCGTCTTTTGTAAAGATGGCTGTCAAAAGGCCCAGTCCGATTCTGAATATATATTGTTACAACTCTAAATGTAGATTTTGGCTGGATTTTTGAGAGTCGTCTTTACTAAAGACGGTCTGAACACCTGGTTGTGGGTTGGGGTTTTGGAATATTATAGGCACATGGTGTGACAATTTGAGAAAAATAAGTGTGAAGAATTTTTGGGCACTTCCAATAACAACTAGGACTCTAGTCTTAACTATTGTCTATTTGGTGATTTTGATGTATGAATATTGCACTATATATATTATAGGAAGGATTTTTTATGGTTTGCTTAATTAAAATAATTACTACAATTGAAACTAGTGCAAGTTTTAGTTTTGCTGTACAAAATAAGAGAATCAGATCTTGTTTTAGTTGAAGTATGTATCGCTATTTCAATAAAAAACCTAAGGTCGATTATTGATGTTGTCTTTTATAAGAGACAACCTCAAAATAAGGAGCTTTTATTTTCAAAATTTGTATTAGTTAAATTATTTAATTTTTTATATAAGAAACGTCTTACAGTAAAACCATTTTATACGATAATTTGTGATGTTTAAGGCATCTTGATTTAAAAATAAAATTGGGCTAAACAGTTGTTGGTTTAAGGAAGATAACAAGCAGAAGTAAGAGAATCATAGGCCTGTAAGGGAAAGGTAGGATAAGGTTAAAATTCTGAAAGATCAATTTCCGAAAAAAAAAAA
This sequence comes from Amaranthus palmeri, assembly GCA_019776075.1. Classification (NCBI taxonomy): domain Eukaryota; kingdom Viridiplantae; phylum Streptophyta; class Magnoliopsida; order Caryophyllales; family Amaranthaceae; genus Amaranthus; species Amaranthus palmeri. The sequence goes on along the minus strand of JAAKBH010000002.1, from coordinate 2,073,031 downwards.
ATCCAAAATTGGAGATGCGGGGTATCGATCCCCGTACCTCTCGCATGCTAAGCGAGCGCTCTACCATCTGAGCTACATCCCCATGTTGATATTAAATTACTTCTTTATTATTAAAGACTGTAAAGCATTGTAATGTATTTTAAATATTTTAATATTAAAAAACTACATTCCAGTTAATATCATCCGCTAGTTAATATAAAAAGTATATATTATTTAACAAATTATTTTCCTATATAATTATTATTATTCAATATTTTAAAATTTTTAATTTTTTTAGAAGGAAAAAAAATTAAAATCACCAAAGAAAAGGTGTGCCGTGTTGTTAAATATTCACACACTTGTAATAATTCTTATGTAGAGGTGTTAGGATTTTAAGTGGGTTTAAATTATCAATTTTTTAAAACCACAATATAAGTTAATGAGATGAATTAGAGGACATGAGATTTAAATAATATGAAGTATTAAGACTGAAAATTGAGATGATAGAAATTCAGATTTAAATAGAAAAGAAGAACTTATGTTGACGGCCATAAAAACTGATATATTAATTCGTTTACCTAGTTTCAATCTTTAAAATTAAGACGCTAATATTGTTAATAATTATTATTGTTGTGCTGTCTATGGAACTTTTTTTTTTTTTTGAAAGAACTGTCTATGAAACTTAACTAGAGGCGATGAACCAATATTTAGTACCCAAAGATAACTATACAGTAGTATTATCATTATCAATAATAATAGAAGAAACTTTTTACATCAAATATATCTTAAATAGTTTGGGCCAGTAATGATTCAATTTACAATATTTAAACACTAAAACTTGTGTGAGACCGCTCACTTGTGAGACCGCTCACTTGTGAGACGCATTTTATTGGGCCGGCCCAACTGTATTTTTTCTTTTACCAATTTCACAAATTAAAATGTCAATTTCAAGAGTTAAAAGACCAATTTTAAGACTAAAAAGATCAGTTTCAGGACATTAAATTCTCATTTCAGCTTTATAATATAATTTCTCAAACATTAAAGTTGACATTAAAAACATTGAAATTGACCTTTTATTTAAGTCTTAAAATAGGATTTTTAAGTTTTGAAATTGTCCTTTTAATTCTTGAAATTAGTATGTCAAATTTTTTTCTAAAAAGTTATTGAATCTGGGCTAATTGCACATCTAAGACTGTCTCGCAGGAGATTTACGGTTAAACAAACACAAATTCTTAATATAATTGATTTATTTGATAATATCGCATACTAATGGGAGTTTGCTTTTTCCATATGATGATTATACTTTTCCTACACACTCTCAACAAGTCAACATAACTATTTTGATGGCATAAGATTACCTCATTAATTGACTACATTCCTCTAACCTTCTCTTTGAAAGGGTATAAATATAAATTGTTCGTCATCTTTTCTCATCCAGACTCTATTTTTGAGCGGGACATTAGGTTCATATTGACGATCAACATTGTGTGATTAATAACCTCTCATAAACATGGGTAGATCCAAAATAAAATCAAATGATGTCAATGTATTAACTATTACTTTTAAAAAATGTTGATAATAAAGCTTGAACATGGGATAATACATTAATACTATCACATACCAATATTTTAACGTAACCAGTACACCTATAAATACATTTAGAGATATAACAACTTATAAAATGACGTCAATTGACAACATTGAACAAGGCTACATCCGCCCCTCGCTAATCAATCAAATTACCACCAAAATACATTACATTAACCTTCATTCAAAGATCTATACTTGTATCTACTAGCCCAAAACAAGTAATTCAAGAAGTTCAAGCCACTTAACACACACATCAACCAGTAAAACCTTTCTAAGTGATAATGATTCAAGTTACTTCCTTTAAGCCAAGGAATTGAACCAAAAACACCAGTAACTCTATTAACAATTGCTACCAAAACAGAACTTAAGTAATACCCAATTGCCAATGAAGCCCAAGAAAAAGATGTAGCCAAAGATTTCATACTTCTAGGAGCTTCTGTAAAGAAAAACTCCAACAAACCCGCCAAGCTAAACAGATCGGCTGAGCCAAGAAACAAGTATTGTATCGCGATCCAAAGAAATGTGATGGGTAAAGGCTCATTAGAGTCTAATCCAAGATGTTTGGAAGCAACTTTTTTTCGTTCTGTTTCGACTAATGCTGCTATTGCCATTGCGATGATGGATAGAAATAGGCCTAATCCGATTCTTTGAAGATGGGATATGCCCATTTCGGAGTTGGTTATCTTTCGGGCTAATGGGAGAATGAGGTGGTTATAGACAGGTGCGAGTATCATTATAAAGATGACTGGGAAGACAGGGAGTGAGGCGGGTGGGACTTTTAAGGAACCGAGTTTTGTGTTCATGGTTGCGGCTTGTTGGACTGAGAAGGTTGAGAGTTGAGCTAGACATGAGTTTAGCATGATTGTGGATGCAAATATTGGGATGGTTTTCAATACAATTTTCACATCTTCTACTTGTGTTTTTGTGCAATCTAGTGTTTGATGGATTGGATTGTTTGTTATTGCTTGGTTTAGGAAGTTTAGTCCTGTTGTTTGTGTTGTTGGATTTTCTTGAGCTTGGCTCTCTTGGGTAGGTGTAGTTGGATTGGTATGATGGGTTGTTTCCATGTTACTGATTGGTTTCCTTGAGGAGATTTTGTTGCAAATTGCTGCTATCAAAACCTAATCCATCATCAAGGAAAATGATCATATAATTTGGTAAGGATAGTGCAAAATTTAAAGCTCGATTCAACCAAATGACTAAGCTGGTAGTTGAAGGTTGAAAACATAACGTGCACCCTTCACATGATAGCCGTTTGTGCTCGAAAATTTGGATGCTGATAGAGTATATAACATATCATGAAGCTTCAACCATTAATTTGAGAGTTTGGTTGAGTTGGTTTGTGTATAGAAGATTACGAGTTCAAATCTTATCCACACCCATTTCACATAAGTTCTTGCACCGTGAAATGTGATAGAGTATATAATATATGATGGGGTTATAGCCACCAACTTGAGTTTTAGGTTGATTTGGTGTCTTGACATATATAAGCTAACTATTCTCAGTTCTCACACTTATTGAATATCCAAGCACTCTTGTGAGAGACTGTCTTTCAAAGAGACGACCTCAATACAAGAAGTCCACATTCTTATTTTCTCTTTGATTTGCACTAATTTGGCTATTTAGCCCATATATCTAATGCGCCTTTCGGAGAGACGGTCTCTTGCAACAATTTGTGTTGAAAATGTAACTTGGTATGAGAAGTAAATGGGATTTAAACTCGTGATCTTCTATATATATATTTAACTTAAATCTTATATCATGTAAAGGAGAAGCACGCTAGAGCAACTTTCAGCCATCAACTTAAGCATTTGATTGTATCGAATAATTAATAAGAAGTACTTGCCTTGAAGATAATAGTCAAAGGGCTACCAGAAGGAACTTTGATCCTGTAATAACAAGATCCAAGTAGAAAAATAGGTATAGCAAGCAATATAGTGAGAGTAGAGATCCCAAAGCCCCATTGCCAACCTATGTTATCTTCAATCCAAACAACAAAAGTAACAGCAATTAAAGCACCACAAGAAAGGCAAAAAACATAGTAATTGAAATAAGTTGATCTTTTTTTTCTCCCTTCTTTGCTGTTTTCATCAAATTGTTCAGCCCCATGTGGGGGGAGTGAACCTTTGATCCCACCAACACCAAGGGCAACTAGATAAAGGCCTATAAATAGCACCGCGGCTTTCGCCCCTCCGACTTCATGGCATCTTACATTGGTGGTTTCGGTCAGTGGGCATGTTGGTGGTTCAAGAGATGGTATGTGAGCCTGTATTGTGAGTACCAAAAGTCCCTACAAAAGCAATGCATTATACAATGAATATCATTTTCATCAATTCAATATCCCGCTCAAAATAAAACAAAGTCTAGTAAGGAAAGGTGACGGAAAATCTATTTGTCATATTTTGATACCGTGCCTCATACTTGAGTTAAATAGTCCAATAATAAAAATTTGGAAAAATTACCGTGAATAATACAATCTTATGTTAATTTCCATATAATAATACAAACTTTTGATTAACCGTGAATGATACCAATTTTGGGGGGTTTTTTCCTAGAATAATACCAACTTTAGTTTATTAACTACTCCCTCTGTTTTCATATGTTCTTCTCACTTTCCCCATTTGGAAATTTTTAAAAGTTCTTCTCATTTAGAATCTTTCTATTTTAGTAACCAATAGAATTCAAGGAAATTATTACACTTACACTCTAATCTATAAAAATTAATTTACATGTTAATTTCCAATGCATTTACTTTACATACACCCAATGAAATTTAATGATATTATTACACTTACACTTTAATCAATAGAACATTTATTTTTTATATTATTTTACTCAACTCTCATAGTATCTATTTTGTAATTATAGCTTATATTGGTTTCTTCCCAGATTCCAAACGGGAAGAACAAATGAAAACGGAGGGAGTAATTTACTAAATTGTTTTGTCATATAATCACCTATTGTTTTATTTTTAACATATTAGGTATATTGTAAGAAAACACACCATAAGTTGGTATTATTCATGGTTAATCAAAAGTTGATATTATTATAGGGAAATAAACAAAAGGTTATATTATTCCTGTTAATTTTTCCTAAAAACTTTTAGTATAATAGACCTTTTGTATTGGCTCGTTTCTTATAAACTTGTCACCGTGAAACGAGTCTATACAAGAGGGGTGAAAATTATAAAAAAAATTTGATGTTATATAACAAACCATATAAAAGGGATAGATTACAAATAATTATAATAGCACAAATATTAATCTGAGTATGAGACTAAAAATGAAAAAGTGTAGATGTCTTACCATGAACTGGATAAGAGCGCTAATCAAAAAGACGTGAAAAGTGGTGAAATAAGCATCGGATAAAAAGCCGCCGAGGAGTGCAAGTAAGAAGGCGGTGCCCATGAAATTAGTGACTATGATGGCTGATCTCGACGGCGAAAAATGCATGTTCTTTGACAGATATAGTACTAAATTACTCGCATTTGCTAAATATGCTAGATTCTCCAGCACTTCAACAACTATTTATCAAACAAAACAACTTCATTAGTTAAGTTCATATTATTATTATCCGAGAAAGTCTTTGTAAATAACGGTTATTTATGAGGTTAACAAATCACTCTTATGTGGTACGATTTGATAGGGTGTGAGTTTTGTTGTTTTGATTTATCCTTTTTGTTTTGATTAACTTATTATTACTTTTTTTGTCTTTTTGTGGTGATTTATAAATCACGGCGATTGATTATAAATTTTGGTTATTAAACTACCCAAATTTTTAGAGGAGCGATATAAAACACCAATTCTAATGTTTTAGAGTTGGTACAGGATCTTTGAGCGTGTACGACATAATCGACCACACAGGGCCTCATTCACTCTCATATATGAAACAATTAATAAAAAAAATATGTTAAGTTTATTAATAAAATAAATATATAGATTATAAATTAGGTGCAAAATAAAAATTTTAATAGCACAGGTGCTAAATTTTTCAAGATAACTCTAATTATTCTTATGTTAAGAAATTTTATACGACTAGACATCTTACATGTACACAAAATCATCGATGTATATCTATGCTATATATCAAGCAAACAACCCCCACAGAGTATGCCGTCTAGCATTCGCAAATTGTGCAGGATACCAAGAGCACGACACAAATTGTATTCTCAGGTATACGTGCGTGATGCACCATTTTAACAAGGTTATATTTATTTTGGATTAAAGTCGGATTTAATTTTAATATATATTAGGTGATCTATTAGAATATCTCTATTAGGGATGCCTTTTTGAAATATTGTCGCCACATAAAAATACGTTATGTCGTATTTTTGATACTTTTTATGATAATGTTTTTTGTTTATAAAAAAATATTTATGACTTTTTTGAAATGAGGATTCTCTATATGTTTATAAGAATAGGAGTATACTTAGTTAAAGCAAGTTCACTTAAACATGGTAAATTTTAGTGGCTAAGGTATTTATATATTGATATTGTTGGAAATTTTCCTATATTATATTTATAATTTTCTTTTAAATTGTGACAAAAATCAAGAAGAAAAGTTAATGAATACTATTTGTCAAGCATTTATCTTGTGGCTTGGTAGCCTATCAAGTTAATATAACAAACATAATTAGACATTCAATTAGACTCGATCAGATACTTGCATTAGGTTAAATTCTCGAGTCTCGAATACGAACCTAATATGAAAAATGCTGCAAGAATCCCACCATGACGTCCCTTAATAGCTGCTCGGTTTCTCCAATCTACGTAACCTTCCCATTTGCTTAGTTTGTATGCTTCTTCCTACATAAAATTTTCATATAAATATATGCATTAAAAAATTTTTTTCAAAAGGAATTAAAATCATTGCTAAAAAAAGTTTTGAATGAAATATGAAGACAAAAGAAACTCACCATGAGTAATAATTAATTGGTTAGAAGAGATTCGGTGGCCAATGGGATGCTTTGTTTAAATAGGAGTGTTTGGAATGAGAAGAATTTATAGAAGCATAAATAAATGAGTAATAATTCAAATATTAATTATAGAGAAAGATCTAGACTCCTAGAAAAGGACTTAACATTCTCTTGCTGGACCTTTTCGCCCACCAATCTTTGTGTTGCAAAAGTCTACCCATCAAATAACTGCTCTTTTCAAAGATGTTTATCGGTATGACGTTCTTAAAGAATTCATATTTTTATAAAAAAAAGTCGTAATTAATAATTGTGATTTGTAAATCATCATAAAAAGACAAAAAGTTTAATAATGAAATAAATAAAATTTAAAAAGATAAATTAAAATAATAAAACTCTCACCTTATCAAATCTTGCCACACAAGGGTGATTTGTTAACCTTACAAATAACCGTTATTTACTAAGACCTACTCTTTTTATAGATATACTCCCTCCGTTCCTTTTTTATGTTTTTATTTGGGTTTTTCACCAAGATTAAGAAAAATAGAATCTTTGGTGGTAATGAGTATTATTTTAATTATATAGTAGTGAAAAGTAATGATTGTATTGAAAGTATGAGAGAAAAAATAATTAAATAATACTTCATGTAATGATTGTATTGGAAGTATGAGAGAGAAAATATTAAATAGTACTGTGAAGTAAGAAAAGTGGGGTTTTAAATGGTAAAAGTGGGATGAAAACTATCCAAAAAGGGAAAATATTCAAAAGTGGAAAAACTTATGAAACTACCCGTTTTAGTAAGGTGTAAAAACAAAAAGAAACGGAGGAAGTATTAAATAAGGTATTTAATTCGTGTATGATACACTTTTGCTGTAAAATAATCATATTCTTGTATAACAATTTGTGTATCTCAACAACTTGTTAATTACTTTTCCGGGTTCTTAGTAATTCGGAAATTTAGGCTCAGGCTCGGTTTGGACCAGGTCATTTGTTTAAAAAAACTGCTAATGCTAATTAAACTGTGTAATTAATATATATAACAAAAAAATTTAGTAATTAACTGGTTCAGTATCCATATATATGATGATATTCGGACAATCTTATACTAGTACTAGTAATTTAAATTCACTCTTGTTTGATAACCATGTGGACCAGAATGAGACATTATACCTTTCAAAATTAAAGGAGTAACATATTTCCTTTGCCATTGCTAATGAGTTATGGTCGGCTAATACCAAACTAGTCAGAGATAAATATAAGGGTCGTTAGACATATTTATTCGGGTGATTTAATTGATTTTGAGTAAGATATTTCGGGTCGAGTTAATTTTGATTTTGAGTCCATATTAATTTTTACATCAATGTAAATCTATTTTTAATGTCGGGAATCAATATCAGATATGATTACAAAGGTGGAGTTAAGTTTGTTTTGAACACCTCTAAACGTCATTGCATATTACCTTTGGAGTTTCCACTATTAAGCATATATTACCTTTGGAGTTTCCACTATTAAGCATATACTACCAATCTAATTACCTATCCCATCATTTTCTCTCTCCTTTAATCACCTATCCCATCATTTTCTCTCTCCTTCTTTTTCCTAAATTACCTATCCCTACTTCCTCTCTCTTTCTTTCTCTTACTTACCTATCCCTACTTCTATTATTTCTCTGTCCTATCTTACCTTTAATTACATTACCCCACATTCTCTAATTTTACTTTAAGAAAAATTGCATTGGCAACCGCAATTTGTACTGCGGTTGCACAAAACAATTAACGGAGGTAGTATATGTTCACCCAATTAAAACTCACAAAAATACAAAAATATTTTTTATTAATAAAATTGATATCTTAAGTAAATTGATGAATTGAATTAATAATTAATCGAAAATCTAATCACCTTGTATTAGGCCATGACAATTCGTCACATAATCTCACCGTAGCCCACTCGTGGGGTCACGGGACACCCGTGGGCTCGGGCCCACAAATCCACGGGTCAAGAGCGTTGACTTGCACATATACTCGGTGAGGTTCATTGTTTCCCAAAACCATATGACAATAGGAGGATTAGCTCACCGAGTATATATATAAGTCCACAACCCACTTTTTTATCGATGTGGGATCTTGTCTCACATATGAAGTATTTCCAACACCTTGTATTTAACTTTAATTATTTTCATGAATCAAAATTTAATTTGTTTATTTATAATGCAATACACATATGAATATGATAGATAATGAATTATACTTTACATTTTGGTAGTCTCTATCCAATTGAACATGTGCTTATCTTAAACAATTATGAGTTAGGATTATACTAGAAAGTAGTCAATTGACATTTGAGAGGAGCAGTTACGCCTGTCTAAGCTTAATGGGAAGTCTTGTTGTCCCACTTAGGTAAAGAGTAACACCTTCAATTTATTAATATTATTTTTATTATATAATAGGCTGAAGGACGAAAATAGCTAAGTAAAATCGAACTCATAACTTTTTTGACAGGTGATATTTGCTTTTCGACTAAAATAAAATGTAATTTTATCTTTTATCTTATCAGAATCCGTTAATGAAAAATCAAAACTTTTAAATTTATTCGAATAAATTTCATTTACACCTAACAAAATTAGAGCTCACGCCCTAAAATCTAGTTTATGAAAAAGAAGCTTATTGTAAGATTCTAATTTATCTCAAAGAAAAAAAAAAAAACTTAAAATTCTAATTTGAGAAAGTTATAATGGTCAAACAAAGGATCATCGTTATATTTGATCTTCTTTGCAGCCATATGACGAGTTGACAACAATGAAATTTTACTTTTTTTTTTAATTTCTAATAGTTATTGTTATAAATTGAGAATTTTATACTCAAGTTATTGTCAAAAATTAATTTAGTCAAAAGTTTAAACTAATAGTAGAAATTTCAGAATGTATGAGTACAAATTAAGATATCTCCTCAATTGAGATTTCTTTAGGCTAAAAATAAGGAAGCAAAACACGTCCTTACATTCTTAACTTAAAAATATTTCAATTTAGATATGGAATAAATGAGATTTGAATATATAATCTTTGACACATTAAAATCCGATATCATATTAAAAATTCAATTCAATTAAATATTTAAAAATTAATTAAAGTTTAAAATTTTAAAATAGGTAATATGCTCTTATACTCAACCCAAAACACGTTATTTTAAATCAATTGGATAAAAATTAGAAATGATAAATGATTTGAAAGTAAAGAAAAAAAAAACACAAATTCTTGCGAGAGACAGTCCATTTGAGAGATCACTTCTAATTGGGTTGGCATATTAGGGAAAATATAGAGTAAATATGGCAGTAAGCTTCTTCTCAGGAGATTGGGTGGAAAAAATACACAAATTCTTACTTGAGACCGTCTATATAATAAACGTCTTAAGTTTTGGAGCTGATCCCAATTGATAAATTAAAAAAAATGATTTGTGATTTTGCAAGTTAAAAGGGATTTTATAGGCTGAACTCTTGAGAGACATCTATAATATAGACGGTCTCTGAAGAGAGGGTCTAAAAGAATAACGGTGTTTTTTTCACTGTACGGATAGAAAGAGTACTAGAGTAGTGACTTGTAGAGAGGGGAATTAGTACGTGGTGTGAGTTAAATGCCAAATGCCCCAATTGATTGGGCGATGTTGGACTTGTCAGCTAAATTTACGCAGCAACCAAATTTTGAGGTCATCAAAATACTCTCTCTTTATGGTCAGGATTTTACAGACATATGCAAGTGGGCTGTGGCCTGTGGGCTGTGGGCGGATATGAAATTTTGAGTTGGTAAATACAAAAAAATAACTGTGATTTATAATTACAGAAGGTCTCTTGGGAGACCGTCTATGGCATAAACGGCTCTCTTAATAGTCCAACTCAATGGCTGACATGACTAATCAATTACTCCTTTATTAAATGGGCTGACTCATATTTACCCGACTATGCTATAGACGGTCTATAGCAAGAATTTGTGTTATAATTATTGTAAAATACAAAAAATATAATAATTAAAATAAGCAAAATACAAAAAAAGATAAACTATAATTTTTAAAACTCACCCTATTAAATCTCTCACATGGGTGTGATTTGCCAAGTTAGCAAACACTCCCTCCTATTCAACTTAAATGTCTCATTTAATTTTCACACTTGTCGGGGTAACATTTTAACCCTTAATATCTCAAATTATTCTTAATTAAAAATTATAAAAATTTGATATTGATAATCCTTGTATTGAGATGAATCAAACAAGATCTCACATGACTATGTTTTAACTTATAGATTAAGAGTAAAATACAAATTAAGAGTGATGAGTGAATAGTGCCAAAATAAAAATGAGACATTTAGGCTGAATAGGAGGTAGTAATAATTATTAACCTAGAGTTGCTCAATTCTAAATTTGTTTTTGTAGTTTTGGACCTGTTGTCCCCCTCATAGAGCATTAATACTTCTTTATATTCTCTTTGCTTCTCTCAGTTGATTTTGACACATTTGCCAATGCACATTTTTAATCATAAATATCTCTAATTGTGTTTGTGTTAAAATTATAAAAGTTGATATTAATAAATTTTACAACAAGACGAATTAAACGAGATCTAATATAACTATGTTGTAACTTATAAATTAAGAATAAATCACATAATAAGAATGATTGATGAATAGTGTTGAAAAATCAAATAGAACACATAAAGTGAATAGGAGAGAATAGTAATTTGTTTCGTTTTAATCACTTTTCTTCATCATTATTTATTAAAGGGTAAATTGCTTTATTTAAATTTCATTTAGACATTTTATCTCATTTTTAATTTTATCTCCGCAATTTGATTTCTAATGGTACAAATGATAGCGAATAAGAAATTGAAAATGATTGGTAATTTAGATGAAATATAAAATGTCATTTCCATATCGACTGAATATTGTTCATTACAATTCGTTTTCTGAAAGAAATGCAATAGAATGTTTGTGAAGAAATTAAGATGATTGAAATAAAACAAGAATAACTATTGAGTTTGTTTAAAGATTTTCCAATCAAATTACTCAAAAATGTTATTACCAATCTCACATTATTTACGACAACAAAACAGATAGTAGCCTATTGTGTTTATTAATTAAAGATTTGTTAAAATCTTGAAGAACTTCAATGTAGGTTACATCAGTGGTGATTTTAGGTGAAGACTAGTCATTACAAAAAAAGGGTTCACGTCGCCATATATAGTTGTATATCGTCAAATAACAACAAAACTTGACTACCTATCGACCAGAATATAGAGTAGGTAGCCCGTTTTGTATGAGACCGTCTCATGGTAAGATGATCTTAAAACAAGATGCAGGTTTCAGATTTTTGCAGGTCCTATCCTTGAAGACTACTATAGAGCCGAAGGACTCTTATGACCGCCTTCTCCTTCTGGGTATGAGACGTCGTCGACCTTCCTTCCTCGGACCCTGACCATATAGAGTATCTATGTGCGGAAACACTGGGTATGATGATGATGATGATGATGATAAGACATATCAGTTCTCGTTTCTCACAGAGACGACCGAAAAGAAGTCACAACTCACAACTCACAACTCACAACTCACAAGTGGTTCATTCTACCGACCAAAAGTGATTTGGTAGTTAAGGTGGTAGCTTTGGTCACTAGTTGGTCGGTGCAGAACATTTTCATCCGGTTCTTTCTCTCTTTCATAGATTATGGTTTATAATTGATTGCAAATTTGAAATTTTTTTTATAAAAAATCTTCTCTCGATGAGATGACCTAAAAAGATTAATATTCTCATAATTTATATTCGATGAGTTATATAATTTCTTACAAGGTGCATTTTTAACTGAGATCCAATCATATAAAAGGTTTTGCAACTACTACTTGAAATACTCCTCCGTTCCACAATACTACTTGAAACTGAGCGTGATATATTATGTGGGAAAATGTCACTATTAGTATCAAATATTATAGAACGGGAAGTACTACTTTAGTCATTTAGTTGCTACTGGCGAGCATCAAATCAACTTAGTTATGATAGCAGTACAATTCCATCTTTCTGGAAAAATGCCCCCACCATTTAACAAATTTGTGTCAATTTCAGTGTACTATATGCATGCATATTGCAATGCATGTGGCTCTAGAACATTCGTCTTTCCCCATATAGTTACTCGAGTTAATATATTACTTGGCTACTTGTTGTTCCTGATCATAGGCAAGATTAGAGGTGTTTAATGGGGTGGGTCGACTCAATAGGTCAAGGGTCGGGTCACATTTTAGTGGGTCATTAGCGGGCCTGGGTGTAACGGGCCGGGCCGGGCCGGGTCAGATAATTATAAGTATTAATTGCGGAAAAAAATTTACAACTTTTTAAAAAAATTTTTTTAATGATATTATTATATACATAAGTGGGTCGACCCAACGGGCCATAAAGTATATTAAAAAAACCTATTCTATGAACTTTTTGAGAAAGGGTCAAAGTGGGTCGAATTTAAAAGGGCTTGACCTGCCCCGACCCGTTTATCATTTGACATGACCCGCCCCGCCCCGACCCGTTTATCATTTGACATGACCCGGCCCGTTGAACACCTCTAGGCAAGATTTGCATTTGCCTAAAGGTCCAGAGTTAAAAAAGGCTTTAAAATTAGAAAATGATAGTTAATGGAAATACACACATTAAAATTTGCAATTTATGAGTAGTTTTTTTCTTATTTAAGAATTCTATAATACGTCTATACTTTTAATACCAATTATAATATATAGGATTCATCTTTGTTATTTTTTCAAACACTCGTTTAAGTTCAGAATTGACCCTCCATAGACCATAGAGAGGGTCCACTTATCTCAGTTTGCCTAGGGGTCATACAATGCCAGAAACGGCACTTAGCTATATTTTAATTTTTCGATTAAGAGTAAAATATAAATTAGTAATAGTGATTAACACATGAGCTCATAGGGAGGGAAACCCCTTTGTGCAAATATTTTGCTTCCTCTTTTTACGCCAAAACTCTAATATTTTTTTTTTTGCGTATTTAATAATCCCTCTGTTCTTTTTTGTTCTTCCCATTTACTTTTTGTACAGTTTTCAAAACACCTTTCGAACCTATTTATCTCCAAATACGCATTACAAAAAATTATAAAAAATATATGATAAAAAAAGTATACATTAAGACGAATCTAAGGAGATCTCATATGGATATATTTTATTATCTATAAATGTCTTAAAAATCTTAATCAAATTTCTCTCTCCAAAAATGGAATATTCTAAACGGGATGAACAAAAAAGAACGGAGGGAGTATTACATTTACGCATATTGATCACAAATCATTTACAAAAATTATTAATGTTCCAAATATTTACTTATACTCTTCTCACCGGCCATGTGGATGTGGTCTTTTTATTTTTGTGAAAATAACTACATTACAATTTTTTATTGGCTTATTTTTGATTTTTTTAAAAGCTTTATTTATTTATTTATTTATTTTTTTGAAATGTTAAGAAACTTTATTTAAGTAACTGAACAAATTATAAATATCATTATATATATATTTTTTTATGAAACTACTCAACTTCGTTCAATAAAAATATTATATATTAAGCAAATTTTTTAAAATGTGTGACTAAAGAGTAAAAATTTTATTTTGAGCTAATAATAATAAAAAAATTATTTTCTTAATCTTTACGAATTTGCAATAATAATTTATAATAACAGTACATGACACGGATACGTATGAAACTAGAAACTAAAATGACTACTTACATATTTAAAATGATCAATTAGCAAAATAAACTAATTATATAGATCCGTCTCATAGTAAGATGATCTCATACAAGACGATCTGTTTAAAACAAGAAATACAATTCTTTACTTTCAAACGCACATCGGCTATAAGTCCTCTTGTTGGGCTGCCTAAGAGCTTAAAAGGGTAAGAAGACCCAAAAAGGGCATGTTGGACTTATCAGTTGTAACAAAGTGATTGGGCTTTACAAGCTAGGAACCAATAGCCCATTAAACAACCGTTTTTGGACTCGATTTGTTTACCAAAAATTGGATTCAACAACAAGTTTTGTGAGAGATCGTCTCTATAAAATTTCTCTACAAGCAATTCAGCCTATTATTTTTTGAAAATTAGAAAATAAAATAAACAAACTATTCTGGTACACACACGCTAGTCAAAATAACAAATCCATTTCTTTGCGCAAAATTCTTTCGTAAATCTGCACTCGAATCAATTTTTTGATATCTAACCCTGATTTACTACAATTTAGCACAAAAACACAACAAATAGATGAAAAATTAATATGTTGCAAAGTTGATGATCGAGTTTGATGATGAAATGTAGAGTTGTTGATGAAGATAACAATACTATTTACTTGAAAGGAGGTATTGAAAACACCTACTTTAGTATGTATAGTCACCTACTATTAGTAGATAAAGTGCCTACTTATCTTGTAAATTAAAGGTAGGGAAACCACTTATTTTGATATGTGAAAACGCATACTGCAACCAGTTAAAATGCATATCTTGTGAAAAGAATGTATCGAAAACTATTGTTTTAATGTGTAAATCACTTTATTATTGTAGTTAAAACGAATGTTTATTTCTTGCAAAAAATTATTTTTTGTAAACATCTACCTTATAATATAAATCATCTATTATTAACTGATTAAATACCTACTTATTATATTGTAAACTTAATGTATTGAAAAATCTTACTTTAATATTAGTCCCTCCAATTCAAATAAAATAGGATAAATGGAGATTAATAATCCCAACTTTGCGTGATCCGCTCAAAACAATCCCTACTTTCGATTATTTTCTAATATACCTAACTTTGCCACTTTGTTGCTCAGGTTATACCCTTTAATGTTATAACCGGTTATAACAGAAGATATGCGAAAGTTGGGATTGTTTTGAGCGGATCACGCAAAGTTGGGATTATTAATCTCCATTATCCTTCTTATTTCCATGACAAAAAGGTGATTTACCTGTTATAACCGGTTACCAAATTAAGGGGTATGTCCTGAGCAACAAAGTGGCAAAGTTAGGTATATTAGAAAATAATCGAAAGTTGGGATTGTTTTGAGCGGATCACGCAAAGTTGGGATTATTAATCTCCATTTATCCAATAAAATATCTCATTTCGTTTTAACCAATTCACCTCAATTTGAAGTGTGTGCGTATTCAAAGTGAAAATAATAATATTTTTACAATTTAATTTGGCGGTCCAAATAATAAAATTTTAGAAAATGGGTCTGGGCAACTCAAATAAGGAGGAGAAGTAGTCTATTCATAGACCCAAAGAAGTTCATTACTAAAACCAATTGGTGATAGTAAGAGTTACTCCTCGAGTTTATAAAATGATGAATACTCTTCTCTCTTGCTTCGATACGAGACAACTCACATAGACACTTCAACATCAAATGAGACGCCTCTCAATGAGACGGTAAGTGTAGATTGAAACCCCAAAAACAAAGAATAAAAATGGGGCCAATTCATCCAAGAGGTGTACCGATGGCACTATAGTGAATGGTGAATAGTGATGGTGATTGATTTGGACAGATTCCTTTGTATAGTCCTTCTCGATCTGTTGCCTCGTTGTCAATCTAAACATGTATCGTGTACTCTAGACTTCTCCCAATTACCATTTTGCCCTCTTAAAAAATACTAACATTTTCATCATATTTTTTTATGATGCTTTGAGAGTTGAGTGGATAACTCCACTAGAATCTTTGGCACATGGGATTTTGGAACATAAGACTTCTGAGCATGTTCAACATGTTCGACTGCACAGGATCTTAAATAATTGGGGCTTAATATTAAACTACGTTCTATATGTTAAGTGTTTAAAGATAGAAAATTATTAGAAAAATATCACAATTTATTGCACTGGGCCTTTATAAAAATTGTTAATTTTTACTCCGCCTCGATTTCGGGAAGGAAATGAGACTTTATTTCGAAAGAAATCAAAGTTCTTATTTGTTTAAAGGGAATGAGAATAAGGAATGAGTATAATGGAGAGAGTTCCTAAGATTTAGTCTTGTGGGGAAGATGGTAATCGGTGAGATTTTTATTTTCATCTATTTCAGCCAAGTCTGTGACATGTCAAACAAAGATTGAGACTTTTATATCTTCAAAGTCTCAACTTAAAAGTTTCATCTTAAAGTCTCGTAAGTCCCATTCTCTTATGTCAATTGCCAAACACCCCTTGATTTATCTTATAGATGTAATGGTCTTACTCTTACCTCTCTCTGCTTGGACAAAGTTTATATAAGAATTTCTCAATTTTTGGCGAATTTTGATTCTTGAGTTAGGTATATCTTATTAAATTTAAGAAAGACAATTATAGATACAAAGTCAAAACTTTTGGAAAAAGTCTTATTTTTTAAACTTACATAAATATTTTTATTATGCCATCAAGTTCAAAGTGAATTTAGTCGATATTATTTTTATTGCGCATTTCATTCATAAGTTCACCCTATTTAAGTATAGTGTGCAATAACTACCTAAAAAACTAACTCTATTAATACATATTTCTACTTAGGTGGTTATTAGTCGCTCATGTCTTTAAAATTACAGACCAATTCAAGTCTTATTATTATTAAATTAATTTTCTATTCATTTTACCTCGTATATAAAATTGAAATTATCGATCGTCACTTTTTACCCATATCGACACCTCCAACAGTTGCAATTGGATCGCGTCATTCAAATCAATATGTTTTGGTAGATCTTTGCACCCTTATAGTTGAAAAGAGTCCCAATTTTAGCAATAAACTTACCTATTAAGAATTCCAAAATCAAGAATAAAAGGGGAATCTAATGAGTCATGGCATAATTTTTCAACCCTACTGGCCATTCCCACTCTCTCTTCTAGGGTCCCACCTTGTAGAGGTGTTTATTGGAAAAGAGATAGTTTTAGTAAGTAACGGTTATTTGTGAGGTTAACAAATCACCCTTATGTGGTAAAATTTGATAGAGTGAGAGTTTTGTTATTTTAATGTATCTTTTTTGATTTTGTTTATTTTATTCTTCTTGTGTTTTTGTGGTGATTTACATATCACGGTTATTAATTAGTAATTACGAATTTTTTATTTGGATAATTAGGGTGATTTCAGGTCTTTTATTTTGAGTCCGTTTAACTTGAGGTTTTATATTTATATTGATTATTACATATTTTTACTTTCAGTTATATATTCAAAAAAATATAGAATCGTTAAATCTGTTTTGAATACAGTCACGCATCATTTAATACAATCAACAGAATGTCTCCTAAGAGATCGTTTATAGCAGAGACGACTCTCCCAACAGCCCACCCACTGATTTTAAATTTATAATAACGATGATGACTAATTATATACTTATTTTGCAAAATTAACTGACTTATATTTACCCATCTATGCTATAGACGGTCTATAACAAGAATCGGTGTACAATCAAAGGGCACAATAGAGATTACAAGGAGACCATGTCCACTCCCCCTAAAAAAACTTGGCCCCACCATCTTTTTTCACTTACTATTATAATCCCCTTTCAATCAAACCCAAAAAGGAAGAGGTTCTCCCTTCTTCTTCTTCTTCCCCTTCCATCTTTCCAACAAAATCAAACATTTCTCCTTTCTCCCCTTTTTTTTTTCTCTAAATTCTCCCCAAAATAACTCAAATTTTAATCAATCTTCATAAAAATCCCATCTTTTTTCTCTTCTTCTGAGTGATGGGGGTAAAAATTAGGGGTTCACACACTTCCCACATCACTGAAATTATCATCACCAGTTTTTTTCGTCATAAGCTTTAGAATTCTCTTAAACCCACCATTTTTATAATCAAGTAGTGATTTTTAGAAAAAACCCATCTTTTATTACCAAATATGGATTCTTGATAGTTGCTATTTTTAGCTAATTTTACTTGTAAGTGGAGAAGGCAGAAGTTATGGCGGATAGGGTCTTTAATGGTTCTTTGCTCTTCAATCAAAGTCTTCCTCGTTCTTCTCACTCTCCGGAACCCTTTTTCATTTCTGGGTCTTCCTCTTCTTTTCTGGGTATCTCTTCTTTTAATTGTTTTCTTCATGGATCTATCTTTTTTCCTAATATTTAAGTAATTTTCGTATGAGACGGTCTCTTTATGAGTTGAGTTAAATAGTTTAATTAATATAATTATAAGCATTTTCTTTTTCCGTTCTTTAAAGCTTGCTCCATTTGACCACCGAGCACTATTCATCAGCAAAATTTGACTCTTCAATTGTCGTTAATCATGAGTTAGAACGTAGTCATATGATCTTGTTTGAATTATCTCGATCTAAATATATTAATGTGCGATTTTCATAATTTATTATACTATCTATTAACAATTGAAAACGAATAAGGACCCGGGGAAGACAAAAGTCAAATGATGCAAAATTTAAATAACGAAGGTAGTAAGTTTTTTATTTAATCTCGTCTCATTTAAGAGATGATTGTTTGGCTCACATATTTGCGGAATTGCGCCCCTTACTATATTTTGAATTGGCATTCTCACAAATTCTTACCTGAAACCGTCTTTTGTAAAGATGGCTCTCAAAAGCCCAGTTCAATTCTAAATATAAATTTAGACTGGACTTTATAGAGTCGTCTTTATAAAAGACGGTGTGGCTGATTTGCATTATAATTTGTTTGATTAAGTTAGTGATCTAAATATAATGAAAGATAAAATGATGGTATACTTTATGGTTCAAACTTCAAGTTACTTGCTATTCTAAAGTCAACTTCTTGTTATGATATCTTCTACTTTTATTCACTAAATCATTGATCAATTGTAGATTTTGAAAATAAAATTTAAATAATTGGGAACTTGGACTTTTGGGTCTTTTGAGTTTAATATGGACCATTCATTAATTGCCTTTGGTTGAATGTTTCCTATTGGTGGTTATATAAGTACATCAATGAATTAGAAAGGTTCTTGTGTTCCCTCTTTTCCACACTAGAACAATTATAGTAGAAACTACACCAAAGCAAACTAACTTTTTAGTTTGTTTGATCAAAATTGGATTGGTTTGCTTTATGAACATGGGATATGTTCTAAATTATAAATCTCAAATTCTCGAATGTGGTGAGACCGTTTCTATTGAAATGTTTTAGTGTAAATTTATAGTCTTAAAAGTGAATTTTACCTGTTTTGAAGTAATCTCTTTTTATAGTCTTTAAAGATAACTTATAATCTCAAAATGATCAAGGTGCTCAATGCTCTAATTGTATAGTCTTATGATAAAGCGGCCGCATGCAAGACGAGCTCGTAATCTCTTTTTATAGTCTTTAAACGATAACTTATGATCTCAGAATGATCAATTTAAGGTGCTCAATGCGCTAATTGTATAAAGTCCTATGATAAAGCGGCTGCATGCAAGACGAGCTCGTAATCTCTTTTTATAGTCTTTAAATGATAACTTATGATCTCAGAATGATCAATTTAAGGTGCTCAGTGCTCTAATTGTATAAAGTCTTATGATAAAGCGGCTGCATACAAGACGAGCTCATTACATGTCTATCATTATCATCCCCAACACCCCAATACATCTCGAACATAGAAATTTACGATTAGAGTCTAAATCATTGACATGTGTGATAATTTTTTGTAGGTTCAAGCTCCATGGTGAGTTTTGAAGATGTTTGTAGAGGCAAAAGATCAGAAAGACCATTCTTTTATGATCAAGAAGAGAATGGGGATGAAGATTTTGATGATTACTTTCATCAACCAGAGAAAAAACGACGATTGAGTATCGAGCAAGTCCAGTTCTTGGAGAAGAGTTTCGAGGTCGAAAACAAGCTCGAACCTGATAGGAAAATTCAGCTTGCTAAGGAGCTTGGATTGCAGCCTCGGCAGGTTGCTATTTGGTTCCAAAACAGAAGAGCAAGGTGGAAAAATAAGCAATTGGAGAAGGATTTTGATAGTTTGCAATCTTGTTTTAATAGCCTTAAGGCTGATTATGATAATCTTCTTCAGGAAAAGGAGAAGCTACAAGCTGAGGTATAATGATCACTCTTATTTACTGCGTTAAAAGTTTAAGCTCATGATTAGAGTCTTATATTATATGTTCATTATCATGTCTCTCGCACGAGAATTCTTTGAGCTAGTATGGATGTTGTACAAATGTTCATATCCAATGCAATTAACTAGGTTCCGTCTAAGTGGAGTCTGGAGGTCAAATGTATGCAACCAGATCCTTATTAGTGATTGCAAAAGGTTGTTTCCGTATTGATCTTCGGTACCAAATATCATACACAACTTCACATTGATGAATACCCATGATTTATTTTCGCTTATTGTATTCCATGAACAAGCTATATATATATATATATATATATATATATATATAGGGGAGGGATTCAATGAGAAGGGTATTGAAAATGAGAAGGATAAGAAGGATTCTACACCCTTGATTTCACATACATAAAAAAATCTATGGTCACGATTTAGCAAAAAACGCATAATTGTAAAAGTAACTATGTTACACAAAAAGGTAACTATGACATCAATTTTAAAATGCTCTTTTTTTTAACATAGTATCCAATTTCGGATACATAGTAACCAAAAAAATCAAACAAAAATCCTTCTCATCCTTCTCATTTTAAAATCCTTCTCATTTGATCCTACATCTATATATATATATATATATATATATATATATATATATATATATATATATATATATATATATATATATATATATATTATACTCTATTACTTATCATTAGCATCCTTTAGTTGGATATCAATGTATACAACATTCATTTTAGTGTAGAAGCCAT
This sequence comes from Amaranthus palmeri, assembly GCA_019776075.1. Classification (NCBI taxonomy): domain Eukaryota; kingdom Viridiplantae; phylum Streptophyta; class Magnoliopsida; order Caryophyllales; family Amaranthaceae; genus Amaranthus; species Amaranthus palmeri. Next base: position 2,051,781 of record JAAKBH010000002.1, on the reverse strand, counting down.
AGTTCAAATGTGAAAATTCTTTTTGATGGGATTTTGTCAATGTTGGTTGAGGCCCCAGAATATGTTATATACGCTAACATGCTCCTTCTTCATACTTGGCGCTAAGTATTCCACTTTAAATGAGGGATGGTTGAGATTCAAACCCGTAACCTCCTGTCACACTGGCTTCTGATAGTTGAGGCTCCAAGATATGTTACACACTCTAACAGATTTAGTGGGGTATGTTTGTAGGTGCACCAGCTCACAGACAAACTACTTCTGAAGGAGAACAAACAGGGATCAGAAACACATATAGAACCCAAAACAGTCCAGGAAGAACCCATTATTGAATCTACTTCAGGGACTTCAGATCACCAAATTTCACTCTTCAACTTCAAACAGGAAGATCTATGCTCAGCTAAGAGCGACGTAATTGATTCAGATAGCCCTCATTATGTGGATGCTACACACCATTCCACCTTCGTTGAGCCGGGTGACTCTTCCTATGCATTCGAAGCAGATCACTCTGATATCTCACAAGATGATGAAGACTACTTGAATAAGAGCCTTCTGCCTTCTTCCCATGTCTTCTCGAAGATCGGGGATGTTGATTATCCTGATAGGCCTACAAATTCTTGTTACTATGGACTTTCTGGTGAAGATCATGCTTCTCTTTATTGGCCTTATTGGGATATCAATTCGAAAATGTAATGAAATCTATGTAAAAATATGTATAAATCATGCTAAATTGAGAGGTTTTATGTTGAGAGATCCAATCAGTTGCACCCTTAATCAGGTTCATGCTGGTGCATTTTGATTGTTGTTGAAAAAAATGGTCACTTTTTCTTTTTTTTTCTTTTTGTTTGAGTTCAATGAACTTTACTTGAATGTTAAGTTGATTAAATAAGATATGGCTTTTTATGTAAGAAGATTGATTTAATAAAATTGATCCTTGCAGAAAAACTTGCACAAAAGTTGTTATTTGATCCATAACTTTTGATGAGATAAGTCACTTTTTCGTGTTTAATATAGACTTGATGATCTGAAATTTATTTGACTTTGTAACCGAATAAAATGATTTACAATTATGTAAAAAACAGTATCGACATAAAATCTCATTTCAAATCGACATGAAACACCTAACCCGTAATCAGGGCCGTCGATAAGCAAGGGCAAAGCGGGCTGTAACACCCCGGCCCCTCGGACTGCCGGTGACTACTCATGGAGACTGTAGACTAGCCTCACAAACCAACACAAGTCTTTCCAGCGCACTTTGGCCTCACTCGTGCGCACCCGGAAAACTTCCCAGGAGGTCACCCATCCTAAGATTGCTCCCCACCAAGCACGCTTAACTGTGGAGTTCTTAGCAAATGGGCTCCCTAGAAAAGAAGATGCACCTTGTTGATATGAGTAATCTATCAATCTTTTTTCAAGCTAAATCTGGGGTATCACACTCACCCCCACTTAAGAATACAACGTCCTCGTTGGACCGTCCCTTCAGGATCTTTTCCCCCACTAGGTGCGCTGAACACACAATCAGCCACGGTCGCAGGGTCGCTCTGATACCATTTGTAACACCCCGGCCCCTCGGACTGCCAGTGACTACTCATGGAGACTGTAGACTAGCCTCACAAACCAACACAAGTCTTTCCAGCGCACTTTGGCCTCACTCGTGCGCACCCGGAAAACTTCCCAGGAGGTCACCCATCCTAAGATTGCTCCCCACCAAGCACGCTTAACTGTGGAGTTCTTAGCAAATGGGCTCCCTAGAAAAGAAGATGCACCTTGTTGATATGAGTAATCTATCAATTTTTTTTCAAGCTAAATCTGGGGTATCACACTATTTGTAACACCCCGGCCCAACGGACCACCGGTGACTACTCATGGAGACTGTAGACTAGCCCCACAGACCAACACAAGTCTTTCCAGCGCACTTTGGCCTCACTCGTGCGCACCCAGGAAAACTTCCCAGAAGGTCACCCATCCTAAGATTGCTCCCCACCAAGCACGCTTAACTGTGGAGTTCTTAGCAAATGGGCTCCCTAGAAAAGAAGATGCACCTTGTTGATATGAGTAGTCTATCAATCTCTTTTCAAGCTAAATCTGGGGTATCACACTCACCCCCACTTAAGAATACAACGTCCTCGTTGGACCGTCACTTCAGGATCTTTTCCCCCGCTATGTGCACTGAACACACAATCAGTCACGGTCGCAGGGTTGCTCTGATACCATTTGTAACACCCCGGCCCAACGGACCACCGGTGACTACTCATGGAGACTGTAGACTAGCCCCACAGACCAACACAAGTCTTTCCAGCGCACTTTGGCCTCACTCGTGCGCACCCAGGAAAACTTCCCAGAAGGTCACCCATCCTAAGATTGCTCCCCACCAAGCACGCTTAACTGTGGAGTTCTTAGCAAATGGGCTCCCTAGAAAAGAAGATGCACCTTGTTGATATGAGTAGTCTATCAATCTCTTTTCAAGCTAAATCTGGGGTATCACACGGGCTACCGGCCAGGGCCCTGAAATTTTTAGGGCCCAAAAAACTCAATTTTATGTAAATAAATGATAATAATCTAAATTAAATTATATATAACTAACATTTTTTGCTAAGTAATTTGAGTTTTTAGTGCTTTTGATATAAAATAGTTTCAATATTAACAATAAAAAAACAAAAAGTGTATTGAATTAACCGTTACACCTTAAGTTTTAGGGGGTTCTTTTTATTTTTTGCTCTGGGGCCCAAAAATGAACGGGACGGCCCTGCCCGTAATCAACTAGTTTTAAGACTTGATAAAATTGAAACATAAGTATATTAGGTTTATGTCCAAATGTTAAGGGCCGAACACGAATACTTAACTGAAAGTGAAAAGTCCGAACAATATAATAAATCACTTTTAAGAAGAATAAATCAATTTGGAGTATTATTGTATTAATCAATACGGTATTTGAGGTTGATGCTAAGATTAGCTGGAATGCTGGATAATTAATTGTACTTAATTAATGCTTGTGGATTATGATAATCTTTTTTAAATTTATTCACCAAACGATCCCTATGCTATCCTGTTCCCCATCATTAGGACTTTTGAAAATAATGTTGCACTGTTAAGTCCTATTCTTTTGTTTTTTTAGATTGCCACACTTTTTTATTTAATCTGTCATTTTAATTTTATTATAATTTTTTTCTACAAAAATGCCTAATCTTATTAATTATTTTTTCAGAAGGTCTTCTGAGAGACTGTTTAGGGTATAGACGACACTCTCAGCAGCCCAATCCAATGGAAATTTCAGTTGTTATTTTTGAAAAGTGTAAAAATGGGCTGGCCCATTACATCCGTCTATGCTGTAGACCGTTTATAGCAAGAATTTGTGTTTTTCATTTCTACACATTTTAACTTTCTATTATATCAGCCACCCAATTTAAATAATCTCATTATTTTTTTAAATTTTTTATAATAAAAAACTATTGTAGGCATGAGTTGCCGTCAACTTTTCCTCCTCAGATCCTAATCACAATTTTCTATGGGCGGAATGTACTAAAGACAACTATCAAATTTTTGTTAAAAGAAATTAAGGGAGGGGTAGCATGGGATGGTGTGTGTTTCATAACCAATAGACATGGATTTAATATTTAATTTAAGTATTACTTGTATTGGAATTTGCAGTTGACAAAAAGCCAAAAATGTCTAATATTGTCAACAAATGTGGATTATATTCTTGATTGCCTTTACCTCAAAAAAAATAAAAAAAAAAAATTCTTGATTGCCTTAGCCATAACATGAATCATGTGGGAGTTTTTGTTGATTGAGCTTTCATTTTACAATTATAAAGTAAGGAATATTTACATAATTTCAACTCTTACTTGAGAGTGGGATGAATTTTTTTTTTTTGACATATTTATGGGAGTAAAATGGAAAAAAATTATTAGATGATCTATGTAAGGCTTTATTTATTTATTTACGTAAAAGAATTTTTATAAGTTTCTGGTAAAATAAATAATAAATTTTGACATATTTATTTATTTTACGTAAAGAAATTTAGATAAGAGATATAAAATTAGTTGCATTATTCACAATTATGCACTTGGGTCTCACCGAAAATCATCAAAACACATTTATGCATTTTGGTCACACTGAAAAATAAAAATAATGAATTTAGTTAAAATTAAAAGTTTATTTTCATACCCACATTTACGCATTTGGGTTACACTGAAAACCAAAACTTGTAAAGTAGCAATCTAGTATGACTCACGTATTCTATTGTTGGATCAACCAAATTAGCTATTTTAGTATGATATTGTTCGCTTTGGGCACCTTCTCAAACTGTCTCATATTAACTTGGAATTAGATAATTTATATATATGTTTATTAATTTCGTATTTTCTGATATAAAACTTTAGATGTATATTTAACGTAATCTACTTATTAGTTTTTATGATTATACCCACTTTATATTCACCTAATAATTAGTTTAATTACGTCCACATTATATGGCTCGTATGTTGGAAATACTTCACATGTGAGACAAGATCCCACATCGATAAAATAGTGGGTTGTTGACCTGCATATATAGTGGGTGAACTAATCTTCCTACTACCATATGATTTTGGAAAACAATGAACCTCGCCTAGTGTATGTGCAAGTCAACGCTCTTGACCCGTGGGCTTATGGGCCCGAGCCCACGGGTGTCCCGTGTCCACACGAGTGGGCCACGACGAAATTATGTGACGAATTGTCACAGCCTAATATCGTATCCTTGGCCTATTTTTATTTTAAATATAAATCTATATACATATAAAAATACTCCTACAGCTTTGGGTTGAATGAAAACGAAATCATCAAAAAGTATAATAAAACAATTAAGGATGAAAAGTTTCCCCTTATATGAGTATTAATTAATTTATATAAATCTTTTTCAATACTTCAACATATTAATAAAAAGTCTTCACAATGACATAAGGTGATCATAAACATTAGGAAATTAACTAATTATAACATTTTTTAATTAGTCAATTAATCCTAGCTAGCCTCTTTAAAATTCCATTTCTAACAACAATCATCATATACGTATTACCTAATTAATTAGTCATACCTATACAACTGTTTTATAAATTACTTGTTGATTTATAAAATTTTAATCAGAAAATGATAATAATGTGTCATATTTTAAATTACTGAAGAAATTAAAATCAACCAGATAAATGTTAACAAATAGGTTATATATTTATTATTATGAACATATATCCTATACAAGAAAAATAGTACATCTATGGATTATTTCTAATATGGAATAAATTATTTTTAAAAAGTATTAGTTAGTTTATTTTACGAGTCAATAAAAACATATGATAAAAAAGATAATGTTAATGTAGAACTAATAAAACAAGCTAATTGTATTAACTAATTAATAATTAATAATTAATAATCAATATCCTATAGAAGAATTTGACTATAATTAATAAAGAAGTCAAATATTCAAAGAATGAGATAGGAGATGAACCAATTGTGCAAGTTAATAACGCATCACCAAAAGTGATGCTAAAAATTTTGTTAATAGTTACTCCCTCAATTTCAAAAATATGTGAAATTTTTTTTTTCAGTCTGCATTATTGAATATGTCTCATTTTTATTTTTAGTCAAAGCTTATTTTTCTGTTCTTTTAATTTTCACCCAAAATCTACTACAATTTTGTTTTTCGCGCTATTTTTATTGCACAATTTTAATCTTTATATCTTTAATTTCAAATGATATAAATTCTAAAAAGTTAATATTATTAATATACACATTAAGAAGTATCAATTGAGAGGTTTATCAATTGAGGGGTTTCTTGACTGCGCGCATCTCTCTTTACTCCCTCATTGGGGGTACGGGTATGATTTTTCCGCATCTTTCAAGAAAAAGAAAACCCCCACTCGGACCCTGCCTTGTGCGGGATACCGGGAAAATCATTTACCTTTACCTTTTACATTAAGAAGTATCAAATAAGATCTTACTTGACTATGTTTTACATTATACATGGAGAAATATATACCAAATAAAATCAATTGATAAACAATGATTACTAAAGGAACTGTAATAACTAATAAAATCTTAGTTATTCCTTTTAATATAAATATTTATTTTTGGAAAAATTACCCAGAATAATACGACCTTTCACTGATTTTCCAAGAATAATACGAACTTTCAATTAACCACCAATAATACGAACTTTGACATGCATTTTCCACTGGCATACATGACCTATTTATAACCGGTTGTACAGGTCTTTTTTTGACCGTTGCTCAGCAGGTTTCATCTCGTATTATTGGTGGTTAATTGAAAGTTCGTACTACCGGTTGAAACTTGCTAAGCAACGGTCAAAAAAAGACCTGTACTACCGGTTATAAATAGGTCATGTATGCCAGCGGAAAATGCATGTCAAAGTTCGTATTATTGGTGGTTAATTGAAAGTTCGTATTATTCTTGGAAAACCAGTGAAAGGTCGTATTATTCTGGGTAATTTTTCCTTTATTTTTTTAATTTTTAACTTATTTGTACTCGAGATTATTTCTTTTAGACAGAAAAGTATAAAGAAAAAAAGAAAAGGTGGAAGATGATGACGAAGAGGCAGGCTTGAATTGTTTAATGCGACCCATCCTTTGGAGAAATGAGAAGGTTGGTGGATAAATAAGCAACAAATGCTAACAATACAATACTTGTATTAGTCGTATGATGTAGCAAAGTCATACTCTTATTTCATGTCATTTTCATATTGTGGACATATCAAATTGATGCTACTCTTGATATTGACATCCATTGTTTTTAATATTATTAACGAGAAAGTTTTAGTAAATAACGGTTATTTATGAAATTAACAAATCACTCCTTTGTGGTGAGCTAGATTTAATAGGGTGAGTGTTTTGTGAATTTAATTTAACTTTTTAAATTTTATTTATTTTATTATTATTATTTTTGTCTTTTTGTGGTTATTTATAAATCACGGTTATTGATTAGGAATTAGGATTTATTGTATTATTGACATCCATTTTTAACATTAAAAGATATGTGGTAATTAATTTCATGACTTGCTTAGCATTAAGATTTGAGATCTTATTGAAGGATTATGTATGTACTTGGATAGAATTAAATAATTGATAATTAATACTAGAAATATATTAGATGTAATATAATTACTAGAAAAGTTGACTTAAATTGTTGTTAACAATTAAATTATCGTGTTTATTTTAAAAAGTTATGGGATTTTGGCAAATGAATGTTAGCTGTTGATTGTAGTTTTAAATGATTTGTTTGACCTTTTTAAATTGTTGAATGTTTTTGTTGGTTATTTTTTTGGACTTATAAGCTAGCTAAATAAGCCAACAGTTTCAAGGAATATTTGGTGAATTTAGGTATTGATTGTTTGTTGATTAACTACAGAGTATGTAGATCAACAAGCCAAATGGCAACGAATAAAGCTAACCAATCTAGTCTTTTCATTTTGGCTTAAAGCTAGCTAATCTGCTGGTTTGAAAGTCATTTATAAATACCTTTTTGGTTTACATCAGCAATTAAGTCAAAAATCAATCAAAAAGTCATGTAAAAACTTTTACCAAACTGACGAATCTAACATAACACAAATTCATAATTGTGAAGGTCTTATGGTGATTTCACCTTTACTGGGTTGGTTCATATATATTTAGTGTATTAAAGTGATTGTTTATAAATACTCAGCTAGTCTCCTGAGAGACCGTCTTTCTGAGAGACGTCTCTCATGCCCAATCCATTAAAGCTTATTGCCTATATTTACTCTACATTTTATCTAACGGGCCAATTCAATTAGAAATGGTCTCTCAAAGAAACCGTCTCTAACAAAAATTTGAGATAATTTTAAAGTGATCAAATATAAAATAGATTAATTATATAAGTTATTCTCATAATAAAACAGTCTTATAAACCAAACCAGCGTGCTGTAAAATTAATTTACACGTCGATTATTGGGCTGATGGGCAACAGGCAAAGTTTACTACTTCCTCCGTTCCATAATACTTGCTACATTTCACTTTTTTACGCAATCCAATGTATAATTTTGATCATTAATATCTTAAACTACACTTATCTAAAAATTCTAAAAATTTAATATTATGAAAGTATGCGAATAGATGATTCAAACAAGATCCCACTTGACTATATTTTTCCTTACACATTAGTCGCAATATGTAAAATAAGTTTGAACGATGAATAGTGCACAAAAACGAAATGTAGCGAATATTTCAGAACGGAGGAAGTAATAATTATAGACTAAGCATAATTTCAGGGCTTTAGTCAGCTAGAGGCCCAATTCCAAATGAATCTATATTCCTATATAATAATACATATCCATTTTAGTTGGAAAAACATGCAACAAAGTGGCTGTAGTTTAGTGGTAAGAATTCCACGTTGTGGCCGTGGAGACCTGGGCTCGAATCCCAGCAGCCACAAAACCCGACCTTAGCTCAGTTGGTAGAGCGGAGGACTGTAGTTGTTTGCATCAGCAATCCTTAGGTCGCTGGTTCGAATCCGGCAGGTCGGAAATTTTTTTTTTCCTCATTCTAAATTTCTTTTTATTTGTTTATAAAATTTGAATTATTTCAAGATATTACTCTGTTAAATTTAATGGAAAATATGATATTAATCAAATTGGTTTAATTCTTTAAGACTTGGATGGGAAATAAAGATGTAGGCCGAATACTGTAAAACATCAGTATAAATTCAACGTAATTAATTTTAATTTCTAAAAAAATTTACCAATCGTTAAATATTCGATCAATATTCTAATTGATTAATTAAATTGTGTGTTATTGTTTGGCAACGAAGTGGCCGGCAATAGAATTGTAGGACTTTTTGATTAATTGTGATTGGGAAAACAAAATTCTTGTACGAGACGGTTTCACGGTTAGGGGTGTTTAATGGGCCTGATAAGGGCCGGGCTGGACATAAATAAATATGAGTCGGATTAGATAAGAGCCCATAAATCTTATTATGGGTTTAAAATGGACAGGGCTTTGAAATCCTGACGAGTGACGACCAAGCCCTACCCGTCCATTTTATTACCAAAAAATACTTTGATCCTCATTTATCAATTTGTAACTATCAAATTAAAAAAGTATTAATCATCCTAACATTTATTATGATATTTACAAAGGCTCGTTTTCGATTTTTATTGAGCCCTTTTATAGCCCACTTCTTTTTAATTTTAGTAGAACCCGTTTTTACCCGGCCCTAACAAAACCCTACTAAAAACGAAACGGATAAGGGCTCAAAATGAGAGTCGGGCAAATTAGAGAAATATCATAATCCTAATATGATATCAGTCAGAAACCGTCTCTTATAAGAATTTGTGAATATGATAAGTCTAAATGATTATCAAAAAATATTGAATCTCCTTCATGTTTAAAGTCCGACAAATCAAGATTATAACATTGAAGTATTTAGTAATCGAAAATAAAATTAGGTTTTCAATGAATTTGTGATTTAAATTTGTTTAAATTTTATGTTTTTATAGTTGTAAATATATAATATTTAATATATTTATACCTTTTAATTCAAATAAATCTAAAAATTAATCAAATAAGTTCATATCATATTCATATATAGAAAGGGAATATATAAGCACATGAGTCCGATCATTTAATTCCTAGACTAAAATTAGAAAATCCACAAAGCATTTGTATTTTCTGTGACATCCATTAATCAAATAGGATTACATAAATCTAGCACCTCCAAATATCTAGAAAAAGCTAAAATATAGAAATAAAGAAAGATAAAAGATTTTACCACCCTAAATTTCTAAGTTTATTATTTTTGTCAATTATTCACCCCTCTTTTCTCTATACTTCCCATTTCCTCCTCATTTTAAAAATAATTTAGAAATCCTTCAAACCTAAAATTTACAACAAACAATGAATTGAATCATCCCTATGGATATTATTCATCAAAAAAAAGAAAAAACAAAAATGAATAAATTAAATAAATTATAGAAAAAAAAATAATAACCAAAGTTTGTTTAGAAGATAAAAAAAAAAGAAAATAAAAAGATACACAATGAGAGATATAATGCTAAGATTTGTGTTATTGTTTATATTTGTGGTTTGTATGATGAACCTTCAAAATGGTGAGGCTAACATTGGTGATTATGATGATCATTGGATAAAAAAAGAGGATGCTGCCAAGTGGAATGCAGCTAAGGCATACAATACTAATCCTCATGGAGTTGTTAACAAGCTTAATCTTGAAGTTCGAAAGTATGTTCTATGATCATGTGTAGAGGGGTCGATGGGGTGGGTCGATCCAACGGGTCATGGGTTGAGTCACGTTTAACCTGTCATTAACAAATTGGATCGATAGCGGGTTGTGTTATTATCGGGCTTTGATATAAAGAGTCAGACTAGGGTGGATTGGGTGATTTTTAAGCTTGGTTGCTATAACAATATTGTCGCGTTTTTCGAAACGTTTTTCATATGATATTGTTATTATATATATAGTTTAGTTGACATAATAGGCTGAAGTGAGACTTAAACATTCTTGGATAAAGTTTTTACACAGATTGGAGTAGGTCTAATAATCAAAATAGGTACACAAAAAAGTCCCTTCTCTCTCTAGGAGTTAGGGTTTCTCTCTAGGCTTGACCTAGTTTTGTCTCCTCCAAGGAGCCGTCGTCACCGTTTTTGTCGTGATTCCTCCATTTTCTTTGTCTTTTCTTGTCTTCTTCTCTATTCTTGTCTTTTCTTGTCTCTTTCTTATTCTCTTTCTTTTCTTTATTATGGATCCTGACCCAAAAATTCATGGGAGTGGTCCTAAAAGTCAGAACTTTAGGGTTTTGGCAAAAACAAATGATACTTCATCTGGAATACCTTCGGACATTGATGATATAATTTCTACACATCCTCCTGGAAATCAAAGTATTGATCCGGATATTTCCCAGGATGCAGATGCGGAGGAAGATATAACTGAATGGGCCGATGATGGGAATGATGATGAGGATGACAGGATCTCTTTAGGTCTGGTGGGCAAATTGTGGTCCGAACGTACTCTCAACCCCTCAGCCTTCATGTCCACTATTAAGAATGTTTGGGTTACGAAGCACGGCGTGGACATAAATATGATCGGGAAAAACCTCTTTCAGTTTCAGTTCTACCATTGGCGTGACAAAGAGAAGGTTTTAGCGGGTCAACCGTGGCACTTCGATAAGGTAGCTCTCCTTCTGACTGAGATGGATGCTGTAAGTAAGCCTTCTGAACTCCTTTTTTACTCTCTTCCGATTTGGGTTCGAATATATGACATTCCGTTTAGGGGGAGACACAATGAGAACAATGCCCGGACTTTGGGAGATAAGATCGGAGGTTTTTTAGAGATGGATAAGTCTGAGAATATTGGGATGGAAAAGTCTCTTCGCCTAAGAGTCTCTCTGGATGTCCGTAAGCCTTTAAAAAAATCTGTCCCTATTAAAATTCGAGGAGGGGAGATATGCCATTGTCCTGTGAAATATGAGAAACTTCCTTTGATTTGTTACTATTGTGGTAAATTGGGGCATGGGTCTAGTGAATGCAAGGATATTTTCGGGGAAAATTCTCCGGTCAAAAAGTATGGCATATGGTTAAAAGCGTCACCTTGGAGACCGATGAGGAATGGGGATGATATGAATGCGGGAGATAAAACTGATTCTTGCAGGAAGAAACTTTTCTTCCCCAAGAAGTTACATGTAAAGGAAACCCTAGCTAACCCTAATGAGGCTATCAATTCGGTTGCTTCGATGCTGGGGAAGGTTGTTCTGAATCTGGATGGAAAAAGTGTGCCTCAGGAAGTTGATAATATTGATGATAGGAGGATCTCTAATGAAGGTGCTAGGCAGGAGGATAGTGTGAACATTCTGGAAAACAATAATGTTGAGACCGTGGGAGGTGATTATGATAAGGAGGTTCATGATTCTTTGGGAAGCTTGGAGAACAATGCTACTGTTGTGAATATTAACTACCAACAGCCCCTTTGTAATGTTGCAAACAATGACTACATACAAGCTCCTTCTACTGTTGTGAATAAAGACTACCAACAGGCTGTTTCTAAGGAGGACTGTCCCTTACTTACTCAGCATGGTGTTATGAGTAAAAGAGGTCAGAAGTGGAAAAAGCTGGCTCGAACTCAATCTTCGGTTTGTGATTATGACTATGCACTCCCTCCAGTGGGCGAAAAAAGAACGATTGAAACAGGTTATGTAGATGAACAAATGTTTGATGATGAGTCTAGGGGAAATTTTAAGAAACGTATTGTCCCTATGGATGTTGACAATTCTCAAGCTGCTGATGAAAACGTGGCGGGCCCCACACTCTGGGCTCTTAGGTCTCAATGAATGTTGCCATTTTCTGGAACTGTCGAGGACTCGGGAGTGCCTCGTCGGTTAATTCGCTCAAATCCTTGGTGCGAAAATACTCCCCTGAGCTACTTTTTCTCAGTGAAACAAAAAGTAACGAATCTGAGATTCGGAGAATTCAAAATTCTCTACGGTTTGATAAATTCTTTTGTGTAAATGCTGTGGGAAGGGCTGGAGGTCTAGCCCTGTTATGGAATGCTGAACTGGACATTGAGATTTTAGGATCAAATGAGCACTTTATTGATCTTATAGTTCGTGGTGCTGATGCTAGGGATTGGAGGATGACCGGGGTGTACGGTTGGTCCGAGACTCAACTGAAATATAAAACATGGGAGATGATAGATGATATGGGTGTGTATAATGATTTGCCTTGGTTTATGGGAGGAGATTTTAATGAGATTATGTATGAAGCCGAAAAGAAGGGCGGAGCTCCGTGCGACTTTAATAATTTGAGTGCTTTTCGTCATTGCTTGGACCGTAACGGTTTACTCGATCTTCATTCTGACGGTCACCCTTTTACTTGGAGTAACAAAAGAGCCGATGGCTTCATCGAAGAGAGACTTGATAGGTTTGTCGCTACAGCAAGTTGGAAGAGACTGTTCCCACAAGCGTCGTTTGAGAATGTTATTTGGGACACTTCTGATCATTGTCCAATGATTTCTTTCTTCCATGGTCATAGTGATGATGCACGTTATGATAGAAGGCAGGAGGATAACCGGGTTTTCAGATTCGAAGCCCGGTGGATTTATCACGATAATTTTGATCGGTATATGGGGTCTTTTTGGGAAGCGGCAAAATCAAAGCATGGTCCTCAGTGGCAATTTCTCATGGAGGATTGTAAGACACAGCTTAAACAGTGGAACAAGGAGGTCTATATGGCTAAGTATGGTAGAATGGGGTGGCTTATTAAGAGACTTAAAATAGTCAGGAAAATGCCTTCAACCCCAGCAGTTATTGAGGAGTACAGGAAGGTCGAACAAGAGCTGCGTATTCTTAGACAACAGCAAGAAACAGCAGCGTGGCAGAGATGCAGACCTTTTGTTCTTCGAGACGGTGATAAAAACACTTCTTATTTTCACTCTAAAGTGGCGAATAGGAGAAGAAGGAATAAGCTAAAGTGTCTTGAAGATAGTAACGGGGTTAAAATTAAAGACCAAGAAGGTATGAAAAATGTGGTGCTTGAATATTTTACTACTCTTTTTGATTCTTCCAGGGAGGAACTTTGTATAGACGATGTGCAGTGTATTGGTAACAGGCTGTCTCAATCCATGCATGATCTTTTTCTGTTACCTTACACCCGTGAAGAAATCGAGAAGGCTCTGGCTGAGATGCATCCCTGTAAGTCCCCGGGTCCAGATGGTTTTCCTGCTTTATTTTATAAGAAATTCTGGAATTTAGTTGGTGACGATATTTGTTCTGTGGTTCTTAATTTTCTTAATAATGGTATTATGCCGAATGGTCTGAATCATACCCATGTTGTCCTTATTCCGAAAGTCAAAAACCCCTCGAAGATGACTGATTTGCGTCCTATTAGCTTGTGCAATGTCTCTTATAAGCTTATATCTAAAGTGCTAGCTAATAGACTCAAAACCGTTCTTCCAATGATTATTGATGAAAACCAAAGTGCTTTTGTTCCTGGCCGTTTGATTACTGATAATATTCTTCTTTCATCCGAAGTATTTCATTTTATGAAGAATAATAATGCCAAGAAAAGGGGTTCGATGGCTTTGAAGCTTGATATGAGTAAAGCTTATGATCGTATGGAGTGGGATTTTCTTGCTCTTGTTATGATTAAGATGGGCTTTCCGGCTCTTTGGATCGATCGGGTTATGAAGTGCGTCACCTCGGTTTCTTTTTCCTTCCTTGTAAATGGGGAAGCGACTGATGCTATTATTCCTAAGCGAGGCTTACGCCAAGGTGATCCTTTATCGCCTTATTTATTTCTCTTGGGTGCGGAGGGCCTTGGGGCCCTAATTAAAGAAGCGCACGGCAGTGGTTCTATTCATGGTATTTCTGTTTCTCGTAATGCCCCGATTATTTCTCACTTGTTTTTTGCAGATGACAGTATTGTTTTTGCTCGGGCTACGGTGAGAGAAGCGGAGGCTATTTTGGGCATTCTTAAGAAGTATGAATGGCTTTCGGGTCAAACTGTGAATTTTGATAAGAGCCAAGTTTCTTTTAGTAAAGGTCTCTCTCATGATATTAAACGGAGAGTTGGAGCGGCTTTGGGGTTTAAAGAAGTGCTTAGTCATGAAAAATATTTGGGGCTCCCAACTATATTTGATCGTTCGAAAAAGATCTCTTTTACAGGTATCCGTGACCGTATTTGGAAGAAGCTGCAAGGATGGAAGGAGAAATTACTCTCTAAAGCTGGGAAGGAAATTCTTATTAAAGCTGTTGCTCAATCGATTCCCACTTATGCTATGAGCTGCTTTCGGCTTCCTACGTCTTTCTGTAACGAGGTGGAAAGTATCATTCGAAATTTTTGGTGGGGTACCTCGACGTCTAGCAAAGGTATTCCGTGGAAAGCTTGGAAGCTTCTGTGTCGTCCCAAGAGTGAAGGGGGTCTTGGTTTTCGTGAATTGAGCCATTTCAATAACGCTCTTCTTGCTAAACAACTATGGAGGATTCATACTCATCCTCACACGCTTCTAGCTAGGACTCTTAAAGCTCGATATTTTCCTAATTCGACGGTTTGGGAAACGAAAGTGGGGTTTAACCCCAGTTATGCGTGGCGAAGTATGTGGAGCTCCCGTTCTCTGCTGGAATTGGGTACTCGATGGCGTATTAGTGATGGATCCGACATTAGAATTTGGAAGGATTCTTGGATTGGTGGCGAAGGGGCTGGTAGGATTATTTCCCCTAGGAGATCTTTTGAGGAAAACACTACTGTGAGTGCCTTAATTGATCATGAAACCCATGCTTGGCGGCTTGATGTATTACAAGAACATTTCTTTCCCATTGATATTGAAAGGATTTTGAGTATTCCTATTAGTTCTTGTGGGGGTCCTGATGAACGTGTGTGGGCGGCTAGCGAGGATGGCATTTTTCGTGTGCGGGACGCATACAAACTAGCTTTGAATGCTGATAATGTTACTGCTAGTTCCAGTGAGGCTGATTTGGTTTGGAAGAAAATATGGACTCTTAATATCCCTCCCAAAGCTAAGCTATTTCTTTGGCGTGCAGCTTGGGATATTCTGCCTCATGGTGTGAACCTCAAGAAGAAAGGCATTCAAGATGTTGATTTGTGCCAAAGGTGTGGGGCGTTGGAAACTGCTGCCCATGTTCTCAAAGAATGTCGCTGGTCTCGTGAGGTCTGGGAACAATTTTTGCAACCCAGTGACATTCCCTTATATACCTCTTTTAAAGATTGGCTGGGTGATATAATGGATCATAGAAATCAGAAGGATATTGAGATTTTCGGTGTGTGTGCTTGGCAAGTGTGGTGTGCACGAAACGAATTTGTGTTTGAAAAAGTTTTTATTGCTTCTGATCTTTGTTTCAGGCGTGCACAGGATATTCTTGAGGAGTACTATAAAGCTAATGTTATTACTAATGGCCGTGTCGATCATCGTGGTGCTGTTCAATGGAAACCTCCTCCTGATCAGGTTATTAAATTTAATGTCGATGCTGCAGTTAACAAAGAGGATGATAGAGTGGGTCTTGGTTTCATTGCTCGTGATCATAATGGAAAGGTCCTGCTCACTGGTTCTAAATCAATTTGGCCGTTTGTGAATGTCGAACGTGCTGAGATCGAAGCTTTCAAATGGGCTGTTTGCATGGTTAAAGAGCGTAGCTGGAATAATGTTATCATTGAAGGAGATGCTCAACAGGTGGTGAAGGCTCTGCAGAGGAGTACTACTCGTAGTATCTATAACCAAGTGCTGATTAATAATACCTTGAACATGGTGTCTGATGTTGAGTCTTTGTCTTTCAGTTTCTGTTATCGCGAAGCGAATCATGCTGCTCATAGATTAGCTAGATGGGCCGCATCTAGTGTGTGCTCTAGGGTTTGGTTTGATGAGGGTCCTCCTTGGATCTCGGATATTGTTTTTGCTGATTTTTCATCTTAATATTAGCCTTCCCTTTTGAGTCCCAAAAAAAAAAAAATAATCAAAATAGGTTCTGACCCACCCCAATTCGACCCATTAAAATTTTGACCCCTGTCAACCTATTTAAGTGATGTATTCATGTGCATGCCTTTGTATTGTTACAATTTTATGGTTATTTGATGATTAGGGTTTCAAAATTATAGCTACCCCTACCAAAAAGATAATTTATTAGATACATTTTTTAAGATGAAAAACTTTAAGTATTTCAAATGAAATTAATATGGATATACAAATTTTGTGTTATAAAAACATGAAAGACATGATTTAATAAACTAGAGTTTATGAAGCATATTAATTTACTAGTGGGGTTAAATTTTTTTTTCACCCTCGTAATAGAGATGTTCAAATTTACAACTACTCAAAATTATTAATTCTTTCCTTTCCATATTTATAGGAATTTTTTAACCTTATCCGAATAATAAAAAATCAGGATTTTACTAAAATTTTGACTTCAAATGAGAATTTAATTTGGATTCTTCCTCTTAAATACATCCTAACAAAGTTTAATTTAGATCTGTGTATAAATAACAAATAAAGCATAATAATATATAATAGTCAGTTTTATTCAACCCACATGTAAATGTGAGTGTTTAGATAATATTATATATATTAGTATTTTAAATTCACCCTGACAAAGTTCATCCTAATTAGCTAATCATTGTTTGCAATAGTCAATATAAAAGGTATATTACTTGTAAGTTGTAAAAGTAAATTCATATACTAAATTGTGGCCCATATGATTTTTTTTCAATATAGGGCATTGGAGGAAACCAACCATACAAGAAGACGCTTAGGGAAATATAGTGGCCCTTGCTTAGCAGCAAACCCCATAGACAGATGTTGGAGATGCGACGACAATTGGTCGAAAAATCGTCAAAAGCTAGCCGATTGCGTGCTAGGGTTCGGCCATAAGACGTCTGGAGGAAAAGGCGGACCAATCTACGTTGTAACTGATAACTCAGATAACGATATGTTAAATCCTAAACCTGGAACTTTACGTCATGCAGTAATCCAAGATGGGCCGCTTTGGATCATTTTTAAGCATGGAATGAGCATTAGACTTAGTGAAGAATTATTAGTATCAAGCAATAAGACGATCGATGGGCGAGGCGGACACGTACATATTGCCGGGGGAGCCGGATTAATGTTACAATTTGTGGATAATGTGATTATACATAATGTACATATACATGATATTAAGGTAGGAAAAGGAGGACTTATTCGAGATTCAGTTAATCATTACGGGTTTAGAACGGCTAGTGATGGTGATGGGATTTCTATATTTGGATCTACTAATATATGGGTTGATCATGTTTCTATGTCTAATTGTATGGATGGTTTGGTTGATGCAATTGAAGCTTCTACTGCTATTACTGTCTCTAATTGTCATTTCACTGATCATAATGATGTAAGTTTATTCTATATTGTCTCTATTATGGTTCTAAATGATGTTAGATTAATCAATTTACACAATTGAGTATAATGAGACCTTAGGATTACTAATTAAACTTAGTTACCCAATTCGGCGTGTAATTAAGCTGAACAAATTCACCTAGCTATTTTAGGAGTGTTCAGTAAATTGGCTTATTAGAAAATTTTAACTTATTTTGATACAAATAAAGGATTGTTCGGTCAATTGGTCATACCTAGGGGTGTTCAATGGGTCGGGCCGGATAAGAGCAAAGTTGATATGGGCTTCAAATGGGTTAGGCTTTCAAATCTGATCCAGTCCAACCCGACCCATTTTTACTACTAAAAATTATTTTAATCCCCAATTCCCCATTTATCAACTTATAACAATTAAATTATCATTTATAATGATTAGATTGAAAAAATATTAATAATTTCATTGACATTGACATTTATAATATTTAAATTATACATTAATTACACAATTTACAAAGGCCCGTTTTCGTCCCTTATTGAGCCCCTTTATAGCCTGCATCATTTTAATTATAGTATAGCCCATTTTCGGCCCGACCCATGTTGGACTCGACCCTTACTTAACCCTTCTAGAAATGGGCCAAATAAGGGCTCAAAATAGGGCCCCAGCCCATAACACCCGTAGTCATACCCTTACCCTCCAATACTAATGCATTAGGCGGTTGAAACAACTTATTGTAATAAATAAACTGCTTATAGCAACAAGTTCAAAATCAACTAATAAAATCAATCAATGTAATTAGCTACTAGCTATCAGCTATTCGCTAAAACACCCTTTCTTTTTAATGGTATAATAGTAGATTTTCTTGATAATACTTAAAAATTTGGTGTTAGGTAATGTTGTTTGGAGCAAGAGATTCGTCAACACAAGACGAAATAATGCAAGTAACAATAGCCTTTAATCACTTTGGGAAACGTTTAATACAAAGGATGCCAAGATGTAGATTTGGATTCTTCCATGTTATTAACAATGACTATACTCATTGGGAAATGTATGCCATTGGAGGTAGCCAACATCCTACTATCATTTCTCATGGCAATCGTTTTATTGCACCTCCTAATATTTTTGCTAAAGAGGTAATTCTTTATGACTACTTTCTTCAAAACGGGTACGTTTAACCATTTTATATGAGTTTATTTGACCAAACATTGCAAGTGTTAAAAACCGAAGGAAATATTCAGATACATATGTATATGTACTGTTAAGGAACCAACTCAATCAAAAACTTAATCTGATGGTTGAGGCCCTATAATATGTTATATACTCTAACACGCCCCTCTCACACGAGAGCCCTTTGGGCTAGAAGTGTGGATGCAACACAGACTCTCCTCATACCTGATGCTAAATATTCCACTTAAATAAGGGATGGTTGAGATTCGAACCCGTGACCTCTTGTCACGTTGGCTTCTGATACCATGTTAAGGAACTAACTCAACCAAAAGCTTAAGATGATGGTTGAGGCCCCAAAATATGTTATATATATACTCTAACACGATGCAACATAGACTCTCCTGATACCTGGTGCTAAATATTCCACTTAAATGAGGGATGGCTGAGATTCGAACCCGTGACCTCTTGTCACGTTGGCTTCTGATACCATGTTAAGGAACTAACTCAACCAAAAGCTTAAGCTGATGGTTGAGGCCCCAAAATATGTTATATATATACTCTAACACGATGCAACACAGACTCTCCTGATACCTGGTGCTAAATATTCCACTTAAATGAGGGATGGTTGAGATTCGAACCCGTGACCTCTTGTCACGTTGGCTTCTGATACCATGTTAAGGAACCAACTCAACTAAAAGCTTAAGCTGATGGTTGAGGCCCCAGAATATGTTATATACTCTAACATTTACAACTTCAATCGCCACATGCAACCTTTTGATTTTATTCAATTTAGTTTCCGGACATGAAAGTTCTCTAGTTTAGATAAGGCAACTAGCCAAATTTGATCGAGCATAATTGATCTAATCCGAAAATGACCCTAAAATACTAGTATGAATCAAAATGAAAATTTTCATCATGTATGCACAAAAACTAAAAGTATCCCGATTAATGATTATGAACACCAACACCCATATTTGACAAAGTGATCAGAATGTTCACCTTTTTATGTCTGTTCTTTGACATGGTATCAGAATCCAACATAATAGGAAGAATGAGTTCAAATCTTATTCACCACAATATATAGCATCATATATGCTTAAGCGAATATACCTCAACCACACTTCTATTTCAAAGGACGACTCTTGTGTCATGCTTATAACATACTTCCTTCGATCCATAATAGTTGCCACGGAGTGTGACATATTATGTGGGAAAATTCACTAACAGTAGCCAGTAGAGGTGTTCAACGGGGCGGGTCGACCCAATGGGTCAAGGGTCGGGTCACATTTTAATGGGTCATTAGTGGGTCGGGTCAATAATGGGGCGGGTCATTAACGGGCCTTTGTGTAAAGGGTCGGATCGGGCCGGGTTGGATAATTATATTAATTGGTTGTAAAAAATATTTTACCACTTTTTTTAATATATTTTTATATACGATTGTTATATTTATAGTTGAATTGACCTAATGGATCATAAAGTATAATAAAAAAATTATTTTATGAACTTTTTTAAAAAGGGTCAAAGTGGGTCATATTTAAACGGGCTTGACCCGGCCCGGTCCGTTTAACATTTGACATGATCCGCCCGACCCGCCCCATTTAAATTTTGACCCGCCCCGCCCCGACCAGCCCCATTTAAATTTTGACCCGCCCCACCCCGATCCGGCCCATTAAACACCTCTAATAGCAAGTATTATAAAACAGAGGAAGTATATTAGAATTTCTACCATCATCTTAAGATTTTAGTCGAGTTAATTTCTTACCAATTCATCCTATTTCTCAATTTAAACATTTAAAAATGACAAAAATATGTGTGAAATTTTAGGTAACAAAGAGGGAATATGCACCATATAGTGTATGGAAAGATTGGCTATGGACATCAGATGAAGATCTAATGTTGAATGGAGCTTTTTTCAATCAATCTGGTGATAAACACAAAGAATTCAGCTATACACGCCAAGATGTTATCACTTCTAAGCCTGGAACTTATGCTACACGTCTCACTCGTTTTTCTGGTGCCCTTAAGTGTTCTGAAGGATCCGGATGCTAAATTAACCACCCGATTTTCACCGGACCCACGTAATTTTTTAGTACTAGATATTATACTCTCTCTGTCTGTTCCTATGAGATTGCACCATTTGACTTACATAGTGTTATTTCTTTGGAACGGATTAGGGAGTAATTGTTAGGGTTAGCTTGCTAGTCTCTAAGATCATTATGAGAGCGAGAGGCAACAATTAATAGTACGTGCCTGCTCGATCGATTTATTCTACAATTAGTTTTTCGTAAATATCTAGTCGATCAAGTTTTACGTATATATCTAGTTGATTTATTTTAGAGTCAATTGTATGTATCTGGTCGATGTGTTCGACAATTGATTGTACTTATATGTATCTTGTCGATCCACTCTAAAACTCTAGTTCTTGTGTTCTTAATTTTTTTTTTCATTTCATGTATACCTATCAATTAGTTTAGTAGAAAGGGGGAAGTGTGTGATGAATCTAAAGCAATCCATGTTATTTGCTATATGAAGTATGTTTGGACTTGTTGATATCATTATATTGTATTATACTTTCATACTATTGTATAATTGGATTGTACAAATTAAATCAATACGCTTATAACAAGTTAATATTATGAAGATATATAATTAAATGAATTAGACTCACATAATCATTACAGGAAACTTACATAAAAATGAAAACATTAATTAATCCTAATTTCTCTAGTAGAAAGGATTATATGATGCAAGTAACTCGGCATTTGACATGTTTCTGGTTATTTAAAAAATCTATTAATAGACTCTATAAGTACGTAAAAGAGTAAAATTTTTGAATTTTATCTCAATCGAAAAAAATATTATTTTTTTAACAATGTAATAAATCGAATATTATTTATTTTATCCATAATAATCATTCATAAAATGCACCTTTTAGAGCCATTGACTAGATTAAACGCATTTAAGTATTTTATTTGATTTTATCTTAAAAAAAAGTATTTTATTTGATTTTGATGCCCAGAAAAGAAAGCATATAGACTATTTTCGTTCATTTGTTTACATGGGTTTTGCATATGAATTATTTTTTGTAACAATGATGTATAAAGTGGGACTGTTGGAGAGTGTTCTTTATGTTTAATGGAATCACCGCTTGTTAAATTGGGCTGAAAATATAAATTTGCACACTTTGTATAAGTTAAGAGGATTATTATTTTAAAAGGGATATTCTACCTGGTAAGCACCAGGTATAGTGAAATTCACAAACTAGCTATTCTTGTTTTCAATTCTACATGGTAAGCACCAGGTTAAGGAAAACTAACTGCCGTAGCTATATTAGGTCAAAAACGTTTAAAAATCGTTAAGTTGTGAAATTACTAAATTGCTCTTGTTTATTCTCCATCATCTTCTTCCTTTAACCCCTTCCTTCACCTTCCTTCACCATTAATTCACCTTCCTTCCTTCCTCCATTGTACCATTTTTTGGATTCTTCTCTTCTCCTTCGTCTGTACTCTACTTCACATTCTCCTTTCTCTGCTGTTTTCTCTCTCTTTTTTAAGGTTTGTTTCTGGGCATCTTTCATTTGACTTAAACTTCATTGCTTTGCTCTTCCATTCAATTGTTCTTTGTCTTTCTTCAACTAGGTATGTGAAACAATTCTAAAGTTGTCTGATCAAGTATTAAGGACTCTAGTAAACTGACTAATTAAATCAAGTGCTTCAAGTTTATGTTAATGAACTACATTGGCATGATCAAACAATGGATGTACATTTTCCATTACCAAAATGTTCCAGGCAAAATCAGTCAAAATTTTTGCAAATTTAAAGCATGTTCTTCAATTAATATATGAAATTAGAAATCTCAACTTCAATTCACATAACCACCATTTCACCCTCTACAAAATCTTACGACTGATCAATTAAATAGATGTGAATAAGTATTTCTAGTGGCAGTTTAATGCCAACCTGAATTTCACACCAATATTAAATATATCCGATCAATAAAATAAAATGAATTAAGATATAAATACACTGCATTTAATCGAAACAGGAAATTCAGCATCAAACATTTAAAAAAGGATATAATTTGAGGAAATAAACCTTGGGGCAGCATTTACCGCAATCGGAACAGCGAATGAAGTTAACATGACCACGGCCATGTTTACTGCGACCTCCATTTCTCCTCTTGAATGTCTAAAATTAACAAAAAAAAGGGAAAATATAGACGTAATTAGTTAGAAATCGAATGAATTTAAAATAAAAATGAAGAAAAAGGAGAAAGTGAATCACATGCCATGGCAATGAAAAAGCTTCAAAACCCTAACAATGGAGATTTTCGCAATAAACGGCCTGAGGACTGAATTAATGGTGAAGGAAGGTGAGGAAGGGGTTAGAGGAAGAAGATGATGGAGAATTAAACAAGGGCAATTTAGTAATTTCACAACTTAACGTTTTTGACCTAATATAGCTACGGCAGTTAGTTTTCCTTAACCTGGTGCTTACCATGTAGAATCGAAAACAAGAATAGCTAGTTTGTGAATTTCACTATACCTGGTGCTTACCAGGTAGAATATCCCATTTTAAAATTATATGATTATGGAAGGAAGGGTTTAATAATTTATAAAATTACGCATTTTAAATTTATTAATGTTGAACATACAGGGTCGGTTCTAAGGGTGGGTAAGAGGGGCAGTCGCTCAGGGGCCCTTGTTAAAAAAGCAAAATTAATGATTGTAGAAGGTCCATATAAGTTATAAATTGCAAAGAAAAAGGGCCCTAATGTATTATTTCGCCCAGGACCTCAATATATCAAAGACCGACCTTGTGGACAAATCATCTCAATTTCTAATAAGTGATCATGTTTTAAAAAATGGTGTATTTTTCAATGGTTGGTTACTAAAATGTGTCGCCCTAATTAATTTGTCATTCAATTTGTATTTAAATTCGTTAGCAGATTACACATGCTCTAGTGACTTATAAACTACCAATTTGATAAATATTTTTTAAAATACTTGTAACATTAGACTATGTACGCAATTCAATATATCAATTTAATTATTAATATCTCTAATCACATACGTATGATAAAAATTATAAAAATTTGATATTTATAAATCTATATATTAAGACGAATTAAACAATCTCTAATTACGAAGTTACCCTCTCTATAACTTGAATCATCATCTTTGTTCATCACTCTTATATATAAATCAGGGCCTACATAAATAGCGTTATTCCCCTAAAAATATCAGAAACCATAGTAATTCTATATGATGCCATTATCATTTCTTCCGTGACTAACTTTCTCCATACGCACGTTCCTCCACTCCCACAAAACCCTAATTTTTTCTCTCTCCTTTTCCTGTTTTTTCTGCTAGCCTGCAATTGTGTAGAATCTTTCTGCTCGATTCTTTTGGAACGTAATTTTCTTCTTCCTTTCCCTTTTTTTTGTTAAATTTGTCAATTTTTTTGTTTGATTGAATGATTGTTTAGAATTTATTGAATTGAATGATTTACGTGTATTTCTGATTAAGTTGCTTTAATTGTGAAGCTTTGCTTTGATTTGTTGCTGATGTTTTGTGTATAAATAGTTTAGGTGGTGGATCAAAGTGAAAATTTAGGTTTTAGGGTTCCAATTTCGTTGTTCTACGGAAGGGATGATGTGTTAGGGTTTGTTGGGAGGAAATCGTGTGAATATGTGCTGAATTTTGTGATGATGAAAAGTTAGCTGAATCTGTGCTCTTTTTTGGGAGCACTGTCTTTTTAATGTGGTAAGTGGTTGACATTGTTGTTTTTGGGTAAATTTGCGATTGATATTTAGGAGAATACAATTTTGTACAAGAGGATACTTTGATGATATGATTGATATATATAATTTTTTGGAATTGTTTTCAGTTTTAAGCTAAGAGTGGGTGATCAAACTATGTTGGTGGCTTATTTGAACATCTTTAAATTATGAATCCATTCCGGCTGACAGAGTTGGTGATTGCAGGTAGTCAAGATGTCTACTCCTGCTCGAAAGAGGCTCATGAGAGATTTCAAGAGGTTGCAACAAGACCCTCCTGCTGGAATTAGTGGAGCCCCACAAGACAACAACATAATGCTGTGGAATGCTGTTATATTTGGGTAATTATTGTGAATGTTATTTCTGTTCTTTATAAAATGGTTATGACTTCTATGTGAATGAATTTTAAGACATTTCTTTGTTTTTTTTTTTTATAATTTTGCAGTCCAGATGACACTCCGTGGGATGGAGGTGAGTAATTTATAGAATAGAACTTCAAAGTTATAGCTCATGCTTCGGGTCATACCATGACCCATGCCCTTCAAATGTTTGAGATGGTTTTTGCTATTTATGCTCCAAAGTGCTGGGCTGCTTGCTGTGTATGCACGAGTGTTGGTCCTGGATTCACTAATTACACTAATGCAAATGGTCATTTTGTGTCTTATTAATGTCCTCTAATTGTGTGTATTGTCGTTATACAACTCCAATGGTGCTTTAGGATGTCTGTTTGTCCTGAAAATATTTAGAAATCACAACTTGGTGTTTTATTTGCGGCAAGTTACACATGTATGGCAAAATTTGATGGAGAATTTAATACCCCCTCCAGGCTCCAACTCAAATTAGCTGTCCCATTTCATTATGCATGTTTGCTAATGCACCAATTCAATCTTAAGTATCTCGAATTGTGCATGGTGAAAATTGCAAATAGTTGATATTTATAAATTTGCATTGAGACGAATCAAACCGGATCTCAATTGGCAATTGATTATATTTATACTTTTAAAGCTTAAATAAAATACAGATTAAGAGTAATTGATGGATAGTACCAAAAAAACAACTATGACAACTAATATGAGTCGGAGGGAGTATAAGTTATTAAGGCTCAAGGAACTGTGGATTTTTACATCAACTTAAGTTGATTAATGATCGTTCGATAAGGTTGATATATTTTTGAAAGGTTATTAGCCAATTAGGTTTCAACATTCAAAAAGAGGTGATTGAAAATTGAAGTTGAGGTATGGAAACAAGCCACATTAAAGTTGAGGTTTTCTTTTCGTCAATCGAGGGCCAAGGTTAAGGAAAATACAGTGTTCGGGTTTGTTCGGACAATTGTATATGTCCTTTTGAGGTGTAATTGACAGAAATGTTAGTTGTATACATCATTTGGCCTTTTTTAAGGGTTCATATACTAGTGTAAAGCATGCTTATTTGAATTATTATCGTTGATGATTAAAGGATTTAGTGGATTCCCCTTGGCATTCACATAATGTGGAAGATATCATCATTTGCACTGATTTTGTTATTAATATCTAGGCCAAAATTATGAAATCTAGTTGGGAGCATCAATCTTGGAATTAAGATAAGATTACAATTAAGATATTTAGAAGGTAGATGGGAGGAGATTAGCAATTATAAAGATGGCAAGTTGACATCTTTGTTCATGTAGTGTATTGTCATACATGGCATACTCATAGGGTTTTAAATAATGTAATAGAATAAAAGTGTTAAGAGTTGTATTTTTAGGGTGTTATGTTAGGAGTCTTTTATTAGCTTGTATTCTTGTTTGTATTTCCTATCCTCCCATATCTTATAAAGATTGTAGTATGGGATTTTTAGTGGATAAGAAATATCTAGAGAGAGAAGTGGAAACACTTAGGAGTGTTTGGGAGACTCGAACGTCCCATACTTAGGAGTGTTAGGAAGACTTGAACGTTCCTTAGTATCATTGTATTCATTAATAAAGTCAGTTTTTGTTACATGTACCCATCTCAATATAATTGTTGTCTGAAGTTTGAATGGTACAAAGTAGAAAGATTATTGAATTTAGTTCCTATGAGATTTCTCTATGTGAAGTCTGGAATTTGAATAGGTGAAGGAGTTGTGATGACTTAAGAATGATACTTGGTTGGTTTGCCTTGTTTGGTGGTTGGTTTTACCTATGAGCCCGTCATAGTTTTGGATAGAACTCTCAAGGTTGGAATTTGGAAAACTCTCTTGACTCATCACTCAATTACAAAAAAATCCTTAATCTTATGTAATTATTGATTGGTTTTTGATGAATTTAATGTAATTTTGTTGGACTATTTTATATTATTATCACCCAAAATTGAACTAAGCCAAATTAAAACCAATATTTTGTGACTTGTTTGCCGATGTAGATGTGTTTTGGTATTTTTTTTTTTTTTTTTACTTTGGGGGTTAGGGGGTGGGGGTGGTAAGGACCCTTCTAGCAATGTGTTGGATGAGAATATGTGGAGATTGAAAAGTGGTATTTCTTTGTTTTAATGTGAGTTATGACTAGGTAGAAAGGGAAATTGAAGATTTTTTCTCTCTAATGAACCAAATAAGTTTGGATTTTTTTGTTGGGAATTCCTACTTCTCCCTGCTCTACAATAAATTGAGTGAGCATCCTTGTGCAAAAATATACCGGTCACGATCCCGGTGCTGAAATACCTTTCCCAGTCATTGTGCATGTAAGGAGCCTCTTGGCGATGAATTGGGTGAGAAAATGTGGAGAATGAGATGGTGGTTTTTTCTTTCTTTTAGAGTGTGTTTGGATAGAAGGAAAAGAAGAAAAAGGAGGGGGGGGGGGATTTGGGGGCATGAGGGAGCCCTTGATTGGATAATAATTTGGGAGGGAAGGGATTTGAAGCGAAGTGATTTGGAGGAATTGAATGGATGCTGTTTGTTAATTGTTAAGGTATCAATCTTTCAAAAAGTTGGATAGATTTGAAGAGAAAACTCTTCATCTCCCATCCTTTTCTCCTAAACAAGCAAGAATTTCTTTCCTTCCTTTCCCTTCCCTTCCCTTCTTTCCCCTTCTTTTCATTTATTTTCTCTTTAAAGTTGCCATCCAAACATAGAGTTAATGTGTGGTTGGACTTGGTAGAAAGGTAATTTTTTTCGTTAATAAACCAAATCCTTCTGAAGTTTGGATTTATTTGTTGGATATTCCTGCTTCTCCCTCCTCTTCAATGAGTTGAGTGAGCGTCATAGTGCAAAAAGTTGGTCGGTCACAATCCCGGTGCTGAAATTTCGGTTGCGGTAAGCTCAGTGAACTTGATATGGTGATACAGGCTACACTTTGCATTCTGAGCATACACTCTGTTTGAAGTTGGTTATTAGTCTAGAAAGCTTTTATGATGGCATTTGTCCTTTTTGTTATTTTATTTTATTTTTATTTTTTTAAGTTCTGTTACTGACTTTTCCTCTTTGCTTCAGGTACGTTTAAGTTGACTCTTCAGTTTACAGAGGATTACCCAAATAAGCCGCCCACTGTCCGATTTGTTTCTCGAATGTTTCATCCTAATAGTATGTGTCCTCACCGCTCTTAAATGTTTTGTCACTCGATTATCAATTTTATGCTTTGCTATAACTTGATGTTGTAAATTATCCAGTTTATGCTGATGGAAGTATCTGCTTGGACATCCTACAAAACCAATGGAGTCCCATTTATGATGTTGCAGCTATTCTTACATCAATACAGGTCAGATTAAATTGGTATTAATATATTTGGTGCATTAGTAATCAAATGATTCAAGTCCCGCCTAAACTGCTCTGAAATTGAGGTTTCTGTGTCTTTCTCCTATTCCAATGTTCACACACACATCCAATTATGGAATGAGCTATCATCTGGTTGGGTGATTATTCTTCAAGGTTGGATGAGCTTTCACATTTGAATTGTTGCCATTCTTCATGTGATTTAGAGTGGAAATGGCTCTTTACTGACTTTTATTCAGTTCTAGGTTGTGTGGGATGGGGTGGGGAGTGGGCTAAGTTTTTTGGCACTGCAAATCGCTTGCACACTTCATGTGATTTAGAGTCTTCCCTCTCTGGACTTTAGTTGAACTGCCATCGACTGGCTTCTTATTTTATATTACAATGGTAGTATTCTCTAGTGTAATGCTGCTTACCTTCCCTTGCAGAATACCCTAGATTGATTTCCGAGTGTGTCATCCTTTGCAATGCAGGCGCAGCAAAGGGTATGACCGCTGGATTTGTTATAGATTAATGCTGGTAATATTGTATAGGCCAAGAGAGGTTGACTTGTAACTTTATGGCGTACAATCGTACATGCCTTTTAGTATGGGCTGTTCAATGGGGGCATGATTTTTGGCCTTATTGATACAAATTTACAAGAGAAAGATTTTGTTAATGATATTGTGAATTACAGATAATCACTAGGTTTAGTCCATAAACTTGAAGTTAAACTTAGGGTAATTATGTTCTAGTTAGGGCTTTATTTATGCTGTTTTTTTTTTTCAGTTTTAAATCTCATCTCTGCTGATGTGAAGACCCTCTTCTCTCCCCTTGGGAGTAGGAGGGGGACGGTTTTTAAGCTGGCATATTGGTCATTTAGTGGTTTTCACATTATATAACCAAATCACATGAACATCCTGTTGCATTGTATTGTAGATAGGTTTTCTGATAGTTTCCTGGATTGTCTTAATGGGATATCGAAATCATAACAATTTCCGTTGAAAGTCTCGTTGATCTTTTATATGTAATATTTCGCCATGTTTATGATCGTATGTTAGTTCGTTTTTGTTTCCTTTGCCTCTTGGTTGGATTATCTATGATGTGTTCTGTAAACATATAGTGATGCTTTATACTGTTTCTGTAGTCTTTGCTCTGTGATCCAAACCCAAACTCTCCTGCAAATTCGGAAGCTGCGAGGATGCTTAGTGAGAATAAGCGAGAATACAATCGAAGAGTCCGCGAAATCGTGGAGCAGAGCTGGACAGCTGATTAACAACATCCTCTGGTGCTATAGCAGAGCATTTAAATGTTTTGTGGCATGTTGGTATTACCTTTCTCTATATGTATGCATTTTAGAACCACGTGTATTTATTCAATTTCACGCATTCTGTCCAACTGCAAATATTTGCTTTGGTTGTGTATAACTGTTGATCAATGTGCTGCCCTTCTTTTGTAACATAACACTGTCAATCTCTTGCATTTTGTAGATCAGTTATGAGTGTTGATTACATGAATCTGTGTGAAACGGTCTTGGATATAATCTCGCACAAATTTAAGGTGAACGATACTCCAGCAAATTCGGTCACCTAAGGAGTTACGGTGTTAACATGAACCAATATATTAGTTTATCGATACTTGATTTCGAGTTTAAAGTAGGTTATCTTTATTATCTTTATCATTCCATAGGAGAAATTTTAGAAGAAATGAAGCGACTTTATCGAAATAGATGATTCATTCACAATCGTTCCAAGTAAAAAATTGATTGCTTGATGAATGAGCTATATTTTAACTTTAGTTCCATGTTGGTTCACAAATTCTTGATAGAGACGATCTCTTTGAGAGACCAACCCTAATTTGGTGAGCCCATTATTATTTTTTTGATTGATTAAGCTTTAATGGGTTGGGTTGAGATACGTTCCTCAAAAAGACGGTCTCTCAGGAGATCGGCTAATATTGGTTTTATATTAAATGTACAATTTTCATTTGAGTTGGTCCTTTCAACAGGTCTATCTTACCTCAAGTAAATTCTAGAAATAACCGAGTCAATTTTGTATTTATTTAGGTATAGATTTTTAACATGGTAGATTGTGGGAAGCGGAAGTTTAGGTGAGAATTGAACTTAATTTTCTTACCTGAAGAAAGCGATATACTCTGCAAACTAAGATGATACTCGATTCTCAAACATGGTTCAACTTAGATTATCAATTGAAGTGTTCATTTTTGGTTATATAAATATGCATCAAACGTAATTTAGGTTCCGATTAGTGTATATTGCGTCAAATGTCGATTATAGTCATCCAGTCATCAATTACCTAGCTATCATTTTATCTGGTGACATTTTTTTTGAGTTGTTATAAGGTGACAATAGTATAGTGATTATAGAGTATCATCTGTTAGAATATATAACATATCATGAGGCCTCAACTATAAGCTCAAGTTTTTTTGAGTTGATTTCTTGACAAAGTATTAGAAGTCAACGTAAAAAAAGGATCACAGATTCGATTATCAATCACCCCCATTTAAATTCAATGTAATTCAATTTTTGTTGTTCATGATATTCAATCCTTGAAATATGACTATATAACATTATCAACTTAACTAGCTTATATTCAATATTTATCCACATAGAGAACATAATGTAATAGATAATTGAATTCTATCTTAATTGGAGAGTAAAAACACCACTTTTTAGAAAAGATTATAAGTTTGATTCTCATCTAATTTTTCCTTTTCCTTAATCTCTTGTGTACTAAAGAAAGAAAAAGTTACCGTGAACAATACAAATTTTTATTGATTACCATTAGTTTACCTTTGTTTTTTCTTTTTTTGTCAAATACTCAAATGGTCCAATATAGCCAAAAGTTAGCGTTATTTTAGGCAAACACCTCAAATATTGGTATTATTTATGGTTAATTTAAAGTTGATATTATTTAAGAAAAATCGGTAAAATTTTGTATTATTCACGGTAATTTTTCCAAAACACACCTTGTAGTCAATTTTAGGTACAGGAGATATTAGCATTGCAATGCAAATTTTCATTCTTCTAGCTTTTTTCTTTTTCCATACTGCTACTTGCAAATTGCAATAAATAGAATAAAGATTTGAGAGTATGTCCCATTACACAAATTTAAAAAATTATCGTGAATATTTCTAACTTTTATTACTTTTTCTACAATAATGTCAATTTTTGATTAACCACAAATAATATCAATTTAGCAATGTATTTTCCTAAAATTATACCAACTTATATTTTATTATTAATTTACCTTTCGTTTATCAAATAATGTACTATATATAAACAAAAGTTGAAATCATTTTCGGCAAATGTTTCTCTAAATTGGTATTATCTTAGATTAATCAAAATTGGTCGTATTATAGAGACATCAGTGAAAACTTGTATTATTTACGTTAATTTTTCCAAAAAATTTTCCCTGTCTATAAACATATATACTCGTAAGTGTGTTAACTATCAATATCTATATTATTATATAATCTATTACAAATTACTAGCAAAAAATCAAACTTTAAAATAGGAAATATATGTTAGGACACACCCAAGAGACAAACCCTAACAGCCCGTTTGATTAGTGGTACTAAAATTACACTAGTTTTTCATTCTTATTACCGCGTTTTATTACCACCTACCAAACGGACCGTAAATGTAGGTGTTTAATCATTCATTCATTCCTCTAGTAAGGATGAAATCTCTTCCATAAATTTAGAAAGCCATCCATCCTCATCCTCCTCGTCCTCTTCCTCTTCCTCTTCCTCGCTTTCGCCCTCGTCGTCTCCATTTTGTCCTCCTCTTTTCTTTTTTTTCAGCATGTGTTTGACCAACAAGCCAGAAGCTAATGCCATATACTTTTTATATTTATCATTATCTTCTTCACTAATTTTTGGTTTTCCATCTTCCCCTAATTCTTTTTCACCATCCTTTTTATGCATAATTTCCATGGCCTTATTCAAATATTTTTTGTAGCCACCCTCAACATTGTCATCAGCCGTAGTCGAGGCTACACTTGAAGGATCGGATGCTTGTTGTTTATGAAGGTATTTCTCTGCTTTCTCTAGGATTTTTTGTCTATAACCTCCCATTTTGTATTACAATTTTGTTTTTTTTTTTTCAGTTTTTTTAATATTTGTAAGTAATTCACTACCATAAATTATGGTATGAGAGAATTTAGCGGATTTCTATTCTATTAATAATTATTGTTACTTTTTATCCCTTTTATTTCGCAAGCTTTGTATTTTTGGATATCTGGTCAATTTTTGGTGTTATATCTAAATTTGTGTTAATTTTGATTTTTATGTGCGTGTATGTCATTCAAATATTTATATGATTTTTATATGTAGATTAATTCCGGCGAAATGGAATTATTGTTGGTTTCTATTAACTAGATCAATTTTTCTATGGCTATTTAGGAGAGATTTGTGTTTTTATAGCAATTAGCAAATAGCAATGTCGACAACAATACTTTATCTATCCTGTTTAATTTACATTCAGATTCTTATGATTATAACACCTAAAATATTGTTAATAAATATAAAAGGTAAAAACATATAAGTCACATAATTTTAGTGGTCTATATATATTTTTCTTAAATTTTTGTTTTTTAAAGTTGTGATTTTGTATAATATTTCAAAGTTGAGATGTTTACAAAAAGATGCTTTTAAAACTTGGGATTTTTATATAGTACTTCCTCTGTTCTGATTTATTTGCTATTGTTGCATGGACATAAAGATTAAGAAGTTACTGTGCAATGATGAGCAATAGGTGGAAATTTCCTCTTTTGGAATTTTTTAATATTATTTGTTGAAAAATGAAAAAGAAAAATAGAAGTAATTAGATATAGAGTAGGATTAGGTATAACTTTAAATGATTGGTTTTTTACTAAAAAGGAAATGTAGCAAGTAATATGAAATTTCCCAAAATAGAAATTGTATCAAGTATTATGAAACGGAGGAAGTATATCCAAGACTCAAATGATTAAAAATAAAGAAGGGAGGTATTGGAAGTGCGACCCACTCATTAGCAGGGCCGACCCTAAGCAAGGGTAAGACAGACCTACGTCCAGGGCCTCAAAAATTTTAGTTTTTAATTAGGGTTAAGATTTGAACTTTTCTATGTATACAATAATTTAGGGGCCTATAAATAATCTTTCGCCACGGACCCCTAAAATTCTAGGGTCAGCCCTGCTCATTAGTTAAAACATTGATCACAAACAATCTACATCCAGCTCCCCTGCTCAATTGCGGTACGTCTGATACTTTTGAGCTAACAAGTAATAACTTGGCCGGCTCTAAGGGTGGGTAAGAGGGGCTGTCGCTCAGGGCCTCATGTCTAAAAAGCAAAATTAATAGTCGTAGAAGCCTAAAAGATCTATATAAGTTATAAATTGCAAAGGAAAAGAGTCTCAATGTGTCATTTCGCCTAGGACCCCAAAATATCTAGGGTTGGCCCTGACTCTGAGAAAGTGTTGAAAGATTTAGGGGTTTTCGGAGGATTAACTCGATCGGAAACTGGCGGCCATTTGACGATATATTTAGGGTTCGTTCAAAAATGAATCAGGATGGAATTGCATTCCGATTTGGTTCGGATATAATTGAATTCCAGTATTTTGTGACAAATTTGAAACGAACGACTGATTTTGGGGATAAATGATTGATTATTTCTTGAAGAAGTACATCGGAAATAGTACTGTTAAGATTGCCGCATGAATTGGGTACTGTATTATCATCCGCCATTTCTGATTATTGAAGAACTGGAGAAGGATCAATTAGAAATGATACAATTAACGATACCGACCTTTGGGTTGTTCTCTTCTAAAAATCCGACCTTTTGGTTATTTTCTAAAAATCCCACCTTTGCACCCCATCTTCACTTAAAGTACACAGCCCATTGTCTACCTGAAGAACCGGTTAAAATGAATTTTATAAAAAAGGAAAATTTATTTTTAAAAATCCGATCTTTGGGTTGTTCTCTTCTAAAAATCAGACCTTTGGGTTGTTCTCTTCTAAAAATCCGACCTTTTTTTATAAAATTCATTTTAACCGGTTCTTCAGGTTAGACAATGGGCTGTGTACTTTAAGTGAAGATGGGGTGCAAAGGTGGGATTTTTAGAAAATAATCAAAAGGTCGGATTTTTAGAAGAGAACAACCCAAAGGTCGGATTTTTAAAACTAAATTTTCCTAAAAAAAATACTCTATCTGTTATTTTGAAGTTATTACAAGATTCAAGAAAAAGATGAAACTAAGTTTTACTCTTTTTTTTTATGATTTTAAATAGTAGTAGTAGATAATATAGAGTAGAACAAATTCTATTACGAGATTATTCTTAAGAGGGTGATGTAATAATTTTATGCAAATTTTTTAATGAAACGGTCTAATTGTATGCGTCTAATTGTATACGTGGTTTAAATAGCTAATTAAAGGAAAATTTTAAGATATAAACTTCTTGTTTTAAGGTTGTTTCACGTCTCTTACAAATAATTTGAAAATGATCAATTATAACCTTAAAGTTTTCTTTTATAATTTTAAAGTTAATTTTCAACTCTATTAGGAATTGCAGGCACGTAAAATTTAATGGGTTTCGCAGTAGGTATGAGGATGAATTTGGTAAGTAGTGGGTAGGTATGAGTATGAAAAGCCCTACTCGTCATGATATCATAGATAATGAATAGCTGATGGCTATGAAATCTAGCTGTTCTATTGTTCTTTTGTAGGTGGCGCCATTTTGGGTATTTGAAAATATGTTGGTGGAACTGGAAACTAGTGTTGCTTTTGCTGTTCTGGCATTTGGAAATTGGAAATGTTAGAAAATTATTTTAAATGGGAAGTTAGGATGGATTAATCAGTTGTATGTCTTAATTTCAAATCAATATTGTGTTTTTAGTCGTAGGCTCGTAGCTAATTAATACTCTCTTCAATTCATTTTGATTAGTCTATTTGTTTTTTCACACTTGTCAAAGTAAAATTTTGACTCTGAATATTTCTAATTATGTTTAAATAAAATTTATAAAAATTAATATGAATAATTTTTCTATTGAGACGAATCAAACAAAATTTCACATAACTATGTTTTAACTTATAAGAATAAAAAATACAAAATAAAAGAGATTGATAAAAAGTGTGAAAAAACAAATAGGACAATTGAAATGAATTGAAGGGAATAAGATTTATAGCTAAAGCATACTTTCTTTGTTCTTTTAATTTAAAGTCAATGAAAGTTTTGGTATTTGTATGCACATGTGGCGAGATTTCAAGGAAGAAATGAATAGTTTAGTTTAGTTTATTTTCTTACTCAGCCGTATGTATACATGTTATAAACCTAACCTTCAATATCGATTTCGAGAGTACTCTAGTAGAATTAAGAAACATTATTACTCATAAAAGCAACAAGTACGTGAAGCCGTAACTAGCTACATTTTTCATCACAAACAACTAACATTTACATGTAATCTTTAAATCGAAAACATTAAAAAAAAAAAAATCCTTTCGGTGTCAACTTTAACGTTTAAACCATATAGTACAGACTCAAAGAGACAAATATTAACCTCTTGTGAGCCCTGCTAGCTCATCCATCCGAAATGCATAGTAAAATTGACTATCAATCTGAATGGCCTTCAAAAAATCTTGGTTTGCTTGATGGGTTCTATGGAGTTTGTTATATGTTTTAGCCCTCAACATATACACTTGCACATTTTCTGTGTATTTAATGCTTTGTGTATAGAAATATATTGCATTTTCATATCTCCTTTGTGCGAAACTATTATTACCATGTACTTGTAAAAATCTTCCATCTGCAAAGTGTCAAACCATCCAAATTAAATAATTCACATACATCGATTAACACATAATTAACAATACAAAAACTTGGGCGAGATGGTCTCATAATGAGATTGTCATTCTGGGCTGGTTCAATTTGCGCGTGCAACATTTTAATTTTTTTGCGTATTTATCATTTTTGACCCCAAAAGTATCTATTGTGAAAATTGATACCTTTGAAGTCGAAATTGATATCTTTTAAGACCAAATTTGAAAAAAGCCAATAAATTAAAAACAAAATGCCCAGGTTGTTATACGCGCGAATTGGGCTCTCGTCCAAGACCAGCTGAATTAAAATGCTACAGTTAGGGGTGTTCAATGGGTCGGGCGAGGTTAAGTAAATTCGGGCTTCAAATTGATATGGGTTTTAAATGGGTCGGATTTTCAAAGCCCGATCCGGTCCAACCCGGCCCATTTTTACTACTAAAAGTTATTTTAATCTTCATTTATCAATTTATTATATTTAAATTATCATTTATAATAATTAAATTAAAAAAATATTAATAATTTTGTTGAAATAGTCGTATATAATATTTAAATTATACATTAATTTTACTATTTACAAAAACCCGTTTTCGGCCCTTATTAAGCCCTTTTATAGCCCACTTCATTTTCACTATAATATAGCATGTTTTAACCAGTCTTATTTTCCGCCCGGACCTTACAAAAGCCCTTCCAGAAACAGGTCGGATTACAAAAACCCTTTTTTTCCCTTTAGTGAGCCCTTTTATAACCCGTTTCATTTTTTTTTTTGAATTGATAACCCGTTTCATTTGATTATAATATGACTTGTTTTTAGCCCGTCCCATTTTCAGCCTGACCCTTACAAAGCCCTTCTAGAAACGGTCTAGATAAGGGCTCAAAATGGAGGTCCGGCCGATTGAACACCCCTAGCTATAGTTAAGGTCATAGTCAGAGTCATCAACCCAATATTCCAAACAACGCATAACGAATTAAAAAATCACAATTTCTTACTTGAGACCGTCTTTTGTAAAGACGGCTCTCATATATTATTACAACTCTAAATATAGATTTAGGCTGAGCTTCTGAGAGACGTCTTTACAAATCACGATCCCTCAAGAGATCACCCGTTAAAAAATTGGTTTACTTACGCATGATGGGAGTAAAGCATCTGGGCCAACTCGGGAGCAGAACTGAAAATAAACGCATATTAATACGCGGAAGGATTGTTTGAACATTCCTTACTTTTGGTGTTCTTAAATCCAGAGACATCAAGAGATAAGGAGATTTAAAAATGGCGACTCCATATTCAAATGGATGGCATAAAAGAGGCTTCAGTGCAGAACAATTTGGTAATATTTGGGTCAAATTCAAGCTATACAGATTGTTCCAACTTTCATCTCCTAAATTTTGCAACCTCCATACATTCACAATGAAAGTTACATAACTATGCCGTAAAAACTGAATAAATCCATCATTAATGTTTATAACCCGTTCATCATCTACTTGACCTTCATTGCCTCTCACAAATTGGATTGGAAGCATGATTAAACGACAATGAATTTCTTCTTCAGTAGTGAATGGATCATCCCATATTATCAACCCAACATTAACATCATACCAAATCAATTTCCCCTCAAACTCAAAATTTCCTCCATCATTTCCCCAAATATAATCTTCAATCATGTAATTAATAAGTTTCATTTCCCATTGCGCTGTTTCCGACGAAAAACAGAGCACAGAAGGCATATCTTCCGGAGTACTTGGTATATATGCCGCAACCCTAAATTCTCTGAAAACCCTATTTTCTCTATCGATTTGGGCGATTAACCCAAGATTTGTATGATCAAATCCAAATCCGGGTTTTGGAAGTGCGACCCATTCTTTAGTTATAGCATTGATCACAAAGAAATGGTACCCAAATTGTGACGATTGCGACATGGGTCTCATTTTTGGGACAACAAGTAATAACTCACCACTAGAGGATACCAATGTGGGGTTAACCAAACGGGGATAATAATGACCCAATTTATGGATATCAACTGAAATTGTTGAAAGATTTGGGGGTTTGTTGAAGGTTATTTCGATCGGAAACCGGTAATTTCGCGATTTAATTAGGGTTTGTTCAAAAAGGAACCATGATGGATCTGGATGAAGAGAAATGTAGGTAGAAATAAAGTTTGGATCGGAGATGAAAGCATTAAAGTATCTTGAGACAGCTTTGAAAGCAACGACTGATTTTGCTGGTAAACAGTAGATTATTTTTTCCATAATTTCATAGGGTATATGCTTATCATACACCATTTTTAATTCTTGAGAGATTTTCAGTAGAAAGAATCAAGAAGAAATGGAGAAGGATTGATTGTACAGAATCAAGATTACAAAGTAAACGGAAATCTTGAATCTCTTACAGAGAGATAAGAGGGGGATATATTTTGAGAGATATTAATTTCTTTTTGAATTTTGTACTCTACAATTATATATCTCAAAATATAAGGGAAAATTGTCAATTTGTTATGAATAATTTCTACTATTAATTATTTATAAGTAGTCCGACCTTTGATTTTTTTTGCTCATTCAATTAAAATTCCATTGTTTTTCTTAATGTTTTTCCTTAACAAGCTGCTTGTATGGTTTCGTCTCACGATGAGAGTGTTTAGTGGTTTAATGAGTGTTTTAAGAGTTAAAGTCAATAGTAAAAAAATTAAAAATTAAGGCTCGAAAGAAGGAAGATTAAGGCTTGAGATAGGAGTTTTAAATGTTAGATTTTGACTTTAAGTCATAAAATATGTATTTTCAACGATTCAATTCAATTCGAAATGTACAAAAAAAATTTTGGTCCCATACATGAGGCAGCGGCATACAAATTTTAGTTTTTTTGAAAACTAATACACAAAAGTAAATAGATTGAATTCATTAACACAAAATATACAAATTCATAGTATTTGTGAATAAAACCACATGTATAAAAAATCAAAATACTACCTTCTCAAAGGTAAAAAAAACATTATTCTCCTACTAAAAATAAAAAATTAATTATAAATATTTTTTAAAAACAGAAATTAATTATTAATTATAAAGTAAACAGAAGACCTTGATCTCGGGACTCTTTGATCGCACTCTCATTTACGGGTATGAGCATGTCATCGTTCCTCTCTCCCCAGACCCTGATTATAGTTTTCTATGAGCGGAATACAAGTCATCATTATTCTTCAAAGGCCTCAGCAATCCCTGACAATAACTCAGAAAACCAACCACCTTCCTCATCTTCTTCTTCCTCCTCTTCCTCTTCTTCTTCTTCTTCCTCCTCTTCTTCTTCTTCCTGATAACCATTTCCAAATTTATTTCCATGTTTATTTTTTTTCTTTTGTTTATGTTTCTTAATTTTCTCCATCATGGCATGAGCCAATGACATATACTCTTTATGATCATGATCATCATCATCATGATCATCATCTTTCTTATTTTTATCCTTTTTGTTCAAAAACCCATGAGCTTTTTTTAGAAACTCGAGATGGCGGGTTTCAATATTATTACCACCACCTTCACCACCACTTGCGGTGGCGGATGGTGGCGGTGCGTTCGAATGCGAAGCCTGGTACTTGTTGATGTACCCTTCAGCTTTTGCAAGGAATCTCTTGTACCTTCTTTCTCTGATTGTTGAGTCTACTAAGGTCGTCGCCATTTGTATTTGCAAAGTCGTGCTAAGATCTTTTTGTGGATTTTTTTTTTTTTTTGAAACTCTTTTTGTGGAATTTTATTAGGGGGAAATGAAGTATTTTAGTAAGAGTGAAAATGGAATGAGTAATAAGTCGTTGAGCGAGAGTTTATATAGATAAGCTTGTTGGACTAAGTCCAACGTTATGTTTATATTGAAATATCTATACTTCCTCCGTTCCATTTTACTTCCAACGTAACACTTACCGTTTTTGAAAGTTTAATATTACTTGCAACATTACTATTTTTGGCATAAATAATTATTTTATCTCACTTATTCATATCCCACATATCATCATCAATCATATATATCATTCCATTAATTATTTAATATACCCACAAGTCACAATCACTGTCTACTTATAATAATTTTTTTTATTTTTACACCACATATCACCATCAATCATACATTATCCCTATTTTTATCATACTAATTTGACAGCCCTTAAAAATGTGCCAAACCCCTATGGTACAACTAAAACTAAACAAAAGAAGTATATACTTCTATATCATTATATTAAAGTTGTCTTTATGCTCACTTTAAATGATCTGATGAAAGTTAAAGGGTTTGGGCTTAAATGTATCAATACTCGATAAAATGTAGGCCTTAAATGTGTAGAAACTCGTTTAATGACACGTATTTATGAAAGGCTGAATATCATCAGTCACAAGTTATTATATATTTTATCTAGAAGATCTAAACATTCTAATTTTCAAGATTCTCTCCTGCGCTATGGAAACAATTAGGCTGTGACAATGCGTTACATTATCTCACCGTGACCCACTCTTGTGGACACGAGACACCTGTGGGCTCGGGTCAACAAACTCACGGGTCAAGAGCGTTGACTTACACATACACTTGGTGAGGTTCATTGTTTCCCAAAACTATATGGTAGTAGGAAGATAAGCTCACCTAATATATCTGCTAGTCAACAACCCACTATTTTATCAATGTGGGATATTGTCTCACATATGAAATATTTCCAACAATATGAGTCCATTTGTATGTATATGCTTATGGGCAAACATGGGCTCAGGCTCATAGACCCACAGTTAATGAGCGTTAATTTGTGTACAACACATGAATAAAAAAATTTAATCTTTTCTCAAAACTATATGATACTTCCTCCGTTCCTTTTTGTAACTTATCCGCTTTAAGTTTATCCACTATAAATGACAGAAATTTAAAATAAATTTTTGAATAATATATTGAAGATAAAATATATATTCATACGAGATCTTGTTAGATTTGACTTGATGTAAATTTTTAATATATGATTTCTATAACTTTTTATGATGCGTATTTAGAGATATTAAGTCTTAAAATTTGCTAAAAAAATACGCGTAAAAGTGAATCTTTTCCAACACTAGCTATCAACTAAGCAAGAAAAATATAGATGTAATATAGAATTGGTCAATAAATTAGTACTCGATTTAGTAGTCGCCCAACACGGTATCATGGATAATTTCTTAATACGTTTACTTGTGTTTTATATACATCATTTTATATTCAACAAATTATTTTTTGACTTTGTCACGTATATTAATCAAATATCCACCTAATCATGTACTAATTGGTATTTTTAAAAATCAAACAAATATTTTTCAGAATCAAATTTAAAATACTCCACAAAAGTTAAAAGTATAAAAAAATCATATTGAAATTGAGTTTTACCTAGTAGTGTGAGTAGGGGTGCACACGCCACACGGTCCAATCAGGTTTAGTATCACACTAAAATTAAACCAAATTAAAAATTTTGAATTGAAATTTTTTCAAATTGAAGCGTTTAAATCATCAGAAATTTTGATTTGAAAATTATGGTTTAAATCATCAGACCGAAGAACGGTAGAGTCTAATTTGGTCAACAGTGATTTTTAGATATTTTCAAAATTAATGTATTTATGTAATTATTTCACACCTATAATCACCAAAAATAGTAGCTGAAAACCATAATTACTTTAAAAAAAACCAACTAAATCGTTTAGAGACCATAGACTAGACCAAATACCAAAATTACGACTCAATTCAGTTTAATTTGCGGTTTGGACTAAATTTTGTTTAACCCAAGTTTAGCCCAAGTAGAGGTTGTCTTCAAGTTTAGATCCCTTCATCTAATTATTTGGTTTTGATCTCTATTTTTCTTGATCTCTATGCGTGGCTAACAGGGAAATTTGAAATAGATAAGATTCTAATAAAAAAAAGCATGCAATAAAATTTAGGAAAAATTGTCGGGAATAACCCGTACTTTTAACATTTGCCTGTGAATAATCCCTACTTTTGATTATTCATAAATAATCCGAACTTTGAAGTCAGTTTGTTCACAGCACCCCCTCCTCATTTTTCTCTCTCTAAGCTTAGGGTTTAACAATGGAGGAAAGTAGGAGGTTGAAGATGATGAATTGAAAAATCAACCAGCAGCTCATAATAATAAAAGGGAAGGAACAAGTAATTTCGTTGGGGTAACTTGCTACAACCGGTCAAAAATGAGGAGGGGGTGCTGTGAACAAACTGACTTCAAAGTTCGGATTATTTATGAATAATCAAAAGTAGGGATTATTCACAGGCAAACGTTAAAAGTACGGGTTATTCCCGACAATTTTTCCTAAAATTTAAATCAAACTTATTCCAAATATAAGCGCCTGATAACCAGAGTACAGGTTCGGGTCTGCTCGTACTTAGTAAATGCGAACAGTAATAAACTAGTCAAAAAAATATCAAGTGTTTGTTCGCACTTAGTAACTGCAAACAGGTTAAACATGATCAACATGCTAATTTTAAGACAAAAGTTGTTCGCACTTATTAAGTGCGAACAGACTGAAAACCTAAAACAGGCTGTTCACTGTTAGTAACAACGAACAACATGCTTCAGTTTTTCAGTCTGTTCGCACTTAGTAAATGCGAACAGCCCGGACCTAAGATTTGCGAATTACACGCTTAGTTTTGGAATAAGTTTAATCATGATCTATTGTATGCTTTTTTTTTTTGATAAATAATCTTATTTATTTCAAATTTTCTATTTTTCTTTCATCACGTGATAAATTGATAATG
The DNA here is from genome assembly GCA_019776075.1 of Amaranthus palmeri. Lineage (NCBI taxonomy): Eukaryota > Viridiplantae > Streptophyta > Magnoliopsida > Caryophyllales > Amaranthaceae > Amaranthus > Amaranthus palmeri. The sequence continues at coordinate 2,008,725 of JAAKBH010000002.1, read as the reverse complement.
GAATACATCCTCAATCCTAATATTAACAAAGCAGTATAGCACTGTATACATAATAGATACCAACACAAACACAATATTCCAAATACACAAGCCCACTTGTAGTTGTAGACAAAATATAAAAAATTTGTTGCAGGACAAACTATTTGTTTAAACCTTTCTTTCTACACACAGGAAAGCCCTCTACTAAAACCATTGAAGACAACCTCTACTACTACTAATAGTATCAAAGACAGCATTTTTAGGAGACCATCTTGTGCTTCATACCCCCTAACATTCTTGTGTCACACCACCTCTGCCATAAGCGGAGCGTCCTGCATAACGAACCAAATGTATTCACAAAAACAAGGCTAAGGTTTCGATGAGATTGAGCTCAAAAATTGGCTAAGGTTGAGTTGAGCTCGGATTAAATGATGATGAAATCGAGCTCAAAGGTAGCTTATTTCAATTGGCTCTTTATCGTCACTATTTAGAGCAGGCAAGAACAACCTTACATGTTGTTTGCCTTACTGTGATATTGTGAACTAGATTTGAGTAAAAAAAAAACGGAGAGAAATTAATGTTACCATGTTTTCTTTGTTTCCCTCGAGTGGTTCCTCGATGTCAACTCGTTTGGCTGTGACTGCAGGCGTAGGTAAATAAAATATAAACCGGAATGTTAGCTTCTAATGGTAGGATATGAGATTATATAAAATGTCAGTAATGCTGCAAAGTACCTTCTTCCGAAACTGTTTTTTCATCCTGCTTGTTGATCTTCTCTCCATTATTTGGGGTTTGTTTGACTGGATTTTGTACTTTCTTCTTTACTATATTATTGCCTCCACTTTCTGTGACTACTTTTGGCTTAATAGGTTCACGGCTAACAGATGCGCGACCCTTGGTCACTGGTGTGATCCTCTGCACATTTTCCTTCTTACTCGAAGCCTTTGCTGCAGAAGCTACAGTGAGAGCGTTCAGAGATTTCAGTTTGGGCTTTTTGGTTGCAGCTGTAGAAGAGGTGCTTTGAACATCGTCACTGGAGAGAGCAGTCGCATCTTCAGACACTTGAGAGCAGATAATAGATTCTTGTACTTGTTCAAGGGTCTCGGGAATTTCATAGCTCTCAAATAAGCTTTTAATAGAGTCTCCAAGTTCAGCAAGGTCATGCCTCTGCACATATGATTTCAGCTCATCACGCACTCGCTGCAGAGGCTGAACAAGAACACAAAGATCAGGAAACTGTTGGTACATGGATAAGGAAACAGATTATCAAGCAGAGATAAACTAAACAGAATGTTGCATTCCCTGGTCTGCTAGTATCTATGATCAATTCACTGCTTTATAAAATGAAATTTTAAACACAACCATTGTAATAATTCTCATCAATTTCCCTCTTAAAGTACCACTTGTCGACAATATTTGTAAAATGTCACTGTTAATTCTTTTACCATCACAAGAGTAGATGTGACCTACTAAAGTAAACCTATTAGCATTTCCCATACAACAATGAGCAAAGCATAATAAAACAGGAAGATAAATACCTCACATCCTGCCTCTAGAGCTAGTTTGAAGAAGCCAAGTGAAATAGAATGTTTGGCGGCAGACTCGGAGAGCTTAATTTGTGATAGCCAATATGATGCTGATGACAGAATGTTGAATTTCTTACGTACAGATGACCTCGACACATCAGATAACGGAGTCTCACATCTTTCCTGTCTGTTGGCCATTCGCCTTGACTTGGCTTCTGAAATTGGAGTAATGTTGGTGGCAGATTTGTGCCTAGGGCTCACACTCGACTTTGCAGGAATTGACAGCCTTCTAGGGGGCTTGGCAGTTTTCTGCTTGTCCTTTGCAGAGAGCTCAAGAACACTGACGCTTTTACTCATACTGGAAGTCCTCCCTCTGAAAAAGACATGTGTGTAAACCCAATGAGAGAAATATGGAGGCACAACAAAGACATACAAAGATTACTTTTAACAGAAGTCCCAACATGAACGCATTAATATAATACACATTGGCTCACAATGCAATTGAAATTCAAAATACAAGCAGAATCCTCATTATGTACTTATCAAACTTAACGTCTCATTTGCATTGTATATAAAGGTAAAAACTTAAACTACCCCAAATTCCATGATGCTGAAAAATAGTTAGCGCACTAAAATTATAATCAAGTTTAGACCAGGATTTAATTAGCATTTACTCTACTGTATGTCAAGATATTAATGGGAAAGTTCTTAAATTTAGCTACTTCATATTTTTTGAACTATGTATATCCTATGTTGCTTTGAGACATACAGACGTGTAAGACACTTGGATACTTCGAATAGATTTGGGATTTTTTTCATAAAATAATCCAGCTTCGGACTGATGTCTGATGTGTATACGAGTCCATGTCCTACTAATATGGAGTATTTGAATATACCGTACATATTTCATAAAATTGTGATGTTTGATGTTTCAGCTCCATTCACTCGCCAAAATGATATTTAGCTTAAACACTCAAATACTATTCAAGATTCAGGAGTATGCAACATAGGACATTAAACACATATTAGTATTTTTCAACCAAGTTGTACATACCAACAATTTTTCACGTAATTAATTAGAGGTAAAACCATTAGACTATTTCCTAAAGATTAACTGGACATTACATTATTACAAGAAACTCTGATAAATGACAGCCAAATTGCCAGTCATTACACAACTAAACTAACTCGAAGAATAATTGACTAATTCTCCTCGATTAACTCCACCTATAACACTTTACAAGTTATGACTCTAAATTTAAAAGGAAAGAAAATAGTAACACTTTCAACGTGACATCCAAATCCAGAAGTGTTTGACAGCACAACAATCAAACTATCATCCAACATATCACAAAGAATCAGATAAAAGAAATTTGATCAGTTGAATCCAAATTATCAAAATCATGTCAAATTCAATAATGGCGGAGCAGAAACAAGTAATTAAACTCAAGCATAAACTATTTTTTTTGAAATAAAAGGCCAACACTAATAATTGATGCCACTTAATTAGAGGGCTTTATGCAGTCACACGCTTGATGCCAAACCACTTCTAGACTTGAAACTCGTGATGACATATCAAAGAGAAACAGAGAAACAAATTACGAAGGAAAAAACATAATTCAAGTAAGAAATAGACAGAAATAGAAAGAATTAACACCTTTTGGAAGCAGCAGAGGAAGAATTATTAGGAATTTCAGGAGATTTGTTATTTTGATCCTTCACTTTAGAAGCAGAACGCAGCGGATACCTAAGTTTTGATTTTCCTTTTCACAAAATTCAAAAATCAAATCAAACCATAATCAGTTACACAATCCAGAAACTACATGCAAAAATGAAAAATTGGATGAATCAAAACACTGGAAAGTGAATCAAAAAAACAAAAAGAATTTTACCAGCAATTACAGATGTAGAAGCAGAAGATTGTTGATTCTTCAAAGGTTCCTCCATTGTCAGTTATGGAAGTTTTATAGAGAGAAGTATCGTAGAGAGAGTATGGAAAGTAGAGAAAATTGAGGGTTAATATGATCAATGGAGAGAAACCACCAGACTTTATTATCTGAGTTGAGCGGGAAAATTAGAGTGATTTTTATTTATTATTAATTTGAAAAATCTTAAACGTTGTAAATAATAAAAGAATAATTGTGCTTTTTTTGACGTGTCGTTTTTCTATTGGATAAAATGATGAAAAAAATGAATAGGTTGAGTGATGATGAAACTAAACGGTTAGATTCTGGCGGGACCCTTTTCTTTTTTTCTTCAAATATGTTGGAGACGCTCCTATTTTCTTTATTTTTCTTTTATTAGATTTGAAATTTCAAAATTTAAATGATGGTCAAATTAGGGAGTATTGGTCATTATCTATGGACATATTACGTGCAATTCGTTTTGTACTATAAATTTGTCCTACAATAGACGGATTTATATATTTAATTTATTTTTTTGTCATTGATTATTCTGAGAATGTAAATAATCATTTTCAAATTATAAGTGATGACTTTAATACTAAAAATTAATCAATTTAAAATTATAAATGATCACATTGTGAATTGTGATGATGAAAGTATATATTGGGCCGACCTGGATACGGTCTTACTATGAAATCGTCTTATTTGAGAATTTTTGTATTACGTGAGACTAAAATACGTCCATGGCCCAATTGGAATAGAATACTCACATTTTTTTGTTATTGGGTAGGCTGAGAGAAGAAAAAGACTCGATGAAAACCTAATGAATTTTATTTTTTTGAAAGTTTATAAGTATAATTGAAAAACCTCTAGATTTACTTTTTGTTTTCGAGAATGCAATGAAATAGCCCATCGTCTAGCCCATTGGGCCTCTAGGACTATTTGTAATAATGTTTGGACTAAGTCTTGTCCTTCATGGATTAGCGATCTTGTAATTTCGAATGCTTCTCCTTAATAAATTCGAGGTATTTTTCAAAAAAATATGTAAAAAAAATGACTAGATTCTCAAAATATTTTTTTTATTGCTAATTGTCATAAGATTTGCATCATTTCATTGGTATCAACCAATTATTTGTTATCCAACATCTCCATGCATGACAATTTGCTAAAAACATTGATAACTAAATAAAGTCAACACAACTAAATGGTCAAACAATCTAACAAATAGCCAATTGTTGGGTTTTTTCATTTAGTTACTCTCTTGAGAGACCGTCTTTTCTAAAGACGGCTTTTAAAAGCCAAACCCACTTTCCTTTTTTAGTAAATATAGTTTTTTTTCCTAAATTTAAACATTGGGTTGGCCCAATCTTGAGACGTCTTTTGTAAAGACGGTCTCAAGTAAGAATTTGTGTTTTCCATATAAAGGACAAGGTATACAATCAGAATCAAATTAGCAAGATAAAACAACATCATCATCATCATACTCTAATGTATCAGGCCCGTCCAAAAAAAAACTATGATAGGGTCTGGGGAGAGAAGGAAGGTGGCAACTCATATCCATAAAGAAAAGCGCGGCCAAAGAGTCTCTCAGCTCGAGAAAAAATAAGAGAAGTTCCTGCAATGAATATGACAGAGATCCATGTAGTTGCACTTTCAGCGCCGAACAAATTAAGTTTTGTTAATGTTACTTATTAACATATAAACTACAAATACCACTAATGTCAATCCTTTTGTGCACAACTTTGTTTCCCAATGTTAAAGAATCATGCAAGAGCTAGTTCTTTTACATGGTATCAGAAGCCAGCATGACAAGAGCTCACAGGTTCAAATCTAATCTGTTTGTTCAGTACAGACATAAGTAAAGAGAATCTAAAAGATAGATAAATGTAATATGCCATACATGCTTGCACCTAACCAGCAAAAAATAGACATGAGAAAAAGATTGTTTCCATTTTAGAAAATCTTATCACGCCTTTTAGTCCCAAGATGCAAATTGTTGTGAACCAAATAGAAGTTGATAAATCTTTGCATCTATCATGCACTTCTTGCTCACCTACTTTTGTCCAAGATTTAATCTAATATTTCCATTTATAAGTACATATCCTGATCAATCTTGAATTTGTCTCTTAGAGCACCAACTATCAATAACATCATTTGTCATTCTTGTCATGATGTTGAAAAATGGTGGGAATGGTGCTTCAAGCAATCAGCTTTATCGCAACGCGACTCCAGGAAAGGCGACAGTGCTTGCTATCGGCAAGGCCTTTCCTAAGCAACTCATTCCCCAGGCACATTTGGTGGAAGGCTTCATCCGAGACACCAATTGCCATGATCAGGTCATTAAGGAGAAATTAGAGCGATTATGTAAGTAAAACGGGTTATTAATTCATGTGTGTTCCTGCATTCCTTACATACGTGAATTGTAGATGATTTTCGCTAGTAAGGGTCAATTGGAAAAAGAATCTCTATTATCACTAATAAAAGTAAGATTACACAAATTTAAAACCCCTAACCTCAGCTTAGATGGGAGTCACTTAATGGCATTGGGGTAATGTGATATTGTATATAAGTAAAACTTCAAGATGTTCAAAAAGTTGTTCATTCTTATTAGATTTTTTCAGATGAACGCAAAAAAGAACAACTTGACCTTTGCCCTAGGTGAACAAATTTTCTAAGAGGAACCCCTTAAGTAAGAGAAACAACCTAGTCAGTTTCACATGATTTGTTAATCTGCTCGCAAATCACGAATCAAAAAAAAAAGCAAATTATAGTCTGTTTTCAGGGCAAATTTGAGCGAATCACGAATTCAAAAAGCGAATTATATTACATTCAACCTAGCCAAGCTGTCACACAATCATTTGTCCTTCAATTTCTACACACTCTTAAAAGCGATGGTTTCATGGTCATCCTAGTGGAATGACCCATGTACCTCCACCCGTTTGGTAGATTGTCATAAACGAATGTAATAGAAATGAAAAATTAGTGTAATTTTAGTTGAAAAATCTCTTGTCTACCTTGATAGTCATGCTTGTCCAACTCCAATCATCTCATTTTCTTCATAAAATTCATTCCAATGCATTACCATTAGGAGATGTGATATTAGGTGGTAATGGAAATTTATATACAAAAAAAACTTTTTTGTAATCAAAGTTTCATCACCATGGAAATGAAATAGATCTTTTAATAAAATTTTACACTATAAATCATTCCCATTACCACCATTTAGTACCACTAACCAAACGGACCGTTAGTGTATTAAAGTAATCGTTTATGATTCTAATGTTATCAATTCCAAAAAGTAGGCTAATTATATGAGTCCATCTCATGGTGACACAGTTCTTTTGATAACCCCTTTTTGTTTGTTTATTTGATTAGGCAAAACCACAACAGTTAAGACAAGATACACAGTAATGTCAAGGGAAATTCTGAACGAGTACCCAGAACTAGCAACCGAAGGATCACCAACAATCAGGCAAAGGCTAGAAATAGCAAACCCAGCAGTAGTAGAAATGGCCCTAGAAGCTAGCAATTCCTGCATACAACAATGGGGCAGATCAGCCCAAGACATAACCCACATTGTCTACGTTTCCTCTAGCGAAATCAGACTTCCTGGTGGTGACTTATACCTCGCCACAAAACTCGGGCTTAAGCCCGATGTGGGTCGGGTCATGCTCTACTTTTTGGGCTGTTATGGTGGTGTAACGGGCCTAAGAGTCGCCAAAGACATAGCAGAGAACAACCCAGGAAGCAGAGTACTCTTAACTACTTCCGAAACCACCATTTTGGGTTTCCGTCCCCCTAGCAAAGACCGCCCTTACGACCTTGTAGGGGCGGCCCTTTTTGGGGACGGAGCGGCTGCTGTGATCATCGGGTCAGACCCGGATTTGACCCGTGAAAGCCCGTTTATGGAGCTCAATTATGCAGTCCAACAATTCTTGCCTGGGACCCACAATGTGATTGATGGGTGTCTTACTGAAGAGGGCATTAATTTTAAGCTTGGTAGGGATTTACCCATCAAAATTGAGGATAATATTGAAGATTTTTGCAAGAAACTTATGAGTAAGGCTGGTATAAAGGAGTATAATGAGTTGTTTTGGGCTGTTCATCCTGGTGGGCCAGCTATTCTTAACAAAATTGAGACTACCCTTAAGTTAGAGGGACATAAGTTGGATTGTAGTAGAAGGGCATTAATGGATTATGGGAATGTTAGTAGTAACACTATTTTTTATGTGATGGAATATATGAGAGATGAGTTTAAGAGCAAAGAAGGGGGAGGAGAAGAATGGGGACTTGGGTTAGCTTTCGGGCCCGGAATTACTTTCGAAGGTATTCTTCTTCGTAGCCTATAAAAACGCGTTTTATACATGGGTTGAATAGCCTAATAATACAGATTATAGGATATGAACTGCTTGTTTTATATTTTGTATTCGCGAAAAATAATAATCTCGTGGTTGGATTGTAAGAGCTAAGATGGCTCATAGTGTTCTATTAAGCGTTGCTAATTGTGTTGTTTTTCTTTGTTTGGAATTTCTTATGTCAAACCAAAAAGAATTGTTTGTAGGAGGGTTTACTTCCTTGTTAAATTTGCTTCAAGCATAATCTTGTTAAATTTACCATGATGTATTGGGAAAAAAGTGCTTGTCTTAGGAAATAGTTTCAAAAGTTGGCTATAATGTGATTTTTTTATATAATTTTGCTTATATATTTCAAATTTTCACACTGATTAGAGTCTGAGAATAGCTAGCTCATATGAAAACTATCAGAGCTAGTTAAATGCTACTAAATTGAGAGGATTACAAGAGCAAATGTTGAATGAGCCTGTGGACGATATAATTATTGTTGTCCTATGGATAAATGGAATAAAGACTTGGGTAAGTAGGATATCTTTCGGGGTATTTGATTAAAAATCATATTAATAAATTAAACTATATAGTGCATAACATAGGAGAATGATGTCTAAAGTCAGTTCAGCACACATCTAGAGATAAATATTCGACTCACCCTATACTAACTAGTACGTGTCCCAAATTCACGCCTCCTGATATGGAAATGTGATTGATAATTACATTAATGAGAAGCTTTGAATGTATGAAATTGCTAAGATATTCTAGACAATTACATTTTTAATTGCACCATGACCATAAAACAACCTTTTCAAGCTTTTTTACAAACATTAAGTAGAAAATGAGTGACAAAAATGAATAGAGATATCTAATGCTTCATAATTTCCAACAATTTTGTCAAAGAAAATGTTGAAGTCAAATTGCATAGCACAAGGTGTAATGTTATTAAAATATAGCTTTAAACACAAAAAAAAAATGTTGCATAGGAGTGAATAAGTTATTGTATGATTGGTGCAATTTTCCATAGTTGAGTGGTAGGCATACAAGTCAATGTTGGTTATCTCTTGCAGCTTTTCAATATATTTTTGAGTGCATTACAATTGCCCATAAGTTTATGCTCATTAATTATAATAACTTTTTACCCATTAATTTGAGTGGGGATCCATGGACTCTTTGAATGTAAAGCTAGTAGGGTGTATTTGATAATTGACTTTATTGTGGTTTTTCTGTAATAAAATTAATTTTTAGTGATGTTAGTAGCTTTTATCTTTAATCTCACTATAAAGTGATTTATTGACACTTTATTTGTCCTTTAGTGACATATGTAATGTCAATAATTCACTATAGCCTATAGTCACATTTATGATAAATGTCACCAGATCTAATGTCGCGAAAATTTTAATATGAACTTTCATCATGTTGCTAAAGAGTTTAATAATATATCACTAAAATCATTATATATTCCATTAGAAATTTAAAATAGTGACATTTGAATTGGATATCACCAAATATGAAAATATATTATTATGTTCAGGGCCGTTTCTGACCATAGACAAAGTAGGCATTTGTCTAGGGCCCAAAGTTGAGAGGGGCCTTAAAAATTAGAAAATGTTAGTTAATGGAAGTACACACTTAAAAATTTGTAATTTATGAGTAGTTCATTTATCATTTAAGAATTATATAATACATCTATATTTTATATGCTAATTATAATATACTAGTATACAAACTCGTGCATTGCACGAAGTTTGCTAGTATAGAAATACCTATAAATAAATTTTTTTAAGAAATATACAATTGCATATTGTACTGAAAATGATTTGATCCCACAATCACATTTTAACTGTAAGAATGATTTCAGTTGGTAAAATTATGTAAAATCGTCCTTTGCAATTTTTTTATTCTTTTATAATATTGTATATTTGTATGATTATATTTAATAAAATCTTTTTGAAAACTTACCTTTGATACTTAAAATTATAATTAATACAAAACTCTGTAAACTCGCCATGTGGAATTTTACAGTTCTTTTATAGTATTGTATGATGATATGATATGATGATATGATGATATGATATGAAGTATTGTATGATAGGATCTATCTTTATTATTTTTCCAAACACCCATTTAAATTCAAAAATCGGCCCTTTATAAAGAAGCTCTACTTCTTTTAGCTTGCCTATGGCCCATATAATACCATGAACGACATTGATTATGTTAGTGTAATTTCCACCGTATCGAAATCCCGAGTTAATAGTCAACATGACTACATGAGTATAGTGTTGTATTTATGACTCTATGAGCTCCCTAATTTCAATGATGATTTCCAACCTAAAATCATCACTACATAATTAATAGCTGTAATGGTTGATAACACCATTTGCACGTAACTCATACCATTTAAATCACATTTAAATCAAGATGTGCAAATTACTATAAAAAGGATTTTTTTTTGTCATTATGTATATAAAAAAAATACTATCTCCTCCGTTTTTTAGTTGCACCATTATATTTGCATTTTGTACACTATTCATCATTTGATAGTGTTTTATATAGTGCGGCTATTAAATGAGAAAAAAAAAGTCATGTGGGATCTTGTTTTATTCGTCTCGTCGGATACTTTCATAATATCAAATTTTTATAATTTTTGAGTATAATTCTAGATATAAGCAATCTGACAAATGCATTGAACTGCGTAAAAATGTGTTTCGATGCATACAAGTAAAAAAAACGGAGGAAGTATATTACTACAATAACTTTTCTCTGTATATAGTGATTTTTATTGTTTAGTGTTTTTAGTTCGATTTGCCTGTAAACTTTTTTATCTTAATGAAATCAAGAGTATATGATGATAATTCTTATCCTTCTTATTTTAAATAATATTTTTTATTGAATCCCACCCATATATAATAGTAGTGGCGTAGCCACATTGGGTCACCCGAGGTCATGTGACCCTAGGCGTTTTTTTAAAAAAAATATTTAACGTAGACTTTTCTATTGGTAAGAGTAAAAGTGTAAAATTAATACTGAAGTCTTTTGATGATAAATACTCGATCATTTTAGTAATTTTGTCCTATTTATTTATTTTATTACATATTTTTAATTAGGTTAGTTAATTTAATTTGTTCAATTTCTTTTTGTGGTATGGTGTATTTAAAATTTTAGCAAATAAGAGTAAAATAGTTGTTAATTTTGCAAATAAAACTCTGCCGAAATTCCGTCCACTAGTTGGTGCCTCCTGGAACTCCGGCCCTGGATCTGCCACCGTATAATAGCACCTACATCCCCTTGAATTTGCTTTGTTTATTCTCTTAATATTAGAGCGTTTAAGTATTTTTGATGCAAATTTTAAGAAATATATAGATCACAAGACTTGATTTATGAAACTATTTAGATCATCATGTATTTATTCATTGAATTAGAGTATTCATTCAATTTAGCCTGATAGAATATATAACATTTTGTAGAGCTTCGGTCAATATACAATTTAATTTTTTTATTTAGATAGTTCCTTAATTAATATATATGGTTGGTATCAGAACAGATCTTGTAAGCTCAAATAACTCTTGTGTAAGTAGACATGATTTATCGAGAAGTTATCAACTAAAAAAAATTCAATCCTATTTTAGACACAAAAAGAAGCTCCATTTTATTATATGATTCTTTAGCCTTTGCTTAACAACGAGAAATTTATCTAACTTGCAAAACTAGAACTTAACTCCCATTAGCATCTAGCTATCTAGTAACATAATCCTACGGCCAAAATTAATTAAAGACTATTAACTTGGAAACTAAGGAGCATGATTTTTTTTTTTTTTAAAAAAAAAAGAAAAAAAAGGACAATAAAAAATTTAAAAAAAAAAAAAAACAAGAAAAGTAGACACAAATAGATAAAATTATTATTGCATAAGTAAATTTCTAATAAGTGCAGCTTGATTAGTATCAGTAGTTTCTAACAGCTGAGACAATCTTTCACTCAAGTCATCTGCTTCCTTATGCAAACGTCTTATGCAATTACAAGTCTCTTGCAATACTGTTGCTGCTGACACCTGCATAATATTAACATAACAATTATTATATTATAAACTGCGCGCAGTGTCAGTTCTGACAATTTTTATGCCCTAGGTGAAACATAAAAAAAAATCCCTAATATAAGTAAATTTTTGGTTATTACTTTTCTCTAACTATTTCAATATTTATGCGCTTAATTGGAAAATCTAATGCCGCAAGTTCGATCCTTGCTAGAAGCTAGTCATGCAAATACTAATTTTTAGTTATAAAAATTAACTTCATTTGGGCCTCTTCATGATTTGGGCTCTAAGTTGTTGCACCTCAAAACTAACCTCATAAACGGCCCTGATAGAAAGATATGTGCCTTTAAAATTTACAACATATTACAAAAACCTCAATCTTCAACTTAATTAAGTTTTTAGTAGAGTTGGTTTCTTGACATGGTATATATCAGAAGCCAAATCCTGTGCTGCATCGTCCACGCACACTTCTAGTCTAAAAGGTTCTCGTATGAGAGATCATTTTTAAATATATAATATTTCATAAGGCACAACTACAAGTTTAAGTTTTTCGTTATCTATATTAGAAATTAGTAATAGAATTAATTAAATGCCTAGATATTCACAGAGAATATTTTTTATAAACAATTTATTAAGATGCTAAATTACTTATATAACTTTTTTTTCTCCTTAAACAAAGGGCTCTCTAATTTCTATGGAGTGGTCTAGTATGACCGGAGACTATTGCATGCCCTACCCCTAAATGAACCTAATTATCAAATATATATTATAAAAAACTAAATAAAATTAAATTACAAAATGCAATCATGCAAATATTTGAACTGATTTCTTTTCTAATGTCTAAATGAATTGTCTAATATAAACTATAAAACAGAAATTAGGTTAAGTAATTAACAACATTCATATTGTTTTTTTTTTATGAAAAAATTGTTTAGCTATTTTAATTGATTAATCCAAGCTAAGAAAGTATTTAATTAAAGAGAACACATTCATTATTTATAAAATGGCTTATATATATTTTGAAATATATAAGTATCTCAAAAATCATGTCTTATTTCAGTTGAAGAGCAGTTATACTATTTTTCCTTTAATTTCCTTAATTCATTCCGAAAAATCATATCATATACTTAATAAAAAATAATATATATCTAATGAAAACCCATTATTTAATCAAATATAGTTTTGGTTGAGAATTGTTTTAAGGCTTGACTACACTATTATCATTGTTTTTTTAACATATTAAAGTGATTAGTGAACACAAGAAGAGGGTATTGTGCATAAAAATGACAAACATATTTGAATTATAGTCTATGCTTTTAAGCTTTTTATTATTTAGCTAAGTCAAAAATTGCTTTCACGTTTTTAGTTTAAAAAATGTGATTATGCCGACATCAATCTCAAGAATTTAGTTTCTTTTAAATTAATAGATTCCAACACAAATTAAAACCATTGCTAATTACCATTCACTAGATTAGTGTTATTTTTCAAAGTTTACATACTAGTGTTTAATAATATTATTTTACAAACTCATTTAGAAAATATTATTGAAAACAATCTAACATTTTATGAATAACCAAACTCATTGATTATTTTCTTATAATCTTATCTTTAATATGTATTAGCTCTCAGCAAACTTTGTGTGAGGTTGACTGGTTGAGGTGCGATTTCATATCACTTGGTATATTTAGAGCAAATATATAATAGGAGTAATAAATTATTAAACATTAATTCAAAAGTAAAATTATTCACAGTAAACAAATTAATAACTTTTTGCTCGAAAAAGTGAAATTTTGCAAAATAGTAAAAAAAAAAAAAGAAAGTGTAAATATCAACTGAGTATTACTAATTAATTATGTGATCTCTAAGAAAAAGATAAAAAAGAGTATATATCAAAAAGGTGAATACTTCTTTGTGTTAAATAAACTTAAACTTCAAAAGTTAGATCTACTTTTATTCAACAATTAATATTATAATCAAATAAAAAATCATTGAGAAGTAAACAAATCATACTCGTACATCAAATTAAGACTTAAATTCAAGATAAGATCTATTCTAATAATAAATAGGTAAATTATGATATCTTACAATACTGTGGCCATTTTAGCCATTAACTTTAACTTTTAGTTTAGTTAGTTTCTTGATTGCTGTTATAATTATCAATGTAAACTAACAAGTTGTTAGAATACAGTTTATTTAAATTTATACTTCTTATCCTAAAATATGTTATATATTTTATCAGATTGATTAAAATAAATTAATAATTAAAATAGAAAATATTATTGAAGAAAAATGCATGCATTTAAAAAGGAAATGAGAGGAAATAATGACCTTATGATCAGGGCGACGAGTGTGATGAAGCTCAGGAAGAAGCTGTTGCAACTTACAAACAAGATCTTGAATTTGATCATCTGAAATTCTGGAACCTCCAGATTGCCTTGACCGTGACCTTCTGCTAGACATTATAATATATACTTCTATATATATATATTTTTATTTAACTTAATTAGGTTTTATACTATATATATATATAATATATCAAATGAAATTTATGTTATGTAAATATGTTTCTAATTATTATATATATGGGTTTATCAAATAATAAAATTGGTACCAACAACAAAAATTTGGAGACAAAGTATGGAGGAGAAATATGAGATAAGTGATGGAGCTTGAAATATTAGAAGATTAATTTACAATAATAATAATTTTTTTTGGTTATTGGGAGGTGAATAGAGAGATAGTGTGAAGAAGACAATTGCATGGGAGAAATAAGTGGGAGAGAGTTTGCTGGTATTTAAATAGGGTTTTGTTAGGGTTAAAACGGACATAAAAGAATCGGGTTTTGTCTCACTTTGTTAAAATTATTATTTTTTTCAGATAATTAAGATGTTGAGTTTGATTCTCATCTAGACCCATTTTCTCGGTCTACTTAAATTAAAAAACTAATTCTTTATTGATGTCGTCTCATTGTAAGACGATTTTAATAGGGTCAGCCCAAACTACGCAAAAAGAATTGCTTCTTGTATAAGTGTCATTTAGATTTTATTGTTTTTAATATTTTTTATTGATAAATTGTCGTCTATCTTCTCTCCCTAGACCCTGACCATAATTTGTCTATAAGTGGAATACATTGGATATGATGATGATGATGATATATTAATGGACTGCTAGTATAAGTCTTTTTTACTGTGAGACGGTCTTATACAAAACTTGTTAAAAAAAACAGACAAAAAGAGGGAGGAATTCAAGAGTCTAGAGATACTCCATTAACTTAACTGCAGGGATGGAATCCCTTCACCTTGTGTTCCAAACTTGGGGGCTTCCATCTAAGGAGTGATAGTGGACTTTAGGACTTTTTTTATTTATTTTTAAATATAATACACTCTTTTGTTTCTAATTATTTGTTGAACTCTCCCTACATTGTGATCTCATATTGAAAATTAGAGAGTCTTGACGAGTTTGAAATGATCAGTGGCGATTTTGTTTTATAAATAATTATTATTTTAGTGAGTTTAAAAAGAGTGGCGTTCTTATTAATATTTGGACCAATTCAATATTTGGAAATGAATTTCAAATTGCCAAACATACCAAGGTTTAATTTTATTATCATTGAGAAAACCTCAATTGATAAAAGTATTTTTTTTTATTGTTCTTACGGGAAATTTGACATACTTCTTCTGTTTTATTAATTGCTATATTTATTATTTTGAATTATTCTCTTACTTAGATCATACACTTTGAAATTTACTATTTTGTATAAATAATCAATATTTATATCATTTATAAATTTAATTAGTTTATTTTTACCACAAATTTTGCCAACAATTGAAAGATTAAAAGTTTTACAAATAGTAATTTCAAGGAAACATCAAGTACATTAAAATGCTATTGCTTGAGGTGAGCCAGCTCTTTTTAAGTGTTATTAGTCCTGTCTCATTCAATACCATGCTTATTTAATAGGGGATGTACGTTTTTCACTTAATAAATTAACATATTCTAGGTGCTGTAGCATGTTTAATTATTATTATTATTGATTATAAAAAGTACTTCATATAAGATACGTACTCGGGGATCACATATGAAAAATAATAATTACCTTTTGTAGTAAGTATATAGAAAAAATTTTGAAAAAGATTTTCAGAAATTTTGACAGTTTTGTTTGTAAAATGAACAAATAATTTTTTTAATTCCTCCAAAAATGACATGTACAAACACATCTACTACAATATAACTTGCTTTAATTTTAGTGGGATATATTTAGCGATATTTAATTTTTTTTTTTACCTGTGGGCGCATGCCTTCCTGTGCTCCTGTCTATATACGCCCATAATAGTAAGAGTATATATAGTTATATAACCATACTTCCTCTATTTTATGGGGTTTACATTTTAGTAGGATTCTTAGTTTTTTTTTTTATTTATGTCATAATTAAATGATAACTCAACACGCTTTTTAAATTTTAATTAATACAAATACAATAAAGTATCTTTCATTTTTTTTTTTTTTGAAAAACAACGACTTATCTTCCATTTCTTTCTCGGTTTTCTTGATTCAGCCGGTCTCTTGAGAGACCGTCTCTCAAGCCCAACTCATTAAACCTAGTTTTTACTCTTACTCTACATTTTTTTTGGGGCCGATCCAATTAGAGATGGTCTCTCAAAAAGACCGTCTCTCACAAGAATTTGTGTTCTTGATGTTGAACATTTAGTGCATAATAATCCTGTATATAATAATCATCAAGTACTACTAAGGTAGTGGGACCAATCGTATCGATTTATTAGTCCGTATACATCGCTAAAGCTACTAAAAGTAGTGGGACAAAACGTATTATTATACGAGGTCCGTTAGGCATTAAAGTGAATTATAAAACAAAGGAAAAGGGGGACCTAGGCAGAAGCTTTTAGCCGACTCGGCGGTTCCCCCAAAAGAGCCATAGCCGAGTCGGCGTTTGGTCTCTGGAAAAATGGGTTTTGGTCAGTGACCAAACGCCGAGTCGGCGGTCCCCTATATGGACCCATCGCCGACTCGGCGGTCAGGGTTCCATATGACCGTTGCTTTTCTTCCCGTTTTTCATGCGTTTAATGCCTAGGATACTCCTTAATCTTCTTGATTTCTGGTGTAATTAGGGTGTATTAAGGATAATAATGCTATGGAATAATGGCATTAAGTTCTATGATCATCAATATGATCATTATGGTGATGATTATGTTCATGAGCTCTCTTCATACTCTTTGAGTATAAATAGGAGGCTTGAGTGCTTGTATTCCTTGCACCAAAATCTGAATTCCTTTCCTCTATACTTCTCATTTGTTTTAAGCTTGATCAAGAGAGTAATTAACTTTTGCTCAAGTGATACAATTCTCATAATTTCTATAAACACGTTGTTATTACGTTACACTACCTAAGTACTAAGGTGGTGTAAGAGTTGTTTGTATCTCGTTGTGGATTTCCAATTGCAAACCCAAGTACCTTTGTGGGGGAAATATCACAAAAGGAAAGTGATCACACGCCTACAACTTGTATCAAGTTTCCGGGTAACATTCGGTGTTACAAACTTATCTTCACTTTCTTTTGTGTTGTAATTTCGAGTTGTAATTTCATTTTTGTCATCTTAAGGGGTTTGAAAACAAATTCCCGTTTGTAATTTGTTTACATTATATACCTTTTGTAATAATCTTTTGTGATACCTTCACCGATGGCATCAATGAAGGACTTTACATCTAACTTTGCTAAGTTAGAAAAGTTTGTCGGCGTCGACTTTAGACGTTGGCAAAAGAAAATGATGTTCATGCTCACTACTCTCAATGTGGCTTATGTCATAAGCTCACCAAAACCAGAGGTTGCTAAGTCGGATGATCCGGAAACGGTGATTCCGGAAACGGAGATTCTTGAACAAAATCGAAAACGCTCTAAGTGGGAGAATGATGATTTTATTTGCCGGGGACACATCCTCAATGGAATGCAAGATGCATTATTTGATATCTACCAATACCATGAGTCCGCTAAGGAGTTATGGGATGCTCTTGAAAACAAGTACATGGCGGAGGATGCTAGCTCCAAAAAGTTCCTTGTAAGTAATTTTAATTCCTATAAAATGGTAGAAGATCGCCCTATAATTGATCAATTTCATGAGTTGCAAAGAATGCATGCTAACCTAAAATTGCATAAAATTGAGATTGATGAAGTGTTCTTGGTATCTAGCATAATAGACAAATTGCCTCCTTCTTGGAGGGATGTTAGACATGCTTTAAAGCATAAAAGGGAGGAGATTACACTCTCCGACCTTGGGCAACATATAATTGTTGAGTCTAGCATTCGGTTACAAGAAAACCGGAAGGATGATAATCCTAATGTACCTACTATTAATATGGTTGGGGAAGGGAAACCACAATCCCGTCCCGGAGATAAAAGGAAGAGGAATGACTCTTCAAAGGGGAAAGCTACTAATCCCAATGCCGAAAAGGTATGTTGGGAATGTGGTAAGCCCGGGCACCGAAGGAAAAATTGCTTCGTCTTGAAGAACAAGCAAAAGAAATCCAAGGGGAATGGTCAAGCTTCTACAAGCAAGGGACCATCCACTCAAGGTAATCTTGCAACTTTTGTTGAAAATTCTAATATGAGTTTTTCTACTATGAATACTAATATTAGTGGTTTGCAGGATGATACTTTGGCTTGGTGGATCGATTCGGGGGCATCGAGACATGTTTGTAATTCTACACAATGGTTCAAAACCTTTAACAAGGTTGTTGATGGGGAGCATCTCTACATGGGAAACAATGCACCTATCAAGGTCCAAGGCAAAGGACAAGTTGAATTATTGTTTACTTCGGGGAATCTTTTAGTTTTAAGAGATGTGTATTTCACACCCGAAATAGGTAGAAATTTAGTCTCGGGTCCTATTTTGAATCGATTAGGCTACAAACTCGTATTTGAAGCCGATAGGTGCATTATCTCTAAGAATAATTTGTTTATTGGTAGGGCTTATCTTTGTAATAGTTTATTTAAACTTTCTTTGGATATGAATAAAAATGCAATATGTAATGTTTTTAATGATAATGAAAAGGATGATTTGCATTATTTGTGGCATGTTAGACTAGGACATGTTAACTTTGATAAAATTTCTTTTATGTCTAAACATGAGTTAATTCCTATGTGTAATAAAATGTCTAAAAATTGCAAAACGTGCATGTTAACTAAGATCACTAGAACACCGTTTAAAAGTGTTGAAAGAAAAACCGAAATTTTGGAGTTAATCCATAGTGATCTTTGTGATTTTCATAGTACACCGTCTTTGGGAAACAAAAAGTATGTCATAACTTTTATAGATGATTTCTCAAAGTTTTGTTATGTTTATCTTTTGCATTCAAAAGATGAGGCTCTTGAACATTTTAAGATTTACAAACAAGAAGTAGAAATACAAATTGGTAGTAAACTTAAAAGGTTAAGAACCGATAAAGGAGGTGAATATTATGATCCGATTTATTTCAACTCAATGGGTATTATTCATGAAACAACCGCCGGTTATGCACCACAATCTAATGGTGTGGCGGAGAGGAAAAACCGTACTCTACAAGAGATGGTTAATTCCATGTTATCCTACTCGGGTTTGAGTGATGGATTTTGGGGTGAAGCAATGTTGACGGCTTGTCACATTCTTAACCGAGTTCCAATGAGAACGAATAAGGAAACTCCTTATGAACTTTGGTACAAAAAGAAACCAAACTTAAGTTATCTTAAGGTTTGGGGTTGTAGGGCCGTTGTAAGAGTGCCCGGCAACAAGAAAAAGAAGCTCGGTGAACGTGGGCTTGAGTGCATCTTTATAGGCTATGCTATTCATAGCAAAACCTATAGGTTCTATGTTATAGAACAAAATGACTATATATCGCTTCATTCGATTATAGAGTCGAGAGATGCCATTTTTGATGAAAATAGATTTTCATCATTGAGTAGACAAAGACATCTACAAAGTTGTACCAATGAAAGTGTTGATGATAGTCAACAAAGTTCACTTCTAGATGTTGATGAAAGTCAACAAATAGATGAACTTGATTTAGTTGATCCTATTCCTAAACGGAGTAAGAGACAACGGAAAGCGAAGAGCTTTGGACCGGATTTCCAAGTATACTTGGTTGAAGGTGATAGAAGTGAAGTATCTTCTAGTGTTCCATATTTATATAATGTGGAAGGTGACCCATTGACTTATAGCGATGCTATGGCATCACATGATAGTGCTTTTTGGAAAGAGGCTATCGATGATGAGATGCAATCCATCATGGGAAATAACACTTGGGTGTTAGTGGATCTTCCTCCGACTTGTAAACCAATCGGTTGCAAGTGGATTTTCAGAAAGAAAATGAAAATCGACGGTACTATTGATAAATTCAAAGCCCGTTTAGTGGCTCAAGGCTTTAGACAAAAGCACGGTATCGATCATTTCGATACATATGCACCGGTTGCAAGAATAACCACTATTCGGTTATTGGTAGCGTTAGCTACGGTCTATCATCTAGAAATACATCAAATGGATGTAAAAACCGCATTTCTATATGGGGAGTTAGATGAGGAAGTTTATATGAAACAACCCGAAGGGTTTGTTTTAAAAGGACAAGAACAAAAGGTGTGTAAACTTGTCAAGTCCTTGTATGGACTTAAACAAGCACCTAAACAGTGGCATCAAAAATTTGATGAAACTATTTTGTCCTTTGGATTCAAGTTGAATCAAGCCGATAAGTGTGTGTATAGCAAGTTTGATAGCCATGGTAATGGCGTTATCATTTGTTTATACGTCGATGACATGCTTATTTTTGGAACTTGTATAACACAAGTTCAAGAGACAAAAGATTTTTTGTCTAGATCCTTTCAGATGAAGGATATGGGGGAGGCTGATGTGATCTTAGGCATTAAGATCATAAGGCAAGGGAACCGTATTAAGTTGAGTCAGGCTCACTATGTTGAGAAGATACTTAAGCGGTTTAATATGCTTGATAAAGCGCCGGTCTCTACTCCCATGGAACCGGGTATGAAGTTTGCAAAGCATACCGGTCAACCAATTTCACAATTGGAGTATTCAAAGATCATAGGATCTTTGATGTATGCTATGACGAGTACTAGGCCTGACATAGCATTTGCGGTGGGTAAACTTAGTAGATTTACTAGTAACCCAGGTCCCCATCATTGGATGGCGATAAGAAGAGTATTAAGATACTTGTTACGTACCAAGGACTTTGGTATTACTTATAGCGGAGAACCTCCTATTTTAGAAGGTTATTCTGACGCTAGTTGGATCACTAATGAAGAGGATAACTCTTCTACTAGTGGATGGGTGTTTGTTTATGGGGGAGGTGCCATTTCTTGGTCTTCTAAGAAACAAACATGTATAGCCGACTCTACGATGTCAGCTGAGTTTATTGCTTTAGCTTCAGCAGCTAGTGAAGCTGAGTGGTTGAGGAATCTCATGTTTGAGATACCTTTGTTACCTAAGCCAATCTCACCGGTGGCGATTCATGCGGATTGCATGACGGCTTTAGGTAGAGCTTATAGTCAAGTGTATAATGGTAAGTCTCGTCATATTGCTCTAAGGCATAGCCTTGTGCAAGGACTTATCGTTAACGGGGTCATAACTTTTGACTATGTGAACACTAAGTTCAATGTGGCGGATTCGTTTACGAAAGCCATGAATAGAGACTCAATTGAGAAAGCCTCAATTGAGATCGGTTTATGTCAGTAAAATCATTAGGGAAAGCCCAATTCACGCATGAGTAACATCGTGTCTGAATTCAATGTGGTAAAGTCCTCTTGGTTTTTGTTAAAGCAACTCTTGCTTGACCCATCGTTGCTTTGTACCGTGATGGAATAAGGTAGTCGTCTTGAAAGTTCTCAAGATCAAGAGTTGAAGAGCTCTTGGTGTTATATCCATGTCACGGGGATATGTTTAATACGTAATGAGAACCTACCTATATAAGTTTGAAGTGTGGCCGCTTCAAGTAGTCGAGATTGGCATAATGACTATGATAAACTTATGAATAAGATACGGACACGGCCTTATAATGTGTCAAGTTAATAACTTTGTGTTATTTGTTTTATGTGTACTACATCTTCAAGTGGTTGGATGAGTCGATTGATTCAATTCCTTATGGAAATCAACTCTGGCTCGATCACTTGTTAAGTGTGTTGTACTAGGCGTTAATTCAATCCGTAGGGATATTAGCGTTGATGCATGAAATGTATTATGAGTTTTGGTAAATGAGAAGGCTTATTATACCCAAAATGGGGGAGGATTGTTGAACATTTAGTGCATAATAATCCTGTATATAATAATCATCAAGTACTACTAAGGTAGTGGGACCAATCGTATCGATTTATTAGTCCGTATACATCGCTAAAGCTACTAAAAGTAGTGGGACAAAACGTATTATTATACGAGGTCCGTTAGGCATTAAAGTGAATTATAAAACAAAGGAAAAGGGGGACCTAGGCAGAAGCTTTTAGCCGACTCGGCGGTTCCCCCAAAAGAGCCATAGCCGAGTCGGCGTTTGGTCTCTGGAAAAATGGGTTTTGGTCAGTGACCAAACGCCGAGTCGGCGGTCCCCTATATGGACCCATCGCCGACTCGGCGGTCAGGGTTCCATATGACCGTTGCTTTTCTTCCCGTTTTTCATGCGTTTAATGCCTAGGATACTCCTTAATCTTCTTGATTTCTGGTGTAATTAGGGTGTATTAAGGATAATAATGCTATGGAATAATGGCATTAAGTTCTATGATCATCAATATGATCATTATGGTGATGATTATGTTCATGAGCTCTCTTCATACTCTTTGAGTATAAATAGGAGGCTTGAGTGCTTGTATTCCTTGCACCAAAATCTGAATTCCTTTCCTCTATACTTCTCATTTGTTTTAAGCTTGATCAAGAGAGTAATTAACTTTTGCTCAAGTGATACAATTCTCATAATTTCTATAAACACGTTGTTATTACGTTACACTACCTAAGTACTAAGGTGGTGTAAGAGTTGTTTGTATCTCGTTGTGGATTTCCAATTGCAAACCCAAGTACCTTTGTGGGGGAAATATCACAAAAGGAAAGTGATCACACGCCTACAACTTGTATCAAGTTTCCGGGTAACATTCGGTGTTACAAACTTATCTTCACTTTCTTTTGTGTTGTAATTTCGAGTTGTAATTTCATTTTTGTCATCTTAAGGGGTTTGAAAACAAATTCCCGTTTGTAATTTGTTTACATTATATACCTTTTGTAATACTTGATTTGCACAAATTAATAAAAACATACATATAAAGCATGATTAACAAACATTTACATTTAGGAGGTTTTTTTTAGCAGGACAACTTAATGACCATTCAATCACATATAGGAAGTATGATTAACAAACATATAAAAAAAACAAACATATTGTTTTGCAAATCAAAATTTTTTAAATTTAAATTTGGATCAAATTCAATTATTGTTTTTGAAGAAGTTACGTCAAAGTTGAGAATTTGAGAACGGCTATCGAAACCTTGTCATTTTAAAATTTTTCATCTATGATTTCATAATTGATATTCATAATTTGAAATGAAATATTTGTATTCAAACACTACATAATTAAATTTCCAAAGTACAGTACATGAAGTAAAAACTTTATATAAATATAGTCTACACTATTTTAGCGTAGAGACCAATCTAAAAATAATTAGTATTTTTAATGCCTTTTATTTTATTGTATTTGTCAAGTGAAAATAATTACTATTCATACACATATATTATCGTATCAATCCATACTAAAATAGCATAAATCAAATCCACGTAAAACTTTCTCCAGGTGCTCTCTTAATAGACCGTCTTTTGTAAAGGAGTCAAAAGTCCAGCTCAAAACCGTATTTAGCGTTGTAATAATATATATTTAGAAACAAATGGACTTTCGAGAGCTGTCTTTACAAATGACGGTCTCAAGTAATGACTCGCGAACTTTCTCGTATACGAATGGACAAGAAGTATATGGTCGGTTAGTAGAATTGACTGGTCTAAAGGAACGGTGGAAACACCAAGTTTTGGCATCCTCATCCTAACAAGCCAAAATCAACAACAACATGAATACTGGTGCCTCTAACCGTCTAAATACAACTTTCAAAGGGTACGTTTCGCCGACCTCCTCCTCGGTAAATATTACTTTTTTTTACACTAGGGGACATTTTTATTTGGATCATCTGATCAAGTATTTGAGGTCAGTTTAAAATTAATTTTTGCGTTCATGGTGTTTGTTACATATTTTAAAATTCATTTTGAAATTGGTTTAATGTCGAGTTTAATCACAGTGACAGAGTCAAAAAAAAAATTGATCGTTAGATCTCTTTTAAACCAAAACTCTAACGGCCCATTTGGTTAGTGATACTAAATTGCGGTAATGAGAATAATTTATAGTGAAAAATTTCATCGAAATATCCATATAATTATTCATTCCTATGACAATGAAACTTTGACAAAAAAAAAAGTTTTTTTTTTTTTTTTTTGCAAATTTTCATTACCACCTAATACCAACTCCCCTAACGGCCCGTTTGGTAGGTGATCATAAACGATGGTAATAGAAATGAAAAATTAGTGTAATTTTAGTTGAAAAATCTCTTGTCTACCTTGATGTCCATGTTCGTCCAACTCCATTCATCTCATTTTCTTCATAAAATTCATTCCAATGCATTACCATTGGGAGAGGTGGTATTAGGTGGTAATGCATTGGAATGGATTTTGTGAAGAAAATAAGGAGATTAAAGTTGGACAACCATGCCATCAAGGTCTTCATTTACATTACCAATATTTATTATCGCCTATAAAACGGACCGTGATTACTATTTACTATATTGAAGTAATATTCTTTTTGTTTGTGATTGTAAAAGTGATATCACTTCTTTTGAAATTTCATGTTGGAAATGTAAGTTTTTACTTAACAATAGTATAATTTTGTGAATGTTAATGCTTCCCGTCTCCTTCCAAAACCCCCTTCAATTACTATGTCATCTATTAACCGCCTTTTTCCTAACCTTATGACCATAAATTTGCACTTATCGGATCATGAAGGATTGTAATCTTTTTTCTTTATTATTTATTTATTTTTTTTTTTGTGGCTAAGGGAAGGAACGGTTAGAAAATGGGTAGCAAAAATAAATTTAGATTTCTCAAGAAAAATTGATATATGCGTTAATGCGTATGAACATTCAACAAATTAAAATTTTTTTTTAATACTATTTTAACCATTTAGCTTTTCCTTGCATATTAAAATCACACTCCCATTTTAAGAGCAGAACAAAGGTGTTCAAATTTAACTATAAGACGAACCTATAATTCTTAACGATTCTAATTAAGTTAACCAAGTATTATTTACATTTAAAATTTTAGCTTTTGAAATACTTTATATTGTTAGAGTATATAACATATTCTGGGGCCTCAACCATCAGCTTAAGCTTTTGGTTGAGTTGGTTCCATGACATGGTATTAGAGCCCACGTGACAAGAGGAAGCTTAAGCTTTTGGTTGAGGCCCCAGAATATGTTATATACTCTAACATATATCACTACATTTTTTAATTAACTTGAGTTGAGGGACTCTTTGACCACATCTCTTTTATAGATATGAGTTGTCGTCTTTCTTCTGTCAAGGAACCAACTCAACCAAAAGCTTAAGCTGATAGTTGAGGCCCCAAGATATCTTATATACTCTAACATACCCCCTCACACAAAAGCCCTTTGGCCTAGAAGTGTGGATGCAACACATGCTTTCCTCATACCTGGCGCTAAATATTCCATATCAAAGTAAAGCCCTAGAATATGACTATGTTATATACTCTAACATCTTCCTTTTCCAGACCGTGATCATAGTTTTTCTATAAACGGAATAAACTGGATCGGATATGATAATGATAAATTAACATGGGGATCGGTAATTGATAAATAGCAAACAAAAAAGCGATTAATCCATAAAATGCTATCAAAAAGAATTTTGTTGATTAGCCAAATTATAGCCCATGTTTCCATTAGTATCTACAGTGTTCTTCTTGCAAGCAGATCAAAGGCAGCCTACTGGCTGATCACGTGCTTATATACCATCCAATAGTTGATCAAACATAAGATTTGGTCAAATATAGAAAATTTATTTCATTTCAAAAGCTTATTTAGATTTTTAGTTGGTATTTTGTTCAGTCTCATTTATTTAGCATTATTTATATATTTAGATAATGATTTATCTAATTCTTATAATTTAGGTTATTTATACATTTTAGCTTTCTTTTGATTTCATCCATATAATTTACGCTCTATTCGTATTTTTACTAAACATCTATATTTTTCTTAGAACTATATAAATATTTTCTTGAAAAAATTACCTAAAATGATCTAACATTTTCACTATTTTCCTATGATAATCTCACATATTGAATAACATTGAATAATCTCAAATTTAGGTGGTATTTTCCTGGAGTAAGTTTAGGTAACCCGATGACCTGCAATAGTATAATTGACCAAAAAATTAATTAAATATTAATGTAAAATTAGATATAAATTTAAAAAATTTACATAAAAAATTCTGAATAATTAAATAAATCAGAATTTTTATAATTAATTTTTTGTAACATTCTTTTCGCCAATTTATTTTAATTTTATCTTTTTTTAAAAAATATTTGTCATAACAATAAGTCATTCGATTATCAGGTTTACTCTAGAAACACGCCCTCTAAAGTTGAAATTATTCATGATTAATCAATAAAATTATTGTAGGAAAATTATAAAACAGTTGAATTATTATTATTTTGAAAAAACGGTTATATTATTATAGATAATTTCAATTAATTCATTGGGACAGACTAGCAATTTCCAAATAAAACCTACCTGACTAAATCTTGTTTGCCCTCTTTCATGGAAAGGTCAGCTTGAGTCACTACTTTATCAAAAACACGTAAGATTCTTTGTTCCATTCTTATTAGGGTTAGATGATCACTTTGTGAAGGAAACATTCAACTAATTTATTGTTAATGAATTAAAATAGCCTTAACTCAAAAAAAATAAATTAAAATAGCCTTGTTTGAAAATTATGATTAATTTCATTTAAAATATAAAATTAACATAAAATTTAGTGTCTGACAAATTAAAAATACAGATTTTGATTTGAAACAATTTCACGTTTAAAAATAGTTAAAGTTGAAAATTTGATAAAGACTACTCAAATCTTGTTTCATATATAGTCGATAAAACTACATAAAATTTTAATTTCGATTATTGTTAAGAATTGAGTCTTCTTTTCATTAGAATATGTATTCTTTTCTAGGATAAAATCCTTAGTTCAATTCTCATTGTCTCCTTAATCCTCTTTTTTTTCTTTGATCAGCCCATCTTATACTATAAGAATAAATAAATAAATAATATATTGTGACTTAGCTTGCTATATTATCTTTGGACATGCATGATAGCTTACTTTTGTAACAATTTCTAGTTAAATGGTTAATTTAGTTGACTGGTTATTATTTTTTTTTCAAATCTTGTGATCAATATATCTTTCTTCTAAATTAAAGATTTAATTGTACACATAATATTTTACTATATTTTTAATAGAGTCAATTGTAAATTAGAATATGTTATATACTATTATAAAAATTTTGATATAATTTAAAAAAATCGATCTTCAGATAGACCGTCTTTTTCAAAGTTTCTCATGCCTAACCTATCTTAATTAAAGTAAAAATTAATAATGGATTCACGAAATTAGAAATGGTCTCTCAAAAGGACGGTCTTTCTCGAGAATTTGTAATTATAAAATGAAATATTGTAATACGTCATTAATGAGTAGTAGTGCATTTAAATAAGGGATTAATAAATAAAATGAGATGAGAGGCATCAGGGTTTTGGCAGCGTGCATCTCGGAGCACATGATTGAGATCAAGTAGACAGCGAAGACCGTGCTCGACATCACGAGGATTAATGAGTTTTTCAAGAAATTTTAGTGAAGATTGTGTTGCTCTTCTTAACAAAAAATATTAAACTTCATCAATATGATTATGTATAATTTATTATTAATTATGCTTCTAATGACTTATTTTAATTACATTATATTTTATATGCAATTGCAAGTGGCTCCTCTTAGTTGCTTATATAAGTACAATCTTCACTAGTCCAACATGGATATTAATAAGCTTAATATACAAATGGTTGTTTTTATCTAATAATATATAATAATTATGTCGGTGAACCGCAAAATAAACTTCAATTCTAGACTAAATTGTTGAGATCATCAAGTAATTATTATGAAATTATTGTATGATTATATTTAGTTTTGATCAGGACCCTTAAAAATTCGAAGACGAATCTGAAATGTATATATATATTCGACATTATGAATTATTCACTTGTGGATTCATTTGTTTGTGCGCTTTCCTCCTATCCTCACCTTGAGGGGTACGAGCATGATCTGTTTACTGGCGCTACCTCTTCCCCTCGAACGACAATATCCTTAATGACCATGACCAACCTTGGATAGTGAGTTATTCAAACCACGACCATATGAAATAACACTAATGACTAGTCTCACTGTCACTATAAAATTAAAAAAAAAATGACGACAAGAGGTTTTATACTAAGAATTATTTTGCTATATTTGAGTTTTTTACTAAACTAAAAAAGAAAAGTTACCGAAGTAAAAAAAGTGGAAGTATTAGTCATGCGAGCATGCAGACTCCAATCTTTTTGCAAGGGGGGAATAAGTTAACGCAGATATGTTGAGCTCGTACGTGTGTGTTGAACTAAAAAAGAAATAATACAATTTGAAGATTTAGTAAATATACCTCCTTTCTAGGCAGTAGCTTGGTAGAAACTAGTAGTAGCTATTAGGAGTAGCTAGGTAGGAACTAGGAAGGTACTAGTAATAGCCTAATTTTTAACTAAAAAAAGTTAGGAGCTACGCTGATTTAGTGCTTAAATTAAATAGGGTTGTAAATTCCATGAAAATGAAAGAAGACATTGCACGTGTATCCGGGTTTTTAATTGCTTCTATGTCTCTCTAAAATAGCATCATTTGATAAAGAATATGAGAGCTTTGTGAGTTAAATGATGTTAATTCAGAGGGACAGAAAAAGTTAACATAGACTCGTGGAGTATCATTCTAAACTCTTACCGCATAAAAGTATTTGTTTGTCCCTATTATTAAACGGTGAAAATTATAATAAAAAATTAATTTAATTTGGATTTGAGAGATTAATGCTTATTTTTGCCGTACACGTAACGGCCCGTTTGGTAAGTGGTAATAAACTGCGGTAATGGGAATGAAATACTAGTGTAATTTTGGTTGAAAAATCTCATGAGTAACTTGATGGACATGCTTAACAACCTTCAATAATCTCATTTTGTTCATAAAATTCATTTCAATGCATTACCATTGAGAGAGGTGGTATTAGGTGGTAATGAAAATTTGTGAACAAAATTTTTGTTTGTGATCAAAGTCTCATTACCATGGGAATGACATGAAAGTTTTGATGAAATTTTACACTATAATTAATTCCTATTACCACCATTTAGTACCACTAACCAAACGGGCCGTTAATGTCTACTTATATTATCCTTAATGTTTACTTAATGTAGATGCCTACTTTTTATATTTTATTGTCTACATACATCATTATACATCATTCTTAATGCTACTTATAATATGTTAAAAAATATAATGGACTGGCCCAATTAGAGATAGTTTTTAAAAATGATCGTCTCTCATAAGAATTTGTAAGTTAGAGTTTGGACGACTTAAAAAAAAAAGGCAAAGAAAACCGAAAACAACTTAAAGATATACTTCCTCCGTTCTTTTTTACTTGCAACATTATTGACTTCAGTACTATTTATTAAACAAATTGACTTTTATATTGTCGGTAATCTAAAAGTTGAAACATAGTCATATGAGATCTTGTTTGAATCGTCTCGATTCAAAGTTTATTAATTTTGAGTTTTAAAAATTTTTCGATATATATAATTAGAGATATTAATTATTCAATTCGTACATTGGGGAGCATAAAACAGCAAATGGTGCAACTAATATGGAACGGAGGAAGTAAGTGAAAAAGAATACAAATGACGTAGGCTCAGGGTTATTCCACAATAACGTGCAACTAAAGTTTCTAGCATCGTGTATGATCACAAGTATAGTAGGTTCCTATAACTTCTACGAAACCTAATCTCTTGGAGAGATCATCTCTTTAAGAGACATACCGTAAGTCCAACTCATTAAAAATTAATGTATATTAACTGTATTTTTAATGTCTACTTAAATTATCCTTAATGCTTACTTACCGTATCCTTAATACCTATTTTCAATATCTTGAATGTCTACTTAAAATATTCTTAATGTCTGCTTACAATATTTTTAAAAATACATAGTGGGTCGGACTAATTAGAGATGGTTTTTCACAACAACCTGTGCTTCTACATAACATAAATTTTAATATACAATTACTTGCAAATTAATAAACTAGACTTGAGTGACCCAATAACTTGGACCCTCAACTGGATAAATATAAAATTGACCCAAGTCAAAACTCAAATAAGCCCGATTAAAGTTATTTTCAAATTAAACAGCTAACGTGGTAGCTAACTTTTTTGATGGATCATGAGCCAACTAATGAAAAAAAGGTAACATAAATATTGGTTACTCATTAGACTAAAATAATATAGTTTTATTTTAATAATATATTTTCAATTCAATTCAATTCAGTTTAAATCTGCTTAATTTTAATATACATATTGTTTGATTTCTTTGCAGTGTCCATCTCTTTAGGGGTATTCGAATGTGAATTCCTCTCTAATGAGAGGGAAAGAGTCTGGTATGTTAATTACTTTCTACCCTTTTGGACTCCGACTAATAGTATATTGGGTTGATTACTATGATTTTAGGGAGTACATCATATAGCTGATTACAGTGGCTGTTTTAACCAGCTGATTTTGAATCTGCTACTATAAACAACTTCTTTAAAAACAACTTATTCATAATCAGTGGCGGACGTAAGTTAGGGCACACGGGGACATGTGCCCCTAGGCGTTTTTTAAAACAAAATTTTAAACGAGACTTTTCCAGTGGTAAGAGTAAAAGTGTAAAATTAATACTAAAGTCTTTTGATGAAAAATACTCCCTCATTTTAATAATTTTGTCTTATTTATTTATTTTGTCGTATTTTTTTATTAAGTCAGAGGATTTATTTTGTTCCATTTTCTTTTAAGATAATTGTATTTAAAATTTTAGTTTGTCTTGTACAAGACTGTCTCACCGTGAGATGGGCCCATACAAGTAACCCATGATTAAAAAACATAAAAAATAATGAAAAATAAATTCACGCTTGTACAAGAAAGCGTTTTTTAAATAGTTTAGGCTGACCTAATTGAGACCTTCTTACGGTGAGACGACATTAATAAAGAACGTGCACTATAATAAAAAAACGTGCCTTAAATAGATCGATCCACTGACCCAATAAGGATGAATGAATTTAATAAGTTCAAATTGTTATTAATTCAAGCTCCGCATATGACTAAAGATGGATCTTGATTACTAGCATTTTTTATTCGACAACATACTTAATTACGAGAATGAGAAACTCTTTCAAGAATAAAATCATAGTTTTAATAAATTTATTGTGTTTCCACTAGTCATTTATTTTGCATAAATAAAAAATTAGTTGTTAATTTTACAAACGAAACGCTACCGGAATTTTGTTCTTTAGTTGGTGCCCCCTGAGACACGAAACTCTAAATCCGCCACTGTTCATAATAATAAATTATTTCAACCAACTAATTTATCAAACATTAACATTAAATGATTTAACCATCAAACCGTCTATTTATTTTATTTGTTACCTTTAATACTAGAGAATATACCCTTAGACCTTAGTGATGAGAAATTAACTAAGATATGCACCTTAATCAATAACAAAAAGTCACAAAATAAACAATGCTCAAAGAGGCATTTGGCAATTGGGAAATTAAAATTAGTGATGAGAATATACCTAAGAATTATTATTTTGGGAAGTACAATATTTAAAATTATGGCAAGTTGTAAATGAGAATCAATTAGATGCCTAATGTAGCAATTTCATTGACTCCTAGGAATACAGATACGGTATAATTAACAAATAACAAGGGCCACAAAACTAATCCACCATCATCATCATCATACCCAGTATATTTCGTTCATAAACTATATCTATGATCCAGTGTCGTTCCTGTCATTGTATGGGCCCTAGGCAAGCTGAAAGAAGTGGACCCTCTCTGAAGGATCGATTCTAAATTTAAATGGGTATTTGGAAAAATAATAAAGATAGATCTTATATATTATAACTAGCATTAAAAATGTAGATGTATTATGTAATTCTTAAATGATAGGAGTAATAAAGATAGATCCTATATACTTCTATCAACTAACATTTTCTAATTTTTAAGGCTCCTTCCAACTCTGGACCCTAGGCAAATGCCTACTTTACCTATGGTCAGGAACGGCCCTGCTATGATCAGGGCCACAAAACTAATCCGAAACTCACATTTTACCGTATTAATATAAGCATGACTCGGACGTGGAAACATTCATCGTTTCCTACCACCTTGACAATCTTATGTCTAAGTTAAGAAAATCAACTTGTTGCTAACGCAAGCAAGTAAACATTTATATATATATATACTTAATTCAATAATAATAATAATATACTTTTCCTTTTTCAAAAAAAAATTATATACTTTTAATCAACTTGGAATTTTTATTGGAGATTCATTGTGTTAGCCATAGGGTATTAAATAATAATACTTTATCTATTTTATTTAATTTGTAGTTGGTGAATAAATAAATATACTATGTATCCTTTTACTTGTGTAAGTCATCTACTATAGGCTTGCGGCTTGTTGTTTCCTATGCTTGGTTAACGTGTGTATAAGATGCAGGAGTTCGGATACTTGCGGGTTCCTATCTTTGAAGACTCTTATTGAACACTTACAATAATAAAATAATTAGTATTGAAGTGATCACTTATAGCCTTAAAACGATCATTTATAATCCTTATGTAATAAATTAGATATATTAATGAATTATAACCCGTCTCATGATAATATAAGTCTTATACAAGACTTGCTAATGATGTGGCCATGTGAAGTGAGACACAGGGAGTATTCACTTGTTATCAAACATGTGTGTTTTTTTCGTGTACTATTTTGGGAAATTCCACGAGGTAACCTTGAGTCTTTGGCTTTTCTACAAATGTTTTTAAATCCGCGTGGTGATCATGAGCTCCAACTTTTCTATTTGGTCGACAATATATTAAGTTTGGTTAAATTTAGTACTTATTTCGACAGGGTATCAAAAATTATGGTTGGTTTAGAGTGATCACAACATTTAATTTCTCATATACTTATATTTGTCTACCACTTAAAAAAGCCGATAGTTTAAGGTTACCACATAGAACAAAACATTCTCTATTCTCCATAACCTTGAATTTAGGCCAACCCAATGATAAAAAGACTCAACCCGACCCAATAATCAATTGATGGGTGGAACAAAACATTCTCCATTCAAATCCAAGCGGCAATACTTTTCCCGGCCCAACTACCAAATTTCGAAATCCAAAACCGATAATCATTATTCAAGACTCAATTACTACACCCTCATAATTGTCCGTTTTCATTAATTAATATGAATATTAATATATTTAATATAAAATCATGATATATGAAAAATATCACTTTATTATTTTATTAATTTATAAATAAATTAAAAAATAAAAAATTAATTGATAAATGGTACTATAATATGCTTCCTCCGTTTTTTATAACTCGCTACATTACAAGATAATACACTATTCATTTACCAGCCTTAATTTGTGATTAAGTTTTAATTTATAAATTAAATTATAGTTAAGTGACATCTTGTTTGATTCGTCTCAGTAAAAAGATTATTAATATTAAATTTTTTTATTTTTCATTATTCAGAATTAAATATATTAAGAATTGAATTAGTGTATTGAACTACGTAAAAAGTAAAATGGTGCAAGTATTTTGGAATGGAGGAAGTAAGATTATACTCCCTTCGTAATCCTACAAGAATGCAACTAAAATAATTTTTGGTGAAATTTAGTGAAAAGATAAATTGGGTTGGAAAATTACACAAAAAATAAGTTGATGATAGAAACAATGTTTAGAATGAAAAGAGATAATAAATTTGAGAAACGGAAGAGGATATTCAGAATTGTTAGATCTCATACACAACGATCGTAGTTTTGTTATTTTTGAATTATATTTGGTTTTAGTTGCTATGTACTTGCTAATTTTTATTTCTGATGTAGATGTCGTATATTAATGAATCAAGTATTATTCAACAAAATAATAATAAATTTGAGAAAGAATCAAATGACAGAAATGAGACTATTAGAAAAAAAAAAAGATAAATTAATGAGTGACAAACAAATATAGAAAGTAATTTTTTTAAATTTAGAAAAAAATAGAGTAATAAATAGCGAATAACAGTAAATAATTTCAAATTTGAAAAAAAAAACATAATTCCGCCGTTTTTTTTCTCCAATGCTCTTCCTTTATTTCCCCAAACGGTTTTATATTACGCTAATTCCTCTTGTTTCTCAAAACTTCCTCCTCTCTCTCTCTTAAACCCTAAATTTTTTTTTGAATTTTGAATTTTGCTAAGAAATCTTAAAATGAGAGAGTGCATTTCAATCCACATTGGTCAAGCAGGTATTCAAGTCGGAAATTCTTGTTGGGAGCTCTACTGTCTCGAACATGGAATTCAGGTAAATTTACTAACAAAATTCCTCAAACCGTAATTTTTTTTTTCTGGATTTTTGGTAATATCTCTGAAATGTTCTGCTTATTGTCAATAATATTCAGCAAGACGGACAAATGCCGACTGAGAAGATAGGAGAAGGTGGAGACGATGCATTTAGTACATTCTTCAGTGATACTGGATCCGGAAAGTATGTTCCTCGTGCTGTTTTTGTTGATCTTG
Organism: Amaranthus palmeri; assembly: GCA_019776075.1. Classification (NCBI taxonomy): domain Eukaryota; kingdom Viridiplantae; phylum Streptophyta; class Magnoliopsida; order Caryophyllales; family Amaranthaceae; genus Amaranthus; species Amaranthus palmeri. The sequence continues at coordinate 1,973,941 of JAAKBH010000002.1, read as the reverse complement.
AGCCGACTGTTATTGACGAAATTCGGACCGGGAATTATCGCCAGCTTTTTCACCCTGAACAACTTATTAGTGGCAAAGAAGATGCTGCTAATAACTTCGCTCGTGGACATTATACTAGTATGTCACATTTTTTGTTTCAATTCTCTGTGTTTCTAATCATTCTTATTTTAATGATTTATTTTTGATTTGAGATTTAGATTTTTGTTCGTGCTTTTCGATTTACGGTTTATGTTTGATTTCCGAGTTGTGCATGTAATTTTCGTTTTAACTGTGCGTTTGTTGATGTAACTGCTGTGCGCATTTTGTTGTTTGCTTCTCTATTTTGTTTATTAACTGTAGAAAATATGTGTCCATAGATCTTGGTGAAACTAATGCTATGTAGGTTATTGCACATTTAGGTTGAATTGCATGGAATTATGGGGTTAGATGACTAAAAGAATTATGCGAAAATTACTTTGGTGTGAATGGTTGTGTTTTATCTGTTTTGGTATATATGTCTAATGGTGATTGTCTCAATGGTATCTGGGCCAGCAGATAGAAGCATATTCTAGACTAGAAAACCTAAAGTGGTCACTAAACTTGTATGAACAATGAAAATTGTGGAGGAACATGGTTTTGGCTTCATAGTTTGCTTTACTTTTAAACTGTTTTAACTATGTCTGCATTGTGACTGAACCTTATGAATAAAGGGAAATTGGTAAAGGTTGCTGCAATTCATGAATCCTATGAATGAGACATTACTGAATTGTGTGGTTTGAACTTTGAAGTGGTCTTTTGGGGTTGTGGTTCCACATTACTATGGTTCATTGCAACAGTTTGGAAAATGGGTTTCACATTTCTCAGAACAACATCGAAATTCATTACCACGGCTGGCAACAATTGGCTTATTCATTATTATCTAAAAAAAGAGATTTATATTGTATCAAGTACTCTATTCTAGCTCTTGTGAGTGTGTCATTTATATAATGTTGCTTTAACTTTATAATTCGCTACTGCATGCTGATATATATATAATTTTGTTTCAATTGTCAACTGCAGTTGGGAAAGAGATTGTCGATTTGTGCTTGGATCGCATCAGGAAGCTAGCTGATAACTGCACTGGTCTTCAAGGGTTTCTAGTATTTCATGCTGTTGGTGGTGGTACTGGCTCTGGCCTTGGTTCTCTACTGTTGGAGAGGCTATCAGTTGAATACGGGAAGAAATCAAAGTTAGGTTTCACAGTGTACCCATCTCCCCAAGTTTCAACCTCTGTTGTTGAACCATACAACAGTGTCTTGTCCACCCACTCGCTGCTGGAACATACTGATGTTTCCATTCTACTTGATAATGAGGCCATATATGACATCTGCCGAAGGTCACTTGATATCGAGAGGCCTACTTACACGAACCTCAACAGACTTGTTTCCCAGGTTTGTATGCCTATTCAGTGGATCATCCTAAATTTTTGAAGTATTTGTCCATTATTTTTTTCCCGTTGCTGATATGTGGGTTGCTCCTGCAGGTTATATCTTCATTGACAGCTTCACTTCGCTTTGATGGTTCATTAAATGTGGATGTCAATGAGTTTCAAACAAACTTGGTCCCTTACCCCCGCATTCACTTCATGCTTTCATCTTATGCTCCTGTCATTTCTTCCGAGAGAGCCTTCCATGAGCAATTGTCCGTAGCAGAGATCACAAACAGCGCATTTGAGCCTAGTTCTATGATGGCAAAATGTGACCCTCGTCATGGGAAGTACATGGCTTGTTGTTTGATGTATCGTGGAGATGTAGTCCCCAAAGATGTGAATGCCGCTGTTTCAACCATAAAGACAAAGCGCACCATTCAATTTGTCGACTGGTCTCCTACTGGTTTCAAGTGTGGAATTAACTACCAACCTCCAACTGTGGTACCCGGAGGAGATTTGGCCAAGGTCGAGAGAGCTGTTTGTATGATCTCAAACTCCACAAGTGTTGCTGAAGTCTTTTCCAGAATCGACCACAAGTTTGATCTCATGTATGCCAAGCGAGCTTTTGTTCATTGGTACGTGGGTGAGGGAATGGAGGAAGGAGAATTTTCCGAGGCAAGAGAAGATTTGGCGGCATTAGAGAAGGATTACGAAGAAGTAGGAGCTGAGGGTGCAGATGATGAAGAGGACGATGGTGAAGAGTACTAAGATAAATTAGCCTGCTTATAATAATAAACATAATGGGTATTATTAGTAGTAACATGAGAACTAGAGTGAGTAGTATGAGGGTGATTAGTGTAATCAGGATTTTGGAAATACCAATTGGCTCATTGGGTTAGTAATATTCAGTTTCAGACTTAATGATAGCTGTTTTGCGTCAGTATAAAACAGTAATGTCTCAAAATTTTCATGTTATTCTATTTTCCGCCTGCTAATGATATTTCTCTGTATTTTTTTTTGGCAATCATAATTTATCTTGGTGCAATTGACCTTTTTTAGACAGAAATTAACGTAAGATTAAGTCATCTAGATACTTGCTTTGTGCATATCGCATTTTCTAACTCAGCTAATTTTATTTGATATTGTGCACTATTATGAATTTAGGAGGCGGATCCGAAATAAATAAAAAAAAAACAATATTCCATGCTTCTTTTAGGTGGAATTTAGAAATAGAAGTTTTTCTTCTTAAAGCTCTTGGAAAAGAGGGATGTCTTTTGTTCTTCGAACTTATCTTCAAAATGAAACTATTATAATTTTATACGGCCCCCTTTATTGTTAAAAATATAATAGAAAAACCTAGTAAAAGAGCAAAAAAACATGAAAAGTATAGATGCGTTCGATTATGTGGAAAATTCTAAATTAGTAGTCACCTAAGTAACCTGAGGTATCTTAAAAAAAAAAAAAAGCAACTTGAGGTTATAAATAGATAGCCAATGAATGAAGTGGGATGAAGTAAAACCAAAATCAAAAAGGCTTATTTCACAAAACAAGGTAAGAGTGTACTCACAAAAAATAGAATGTGTACACCAAAAAAAAAAAGAACGGTAAGACATGAGCTTACATTATTATGTACTCATATGAGGAATAAGTTTTCCCCAAAAATATAAATGTACTACATGTATTATGTATTTATAAATTTGTAATTATAAGAGTGTTACTAAGAGTATAATAGAAATTCCGCATACGTCCAACACTTCTATCATTTACTTGTTACATTTCTATTTTTTGATTTGGCATAAAACGGATGCCCCTTAGGCCTACCCCACGGCCGACGTTGGGTATAGATTGGGCCTGCATATATGGCCCGCCAATATGGCCAATTAAACACTATACTTACCAACGTAAATGAGGGAAGAGATACAAATTAGGTGTTCATTCGGATCATCGGATTGATTTCGGGTCAGGTGTTTCAGGTCGGTTCAAAATCGAATTTTGTGTTAGCATTGGTTTTTACATAATTGTAGATCCATTTTTAAGTCGGGTCAAATCGAGTTCGATTATAAAGGCGGGTGTCTATCAAGCCTGTTTGAACACCTCTATAATATTAAGGTTGTGATAAAGACAAAGAGAAGATCACAAGTGAAATTAGGCTTAACCGCTTGCAATGTCAAAGTCTAAGAATTAGCCTAATGTAGTAGAGATTTCACATGGACATGTTTTTCCTTTTATAGTAGCCAACCTATACAATGCTTCTTTGTAAAAGTTTTTAGGCTGATGGTAGTAAGTTCTTCCATTTTGGCCCCTACCATTTCCTATTTTTTTCTTGTTTGGTTTTTTTTACCTATCAATTACTCTCATATCACCATTTCACCTTTATTAATAGTTTTTGTGAGTAAGAAATTATTATTGGAAAATAAATTACATGTGTCACCATACTATCTTTTTTTAAAAGTTAAGAAAAACGTCAGTAAATGAAAAAAATTAAATCAAAAATGCACTTATTAATTTAATAATTTGGTTGAATTTGGGTTGACGCTGATTCAAATTCAATTTAAACATGTTTGTTAATCCTGTGAGGCAATATTGGTACAATCATTTTAAAATGTTGATTGTCTATGATGCACGCAATGAGAATATGTAAGTATGTAATAAATAGGCAAAGTAAACAAGAGAATAACACCCTCCAAGATTTAAGTTGCTCACCAATAGTAGAAATAATAATGTACGTGTTTATAGGACAAACAACAAACTAAGCGTGAAGGAATACTATGGAAAAGTTAATATAGACGCGAGGCTTAATGTAAGAGTAAAATAAGCAAGGAAAGAGAGCTATAAATAAAAGGCCGTCAATGTTGATTGAGGATGTTTATTAAAGAATTTGAGAATCTTATGCATCCATATTCTTAATTTTTCTGTTAATTTAAGACTATTTATAAAATATTATATTATTTTATTCAAACTAAATTCAACCAACAAAGTTAATAAACTAGAATTTATACTAAATTACGTTTTTATTATATAATAAGGTCTAAATGCGAATTAAAATTAAAATTTTACAAGGGAAAGTGATACTTAATTATGTTATATGAAGTATAAAACTCAATTTTCTAATATTACTTATGTACTAATTAAACAATAAGTTTCACAATTCTCAAGACGGTCTCACATCTGGCCCAAAGACATTTATTGTCAGTAATCATTTATAATCTTAAAACGATGAATTTTAATTTTAAAGTGATTATTTTTATAGTATTAACGTGATTATTTTTATAGTTTTTTCACTATATATATATGTTAAGCTTTCAAAAATCTGTTGCAAATGTTGCATGCTATTATGCAGTTTTTCAAAATTGACATTAACGGTCCATTTGGTATGTGGTAATAAATGGTGGTAATAGAAATGAAAAATTAGTGTAATTTTGGTTGAAACATCTCTTGACTATTTTGATGATCATGCTTGTTCAACATTAATCATCTCATTTTCTTCATAAAATTCATTCCAATGCATTACATTGGGAGAGATGGTATTAGCTCGTGATGAAAATTTGTGAACAAAAAAACTTTTTTGTGATCAAAGTTTTATTACCATGGGAATGACATGGAACATTTGATGAAATTCTACACTATAATTACCACCATTTAGTACTATTAACCAAACGGGCCGTAAAAGCCATTTTTTTCAAGAAGCTATTATAACATAAATTTTTATGTAAGACAGTTTCAACGTGATGTATACTTCATATATGGGTTTAAATAAATATTCGCTTTCATATCACAATTTATTAATTAGCATAGAGATATCTTATTTTAATGTCTTTTCACAGATAGATGATCTCTCACAACAGTACCTTGTTATAAAAATAGTGTTACCAAGCATTTGAAAATAGTTTTAAAAAGTTATTACAAAGCTAAATATGATTAAAAAGTTAGTCGTAAATGCCCAAACACTTCTTTGATGTAATTGTTTATGCAGTTTGACCCATCTTGTCTCGTCCATTAACAAGGTCTAGAGGTGTTTATTCGGATCATCGGGTTGAATTCGGGTCATTGGGTTGATTTTCGGTCAGGTATTTTGGGTTACCAATTAAAAATCAAATAATGATTCGTTTATTTATAGGTATAAATAATGATAATACAAATTATTTATAGTGTAAATTTTCATGAAATATAACAGTGAAATGAAATGAAATGTAACAATTTTTTCACCATCGAACACCATATTTTCCTACTGTAATGCATTGGAATGAATTTTCTGAAAAAAATCAGATGATTAAAGGGGAACAAACATCGTCACTCAACTTGTCAAGAGATTTTCCTATTAAAATTACAGTTTTTTTCATTTTTTAATTAAAATTTCCACCATTTAATACCTACTGCCAAACGGACAATTATTGTCATTGTATTCCTATATAAAAAGCCCTCTTGCTCCAAATAAGTCATCTACATATTCTTTCCAAACTAGCTTAAAAAGAAAAATAAATTCACATAATTTGATAAAAATGTCTTCAATCCGCAGATCATTGGCATCAAAAAGTGCAAATGAAGGAGAAATTAATGAATTAATTTTGAAATTACAAGCGTTGTTACCTGACCCAAACCGTGGTCACCTAAAAAGGGTAATGTACATAATTGTGTTTTTATAAAATATAAAATGTCTCATTAATAGTAGTATCATAAATTGTTAATCCTTAGGTAACTGGCTACGTATAAGTAGCTAAAAATAGAAATGTAATATGGGATATTATTAATTAAATTGATTAACACGTGATTTTCTAAAAAAAAAATTATTAATTTAAAGTCATTTTAAATGATAATATAATTAATGCTTATACGTAATTCTTAAAATAATATAAACCACGTAACCTAATAGCTGAAGATGTCTCCTTTAACCTTTATAATAAGGGTTTTATTCTCACCATAGTTTATCATCTCTTTGTCCAATTTATAGTTAATATCATAATAACAAAGCTTTACAGCCCATTTGGTTAATGCTACTAATTGGTGTTTATAAAAATGATTTGTACTGTAAATTTTCATGATATGTATAATGTTATTATCATGGTAATGAAATTTTGATCATAAAATAGTTTTTCTGTTCACAATTTTTCATCATCATCATCATACCCAGTGTTCCCGCACATAGATACTCTATGGTCAGGGTCCGGGAAAGGAAGGTCGACGGCGTCTCATACCCAGAAGGTCATAAGAGTCCTTCGGCTCTAAAATAAATACAACAAATTTAAGTGGTAATGCATTGAAATGAACTTTGCTAAGAAAATGAAATTGTTGAAGAACAATAGGTATGCTCATTAAAATTAAGAAGAGATATTTTTACGAAAATTACACTAAGATTTCAATATCATTCTCACTATTTAGTACCGGCCACCAAACACGCCGTTAGTGTCATATATGTTTCCATGGTCTTTTCTTTGATAAACATTGTTCTTATAATGACCGTGAATAACAATAGCAAAAACTATAAATGGGATATTTTGTCTAGGTGCTCTCTTGAGAGACATCTTTTGTAAAGACGACTCTAAAAAGTCCAGCCCAAATCTATATTTAGAGTTGTAGCAACATATATTTAGAATTGGATTGGGCTTTTGAGAGCCGTCTTTACAAAAGACGGTCTCAAGTAAGAATTTGTGCATTTTGTTGGACTAAATATAAAAATAGATTTTTTTTGTAGTAGCAAGAGCAAACAAATATATTTTTGCCTCTAATCTCTATTATTTAATCAAATAAAATATATACTAATTACTAAAATGTACTTTTTTTTGTTAAGGTATCAAGAGCAGAAATATTGAAAGAAGTATGCAATTACATGAGGAAGCTTGACAAAGAAATAGATAACATGAGTAATATGATTTCTCAGATGCTGGCTTCTGCAGATCACAACCTAACATCCCTTGATGCAGATGTTTTCAGCACTCTCTTGCACCATTTGTAGGTTGAAATAAAAATATTGATTTATAAGTTATCTAAGTCGATATTAAATTAGATTTTATTTCAGTTGAAGAGCAAATATTACTTTTCCAAGAAAAGTCCAGAATTCGATTCTAAGCTAGTTCATCTTTTTCTTTCCACCTACCTTTACATATGTAATATAGCCTTTGTAATATAATTAAGGATGATTGATTTGTTAAGATTCTTATTAAGTATAATAATAATGCATCTAATATCAAGGTATGTTGTCATTGTGTTTGATAATGCTTTAATAAGTAGGAAAAGTCTACATCAAGAAAGCAATCAGGCCCGCTCATAAGCTTTTGGTAGAGCCCGGCCCGATGAACACGTCAAATACTGACTACTTGATGTAGACTTGATCCAACTCAAACTATCGGACTCAAAGCCAATAGAGACACCCATAGATAACTAGCCTAGGAGAGAAGCAGCACGTGACTCGACCCAAATCGTTCTAACCGATTAATACTCCTTACTCGCAAGCTATAACATATTGTACCTAAGGCGACAAATTTTCTTACGCCAAGCTACAATATGTTGTACTCCGAGTCTCAGACTCAATTAACTGAAATGTACCCTGAAATAAGGAGTCAGGAGACTGTCAAGAATCTGCTGTTCTGATTGGCATATAATCCATGGTGAAACATAATCCCATATATTAGGACTCAAGATAAAAGCTTCAGCAAAATCTATATAAATTTTTAGTTCTAAAACAAGAGGATAATAAAATACAAGTCACTCATCCAACAAAATGTGCATTCAACAAAAAGAAGCTGCGGTTTGATGCGCACTACTACTGCATAACAAGTATTACTCACTCTTCATCTTCCTCATCTCCATCTCCACCAGCAGCCTTCTTAGCAGCAGCTTTCTGGTTCCTTCTCTTCACTCTTCCAGGACGACCACCGCCGAATGGACTAGTCAGAGAGAAGTCAATGTGCTTTTGTGAGTCTAGCCTAACCATGAAGGATGGGATGTTCACCACTTGCCTTCCGACCCTATAAAAAATAACAAAAAGTGAAGGATGGAAAACAACTGACAACCGAAAGTTCCCAAGTGACAACCATGGCGTAGAGAATGAACAGGAGACATATGGATGTACAAAGAGTTTGTAATGCCTCGATCAACAAGGTGTGCGTAAGAAACACTAAATAGGAGTATTACATACTATTGGACACAAGCACTTGAAATCAGAAACTTATACGGCAATAAATTGGCTACCTAGACCTCAACGAACATTAGAAAATATCAGTTGTTTTAGTAACCAGATTAAGGCAATGCAAACAATAGCCAATATACTTTAAAGCAAACCTACTAAGCCATTCAAAAATAAGTGTTTTCACGTGATCCGACCCTGCAATTAGAAACATGATCTGCGAATATTGGCAAATATATGAAAGTTTTCTCCCAAATTCATAGAAATGCTTTAGCTAACAAGTTCAAACTACAGAGCCTACTCCTAGTTTATTAAACACATAGAAAAGTACAATATATCATAGATAAAACAAACACATACTAGACAAAAATGTGTGTATTACCTGATATGCCTTTGCCTGATAAGAACACGAGCATGGTGAATAGACTTGGCCATTCCAGACTTGAAAACAAGTGTTTGAAGACGACGTTCAAGGAAGTTCTCAACGGTAAGAGCCAAGACATAATCAAGCTTGTTTTGACCCTCATCCAAAAGCCCATAACGGTTCATCCTACGAAGCAAAGCCTCACCCTCAAAGATACGACGAGGATTCTTCTCGTCAAGAGTGAGCAGGTGACGAGCAGCATTACGAATGCGACTCAAAACATACTGAACCCTCCATAACTCCCTCTTGTTACGAAGCCCATACTCTCCAACGAGCTTCAACTCAGCATCCAATCGCTCCTTCTCATAAGGACGACGGGGTTTCTTAAATGTCTTACCATCTACAATCACCAGACAATAGCAATTATGCAACCAATCACTGACATTTTGAATTAATACGCAAAACCCCACTAATTGTAATCATAATCATATCATAAATTATAAAACATTTCTAATAAACATACTAGACCTTTGTAATGCCTAAAAAATATCTGATCTTTGCTCTAAAATTCTCACTCTAATCTCTAAGGAAAATATTCGGTATTCCCGAAAACCTCATAACTAGTAACATCCAAGCTATAATCAAATTTGAGTATTAACATAACATCTCTAAAATAACAATTCTACAACACAAAAATATTACAATTTCCCAACAGTTTTCATCTCAAATGAAAACAAATGTTCCAACAAAAACCAAATTAGCCAAAATCCAAGAGTTTACACCAAAATAAAGATCTAAATCCAACAAAGATCAATAAACAAATTGTTCATTTACCAATGTAATCTACAGCATCAAGAAATCTAACCTACAATAAGAATAAAAAGGGGCAAAATACAAAGTAATCAAGAAATAAACGAAATACGAAACAATATAGAACTCACAGTTGCGGTAAAAGGAAACGTGAACCATGGCTGTCCTGCTCTACTTTGCCGAAGCACTTTCCCTCTCTAACTCTCTCTCACTCTCGCAGATCAAACAATGGAGGTACAGCAGGCGACAAGTTAGTGTAACAGCTGAACCCTAATTTGTTTATGCTTAGTGGGCCAAAGCCCTATCTGAAACTTGATTTGTGAATGTATCTAAAGGCCCAAGTCCTTCATCAGGCCATTTGGATTTACAAAAACTTGGACGAGACGATATCATTATGAGACCGTTAATTTGGACCGACCCAAATTGCACGTGTAACAATATTTTTATTTTTTGGGCAATTATCAATTTTGACCATAAAGGTATCAATTTTGAAAATTGATACCTTTAATGTCAAAATTGATACCTTTAAGATCAAAAATGAAAAATGCCCAGAAATAAAAAAATACCCAGGTTGTTACACGCATAAATTGGGCCATTTCAAATTGAGCGTCTCATTATGAAGCCGTCTCGTACAAGACTAGCTGATTTGGATTAGTAGTTTGTTTTAGCCTTTTAGGTACAACTATGCTCTATGAGAGACCGTTTCTAATTAAAATGATATCAAACTAAAATATGTTTTTCAAAATATCAAATAAATAGTTTATAATTCTCATAATTTATATTGGATTATTAACTTATATATGGGTTTTGTTTTTTAATGAGTTGTCTCGTATAATAATTTTTATTTTAGGTATGTTCCCTGCAAAGCAAGTGTAAGGTATCACTTCTAACTTATAAGCATGTCATTTTGTGTTTATGAATATACCTTGAATGACTCATCGACTTGCTTATGATTCCCTAAACTCTGTCTCACACTATAGAATTCATTGTTTCAAATAAGTTTAATAAAATAAATTAGTCAATCTAGCTAGTAGCCCAAGTTAAACTCGACTAGAAACTCCATTCTGGGTGATTTTCTAGTATATCCCCTTCTATGCCAAATATCGTATACTAAACTCATAAATATTTTAACGCAATATATGTACATTTTTAATTATCTTTGCAGAGAATGTTCAAACTAGAGCGCTTCCCCCATCCATTCTTGTTCTATAGGATCTTGGAAGCTACTAATATAGTTGAAGTTTTCTTTTTTTTTTTAAAGATGAAGTTTTCATTTTGTTTTATATTCATAATAACATGTCGATTTGTAATAATTTAGACTTTAACAATCGTTTTGCAACTATTAACTCTTGTCCTTTCCTTAATTTAAAGGTGGGTAAAATAGCTAACTCTAACCTTTATGTACCTTAATCTACTTATTAATAGTACTCTTATTTATCTTCAAAAAAAAAAAAGGTACTCTTATTTCAAAAAAATTGTCATTTAATCGATAATTATTAATTTAGAGATTAATACAGTTCACAATGCAAGTACATACTTCATAACAATGATGCTCCCAAAAAAAGTAAAACTAATCTTTTATTATTAATACAGCTAATGTCATCACTTTTAAAAATTGCTTATTACGTGTCAATCTCTTGATAAATTATAATTATGCCCTTTAATTTAATTCTTAGTTGAAACTTAAAGAGGGAAAAAAATTAATGAGGTATATAGTTGGATAAAAATAGGGGGAAACCAAATATTTATATAATTGTTTTATTACAAAAAAATAGAAATGTAGCATGTAATATTAAATTGTTCAAAATGAAAAATGTAACAAATATTATAGAACTGTGGAAGTATACCCTATACTTTACTTGAATTCATTGCCAATTCCTAGCAACTCAACCACCCTCTTCATTGCCTACAAGGTACTAATCAAGCATATCAAAAAAATAAAAAATAAAAATTGGGTTCCCCTTCAAGATATTCACACTCATATACTTGTGCAAATTTGACCTAACATGAATTATCCACCAACTCAAAGTCATTCCTAAAAAAGCAATTATTGTTGAAACTTAAAACCAACTACAAAGGTAGTTTATATTTGTAATAAAATACTTTTTCTGTTTTATATAATATTTGAACACTTTTATTTTTCATCTGTTTTACGATATTAGTAATTTATAGGAGTATATGTCAATAATAGTTATTTGTTATCAGCCAATTATTTCATAATATTTGTGTCAAACTGAAATGATATGGTACAAGTATTGTAAAACAGAGATAATATTTTAGAAACATAAGTCCTAAAAATGATCAATTTGGATAGTATAGTATTATTCATTGGGAGTATATTATATTGCTTGAATATGACTCAATGGAACCATCATTAATTCAACTTATACTTGATCTTAAACAACTTTGTTTATAACCTTTAATAATACCTTACTTGTAACTTGTAAGTATATAAATTCATAAAGTAGAAGCTAAGTACATATATTTTTTTTCCAATTGTATGATTATATGAAGAAATTTGTGTTTACCAATTAACGATCAATATTCACAAAGATACTTAGTGGTCAAAGCGTCAATATAATATATATGAAAAAGAAAAACTAATAATAAGTACTCCTAAATTTTTGTTACATTTATGAATATTTCGTATATGAAATGAGAAATTTATATATGATTTTTCATTGATATATTTGTTAATATATTCATGCGAAATTTTATTGTATTTGTTTTGATGTATAGTTTTTTATTGGATAAATGGAGATTAATAATCCCAACTTTGCGTGATCCGCTCAAAACAATCTCAACTTTCAATTATTTTCTAATATACCTAACTTTGCCACTTTGTTGCTCAGAACATACCCTTTAATATGGTAACCGGTTATAACAGGTAAATCACCTTTTTTGTCATGGAAATAAGAAGGATAAATGGAGATTAATAATCCCAACTTTGCGTGATCCGCTCAAAACAATCCCAACTTTCGCATATTTTCTGTTATAACCGGTTATAACAGGTGATTTACCTGTTATAACCGGTTACCATATTAAAGGGTATGTCCTGAGCAACAAAGTGGCAAAGTTAGGTATATTAGAAAATAATCGAAAGTTGGGATTGTTTTGAGCGGATCATGCAAAGTTGGGATTATTAATCTCCATTTATCCAATTTTATTATAAGCCTTCTATAACATATTTATGGATATTGAAATCAAATTATAATTTAAAAACTTTGCAAAAAACAAGATATATAGTCGTCCATTATTCTTTATTGTTAAGTCCAAACATATAATCTCTTAATATATCATATTATATAAATAATAATAAAATTTTAAATAAAAGCTACTAAATTCAAACAAGATTTTTTTTGGCATTTTCTATATGAAAAATCGTTACACAAGGAGACTTAATGTCTAATTAAATGTAAAATTAAGTTGATGTCCAATCTCACCCAACCCCAAATATTAATCTATCAAATAAATCTGAAATATTATAGTAAACGCAAATTGTTGTGTGAAAAAGTCTCACCGAGAGACACGCCTCATATATGATTAACTATCTCATCAAATATGTATACTATAAAAATATGAACTTCTTATTCGACATCATCTCATACAGTCTTTTACAAAAGTAGTTCTACGTTTTATCAAAGAGAAGAGGTGGAGTAATGATATAGAAAGTGAGGAGTTGGCCTACATGGTTAAAGGATTGGAATTCATTCCAAAACGGGAAATCTACACGGGTCCCATAGTGCCGGATCCGGAGAAACATTCTTCCTTTAATTTCCCTTAATTAATCACTCAATGATTAAAAAATTGTGTTAAGTATAGGAGTCACTTAATTATCAAGTATTTTTATCATTCTCAAAACTTTTAAAAAGTTGGGTTATGCACTAATTTTTGCTTTGATTTCATAAATGCATGTAATGTTAAGCAAGTTGGCACATTTGTGTAGTTATGTGGCATCTCACATGTTCTGTGATGATGCCCTCAACAATCAATTTGATCATATCAATTTTTTAAGGGGTATTTAGCAAATGGCGATAAGTTGTTCGGTATTTAGATAATAGGATTTGTTGTTATTTTTGTTGGTTTTTGAGCATATTAGATTAGACATTTATTTGAAAAGACATTTTGTAAAAGTATTTATTGGTTGTTTATTAACGGTAAAATGAATCAACAAGTTTAAAGTCAATTCAAGAAACCAAACATAACACCTAATTCAATTTGGCTTAAACGAGCTTTCTAGCCGACTACAAAGTCATATAAGATATAACATTTATTATCAAGTTTTTTGACCACAAACAAACCAAAAACTATAAGTCAACTAATAAGGTTAACATAATAGCCAACTATCAAACACCCTCTAACTGAAAATATATATTTGGTTTCGATTATTATTTTAAGATATGCTTTAACTCAAAAAAAAAAAAAGATATGCTCTTGTGAGAAATCGTCTTCAAGTAAGACGATCTCAAATAAGGTGTCTAAATTCTCATAATAAACTTTTATACTACCTCCTATTCAGCCTAAATGTCTCATTTAGTTTTTTGGTATTATTCAGTCATTACTCTTAATTTGTATTTTACTCTTAATATAAGTTAAAACATAGTCATGTGAGATTTTATTTGATTCGTCTCAATACAAGGATTATTATAATCAAATTTTTATAATTTTTAATTTAGAATAATTTGAGATATTAAAGGTTAAAATATTACGTCGGCAAGTGTGAAAAAACTAAATAAGACATTTAGGCTGAATAAAAGGAAGTATAAGATAAACTATTTAACCAACATATAAGTACGTCTCTCGGTAAAACCATCTCACATCAACATACCCGAGAGGACCACTTTTTTTAATGAAAAGGACTAACCAAAAGGAGAGTTCGAATTAAAAAGGTTGAATGTTATAGAATTCCAGGCTTCATTTTTTGCTGGGTGCTTGCCAGCCAATGGCTTCCATTTTCTCATGCTTATTACTTTTATATACCATTATACATTAACATTAAACATACCCCTTTTCACCTCTCCCTTTCCATGTCATTCCTTCGATTGTAATATTAATGGCGGATACCTAAATTAATAACCATAAATAACGCTCATTCATCCCATATTTTTTTAACGTTTCTTTCCATAAATACGCGGGGTCTCATCTGTTCAATTCCCATTTCCCACATTTAATTTCCTCTTCCTCATTAATTTTGTTGTTTTTTTTTTGATTCACTGTTTGTGGGTTGTACTTGCATAAAAATCCAAGATTTGGAATAGGGTTTTCGAGTCCTTGACTAACTTGTACTACATTTTTCGGAAGAAGAAGAAAAGAGTGTAAAACAATGGCGTCCAATATCGGGATGATGGATGGTGCATATTTTGTGGGTAGGAATGAGATTTTACAATGGATCAATAACCGCTTGCAACTTAATTTGTCCAAAATTGAAGAGGTATAATTCCCTTTTTTTTGTTGAAGTTTTAGTTTTACATTTTTCTCGAGGTTTCTGTAAAATGTTGGAAATTTGATCTAGGAGTTCTATAATTTTCTGGGTTGTTGTTGAAAACTTGAAATCTGGTATTATGTTCATAGAAGTACCCATTTCAATACTGTAAGAAATTGATGTTTTACTCATCAAGTAAGCAACCATATTTTTTCCTGTAGATTGATATAATACTGTTCTTTAATGGATTTATATTTGTTGATTAATTTTTCTATATTCTGAATTTTGTTTATGTGGGGTTTGTTGAAACTTAAGCATCTGTTAGGGTGTGATTAGTGCATTTGACATTCAGTCCCTCATGATTATGACCCTCTTTTGGGAATCTCATATTTTGGCATTTAGTAAATGAAATGGTCTAAGTAGCAAGTGCTTAATGTTAGGTGTACCTAACAGTTTGCTAAATGCCAAAAGTATGTGAGGGAGATTGGAGAAAAGATCTAGTTTGAAGAGATTGGGAGAGAATAAAGGAAAAAGTAAGGATGTTGTCTTGTCATTTTTGTAGTATTCTGTTAGGCAAGTAAGAATTTGGTAATTTTCTTAATTCTTGGTAAAATTGAAATGAACTTTGGTTGAAATGGGATGCTTTAGGATTAGAAGATTAGTGAGGAGCTATACTTTTTGATAGATTTAGTGATCAGAATGATGGTTTTTGAATCGTTAGTGTAGGAGCAATAGAGGGATTTTGTGTATTGAATGTTGGGTAGTTTGATTTTTGTTCAATCCTTGAACTCATTTAGATCTCAAGAGATAATGAGTTAGTAGCTAAAAGCATGGTCGAAAGTTGGAAAGTGCAAGTGCTCAAGTATTCATTTTTGCGGCATTATTTTGTTTTACTTTATGGATAAACTATTGCAAACAATGTACTGGGGTAACAACAATAACAACATTTCATTACCTCAATGCCATTAAACGACTCTCAGAGATTTGGGGGTGTTGGATGTCTTTAGTGATAACAAATGATGGCAACGATTAATCCTTGGTGGAAAACACCATCCACAACTTTACGTAAATAAGAAACGCAAGCAATGTATGAATGTATGAAAAGTTTCTTGTTGTTATTTAGTGTGCTGACTGTTTAAGGTTCTATTTACAAGTCTATACCTTTTTAGCCTATCATGAGTGACCTTTATCTTTAGTCGAGAGCACTCTTTTTAGAAACCTATACTAAACATGAATTTATTTTCATCTTTTTCATAATCTTTCCATAAACATGAATAAATTGTTTCTCACTTGATGTTATGAATAGGCTGCATCTGGTGCAGTGCAATGTCAAATGATGGATATGACTTTTCCCGGAGTTGTTCCCATGCACAAGGTTTGAAACCTCTTCGTTGTCCGAGTTTATATACATAACTTGTTGTTTCCTTTGTTTTGGGTTTACTTGCTAAGTAATTGGATATGGTTTGTTGTAGGTTAACTTTGATGGCAAGACAGAATATGATTTCATACAAAATTACAAGGTTTTGCAAGATGTTTTCAACAAGCTAAAAATTGATAAGGTAATCATGTAACTACTTGATTATCTTCTTATCCATCTCGAGAAGCTGTTCTTGATCTCTTTTTTTTCGTTCTGCTAATATTGGTCTGCTGATCTGTAACCCTTTACCTTTCAAGAATTTCCGGCTCATGGGTTGCTATGTCGAAATAGCGTTTGAAATTTGAATACAAATACTAAGATGGTTGGACAGTAATGCATATTCAAATGAAACTTTCTCTCTGCTTAGTTTTCCATTTTGAAAAACAAACTAGAGAGAACATGGTCCTTTTTTGGATTGGCTAGGTTGATGAAATTTCATAAGATTTTGAAGAGTTCAAAGTAAACCCTTATAAAACGAGCTTACGACACATCTCGCTATGGCGGAAATAAAATTAACAAGGAATTACATGATAGTTTATCGATTAATACATGTAGATATGTGTAGTAATTGGTCTATTATTGGTATGTGATTTCGTATTTCTGAATGGTAAATTTTTATGAATAATTTTTTTGTTGATACCAGCATATTGACGTTAACAAACTAGTCAAAGCTCGACCTTTGGACAACCTGGAGTTTCTGCAATGGTTGAAACGCTATTGCGATTCTATCAATGGTGGAATTATGAACGAGTACGCAGCTTTTAACTTCTTCACCCAAGTTATGCTTTTGAGTTCTTTTATGCTACTTTATCGACTTATTATTATCATATTATTTGCTGTACTTTATGCAGGAACTATGACCCTGTCGAACGAAGATGTAAGGGTGGTAAAGATCGTCCTGTAAGAACCACTCAGAAGAACTCAAAACCCATGTATAATTCTGGTTCTGGTCCTAAGAAGACTACTGGTTAGCCTATATCTCGAGTACTTTTTCTTATTGTTACTAGTATCTGAGCATTCAAATTCCCTTATATGCTATTCAAATTTCATTTCTTGTAGTCCTTAAACATGGGAAGGCAAATTCTCCGACTGGCACAGTCGATCATTCAGAAGAAATTCAGGTTCTATCTCAGGAGGTAATGCCAGAAGCCCAGAAGCTTCAACCACCCAATAGTCCTGTTTTTTCTACGTTTTCCTTTTTTCCTCCCTAGCTTCTGATTTTAATGCTTTTTATCGGTCTGATTTCCCTCCCTACAGTGATGGTGTTTTTATTCAACATTAGACACACTCCCTCGGTCTCTTTGAATTAGAACACTTTCTACTTTCATGTATTCTTTGATCTTTGTGCCATACGATCATGTTGCAAATTCATGCATGTTTGGCTGCATTATTTTGATAAATCGTTCATTTACACTATGAAGGCTTGCAACATTGTTTTGGCTTTCTCTCATCAATGTGAATGTATTTGGGGTATAAGAAGTCTTCACTTAACAGTAGTATTCTACCTTCATTGCTAAAATTTTGTTTATGCAGATTACTGATCTGAAACTTTCTGTGGATCTGCTGGAAAAAGAAAGAGACTTTTACTTTGGAAAACTCCGAGATATTGAAATACTTTGTCAGGCGTCTGAAATAGAAAATTTGCCGGTGAGTGTCTTTTTAAAAATCAAAACTTTCCTCATGCTCACTCAAAATGATTGTGTTAGTTGTCTGAGGTGGTTGTATTGTTTCCTCATATGCCATGCAATACTCGAGTTGAGGGGTTCCATTTGATCGAGACCTCCTCGTAATGAGGGTATTGGTCTACCTTCTTTTCCACCCTTCCCAACCCTGTCTTGGGCGGGATTCATTGGGATGATGATGATTCGAGCATTGCCCCAGATATAAAGGGCCTACTTTTGTTTTGATTTAACTATTTTTTAGGCCCTAGACTTGCGAAATAACGTAAAACAAGGCGTTAAATGTTACTGTGTATTTTTGTTCCTCTTGTGCTATAGTCACAATCCCTAGAAAAAAAAAACTATGCAGGCTATTAAGAAGTTCATTTATTGGTAGATTTCTGTGGTGGTGAGCATTTTAAACAATGTCAAGATTAATCTAGTTTCTTTTATGGTTGTTTGGTGGAGAATTCTGATTTCCAACCTTCTTATTATTGTTTTGTTGGTGGGTGAGGGGGCAAAAAACAGTCTGAAACTCAAGGTCATAAGCACACTATAATCGAAATGTCTGCTTCTAATGTGAGTCGTCGTTGTCATCGGATGCAGATGGCAGTTGCGGTTAAGAAGATACTATATGCCGCTGAAGATAAGGAATCTGCGCTTTCCGAAGCTCAGCAAGTTCTGTCAGAAACATTGGATTCCGGTGAAGCTGAACCTGATGAGAACAACAGTGCAGAATGATGTGTTCATGACTACAGACATACAAGATTATTCAGATCTATCAGTGGAGCAAGAAACTGAATGCTTGCTTGTCCAATTGTATGATCCCTTTAATATAACCATGTATGTAGAACATCATCAATGGAACTTCTCTGTTTTACACCAGGAAATAACTTACTTTTTCTTCAAAAATTGCATATACTCCCTCCCTCCCATTAGTTTTGTCCACTATTCCATTTTGGGTAATCCCTCTTTAATTGTCCACTTTTCTCTTTTGGCAAAACGTTTTACCTAAATACCCCCAACTACCCCAACTTATATTATTTAATAATACCCCACCTACCACCTTTTCAATTATTATATTCACTTAAAATACCCCACTACCACCTTTTCAATTATAAATAAGTGTCACAAAGTTTAATGAAAAAGTGTCACAAAGTTTAATGAAAAAGTGTCACAAAAATTTTATAAATAAGTGTCACAAAGTTGATTGAAAAAGTGTCACAAAAATATTCTAAATAAGTGTCATAACGGTAAAAGAAAAAGTGTCACAATAATTTTATAAGTGTCACAAAGTATTAAGAAAAAGTGTCACAAAAATTTTTATAAATAAGTGTCACAAAGTTTAAAAAATAAGTGTCATAAAAATTTTATAAATAAGTGTCTCAAAGTTTAAAGAAAAAGTGTCACAAAAATTTTATAAATAAAAGTAAAAAAGTTCAAAGAAAAAGTGTCATTAAAATTTTATAAATTAGTGTAACAAAATTTAAAGAAAAAGTGTCACAAAAATTTTACAAATAAGTGTCACAAAAATTTTACAAATAAGTGTCACAAAATTTAAAGAAAAAGTGTAACAAAAATTTTATATATAAGTGTCACAAAGTTTAAAGAAAAAGTGTCAAAAAAATTTTATACATAAGTGTCACAAAGTTTAAAGAAAAAATGTCACAAAAATTTATAAATAAGTGTCACAAAGTTAAAAGAAAAAGTGTCACAAAAATTTTACAAATAAATGTCACAGAATAAGTGTCATAAAATTTTATAAATAAGTGTCAAAGTTTAAAGAAAAAGTGTCATAAAAATTTTATAAATAAGTGTCACAAAGTTTAAAGAAAAAGTGTCACAAAAATTTTACAAATAAGTGTCACAAAGTTTAACAAAAAAGTGTCACAAAAATTTTTAAGAACAAGTTTCAAAAAATTTTAAAAATAAGTGTCACACAGTTTAAAAAAAAAGTGTCACAAAAATTTAATAAATAAGTGTCACAAAGTTTGATGAAAAAGTGTCACAAAAATTTTATAAATAAATGTCTCAAAATTTATAGAAAAAGTGTCACAAATATTCTAAATAAGTGTGACAAAGTTAAAAGACAAAGTGTCACAGTTATTTTATAAATAAGTGTCACAAAGTTAGAAGAAAAAGTGTCACAAAAATTTTATAAATAAGAGTCACAAAGTTTAAAGAAAAAGTGTCAGAAAAATTTTATACATAAGTGTCAGAAAATTTAAAGAAAAAGTGTCAAAAAAATTTTATAAATAAAAGTCACAAATTTTAGAGAAAAAGTGTCACAAAAGTTCTATTAATAAGTGCCACAATGATTTAAGAAAAAGTGTTACAAAAATTTCATATATAAATGTCACAAAGTTTAAAGAAAAAGTGTTAAAAAAAATTTATACATAAGTGTCTCAAAGTTTAAAAGAAAAAGTGTCAAAAAAAATTTATACATAAGTGTCTCAAAGTTTAAAAGAAAAAGTGTCACAATAACTTCATAAATAAGTGTCACAAAGTTAGAAGAAAAAGTGTCACAAAAATTTTATAAAAAAGAGTCACAAAGTTTATAGAAAAAGTGTCACAAAAATTTTATACTTAAGTGTCACAAAGTTTAAAGAAAAAGTGTCACAAAAATTTTATAAATAAAAGTTACAAAGTTTAAAGAAAAAATGTCACAAAAATTTTATAAATAAAAGTCACAAAATTTAAAGAAAAAGTGTCACAAAAATTTTACAAATAAGTGTCACAAAGTTTAAAGAAAAAGTGTAACAAAATTTTATATATAAGTGTCACAAAGTTTAAAGAAAAAGTGTCAAAAAAATTTTATACAGAAGTGTCACAAAGTTTAAAGAAAAAGTGTTACAAAAAATTTATAAATAAGTGTCACAAAGTTAAAAGAAAAAGTGTAACAAAAATTTTATAAGTAAATGTCACAGAATAAGTGTCATAAAAATTTTATAAATAAGTGTCTCAAAGTTTAAAGAAAAAGTGTCATAAAAATTTTATAAATATGTGTTACAAAGTTTAAAGAAAAAGTGTCAAAAAGTTTAAAGAAAAAGTGTCACAAAGTTTAAAGAAAAAGTGTCATAAAAATTTTTAAGAATTAGTTTCAAAAAATTTTAAGAATAAGTGTCATAAAATTTAAAGATTAAGTGCCACAAAGTTTAAAAAATAAGTGTCACAATAATTTTAAGAATAAGTGTCACAAAAATTTTGTTGAATAAGTGTCACAAAAATTAAAATAATAATAGTCACAGAAATTTAAAGAATAAGTGTCACAAAAACTTATAAGACAAGTGTCAAAAAATTTAAAGAATAAGTGTCACAAAATTTTAAGAATAAGTGTTACAAAGTTTAAAGAAAAAGTGTCAAAAATTTTTTTAAAATAAGTGTCACAAAAATATTGTAGAATAAGTTCCACAAACATTTAAAGAATAAGTGTCACAAAAAGTTAAAGAATAAGTGTCACAAAAATCTAAAATTAAATTTTAGATTGCTCAAGTATGTATTTCCAAACAGACTTACATAAGAGTTGTTTTGTGCAGTCACCGTAGTTAAGCTAAAATCTAAAATTAAAAACAAGATACAAACAAACATCATGATAATTACATCATAAACATAGCACACATATTATAAACGCAATAAGACGCCAAAATGATCGACTGAAAATATCACCACGGCTTGTTTTCAAAATATGGTGAACGGGATTACATGATCGTCAATTGTAGTCACCAGGTCGCTGTTCTCAGTATTGGTACTCGTTTTCGAAAATGCCATAATCATTTCTTGGTTTTGTCCCTCTGTATTCAGCCTACGAAAAGAAATACGTAATGCAGACAAGTTAGATTACTCGTGAGACACATAAACCAACTGAAACGAAATTCCCGACAAAAATGATGTTTGATGTGTAGTGTAAAATCCGATTTCAATGGGTGGGTTCAGACTCCAGAGAGGTGAAGCCATGTAGTTACCTTATCAATAATATCTCGAAAAGCGCCTGTTCCATTCTCCTGAATGTATTTCTCCGCAGCTGTTATAATGTCATCTTTTTTATTGAAAACATCCTTCTTCCTCGGGACATACCAGACATTAACAGTACGGTTCTGCGCATTCACAAATGTCGGTCTTACAAAATGCTCATAAACATATGCTGCGCCATTAAAGTATGGTATGACCAGCCAGCAAGTTGCAATCAGCTTGGCGTATGACCAGATAGGGATCCTGTAGACAAAAAAGTGATAAGTGCCTAGCAAGTATAATACGAGCTTTTTTTAACGTTTGGTGCAAACATCACTATATCATATTATCATGGTACGCATCTCATGTTATCCTGAGACTGACTCTGATCTTGGGTTGCAGAATGCAGATATTGTAAAGACAGAATGTGGTTGCCGACCAGACTTTTGCTCGAGTCACACCGATTACGGACTAAATATAAATCACACAAGACATTCAACATCCCATAGTCCAAGAACAACATAGCAGCTATAAGCTAAGTAGGAATATTAAGGATCATAAAAAGAAGTGTTATGCAACTTCACTAACAAATTGAATAGTTTAGAATTAATGCCATATATATTTGCATACGTTTGTCTACATACTTCTTAAAATGGGAATTTTACAGATGATTCTTAGAATTTTTTTTTGGTAGAAGATTAAAACTTTACAAGAATACACTTTTCTTTATTATATACAAAATGGTGCTATAGCTTGAAAATCATAATATTTCTAGAAAAAAAAAAACAAAAGCTTTGAATATGAACAGAAAGCAGCAACACACTTGACAAGCGCAAAAGCAAGTTGCATACTTCAGAAATATGGAAGGGTCAAAGATATAGGCAAACAACTCGAGAAAAAAGAGTGCCAGTTAGGAAGAGGATAGACAGGTAATTAAGAAAGATTATCACTGATGGTTCGTTTGGTATGTAAAATGAAGTTTCGTGTAAGTTCATAAAAGAATACTTAAGCTAGTGTCGATGATCATTTGTTGAACTTCATAGGCTTTTTATAAAAAACTAGAAAATTTATCATGACCAACCACCATGTAAATGCCCTTGGGAACACAGCAGACTATAAACTAAAATATAGAACAGAGTTTTTACCCACAACAGGCAAAAAATGGAAAGACTTTAATTACTGCCACTTTTTGTTTTCTGACTGTGACACAAAAGCATGAGAAGTTTAATGGGGATGAATTTTGATTACTTCCATTATACACCAAGGAGTAGTAGTTAATCATATTTCTTTAGGAAAAGAACATACCAATAAATTTCCCTCTAGGTACATTAAGTATATTAGGCAGAGAAGGGTACAACAACTCATCAATACTAGATAAAGCACTAAAACTCAGGCCTTTACTTCAACGAAACGCATGAACTAAATGATATAAATGGTATCCTCTCGTTCTATCCCCCTATAGCTTCTAACAATCCAACCTGTCACATCACTTTATCTACAAAACTATATAAATGTACATGCTCTTTTCCAAGTCATAGCCAATTGTCGTTTTACTTGCACGGCACCAGTTTCAACCAAATCCAATGAACTGATTACAAATCAATAGGCGATCCTATTATTGCACTGTAGTTTGACTTCCATGACACCAGTTCCAACCAAATCCTATCAACTCATTACAAATCAAGCAATGATCCTACTGCCACGCTTTTCTCTGCTAAACAAAGATTTTCTTTCCCATAGTACACCCTTCAACATGAGCTTCCACCAGAAACTATTGTCAAGGGAGAATTTTACTAACCACACAAAAGATGTGCTTTAACATATATGATCGGAAAAAAGGCAAGCGCCGAGCATTATAATCAGAAGGGGTTGAGTTAATTTTTTTAATTTAAAAAACTTGGTGCAATTGTAAGATACGGTATTGGTATTTGGTAATTCAAGTCAAAATATTTCATCAATGTAATTTTCTTATTATATAGTGTAGATACATAAACCATAATGAAAAATGGGTTATGGATTGGTCCCAATCGTGGTAACAACAAAGTGATGTGGTAACCTGGAGTGTCATAACGCCAAATATCAATTGAAATCATAAGTTATGGTCCTAAAACGCGGTTTATTTACGCCTTGACAGCACAAGTATTATCGATTTACAACAACGTCGATACGGTACGACACGACCTTGTTTTTTTCACTATAACACACAATACATCTCTACTTGCATAATGCAATAGTGAAAGATTGATAGTCAATCCCATGACCCTTTTTATGAATGTCAGATGAGTACATTGGCTTGTTTTTGATCTCCATTTTATATACATTTTATAGCAAAAAAAAATTTCCCTAAAAATCACCAAAATGTCAAATGATTAAATTTGATATTTCCTTCAGGAAATTAGCTAAGGTCATACTAAATTTCTGAATGTTGCCCACCAGGGTGCCAGACTAATACATAGGCGTAAGGATTATGCATATATTGCATCATTACTAATAAATATCACTATTCTTATCCTTCTTATGAAGAGAATTGATAATTTGACATAGACAATTAGTATTCAGTACAGAAATGAAAAGATTAGGATTATGCATATATTGCATCATTACTGGCGCGCTACCCGACAGATTTAGTAGACAAGTTGAGAAAAATCCAAGAACAAAAGTGTACAGCATAGTATAGACATAGTGATGAAAATTTTAGTTCATGTCATTTCATAATATGGCAACAAACGAAAAACTGAATAGAAGTTAATAAATTACTAAAGACCAATGATAGGGAACCTTACCATTCAATTACTTTCGCAAAGGTGAGCTCAAAAAGAGTGATCATGGAATACAGAATCCAGTAAGTGAGCCATTGCTGATCATCAATGGGAGACTTGCTTTCAATAGCTTTGATGGATGCATACCTAACAGCCATTCAGAATTTCAATCTTACATAAACTCGGTAACCCACGACCAATTAGTACATAAGGGACTTCCCCATTACAAATTGACCAACAAATCAGAGTAATTCATCAAATATCCTTCTACTAATTTGACTTTGTACCAATTTTCTCGGACTCAAAAACCCATGTCAGACACATATGAGTATCCCATAAGACTCAATTTATCAGCAATTTCAAGTCTTAATGTATAATAAGATCGGGCAAATAACATATTTACAATTTTCAGTGTAAAATTGAACATTTTCTCGGTTGGAGCAAGCCCGATTCTGGCTGCCTCTCCCTTTAACAATGAAACAAATCATGAAAAGATAAAAGGAACATAAAGGAATTTCAAGATAAACTTACAGTGGATAAACAAGACTAACCACAGGCCTGCAAAAAGAACAAATAGGAAAATCCAGCAGTTAATTAGCTTGAAACACAAAAATGAAACAGAAATCCATTAATCTGACCAATAAAACAAGGTAAGATCGAATCGTTAGACAAAATCAGCAAAACAATAGCCAATAATTTAATTTTTCTACAAATCAATTCAAACAAACAAATCAACAATACCCATAAATTCAAGCAAAATCATGGACTCTTTAGCGCAAAAGAATTATCAGGTTCCCAAAACAGGGAAATTACAAAACAATTTATTATAATTGATTAAACTTAAGAGTGTAGGGGAAAAAGGAGAGAGAGGAAGAGTACAAACCCAGCAAGAACATCAAAATTCTGAATCACAACCTTAAGAAAAGTAGTAGCACCACTTCCTCCCATAGTTTTACTTCAAAATCTTGTGAGAAATACACTCAAATCTAGTAAGATTTGCTAAATATAGGGAAGAATTTGGGTTTTAGTAGAGAGAGGAAATAAACACAAAGATTTTGAGACAAGAAAAGGAAAGAAAAAGTGATGGAAATTGTAAAAATATGTAATTTGAAAAAGACTTGTAAATTGTATAAATAATATAATAATGGTCGGAAATGGGTAATTATTGGGTACGGAAAGGGATTGATAAATCCTCACTAAATCACAAATCATAAATTACATCAACCAATATATTAGGTAAAGGTAGAGGTGTTCATTCGGGTCATTGGGTTGATTTCGGGTCAGGTGTTTCAGGTCGGTTCAAAATCGGATTTGTGTTCACATTGGTTTTTACATAGTTGTAGATTCATTTTCAAGTCGGGTCAAATCGGGTTCGGTTATAAAGTCGGTTCATCGGGTCTGTTTTGAACTCCCATTATCCTTTACAAGGCGGGGTTTGGGTGAGGATTTTTTATTTCTGAAAGATGCGGATAAATCATACACGTTTCTCCAATGAACGTGCGGTCAAGAAACCTCCAAACTGATACCTGCGCCTAGTACAAGTCAAATCTCAAACATTCTACTTTACATGCACATGCTTTATCTATTGAGCCACAAATATTTTGGTTATTTATATATTAATGTGTATTTAGAAATTAATAAAAGTTAAACTTATAAAAATATGTCATTGGACAAATATTTATTCTTAGTCATTAGTCACAATATATAAATTAAATCTAAATAAAAATAGTGTCAATAATTAAAATGTAACCAATATTACAAAAGTGACGAATTACAAAACTACTAACCTATTTTGGTGTACATATCTGTTTTACACTTGGCAGGATCTAGGATGGGTTAGTGCCAGTTGGGTTTTATTTAATTATTTTTTATTTTTTATTTTGGAATAGATAGAATGAGCATCATTTTGGGACCCTTTAAAAGTTAAAGGTAGGGATCAGGGAGGAGTGATTCTGAGGTCACCTAGAGACTAGAGTGTGTTTGTTGAACCATATTCATCATTCATCATACTCATAATTCTGTCAAATTAAACTCGATGGCCGACATGACTATTCAGTTACTCATTTAACAAATGGGCTAACTCATATTTACCCATCTATGCTATAGACGATCTATAGCAATAATTTTTGTTCAATAAATGGAAATAGCTATATTTTCAGCTATCCTTATGAGAGATCTTCTCTGTAAAAGACGATCATAAAATAAGAAGCTCACATTTTTATTTTTTTAATTAGTATTAATTGCGCTATTTATCCTACATATTATGCGTCTCTCAAAGAGAGACCATCTCTCACAACAATTTGCGTTATATTTTTACGTAATGAATTGAGTTCTCTTTTTTGATTATATACGCAATTGATAACTCTAATAAGGACATTTTTCTACATAATATGTCACAGTATGTTACAAATATTTTAAAAGGAAGGTAACTATACCCATTTTCAATCTGTCATTTTTCACCAAACTTTCTTTTTTCTCATATTGTGGTTAATCTATCTATATCTATAAGTAAAATCAAAGTCGTATAAAATCTTATTTGAATCGTTTTGATCCAAATTGAATTACTTTTTAGTTTCTATAATTATTCAATGTACATAATTAGATATATTAATGAATAAATTAGTGCATCGAGTACTTTAAAAGTATACAATTGGGTACAAGTAAAAAAAGATGAAGTACTATCTTTATGTCGTTAAGGTATAGCTATAGTTTATACACAAATTGCGAGAGACGGTCTCTTTGAGAGACACATTAGATATGTGGGCTAAATGACCCAATTAATATAAATTAAAGAGAAAAAAAGAACATGAGCGTGTTGTTTTGAGGTCGTTTCTTTGAAAAATGGTCTCTCACAATAATAGCTGTAATTGTTAATAGATCATGATAAATCTACTAATAGCCTAATTCACTATCTTTACTCATGAAATTTCAATGTCATTTATGTATGGTTGGGTTGACAACAACTTATGCATCTCCAATTAGAAAATTGAAGAAGGCATTAATTGGAAGTTATAATTTACCTAATTTTCTCTAATGCATTTGACATTTCCCTTGAATGCAAACTACATATTAACAATATTTTCAACCTCACATGGGATGTGCAATATAATTTTGACTTACCAATGTACCATAATATTTAAACTAAAGAATTATTATTTTTTCATTAACAACTTCACATATATAAAAATATATAATATTTGATAAGTCGTTTTACTGTAATCTTTGAAGCTAGCTAGCTTCGGAAAAGCAGGACCGAAGCATCGAAGAAGATCGCAAGGCAGCCACATTGTTGTCAAGTTTCTGGAGTTTCGGAACATCTGAGCCCAAATCTACGAATGTTCATTCTTCCATCCAATGCGAGAGCGAGGACATCGAGTTCCTCCACATACCACAGTTCAGAAACTATGGCCTATGTTGATTCACAAGCAAAACAATTCAGATTTAAAGTATTGATGTCAAAATTTATGCATGGTAAATGATAAAGATCAAACAAGCATCTATATAAAACACATAAAAACAATCAATAGGACCACACCTGAGATTTGAGAGGCTTGGAACGAAATATTAATTATGGGTTTCTAATTACTAAATATGTATTATAAATTCTTAAGTCCTAACTATATAGTATTAAAAAGTCGTTTTTCTAATTTTTTTGATGGGCCCAAGGCACAAGCCCTGGATGAAGTAAACAAAAAATTGGTTATTGAATTATTGATACAAAACTCAATTCCAAACAATCCTTACAAAGAAACCCCTCAATATGAATAAAATTTAGAGATACTTCCTCCGTTCCATATACTTGCTACTGAATGTGACATGTTGTGTGGGAAAATGTCACAATCTATAGCAAGTATTATGGAACAGAGGAAGTATATGATATGTCCCTCACAAGAGAAATATATATACAACTGAGAGTCCATACATTAATTGGGCTTTATAAACTAGGTTACATACTCTATATCAATGGACTATCTATATGGGCCTATTTCAGGGTGAGATGTCTACAAAATAAACTGATAATATTACAGTGAGTCTCTTGTGAGACGGTTTAAATCGTGCAACAGATCCAACCTAATAAACTTTTTAAATTTTTTTTAAAATTCTGGGATATCAATATCAAGACTTATAAGACTAATTGTAAGACTTAATAGCCAATTACAAGAAAATGTCAATTTCAATGTTTTGATAGCAATTTCTAGTTTAGAGAGAATCATACACTAAAGTTCGAATGAGAATTATAAACCTTGACATCAATCTCCGAAGTCTTAGAATTGGTCTTTTAAATCTTAGAATTAGTCTTTTAAGTCTTAAAATTAATATTTTCAATTTAAATTTGATTTTCTAAATAATAATTATTAGGTCACCGTCAGGCGTCAGCCCAATAAAAAGCGTCTCACCCAAGATTTGTGCTCTTATATACACAGTGTTAATAAATAGATAGAGGGTACTAAAACCCTAATCGGTTACTCAACCAAAAATCTCCAGTAAAAAAGTACAAAGTAAAATTTCGAGACGTCATTTTTACCCTCGGTAAATATGTTTCCATTGTTTTTACAACAAATAAAAGAAAGAGTAGCAGAAATATTATATTCATGTTGTAGCTTGGGCTGCAAATCTAATGAAGAAAACTGTGACAACGAAATTAACCAAAAAAAACCTGAAATTCAAATTCGAATGCCCGTAATCGAGGAACCGGATTATAATCAAGAAGTTATAGGTTTGGAATTCAATTCGATTGGTAATCAGAACTGTCCGACTTGTATTATTTGTTCTGAAAATTTATTTAATCGTCAAGAAACCGTTAAAATTAACGTCATTAATTGTGACGGAATCGTTGATAGATATACCGTTCATGGTCATTGTGTTCTCAAGTATTGGATCCTTATTTGGGATGAAAATATTACATGGATGAATTGTAGGAATTTTCATCATTTTTAAATTTAATTGTTAGGAGATATATTTGAAATATTGTTTATATTCGAGCAGAAACTCTTTGATCGCAGGAGAGTATGAGTTGCCGTTCTTTCCTCCCCAGACCTTGATCATAGTTTTCTATGAGTAGGATACACTGGGAAGAAGAAGATGATGATGATGATATTAGAAATATTATTTATATTCGAACCGGAGACTCTTTGATCGCACTCTCCTGTATGGGTATGAGATGCCATCATTCTTTCATTTCCAGACCCTGATAATAATTTTCTATGGGCGGGATACACTAGGTATGGAGATGATGATGATGTTGATATTAGAAATATTATTATTTTTTTTATGTCTTTATTTATTTTTTTTTATGAATTTTAGCTTGTTCTCGTTGTCTTATTGAAGCTTCATGCTTTTGAATGATGATTTTATATCATATTATGAATTAGATAAATATTTATATGATATTAAGGGATTAAATTGAATATTAATGTTCCAAGGTGCAAGGTATAATTTGCAACTAATTTAATACATAACTTACATTATAACATAATTTATGAATGAATTGAGAAAATTTCAATAGTTTACAGCTGAGAAATATACGCTTAAAAAAGTGTGCACAATAACTACAAAAACGAACAATTGTTTTCTTCCGCACTTGTAGCTTAGTTTAGTTTGGAGTTTAACAATAATAGATGATATATTTCTTTCCATATATTCCTTTTTTTTCATAAAAATCAATTGATTTTACTCTTTAAAAAAAGGTACATATTATATAAATTTTCACAAATTCTAGATGATATATATTTTCTTTATTTTGTGGTAGACATTAAGAATATTGTAAATAGGCATTTAGAACATTGTAAGTACTTCAGTACTTAGTTGGTGGGCATTAAGTACAGAGTAAGTAGACATTAAAGATGTTGAAAGTAGGCATTAAGGATATGATAAGTAGATTATAGGCTAAGTTTCTCGGTAGACATTAAGAATATTGTAAGTAGGCATTTTAAGTACTTTTTTAGTGGGCATTAAGTATATTGTAAGTAGGTATTAATGATAATATAAGTAGGCATTAAATATACAAGTGGACATTAAGGTTTAATGGACTAGGCCTGAGAGACGTCTCTCAATATAGCGGCCGCAATATTTATTGTTCTCCATTTTCTTAACCTCAATTTACGTGTCATTTTTAACCTCAATTCACTTCAAATGTGGTCAATTGTTCAGAAAAGGAAAGCAAGTAAATTTTTTTTATTTTTGGTAGAAGATAAAACATATGAACAGCAAAAATTTAGTATTAAGAATATTTAAAAAGCTCTAGTACTAGTTGGGTGGAATGATTTTACCTGAAACCCACCAATTTGATTGTTGAGGTGAGCAACCAAGTTGCGAAAGAACTGAATTGTGCCTGAAGTTTTACTTGTCTCCTGCACCACATTTAAGACGGTCCAAAATCAGAAACAAAATATCTCGCAAAATTGGGATTATTTATGATTAATCAATAAGTAGGATTATTGTAGGAAAATCATGAATAGGTTGAATTATTCTAGATAATTTTTCCTACACTAGAAAATGAAGACATATATACACATTTTAAATACTCAGAGCACAATGACTGAGAAGGTTGAATGAGGCTGTTTAGGACGATTACCAAGTTCGGTCTAGAATCTATACTCGCAACTTTTTGTGAAGTTAAATTCAATACTCAAAAGGCGTCATTTAACCAATTTTCTAATGCTCGATTTCACCCCTTCGTAAAGACCCCATAGAAGTTAAACATTACTACTGTCGTTCATGAGCCCTCCGCCCACCTCCCTTGGAAAGACAGCAACGATTGAGAAACTATGAACCATGTTGCAAAATAACGCCATTTTTGCACTATGCTATAACCAGTCACGAGTATTCTGTTCAAGTTGCCTACTTTTAGTCACTCATTCACAAGATCATCTGCATGGACCGTCTTTTAGTCAGTCATGAGGGACTATGGCAGCCATTTGACAAGAAAGATGAAGGGCTACTACTCTCTATAATAGACATATTATTCAGTCCCAAATCCCCTTTCTACACTTCATTTGCTCTCCTTAGCCTTGAAGATTACTTACCAGCTTATGCACCAAACCTTGAACTTAGAGTTAACGAGAAGAAATTAATACTTTTTGGCAGAAAATGAAGTCCCAATCTTTTGGGATTAAGGCTCGGGCATTATTGTTGTTGGCAGAAAAAATGGAGTAATCACAGGAGCACCAGATACTTACAGTGTTCGGTATTTTTGGAGGACCCAATAGCCTTGCAAATGAAGTATGAAGTATCGCGGCATCATACTGCAGTAAGCAAGAGAAGTTTCAGGCTTAGCTGAATATAACAATGTAAAACAAAGCATAGTAATTGGGAAATGAAATAAATAAAATCTTTTTTCAAAATAGACCCAAGAACCATATGGTGTTGTACTTGGATACAAATCAATGTTTATGTTTCCTGATAAGAGAGGTAAAATGGTAATTGTACAGATCATCAAAACTTGCAATACAAGAATAAACATGACCATCCAAACCCTTTAGCCATTTTGAGATCCAGATCCGACCTTGATCCGATGGGTCTTACAGAACCATAGAAAGTATTGAATAGAGTTCTTACAAGCTGCTTTTCAGGTGCATGTGGTAGGGCGTTTCTCAGCTTAGCACGTACAGTAGTTGGATCAGTACCAGAAGTCACCTAAACAAAGAGAATCATTAATGAATAATGGCAAGCGTAATATTTATTGAAAGCCTCGTACTGGCAACATACATTGGAAAGAGTGGTAGTCTAGTAGGATGCGGCGAGCTATCAATTTTGCTCATTTAAACAAAGAAATAGGTTCATTTGACAATTCCATTCTAAAGAATTTTCATTGGCGTTGCAGTTAACTAAACACAAAATGCAGAGGGAGTCAAGAGCTCTACGTTCTAAATGGTATATGCAAAAAAAACATGTTTTCATTCTGAAGAAAAAGAAGGGTAATACGAGTGTTCTAAAACAATGAATGAACCTCAACATCATCAGAACTCAGCCCCAAGTCAAATGGCATAAAAATCAGTTCGCAGCGTTTTTTTGTACTTATAAGACAATCAAAGATTAATACTTATGCAGTACCAACTACAGAAATCCTAGTGTCTGCAAATAAAAGCTATCAAATATGCACGCCTGTAGACTGTAGTAGCCATAACAGAACGGCATAAATGAAAGAATATAGTGGGATTTGCGTGAGAGGTGAGTCAGTGTGTGCGGGTTTTACATAATATAAAATGGCAGGTTAGAGAGAGATCATTCAGAAAAGTATCGCCTAGAACATTGTAGTCGGAAATGTACTGTGGTCTCCACTTTAAATGGAGCTAGCTTGTTATACAATCACTTCAATAGAAGTATGTAACTATGCCCCTCTCTCTATTGTTATTTCATCTTCTTGCACTTTATATTCTCTGCCTAAAGTTCAAAATTCAGATAGCATTAGTCCATTACATTACAATGCATAGCACTGGATGATGAAAGGACTGCAAAAAAAATTTGTTCAAATCATCACAAGCTAAAAGGGATAAATTGCTACGTATTCGTGCTAGAATTTTTTCAAGAAGCAAGCTTTTCTGTAACATTGTGCAAGCTTTACATACTGAGAATGTGTTTTCCTAAAACTGATAAATATGACTATCATAATGAGCCTAAACCGGTGGAGTTGTTTCATGTTTAAGGCATAAATATATCCATACCATTGAGATGAAGGTACTTGTATGCATATACACTGAGAAATAAAAGCTTAGACTTCTAAAGCACCTGCCAGCACCCAAGAAGAACACCAGTTGAAGTCAAAATCACCCTATCTAAAACGATTTTCAATGGGCAAAGTGATCGGGCAACAGTTTCAACTGCATTTGCTTCAGCTTCAACCTAACAGAATGAACAAGAGTTTATGTAAGAAGATAAGCTACATCTCACTTATAAGAAGTCACGAGAAACACATATTTTTCAAAAAATAGTATACATTACTTCATCATGAGTGGCAGGAACAGGTGAAATATGATGCGAAGCATGGAACATGCTGAAGTGGTACAAACTAGAATTCTGAAACCAGAT
The DNA here is from genome assembly GCA_019776075.1 of Amaranthus palmeri. Taxonomy (NCBI): domain Eukaryota; kingdom Viridiplantae; phylum Streptophyta; class Magnoliopsida; order Caryophyllales; family Amaranthaceae; genus Amaranthus; species Amaranthus palmeri. The sequence continues at coordinate 1,940,029 of JAAKBH010000002.1, read as the reverse complement.
TGCTAACCAAAGCAAACGTAAGAAACATGGAATAATCAATAATACAAAATTTAAATTGTGTAATAGATAAGTCGAAGTTAAAACAGACAGATGTCAAAAGAAGGAAAAAAAAAAAAGAACTGTTACCCTTATCAAAGTAAGGTGAAAAAATTGTCTTAACCGCATTTCTGTGAAAGGAAAAACAGGCAAAATAAGATTTACATCGTACTTCTGAAACTGGAAAAGAAACATTGCAGAGTAGAGTATACTTACGATATGGGAAGTGAATATTCAGTACTTAAATACAAAACATTTGCTCGTACTGGAGGATTAGCTGCCTGCAATTAGCACCAAATCATTCATATGCTAGCCAATATAGAAAAGGGTGTAGTCAATAATACAGCAAGCAAAGCTGCCTTCACCTTCAGATTAGGTGTTACAGCACCGTCTTTCACACTAAAAAGATCAGAAAGTGACAATGATTGAGAAGTTTCTCCATGGTTGAGGAAAGCTGGCCCATGTTCATCCAAATCCCTGGACATTTTTTCATATAGTCTTGCCCTCTTCACCGTGTTTGAAGTTGGAGAATCTAGAAACACAAATAAGCTTTTAGTATTACCCTCAAAATAAAATGAAATCAGTATTTATAACTCTCGGCCACATCGTTCCTTTCCCAATAACCCATAAGGAGTGTCAATCTTAAAACATCAGGACTCGTTCCTCGAAGTGGTTGGGTCTGTTTATCCCTAATTGGACCTAAGCTAATCAATCTTCATTATCACCTATAGTTAAAATCATAAATTAAGGAAGCTGTTTGGAAAATTTGTGGGGAAATACCTTTTATTTTCGTGCTTTATTTTATTTTTTGTGTTTGTTTGAGTAGAACACTGTATGAAAGTTTGGTTTGTATTTCATAAGGCTTGGCGTTATTATGAAAACAGAAGAGAACGTCGAATTCTCACAACTTGCCTTCCCTTTTTTCCCTGTAGTCAATTTATGTCTTTCCGGTGAGGGTTAAGAAAAAGAATTACAAAATTTTGAGGTTGTCTGATTGTCTCCTACAATTTTCAGTGACGGGTAAAATAGAGAATTACAAATATGTGGATGTTTCGTCACCTTCATTAAACTTTGCTAGCTCTCAAGCTCACCTTTCTCCCCTCTTCTTGTTTCCTTCCACATTTTTTGTAAATTTTCAATTTAAATAATAGGAAAATATTTGAAAAACAATTGTTCCTCAAAATTGTAGAAAACAACCAGAATCTCATTCCTGGATTAGCCTGTGCAAGTAGAGTCACACATTTTAAGGAATGAGAAGCAAGTACAATGGGAGACAACTACCACAATGAGATGGGAGATTAAGTACTTACAAGCAAGAAAAATAGTACAGTAATATAAAGATGTCAAAAACATGTAAATTTGTTGAGGCCCGTTAGACTATATCTTCAAATTCAAATGAACCTGTCGAGGATATTGAAGGCTAAAGGAGCACTCTAATATAGGATGTCTACTACATAATATACACAATGGTAAAAGAAGCACAAGAGTTAAGAACAAAAGAGACAACTTGATGTATGTGAATATCAAATGTGCAAAAGACCAAAATCTGGTGGACATATTTGCATAAAAGCCACACTACATGACAAGACCAAAGGCTATCAGAATGGGGTCGGAACTCAGTGGACATATGTGCCTTACTTTAATTGCTTTGTCGAAAGTAAGCAAGCAACCTTTACTAACACTTCAAAGAGCAACAAAGAGCAATTTGTCTTAGTGTTAGCTCTACAAGTACATAAAGGATAGAAACGGAAGGAATACATATCAAAAGAAGTTGGAAGCTGGAACCAAGGTGCGGTAGCAGTGCGGAAGAACAGAAAACTGACTGGAAAGTAGTAAGGCTTGAATCACATGATCCAATGAATGTGAAAGTCACACCAACAAGATTTAGAAGCTGGAACTGAGGTGAAGGCACGAAGCTCCCACAGCATAAATGTGTGGGAAAAAACAAGAAATTGACTTGGGAACAAGAAATGCTTGAATTCCATCATGCAAATAAATTTAACAGCCAGTGACTCCATACGGGTACAGACCATGGTGCCTCACCTACAACAAGTACACCAAGAGCATGATAGACCAAAGAAAGCAACATCGGCCACACAAGCAACAGCCCAACAGCTCAAAGAGACAGATTGCCTATGTTAGATTGTTCTGTATTTCATTTGATGCCTTTAGTTGAAGGCATTATCAATTTTATCAGGCACTTCTCTAGTTCCCTTACTTCTTTGGACACATAATGCAAAAGGTCGAGTTGCATGAGACCCACGCCAAGAAAAGATTCATGGTCGTAAAGTTATTACATGGCCATGAAAGCTTAGGTTTGACAAAGGAAAGACAGAGAACTTGATATCTAAAAAAAAGAACATACTTCGTTCCACAAGAATGACGTTCATTACATAGAAGGCAAGCTTGGATCATTTTTACCTCCTCTAGAACATTCAACAAAAGGGAGAAAATCCAGAGTTTAATCATGTGAAAAGCTAAAACCCTCAAAATTTCCCTTATAAAAATTCTTATTACCTATCAAATACATCACATTGTGTATCTCAAACTTTTCGAAAATTCATCTCTAACTTGTAATACCCTCATGAATGTGCTTCCAATATAGATTGCTCATTGCTTCAGCACCAAGAACTACTTAAGAAAACCTAACCCTCATAGCTCCCTACATGTTTGTAATTTCCAAGAAAGGAATCTACTTTCTTGGCATTGAACAAATTTATCTTCTAATCTACTAATAACATTCCTACCTTATCTTGTATGGCAATAATCAAATTCCTAACAAAACCCAAATACACCTTACTTTGTAAACTAATAACATTTCATTACCATTTCATTATCATTATCCAAGTATTTCTAACAAGGCAATATCATAACTCATTTTTCTAATTATGTAATATTACCACCACAATTACAGAAAAAATTAATTTACAAACCATATCAAAAGCTTTGGCAATTGATCCAATAAAAACCTCAAACCCTAAAATCAGGCAAAAATTAAAGCAAAGACTAACAATTGCAAATTACCCGTTCGAAAATTGTTGCGAAAAACATAGATAAGAGACATAAAACAATCAATCAAGACAAAAATTACCTGGAGAAGTAGAGTAATCTCGAGAAGAATTCTTAAGAACCATCTGGAAAGCAGAAAAGAATACGAAAGCAGAGAAAACCCAGATGAAAACAACGCGTTTTGGATGCATGCAATAATTTCTAGCTCTGGCCATCAAATTCACATCAATTGAGCAGTGCCCAGATCATTGAACGGCAGGAATTTGCCCTATTTCCTCAATGGTTTTGCTGTAATGCCCAGATCATCCAAATTGTAATTCGTCCGTATTAATTGCTAACTGTTCAGTGGCTAATTCACTTGAATATCGTCATCAAACTACCGTATTGCTTACTTTCAAGATTTAAGTTTACAATTTTGTTGTAATTCAATTATTTAGTGCCTAGCTAGTGGTACGAGGAAGGGAATTGTGTAAACCCAAACCGCAGGACACGCCATGCTCAATTTGACCCTAATTTAATTGACTTTGACTTGCAAGAAAAATAAGTCAAAACTCGATCATAGGTCAAATCTAACTCGACCTAAGTTTACTTATTTGTCTCCAGATTTTGTTATCTAATACCAAAATTAAAGATTAGTTTAATTATTGGGAGAATAAGACAAAAATTTTGAATTACATGAAAATACTAAGATGAAGAATAAGAGAATTTGCAAGGAAATAAGTAAAGAATACGAGATTTGAGAAGTGGAGAAATCTTTATAGAATAAAGTATTCTTAGACATACTCGCACAGACAATTAGAAGACGTTTCTATAGTGTAATGCTTTCCTAAGTAGACCCATGCTCAACTCTTGTTCAACCAACTGTATGCTAACATCCTCGCTCGAACAACTAAATAACTAGTAATTGAAGCCCATTTCAATACAAGCATAAGCCTCCTTCCAACATCATCTATCAATATAAAAGTTCACATTGGGCAAACCATATAGAAGTATTAGGAATTTACTAAGTCACATACTCAAAACTAACATGAAAATGAATCAAGGATAATCTTACATGTACCTTTAATTTGAGTACAAAGTATCATATAATAAATGTTTTATAGGCAATCTACTCCTATATTGTTGGTATCATCACCCTAATTTTTTTTACTAAACTGGATAACTTTTGTGTTTTTGTGTTTTTCCTTAAAGCATTAAAGCCTAGTAAATTTTGCATAAAGCAAGGGTATGAGGGTAAAAGAAAAACAATCCAAACTCATACCCTCCAAAGAGAAGGCATAACGAATGTGGTCCAAGAGGCTCCAAAACAAGGGCCTTGCAATGTAAGCAATGTTTCGTATGCATTAGAAAGCTACCAGTAAATTTTTACACAAGTTAAGTTAGGGCGAAGATATTAGAATGAAAAGGAAAAATAAAAATAAATAAATAGATACATGAGTAAAAAAAATGTATAACAATGCATGTCTGATTGCAAATTGCTGAACTTTACCTTTTAATCTAGCTAGCTGAAAATGTCTCATCAGATTACATCTTGATGATCGTTCTTCACTGATGTCAACCTGCGTGCATATAATGATTAATGAGTAACATTTTCACCAACCTCACCAATCTCAACTTGTTAAGAAAACTGATGCAAAAACTAAATATAACAATTAGACATTTGTAGATAAATAAAGGGTTTTCCATTTTCTCTTATAAAAGCCAAATAATAATTGGTATAAAATTTTTCCACGAAAAAAGAAGAAAAAAAAAATTAAATAATTGATTTTAATATAAATATAACTTAACATACATTTTCTTATCTAGTGAAGTGATGTGAAGTGAAAAAAATGGAGAAAATTAAGGGCCAATTATAATAATTAGCAAAAAGAATGTATTATATTATATAATTAAAAAGATTTGTCTAATCAACAACCAACATAAACAAATTTTCAAAAGACCAAAAGAAAAACCTATAAGCAAATTGCATATTGTTTACTAATTACCAACAAATCAAGGAATAATCTTAGGGTGTGTCAATCATTAAAACACTAATAATTAAAATAAAGACATACAATTATCTATAATTATAATAATATAAACATAAATCAACAAAAATGTCTTTTTTCCAAAATTAATCAAGCAAATGTGGACGTGAATACGCAATGATTTGAGTAGCAAAGTCCCACTAAAACACAATTAGGTGTAGTAATACTTTACTTAATTAAGGCTGAAAACTAAAAAGTTGAATAATCTTAAATTAGATTTAAGCCATTGAATGTACAGTGAAAACTGACCTATAAGTATAATTCAGTCAATAAAGAAGGTTAGCTCAAGTGGGTCCCACTATAGCATGAGTGCTATTCCATGATAGATCCAAGTATGTTCATCATCATAGGGATAACGTTTGTTATTGTATATATAACACTATTTTAAAGTCTTAATCACAATTTTAATCTTAATCTTACTTGGTTAAGGTTGTCTGTACGTAGTCTAATTATTCTGTTTGTAAGTTGCAGGCTTTTCTCGCTCTGAAGACTTTTCTTGAGTCGGGGGATTCTTTGACCGTACTCTCCTTTGTAGGTATAAATTGTCGTCGTTTTTTCTTTCCTAGACCCTGATCATAGCTTTCTATGAGCGGGATACACTGGGTATGATGATGATGAATTGACGATGATGAGTTAATTTTTTTCACATGGTATGAGATGTTGGTGCGGAAAAAGGTTAGAGTAATTATCTCACTCCGACTCATTTAAACAAAATTATATGGTGTTGAGTGTTGACAAAGTGTATTTTGAGTCAAATGTTGGATTGAATTTGTTTGGAATTTTGGTCATGAGTATTTTTGCGTGACATATACATAAAACGGCGTTGTTATAAGACTAATTCATTTTAAAGTATAATGCATTACTTATCTGAAGAAACGTGGTATTGAAATTTATTGATGCTTAAGAGGCGTGTTCAAGACATGAGGTGTTGAATGAGACGGGTCGATTCAACAGGTTAAGGGTAGGGTCATATTTTAACGGGTCGCTAGCGGGTTGGGGCAATAATGGGGCAGGTCATTATGGGGCCTTGGTGTAATGGGTCAAGTTGGGCTGGGTCGAATAATTATAAATATTAATTGCGGAAAAAAATTTACAACATGTTTTTTACATTTTTAAATGATATTATTATATACATAAGTGGGTCGACCCAACGGACCATAAAGTACAATAAAAAAACTATTTTATGAACTTCTAAAAAAATGATCAAGTTGGGTCGGATTTAAATAGGCTTGACCAGCCCCGACCCGTTTAACATTTAACATGACCCACTCCGCTCCGATCCATTTAAATTTTAACCCGACTCGATCCGACCCATTAAACATCTCTATCACATTCAAGACACTATAAAAATGTTATATGGTCTAAGCCTTGATACAAAGATGTTTGAAACTTTGATAAAAGTAATCAAAGAGAGATTTGTATGGTAGGATCTACAGGTGTTCAAAACAGACCCGATGATCCGATAGACACCTAACTTTATAACCGAACCTGATTTGACCCGACTTAAAAATGGATCTACAATCATGTAAAAACCAATCATCATCATACCCAGTGTTCCCGCACATAGATTAATTCATGGTCAGGGTCCGGGGAAGGAAGGTCGACGGCGTCTCATACCCATAAGGAGAGGGCGGTCACAAGAGTCCTTCGGCTCTAGAGGAGTCTTTAAGGATAGGACCTGCAAATATCCGAAAATCTGCATCTTACACCCACGTTAGTCAAGTATTGAACGCAAAACCCGATTTTGAACCGACGCGAAACACTTAACCCGAAATCAACCCGATGACCTGAATGAACACCTCTAGTAGAATCCTTAAATTAGGATGTAAATTCACATGAGAATAAACTTTACAACTCTAAAATTTAGCCAAAATGGGGGTTGCCGACCTAGTATAGAGTCCAATTGAAGAAGAGAGTATTTGATAGAGTAGATAGGTGTTGTAATAAGGTAGCAAATTAGGGATACAAAAGAATGGACCACCATTTGTATCCTTGTGAGTTATAACTAGCATGTGGAGCTTGTGTACGATTGAGACCATTTTCTATTTCACAATTATGATTTTTGTTCCCATTTTTAACTACATGCTAACCTAGCTTATACCTATATTGTAATTTCCTTTTGAAATCTACCTTTCATTCTTACAACTTACAAACACACATGTATGCCTTCTTTGGATTTCTCTTTTTTATTGCAATACCATCTCATGTGTTTCTTTCTTCTTTTGCCCCTTACCCTCCAATCCCCCAAACAATAAGAAAACAAGAAATTTTTCATTTTAAAGTTTCGTGAAATTTTGATCTTCTTTCATGCAATACAGATAGGGATGGTCATAGGGCGGTCTGGAGCGGGTCCAACCAGACCCAGACCTTAGATCCGGATCCGATGGGTCTCAAAAAATAAGATAGCCCTAGACCCCTTAAAAAAGGGCGGATCTGGAGCGGGTCCAACAGGGTCCTAGACCCGTGACCATCCTAAATATAGATGGTGAAAATCACATAAAGAATGTAGAGACGGAGTAAAAATTAATAATACTCATGAACGAAACACTTAATTTGTATTTGAGGCTTTTTAATATGACGACACCTATGTAGTCAGACATGTTGTACATTCATAAAATCTTTAAAAGAATACATTAAGTATAATCATGATTAAATAGACAAAAGTATTAGATGAAAATAAATCCATATTTTATTTCTACGTATTATTTATTACTTTTTGCAAAAATAATTTCATATGTACTTCCTCCTTTGTATTAATGTGTTTGTATTAATAAAACTACGAGAACTTTTTTGTTAAAGTTTAAAAAACAATATAAAATAAAGGCATGTAGGTTATTAAGATTAAGATGATGAGCTCAACAAGCATCTATAATTCATTTCATTATTGTACTAATAAATATAGTATCTTTTAGTAAGTTTAACTTAGATACTTATTATAGTAAAAGTAAGTAAGTGAAAAAACTGAGTAAATATTTTTTTTTTTCATTGTTACCACAATAGAATGATTTACGAATCAGAGTTTTTTGGATACAAAAAAATATAAACACTACAACATAATTTACTTTTAGTGAGATATATTTAGCGACAATTAATTTAAATGTCGCCTTTTCAAATTTCTTATAGCATATATAAACGATTTAGTGACATTTATTAGAGCCTTTAGTAGCATATTAAAAAGTCACACTACAGCTTTTAGCGACATAGGATCTAGTGACATTTTTCACAAATGTTACTATAGACTATAGTGACAATTACATATGTCACTAAACACCAAATTAAATGTCGCTTAATCACTTTATGGTGGAACTTAAAATAAAAATCAATAATTATTACACTAAAAATATGAACCAATGGCATTTTTTTTAATGCCACTGACGTCCCATTTGGTAGTTGGTAATAAACGATGTTAATGGAAATGAAAAATCTAATGTAATTTTGGTTGAAAATCTCTTAGCTACTTTGATGTCCATGTTTTTCCAACTTCAATTATCTCATTATTTTCTTTATAAAATCCATTCCAATGCATTATCATTGGAAGAGATGGTATTAGGTGGTAATGAAAATTTGTATACAAAAATTTTTTTTGTGATCAAAGTTTTATTACCATGGGAATGATATAAAACTTTTGATGAAAATTTACACTATAATTCATTCCTATTACCACCATTTAATATCACTTACCAAATAGGCTGTAAATCTAATATCACAAAAAGCTAAATTTATTGTACTGAAATCATATGTCAAAGACAACCCATTTAGTAATAAAATTGATGTTATTGAGATTTAAAGGGCCAATCAAAAGGGAATTACTTGGAATCTTATCAATTTCATCATTATTTAGCCTTGCTTTTTCAGGATACTGTGCCATGAAATCCTCAAAAACAGTACCTTACTAACATCAACTCCGTCCTATATGAACTGCAGCCTAAGAATTAAGTAAGATGTGCGAACCCATAACCTTATATTTGGGGGCTTCAACTTGGAATATTATATTATATATTCTATTACATAGTTACGCTTTCTTAACATGAAAGTCTTTAAACTTGAATTGTGGATGTAACAGGTAGTCTGCATACATGGTGCTGACTATTCCACCAGAAGTGACGGCCGACGGATTTATAAGCTTTGAATTCGTGATCTTTCATTCTGATACAATACAAAAGGACCAATATTAAAAGATTAATTTGATGTTTGAAATCCCGAAATATCTTAATTATCAGTTGTTTGTTTGTCAATGACGGTGAGATTCTGGGGTCCAACCATATGTCAAAAAATCAACTAAACCAAAAACCAAACACGACTTCTAAGTTAACACGAGAGCCCTTTAGGCTAGAAGGTGTAAAGCCAGCACAAGACCCAATTCTTTACATAGATTTAAATATATATTACTTGTGTGTGTTGTATGCATGCCAAATAATGTTTTTTATTTAATTATTTACAATTAATGAGTTATTTCATTCTAGTTATATTAATGTTAAAGAACCCTAAAATTTAACACCTCAAATACAATTTTTAAAATCCAGCCTAAAAATACTGAAAATAGATTTAAGTTAAATGCGAGAAAAATATGTTTCATATCAAAAAAAGGGCAATAATAGTAGGTTAGCTTGTTGAAAAGAGAACATTTAATTACTCAAATAGCTCACTTAATAAAAACTACTTAAATAATTTCTTAAAGTTGTACTTAGCTTGTATTAAAAGATAACTTGTTCTCATTTTCAAAAAAAAGATAATTTGTTCTCACAAAACAGTATACTTCCTCCGTATCAAATTGTTTGCGCCAAACGCATTGTTGCGCAATTCAACATGTTTGTTGGGACTTGGGTCTATATTTAAAATTATACGTAACCAAAAATTATAAAAGTTTGATATTTATGAAAATATGCAATGAAACAAATACATTAAAATATCCACACAGGCCACAAATTCTTGTGAGAGATGGTCTCTTCGAAAGACCATCTCTATATGGGTCAGCCCATTACATATTTATTAAAATATTGTAACTAGCTAAAAACAATTAGACATTAAGAATAATGTAAGTAGATATTAAAAATACGATAGATAGGCAATAAACATTAAATTTTAATAGGTTGTAAGAGACGGTCTCTCAAAAGAATAGCTATAAAATCCCACACTATATGTCACTAGTATTTTTGGTGAAGGACATCATATAGACATTAGATAACCACCAACATGTGGAGTCTACATAACATAAATGAGTACAACCTATAAATTATAGAAGTATAATGGGTGAAGGACATTAAGACAACTATGTGTATCATTTAGCACTTTGTTTTTATTTTTTATTTTAATTATTTGCACAAAATTGTCAAAGGAGAAAAGGGCTTTAGAGAGAAGTTAAATTCATACCCACAATACATGTGTTTTTTATTTAATTCTATTAGTTGGCTTTCTATCTCTATCACTTAGATATTACAACACTCAATAATGCAATTTTTGTCTGTAAAGGATAACACCCAACTTGTTAATTTTACATCAAAGGTTATGTATATGACGTACTACATGATCTTAATTTTAGGATTCTGAAAAAGGATTAAGACAAATACTTGTAGGGTGAATAATCTCGCAGAAAGGTAAAGGAGCACTAATACATGCAGGACGGCCAATCCTGCATAACGATAGAATAATACTAATACCTACAGAATGGCTAATCTAGTAGAGATAGAAGGATACAAATTCCTGCAGGGCAACTAGTCCTGCGGAATGAAGGAAGAACTAAGATACCCGGCACCCGCAGGATGACCAATCATGCGGAATGGTAGCAACAGATATAATGACGTGGCAAAGGATCGATAACTGCATTTATACTAAGAAAAGCTGTCAAAACTCGTATGAGGCATGGTAACAAACCTACCTTGCACCCTACCCAGGAAAATGTACTGTATTGTACTAGAAATCGGAGAACGGGGACACAGCATAAGGCTCAACAAACCAGTGCACGCCACATCAGCTGAGAAGATATAGTCAATTGGGATCTTGTTTGAATTGTCTAATCGCATACTTTAACAAAATTAATTTTTATGTATTTTATAAATGTATAATTCTATATAAATGATCAAAATAACACATTTAATTGCATAAAAAGTCCGTTATATCAAATATAGTGGAACACAAAAACTAGAAAATAATAAAAGTAACACTCTTCAGACGAAGTAGTACATTACAGACATAAAAATTTACAAGAGCTATTTTTGTAAAATACCATTTCTTGGCGAGACGATCTCAAACTGATGATAATTTTTATTATTAGGCTATTTAACTGCTGTATAAGACAATCTCACGATAACTATCTCATACTCCTTCCTATTCACTCAAGTTGTCCCATTTTCTTTTTTGTCAATGATTTTTTTACTTAAATACCCTATATTCACACAAGTAATGACCAATATACCCCCACTTTTACTACTCTAACTACCACCCTTAGTCCCTTACGGCCTTACAATTAATTTAATCAATTAAAATATGACACTACCACCCCACTTTTAATATCCGTGTCCAACTTAAATGGGACAACTTGAGTGAATAGGAGGGAGCATAAAAAATTTGTAAACTTACTTAGGTAACGTAGTAGTATTTTTACCAGAATGACCCCAACCCAATCATTCAGTGAGCCCATCAAAAAGGGCCCACGAAATTGATGGTGCAGTTCAATACGTTGGCTGTTGGTGGGTCCCACGGGCTATGGCCCATTTAAGTATGGACATTTATAAACCCACCACTGATTTTTAATTGTGCCAGCAAATTGAATAAAAAAAAACCGAAATCACATTTAATCATATGAATAATAGAATAACTATATTTTCTCACCTTAAATTATTAAAACAACCAAAAAAGTGAATTTCCAGTAAGTAGATGTATTTTTTTAAGATTAATTTTAGTGGGAAAAAAATAAAAAAGTAGAGAATGAAAAAAAAAGAAAGAATGATCAAACTGTATTGTCAGTGACAATGTACAGTGATATAGGCGAAAAACAGCAGGTGGGTCTCACCACCTGAGCTAAACCTGGAAACTGATAAGGTGTGGGCTCTAAATTTACCTCTTTTATCCTCATGTGAAAGATATTTAATCTCCCTAAAGCCTCAACTGTCAGCTTAAACTTTTGGTTGAGTTGATTTTTTGACATGGTATCAGAAGCCAATGTGACAAGAGGTCACCGCTTCGAATCTCAACCACCCCTCATTTAAGCGAAATATTTAGCACTAGGTGTGAGGAGAGCCTGTGTTGCATCTACACTTCTAGCCCAAAGGGCTCTCGTGTGAGGGGGCGTGTTAGAGTATATAAGATATTTTGGGGCCTCAATCATAAGCCTTGTTTTGTGTTTGGTAATTTTTTTTATTTAGTTTTACTTTGACATGTTTAGTTAGTTAAATGGTAAAAAATCTTTGCATCATCATCATCATCATCATCATACCCAGTGTTCCCGCACTTAGATACTCTATGGTCAGGGTCCGGGGAAGAAAAGGTCGACGGCGTCTCATACCCAGAAGGAGAGGGCGGTCATAAGAGTCCTTCGGCTCTATAATAGTCTTCAAAGATAAGACCTGCAAAAATCTGAAACATGCATCTTACACCCACGTTAGCCAAGCATAAGGATCATTTATAAAATTATAAACGATACAGGTAAAAGAAGCAGTGAATAGCGACGACGAAAGACACAAAACAGTAACAAACAAGTTTAGTAATCTAGGACGTGAATAAGGCGCCGCCATGTGGCTCTATCCCTAGTCAGGTCCTTAGAGAGGTAAAAAATCTTTGCAATATGCTAAATACTTTCTTGTACTAATATTTTGACTATTAATATTTCTAATTATGCTTAAATAAGTTTATGAAAAGTACATAAGAATAATTCTTACATTGAGACGAATCAAATAAGATCTTAATTAGGTTTGAATAGTTTACCACACCTTATCACCGACTATTGATCCACACTTCTAATTTCTTTTAAAGTTGATAAGAATAATCCTTATACGAATCAAACTATACAAATCAAGCATCAATTTGCACAACGATAAGTCATTGCACCAACTTCTGTTGACCTAAATTTTACTCTAGGTTCTTAGGTTTGCACTTTTAACCTTGCAGATTTTATCCTTTTTTACTTTTTTTAACATACTCTCATTAATTTGGTAAAATATTTTGTACTATTTCTAGTACATGTAATTGTGCTACTTACTAGTTCCAACGTGTACGTATGACATTCGCTGCACACACGTGTTTGTCTATGTGATTTGTATACATTTGATATCTTTTTGCAAGTTACTCTCTTTATCCTCAAAGAATTACAATAATAATAACAATAATTAGCATGAGTTTGAACAAATTAGTGAGAATTATTAAATTATATAGTTAGTACTAAGAGCGAACAAAAATATGAGAAAATTTAAATAAAATGTAAAAAAGATTAACGGAAAAACTACTTAAAATAAAAAATATAAAAAAGTTAAATGACAACTATTGTTAGGTTTACGGTGTTTGAGTTTCAACAACTTCAATAACATTCTCACATGTAGTTCGTAACTTATCACTACAACAAATGTAGCTTTTTGCGACATTGAATTTAATGACATTAAAAAAATGCCGCTGATTCATATGTTTATTGTAATAATTATTGGTTTTTATTTTTAGTTCCACCATAAAGTGATTTAGTGACACTTAATTTGGTCATATGTAATTGTCACTATAGCCTATAGTGACATTTGTAAGAAATGTCACTAGATCCTATGTCGCTAAAAACTTTAGTGTGACTTTTTAATATGCTGCTAAAGGGTCTAATAAATGTCACTAAATCCTTTATATACACTATAAGAAATTTGAAATAGCGACATTTAAATTAAATGTCGCTAAATATATCCTACTAAAAGCAAATTATGTTGTAGTGTATTACTTACAGTTTTAATTTTAAAGAGATATTTTTTTAATAGTTTCAGAGTTATTACTTATAACCATAAAGTAATACAATCTCAAAATAATCAATTAGAGAAATAAACAAATATTGTAAATTTAATCTGCATGGTGAGGCCATCTTATAGACCAATTTGTTAAGCTTTTTGATATAATTTGTGGGATAATAATTTGTTGCGCACTTCTTTTCATTATAGAAGTATTTGCTAGCAATCAAAACTTTTGATATTTGATGTTTTATAAACAATCCATAATATGTTTTAACTTTAAAAATTGAAACATGTTTAGATTTTCACATTTTTTGAACCGTAAATTTAAGTGCTTAAACATTCAATGTTAGAGAATTGTTTTTTTTTTAATATTTGATATTTTATTTTACAAGGTATTCCCTCAATTCCACAATATTGGTAATATTTGATTTTATGCACCTTTTGAATTATTTGGACGCTTACTATTAATAATTACACTTTATAAAAGTTATAAATAATACATAATAAAATTATATAAATCACGACATCTCAAAAAAAGAAATTTATATAAATCACGATAAATTAAGGATAAATAGGATGATGGATGGACCAAACTAAGATCTTATAAAGTTGCTGATGCACCCTATCCAAATTTCACCCTATATAAACATAAAATTATGTGAAGAAAAATAAAGTTATGTTAGTAAATCATTCACCCACTGCTAAATCACTTTACCATATTTTCAAAAAAAAAAAAAATCACTTTACCATCCGTTCATTGTTGATATAATAATAATAGTAATGAGAATTATTTATAATGTAAATTTTCATAAATATAGCATGTTATTCTCACGGCAACAAAATTTTGATCATAAGAAGTTTTTTGTTGACAAATTTTCATTACCAATTAATATCACATTTCCAGGTGATAATACATTAGAATAGATTTTGTGTAAAAGATAAGATGATTGAAGAAGAATAAGCACAACCTAATTAATCTTGTCACAATATTTTCCTACTAAAATTACATTAACTTTTCATCACTACTTTCATCATTATAACCAAACTAACCGAATGTAGATATGTAAGATATTTTATATTTCGAAATATGACTAAAGAATTCTTACAAATAAAGAGAGCTAGAACTAATCCTTTCGATTTAAGGTGATAAGAATACTCACCTCTATTTGTCATATAACCAACTTAATTATTAGCTTAAGCTGATGGTTCAAGTTATAAATTATGTTATACATTATATCACACCACCTCGTATGAGAGCCTTAAACATTCCACTTGAAATATTTGTATATAAAATTCGAACCTATGACTCTTTTTGTTATATTGACATATCTAATACAATGTCATGAGCCAACTCAACCATTCTGTTAAATACTCTATCATGCTCAGTCATACGAAAGCCCCTTAAGCTAAAAGTGTATATCCAACACTTGACCTTCTCATACATGGTGTTAAACATTCCACTTGAAATAAGGGGTATATGAGATTTAAATATGTGATCCGCTTGTCACATTGACTTCTAATACCATGTCAAATACCCAACTCAACCATTAGCTTAAGTTCTGGCTAAAGCTCCAAAATACTTCTATATTATATACTCTACCACGCTATCTACCACTAGACTAACTCATAGTTCACTATATAAGCTAAGGCTTGGGGTAGAAAATGAAAAGTTAAGAGCTAATGAAATGGGATGAGCTTAATTTAGCAAAGGGAGTAACAACCCTAGGAAAGGGTATAATTGGAGATGTGTCATCTTCATCAAAATTAAAAAAAAAAAAAAGCCAAAGTTACAAAGTTTTCCTTTAGAATGAAATGCACAGACAATGATGACTATTTGGTTGTGGAGGGGTCAATAAAAAACATGAATCTAGGAGGGAGATCAATTATTTTTCCATATAAGAAAAAAAGAAAACAAAAATAAATAATTAAAATCAAAAATAGTCACTCAATTAAACCAAGTGGAAAACATAAAGAAAAATAATGAAATTAAAAGGCCAAATGTTAAATATTTTGCCCTTTTTATCAAACCCTAAGCCTCTCATCATATTAACTATTAATCACACTTAAAAATCAAAAAATCAAAACTACAATTAATAATAATAATTATAGAAAAAATCATAAAAGTCCCAAAAAAAAATAAAAAATCAAACCTTACGTGAGCTACACATCAAATTAATAGCTACACAAATTTGCTTCCCAAGCAATGGTTGTATGTTGATTGATATACTCAAACCAAGCATTTTAGCATCAAAAATAATTAAAACCCCTAAAAATTTATCCATGCTTACATTCCTTAAGAATGATGACTATGACTCGTTGTATCGTGTCGGTCATCTCCATGATGGGAGTGGGATCCACTCGCTTGAGAGTCTGAAATCCCACTCCCAGAAATATTTCTATAAGGATTAAGTCCAGTAAGTAAACCAAGATGCTGATGCGCCTGTTCACTTGAACTCAAATTATGACCACCCCCACCACCGCCACCACCACTACCTCCCCCACCACCACCACTTTGCCCTAATCCCATAGTGGGACCCAATTGCTGACTTGGCAATAATGTCATAGGTGTAGCAAAATTCATGAAGTGTAACCCACTAGGAACAGTACCTCTATACAACCCAGCAGTAGCACTATTATTAACTGATGGAATTGTCCAAATTGGGTCTCCACTCATTACCGCACCACCTTGATGATTTCCACTATTCGCCACCATCCAAAAATTTGTCGCCGGGATTTGCCCATACGACCCGCCGGACCCGCCCGACCCGCCGTATTCGCCTTCTAACCGGCGTTTTCTAACACCCCCTTCTTCCTCCCCCTCATTCGAAAGATCGAGCGAGTTATTATTATTGGTATTATTATTGATTTGATTTGAATTATTATTATTCGTAGGTGTCGTACATTCCTGTTTTGCTTGTAGCAAACCCGGGTTTAAATTCAAAGTCGCCGTCTGAAAATTGAGTAAAGCGGATGAAGGCGAAGTATCGGAAGAAAGCCCGATTCCGGCGAAGAAATTCCGGCGAGAAGCAGAGGCTGAAGTTGTGAAATTCGGGCTAAAATACGATGAAGCGGATCTTAACTGAGACGGAACCGAAAGGGAAGATCCGGAGCTCCGAAGAGATATATTTAACGATGTAAAATTTGCGGGTATGGTACCCGTACCCGTCGCAGCAATTACGGCGGGTTCGGCTTGTTGGAGAAGCCATTCAATGGTTTCTCCATCGGATTTATGTCCTAATTCTCTTGTAAGTTGGAAGACCCGCGCCGCACATAAGGCGGGCATTCGGATCCTCCGACCCCGCCCGTCTACTTTTGTGTGTCGGTCTTTGGTGGAGGTTCGTTTTGGGGCCGGTTTTTTAACGGCCCCAGAAGCGGATTCTCCACCACCTTGGGGTTGTGTTTGTGTAACTCCAATTGAAGTTGAGGTCGGGCTTGGGCCCTGGCCCGAGCCCGACCCAGTGGGTACTATGGCTAAGGAAGAATTAAATGGGGTTGAACTAGAACAAGCTTCTTCCTCCTTTTTCTCCAAGAGTTGGAAAGGGAAATTTGGACGGTGGTGATTGTGAAATTCATGGTGATGGTGATGCTGATGATGATCTCCATCCATAATTCCCACTTTTTAAAAAAAATATAAATTTAATTCCCACTATATATATTTTGTTGGGATTATTAATACAATATATATAAACCCAAAATATGTATTTAAAAAAAAATAAGATAGGGAAGAAAAAGAAGGGTTTATAGTATAATTGTTGGGCTATATTGTGGGACTAAAGGGATCTCCAAGATTATATATTATCTCATATATTTCACTTTCTCTCTCTAAATTAAGCTTATTTATTTATGTTTGAGAATTGGGGGTGATGTAGAAATAGTGTAAGGAAGAGAGAGAAAGAGGGATAGGGATAGAGAGAGAAAGTGAGGAGATAAGGAAGTGAGGAAGCTTTAAGGAGAAAAGATAATGAGTGGGAATTATGGAGGGTGAGCTTTAAAAAGCAAGAATTTTAAGAAAGGAAAATGCTTTATTTGTTGTTGGGTAATGGAGTGATAATAAAACTCCCTTTTAGTAAAACTAGTGTTTTTTTTTTTTTGATATGAAGATGGGGTTTTTGAAAAAAATTGTCTTTGATGAAAAAAATGGAATTTAGGGTAAAAAAATAGAGGATTTTCTTTTATTGTGGTTGGAGTTGAACAGTCCCTTTGGTTCAGTTTCCACGTGAGTTGTTCTTTTTTATCATTCAATCCATAAAGACAATGGTGGCCGGGTAAGAGAATGGATTGGGCCCCATACCCAAGTCAAGAAAAGAATTCTAGTGATTCTATTCTGAGAGATTGTTTTTTGGTGAGACGACTTGATCTAAGAAGTTTGACATTTGCATAACATAAATTTTTACTTGAAACTGTCTTTTGTAAAGACAGCTCTCAAAAGCCCAATTCAATTTTAAATATATATTGTTACAACTCTAAATATAGGGTTAGGTTGGGCTTTTGAGAGTCATCTTTACAAAAAATATTATTCTCTCAAGAAAACACCTGCATAATGTGTATAAGTGCATTAGATAGACTATTAAACCCATATATATGTGTTTCACAATGAAACCATATAATTTGTGAAAAAATTATTAATTTTTAGAAAAAAATGATGTTTTTGGTTCAAATCAATTGTTCTCTTGCTCCGTCCATTACTTAGAGTTTGCGTTAATTCAATTAATTTTTATGAGTGCTTTTTATTATATAGGACAGACTTTAAGAGATAGATAAACTAGTTATTAGTCATTAACTGTTATTGTTTTTCTTTTTTTTAATGTATATAAAAAAAAATTTAAAGTCAATTAAAATTTTTTTGTTTGTTTGAAGATATATTTTTAATATTAAATCCACATAATTTTAAATACTGCGAAAGTAAGTAATGAAAAGTTAAAATGGTGTATTATTATTATATTCTATTTATTACTTTGAAATATCATCATTTAACTCAGAAAAAAAAACTGTCATGTATTTAAGTCAAATGATATTCACAAATTCTTGTATTAGACATCACAAATTCTTACTTGAGACATACCTCATACTTGGGTTAAATAACCCAATAATAAAAGCTTTTAGCTTATAACATCTTGATTTGCCATCATCTCACAATAAAACAGTCTCATACCAGATTAAATACATATTTGAAATAAAAAATACTACCTCCGTTTATATTTATGTGCAACTTTTAACCCAAGCACGGTTGCCAATGCAAAACTTTGTAGGGAGAAATTAGAGTAAGTAGGTATAGGTAATTAAGAGAAAGAAGGAGAGAGAAAATGATGGAAGTAGGATAGGTAAGTAAGAGAAAGAAGGAGAGAGGAAGTAGGGATATGTAATTAAGGGAAAAGAAGGAGAGAGAAAATAATGCAATAGGTAATTAAAGGAGAGAGAATATGATGGAATAGGTATTTAGATAGGTTATTTTTTACTAAAAAAAGGAAAGAAAAAAATGAGTTGCACATAATTTTTAGCGGACAAAAATGGCAAAAGTTGCACATAAATATAAACGGAGGTAGTATAACAACTAAGTTGTTGAGGATTAAATAATAAATAATTAAAAAAATAAAAAAAGGAAAGATTATATGGAGGTGGGGCCAATCTCCATTCAAGTAATGATTTCAATCCAGCTTTGGCCCTTTCTCCTTTGTTCTTCACCTTTGTTGGGGTAGGACCTTGGGATTCCTCTCACTCTCTTTCTCTTTCTCTTTCTCTTTCCTGGTTTCTGGGCCTTGTTGGGCCTGTTCTCAGGTGATTTTAGGGGGAAAATTTGGCCATATTTTTGGGATAGACCTTTATTTGCTACCTAATAACACTTAAACTAGACCCTACTTGATAATTAGCAATTAGCACAAACAAAACTAATATTAAGATGTTAACCCTCATCAATTTTCTCCACAAATCCCAAAAGTTATCATTTTGGCCTTTCTTATTGATCAACTAAAGGACATCACTTGCTTGATTGCTTGTACTAATTGTGATTCTCTTTTTGTACCTTTAATTCTTCTTGGGATGCTCTATAACAATGCTTTGACTATATAACTATAACTGTTTTTTATTTTTTATTTTTTTAATATAGGGTAGTTAGCTAGCTAGGTTTACTGTTCTTTCATTAATCTTTGAAGTACATACTTAATTAGCTATAGTTATTGTATCACTACCTCCTAGTTGCGGATTCAGAAAAAAAAAATCAAAAAAATTAAAGTAATATGTATTCTTGAGCTGAGGAACTCATTGGTTGCGGTCTCTTTTATGGGTCAGACCCTGCTCATAGTTTTATAAGCGGAATATACTGGGTAAGATAATGGATGATGTATTTTATGGGTTTTAAATCCTAATCACGCATGTGAAAAACAATATATATATATATATATATATATATATATATATATATATATATATATATATATATATATATATATATATATATATATATATATATATATATATATATATATATATATATATATATATATATATATATATATATATATATACATATATATATATACATATATATATATACATATATCTATATATATAATATATATATATATATATATATATATATATATATATATATATATATATATATATATATATATATATATATATATATATATATATATATATATATATATATATATATATATATATATTGATTTTGTTTAGGATTTAAGTAATTTCAACAGACTTCAATGACTACGCAATGAATTTGTCCGTGCTATCTTGCTACCCATAATTGACTATGGGATTTAAGTCAATGATATTGTACTTGGTTCAAACCCAACTAATATCGTATTCCAATTAAAAGAGAAGTACGTAAATGAGGTTCAAACGTATAGCTTTTTTGTAACGTTAACTTTTGATAAAAACTTGTCAATATATATTATTAAGATATTATAAAGATAAAACAAAGAAAAAAATCAAAACAAATGGATGAATTTAATTGCTAGCAATAGTATTATTAATATCACTTTCAAAAAAAAAGACAAAAATAGTTAAATATCTAGAAAAATAAATTTGTATATTTATTGTAAAATGAAAAAGAAAGGTGCACATCAACACTAAAGTGGAGTGGTCATAGATGACAGCAAAGATAATGTTAGATGTTGGATCAAGTGAAAAGGTGATTAAATTGAGCTGAGAACTTGGCAGGACTATAACTATAACACAGCTGTTTCCTCTAACTTGCTGAACTGTTCTAACTAGTATGTGTATGGGATAGCTCATGGGAGAAGAATAATATCCACTATTACCCAGTTCCTGTTACTCTATAACATTACAAATATTAAGTTGGCGGTGTTTGTCAAACGGCTGATGGTGGCGGGTAACTAATTGCAGGTGGACCCTGAGATTTGAATTGAAAGACCCGAGGTGAAACTTTAATTACACTACAACGTTATAACATTGTCCCTTCAAACGTTGTTACTAACATCGAACAAAGTACTCCCTCCTATTCATAGAAAACGAGATATTTGAGTTTTGCACCAAAACAAAGAGGGGTGAGGGACTATTGAAAAACTCTCTTTTGCGTTTCATAAAAGGTATTGATATTTATGTGTTGTCATGTTGTTGTAGTAAGGGCAAAAAAAAAAAAAAACAAAAATAGATATGAGACATTTTTAGTGAATTGGCCCAATAAGAAAATGTCTCATTCTCTATGAATAGGAGGGAGTAATTTTTTTCTCTTGTTTGTTGTTACTAATCTTAGGCTCATATATGAAGACGCTTATTTTGAGAATTAAAATTCATCGAAGCTTTTTTGGGAACTTTTTTAATGAAAAAAAGCTTACTTTATTCAATATTTCATATTTAGGGTCGTTTTTTAAATTTTTTGGATGGGTCTGAGGCAAAGGCTCTTTTTTCCTGTATGTTTGGCCCTAGCTGATATATTGAAATGATTAATTTGACCAACTAATTTTATCAACTTCTTTGGCCAACTGATTTTATACACGCTATATTAGAGCAGTTAAATATGATTTGAGTACCATCCAATTACAATCTGTTTGTATCCAAATAAGCTAAAATTGTCCAATAATCCATGTACGAAACACCCATGCATAAATCTCACATACCAACAATAAACAAGTAATAATTAATAGAATCAAAGGGTTAGTTGATCTGATAATCAATGGGAAAAAGGGGTAGTTTGTTAGATTATACACAGAGATTTCCGGGCATATTGCTGTATTCAGGGGAAGAAGGCTTAAGATTTGGTATATGCAGATATTCTTATTATAATTAGTAGGCCCTGCTCCCTGGTTTTCTTCACTGGCGGCTGGCCCCTTAATCTGACCTCTTCCCATCTTAAAATTTTGTTTAAATTAATTAAAACTTAATTATATACTTTTTTATTCATTAATTAGGGTAAAAGTTACTCTCAGTATCCTGCACAAGGTAGAGTCTGGGTGGAGTTTTTATTCCTGAAAGATGCGGTCAAGAAACCCCTAATTGATACCTGCGCCCAATAAGAATTGGGCCCCAAACCTTCGGCTCTACATGCAGATGCTCTATCCATTGAGACAAAAGCGCTTTTTAGTTTATTAATTAAGGTAACAAAGTTATATTGCTTTATTTGTTTACATTGGTGTATTTCACAAAAATATTTCATGACTTCTTTCATTCAATCTGAATTAAATTGAATTAATGATTAAAATAATGTATTAAATTAAATTGAATTGTAATTGAATTAGTGATCACATGATTATGGCCGGTGCATGTAGAAAAGCTACAAAGTTTAACTTTTACTAGAGTTAAAAATGTTTCAATAATAGTAATGACAAGAAAAATAATTATTATTTATAAAAACAACTCAATGATAATAGCGAAAATTCTTATTATTAATATTATGGTTTGACAAAAATAATTACTCTTTGGATCCTTTTACTTTAATTTTTATTTTGGTTCATCTATTAAATTTGTTTTATTTTATTTTTAAATATGACTTATATTTTTTCTTTAATGCTCATTAACATATTTAACTTTTTATCTATACTACATTTTTTTTCTAATTTATGGTGTCTATGACTTATATTTAATGATCCCTATGCTTGGCTAATGTGGGTGTAAGGTGCAGGTTTCAGATATTTGCAGGTCCTATCCTTGAGGACTATTTTAGAGCCGAAGGACTCTTATGACCGCCCTCTCCTTCTGGGTATGAGACGCCGTCGACCTTCCTTCCCCGGACCCTGACCATAGAGTATCTATGTGCGGGAACACTGGGTATGATGATGATGATGATGGTGTCTATTAACTATATTCACTCACTTTCCTTGATTTTCATCTATCTAGGGGCAATTTACTTCTAGTTGTTGGCTATTGGATTTTTTAGTTGGCTTGTTTAACCAATTGGAAATGCTTAGTTGTTTTTGTTGGCTTTTAATTTAGCTGAAAAAACTAGCTGTTTGTGAAAATGTTGGAAAACTTAAGTAGTGTTTGTTAACATTTTATTAGAGAAAAAGTAGACCAATAAGCCAAAAGCCAGCAAAAAAAGCTAGTTAAAACAACTTTTTGAATTTGACTTAGAAGTCAGATTTTCAACTGCTTTAAAAGCCACTTAACCCACCAACAATCAAAAAGCCAAAAGTCAATCTAAAGTTAAACAAAAAAGTTAAAAACCAAAAAACCCTAATATTTGTTTATTTGATTAAGTAAAATGAGTCAATGAATAAAAAGTTAGGGGGAACAAAGATCAATCAAAGAGCAACTTTATTGAATAGGACTAGGAGGAAGTGGGGTTGATATACTTTTTATAGTGTCTACAGTGACAATGGGATGTAAAAAATATAATAATTAATTGTAGTACAGATTGGTATCCCATGAGATCCAATAAGTGCACTTTTGTACCAGAAAAAGTTAATTTATAAGGTAAAAGAAAACATATTAAATTGATAATGGTAGTTTATTGAGATTAAATTAAAATCTCATTCATGATTATCATCATGCATACTATAGTTATAGCTACACCCATAAGGGGCCATCCTACATGCTTATAAGTATTTTGCACGATCTAAGTTTTGAAGATTTTAAGGTTTTTATTTTAGTTATTTTTTTTACTGCTTTTCCCATTGTCCTTTTGCACTAACTTAATTCCATAATTAACTTGTTAATCAAGTTACCAATTAATAATTAACCCTCCCCCTCTTCTCTTATTTAATGTCTTTTTTGAAAAATGACTGTTAAAAGTGATATGTATAAACTTAACCTCTTCACGGATCTGACTAAGTATATAGGGGTAGGTGACGTCGCCTTGTTCAAGTCCTAGATAATTAAACCCAACCATTTTACCTTTCGTTTGTTACTGTTTATTGCCTTTATTTATATTTCTTTCCTTCTTCTTTACTTTTATCTTCATTTTTTTGTTATTTGTACGTATTCTACTAATGCTATTTGTAAGTTATAGGTTTCGCTTTCTTTGAAGACCTTTCTCGAGTCGAGAAACTCTTTGATTGCACTCTCCTTGATGGTATGAGTTGTCGTCGCTCTTCCCTTCTCAGTCCTTGATCATAGTTTTCAATGAGCGGGATACACTAGGTATGATGATGATGATGATGATGATTGTTAGCTTTAGCTATAGATGTTTTGGCCGTCGGTTAAAAGTAGTGACTGATTTTCTAGTTGTTTACTCAATTGTTATGAAGATATTTGGTAAAAAAAATATTTACTCTGTCAAGTGGCTACTTACCTAGGTGAGGTTTGAAAAATTAGACGTTTTTGATTAGCTTTTTTGGCAAAAATCATTTGTGACTTCACATAAGTATTAAAAAGCAAACGTGAATTAAAGAACTATGATATAACTATTATTAAAAGTTTTAATAATAGTTTTCTAAAAGGGTTAAGTACCCTATTTTATGTCTTAGATTTATTGTTACTCTAGAATCTATTTTGTCTCGTTGCAATAAATATCATATATATTTTCAGTTTCAGGTAAAGATTTTGAGTTCGATTCTGACTTAATCTTTCTATAATTCAAACAAACTCTATAAAATAATTTCTTGTACTTTCCTCTCTATAATAATATAATTATTTTTTCATAAACTTACAAGATATGATCTTTTAAATACAAGCCAACTAATTAATACAAATGACTAGAAGTACTAAACAACAAATTAATTAAACAAACAAATATATGTATGTGTAACATTCAAATAGGTACATAAAAGTATAATTTTCACCAAAAGTCATGTACGAATAAATTTCCAAGTAGGAAATAAGAGCATATTTATTTGGGACCATCAGTTGTGACTGGTGAGCCTATCCAACTTGGTGAAAATTTTGCATGGCTAATTTTCCTATTTGTTTGGAATCTTTTTTGCCAAATTCCTTTTTTTTTTTTTACCCCTCTTTGCTTTCCTCTTTCACGTAGTAAATCTCTTTTCATGATAGTTTTTCTTAAAGGGTTAAATTACCCTATATTATACTTCCTCCGTTCCATAATACTTGCTACATTTCACTTTTTACGTAATCCAATGCATAATTTTGATCAATAATATCTTAAACTACACTTATCTAAAAATATAAAAATTTAATGTTATGAAATTATGCGATTAGACGATTCAAACAAGATCCCACTTGACTATAATTTTACTTACACATTAGTCACAATATGTAAAATAAGCTTAAACATTGAATAGTGTACAAAATCGATATGTAGCAAGTATTTCGAAACGGAGGAAGTATGTGTCTTTAGAATAACTACTGTTCTAGAATCGGTTATATTATGTTGCAGTAAATACCATATTTTTAAGTATAGGTTTTGCGTTTAATTCTCACTTAATCCTTTTGTAATTCACCAAAAAAAATCTGCCATATCATTGATTTATATCTCTCAACAAAAAAATTGTGAGAGAGGGCTTGGGGTGCAGGTCCCTCTTACCCTTCATATCGGCCCTGTTGCATTGTGTTATATGAGTTTGCTTCACACATTTTGTTAGCTTCACAAATAAAAAAATTTGGTTGAACTCAAGTGAATAGAAAGGCGAATTTTTATTTAAGTATTGGTAGAAGTCGTTTCTCAATGAATCAAATACATCTACAACAACAAAAATGGCTGTTGTTAGAATCCTTGTTTATGTAGAAAGTAAACAATATAAATATTATGTCTTACATCTTCTGATATTGTTTCTATTATATTAGGTTGTAATATTATTAATTCAAGAAAAATAGTATTTTTTTATCCTTATTCTTTTAAAAAAACGATGACTTTTTATTTAGACGATGATAATTATTAGCTAATTGGAATAACTGACTTGACCGACTGATTTTTAAATCTCTTTTAAGAAATGCAAATAGTGACATGAAAAGCATTTTAAAAAAATACTCCTAGAGGCTAGAAACAAGTGTTTCTTACATAAATGTGAAGTGACAAACTACAAATGTTGAATGGTGCAACTTGTCTGTCTATGGTACCACAAAAAATGAGTCCTCAAGTAAACTGTAGACTAGTTGAAAATAGGTCTTTTTTTTCATTTTCTTTCAATTTCTAACAATAATAAAGTCTTATAAAAGCAAATTCCATAAATCTGTTGAAATATGTACTAGGTGAAATAATTAAACAACCCCCTAAAATTTGGGACCATTGACAAGGCTAAGGGTAAGAGGTCCAAAAGAGAAGGGCACTATCACTTTCCAAGTTTTAACTCTCACATTCAAATACTTACTTTTATTCACCTTGTTCAATTTGTAACTTTTATTTCTTATATTTTTTTTATTATTATAATCTATAAGTTAAAATATATTTACGTGAAATCTTATTTAATTCGTATTAATGTAATTTATTTATAACAACGTTTTATAATCATTAGTTTTACATAATTAGATATATCAAGGATTGAATAAATTTATTGAATAGTAGAGGTGGAGCAAAATTGATAAATTTTTTGAAGCCCTATGCGATTTCATGTTTTACTAACAACTTTTTATCTTTATACCCATAATGTATACCACGTAATTTAATATTAAAACCCCAAATTTTTGAGACCTTGTGCAGTTAAACATGTTGAACATGTTCAGAATCTGTCATGTGTAAAAAGTAAATGAGATATTTAAGATAAATAAAATGGAGTATGAAACGTGTAACTTTTATTAGCCTCAAAATCCTCCTACCGCGCGGCCTTAAAATTCCTTGTGTGTTTACCCTGACTGACACACAGTACAAACATTACAGTCAATTATTGAAATTACTATACAGTTATAACAGTAAATTTCATCGTCAAAGTAAATGGAATAACTACTCCTATCAGGCAGTAATTTATTTTGTCATCTGTGCACAATCTTAGTAAAGGCATTAGTTATGTTATGACTTATGATTCGTATTGAGATAACTAAATGATCCATTATTTTTTATCCTTTTGAGTTTGTAACTTATGATTATAAAATCTCTTATATGGTTGAGTGTGTTAAAATTAGAGGTATTCATTCGGGTCATCAGGTTGATTTCGGGTCGAGTATTTTGGGTCGGTTCAAAATCGGGTTTTGTGTTCACATTGGTTTTTACATAATTGTAGATTCATTTTTAAGTCGGGTCAAATCGGGGTCGGTTATAAAGTCGTGTGCCTATCGGGTCATCGAGTCTGTTTTGAACACCTCTATTTAAAATATTTATTTTTACCTATACGTGAGTTGTTCTGCATTGACGTTAAAGAAAAGAATCCATCCCTTTATAAATTTGAAGAGTAACTCTTAATACAATCAATCAGTTTTAATTGTAAACCTTATTTGATATTGCAATTCTCTTGTTTGGGGTGTGTGTTAAAGTTCTCATTTGTTACCCACATGTAAATTTGATGAGTAACTCCTATTGAACCTCCTTTGAATTAATGAGTTACTAAATCTCATTGTTTAGATTGCTCAAACTCATTTTCTAAATTCTATTGGAGTCATTGGGTTGTAGACTTGCATATAATGTTTGGTGGGTAATTCTCCTAATACCATATAGTTTTGACAAACACAAATTCTTGTGAGAGATAGTCTTTTTGATGGACCATCTCTAATTGGGCAGGCCAATTATATATTTTTAAAATATTGTAAGTAAAGTAGACATTTAAGTAAATGAAAGTAGGCATTAAAAATATGGTAATTAAGCATTAAGGATAATGTAAGTAGACATAAGAATACGATAAGTCTGGTTTAGTTTTGGTTCAATAACTAAGACATTTAAAAATAGTGGGTTAAAGAGGTAGAGTAATATAGAAATAAAAGAGGAAATATAAAATATAGATACTTTGTGTTAAAGTGGTGGATTTATGTTTCAAAATTATATATAGAGACTAAAATATAAAGCAAATTTAAATATATTGAGAATGTATGGAACTTTTAAGTCATGTTATATTCTTTATTAAGGTTGGCATTAGATGGAGCCATTCAAGATTTAGGTTGACTTTAGATAGAATAATTTTGGACATGGATTTATTTAAGGTTGAAATGTATCAAACTAGATAGTGTTTGAGTCAAATTATACTTTTATTTCATATTACTTATTTTTAGATCTGTTTATGGATGGGTTTGATAAATAGCGAACGAACATGCTTCTAAAATTTTGTTTGTAGATTTAATTTTTCAAAAACTCATTTGTCATTATATACTTTATTTACCGCCATCAACCCTCTTTTTTAGCGAGTGAGACCCATAAATAAACACACAATTGATATATAAAAGTGCAACAACATCTCAGTTACGTAGTTAGCGACAAGACTACAAAAACATACTTCCTCCGTTCTGATTTACTTGCTATCATTGTATAGGTACAAAGATTATGAAGTTACTGTGCAATGATGAGTAATAGGTGGAAAGTTGCTTTTTTGGAATTTTTTAATATTATTTGTTGGAAAATGAAAAAGAAAAATAGGAGAAATTAGATATAGAGTAGGATAAAAATAAGAGTAGCTATAACTTTAAATGATTAGTTTTTTACTAAAAAGGAAATATAGCAAGTAATATAAAATTTCCCAAAATAGAAAATATAGGGAATATTATGAAACGGAGGAAGTAGCTACTAGACTACTTGCAATATGAAGTTTGACAAAATGAAACTCCAAAAATAATTGGTGTGAAAATCTTAAAATTTCCACTTGTAGTGTAGAAATTAGAATTTACTCAATCGTTCACGTAGAGGAGAGAAGGGTGCTAAAAATTGACGGGACGAAGAAGGGCCATTTTCTTGGGCAGTAGGACTCATACCCACGTGACTGCTAAATTTTTGACTTATTGGCCACAAATGTTAGTGGGAGTGGGTCCTACAACTTGATAAAGAAAGGTGGGTCCCACACCCACAAGTGAAGTAGTTTTTCTATTTTTCAAACATTTAATTTGATTTTTTGACACTATTCATTATTTATTCTTAATTTGTATTTTTTTTAATTTATAAGTTAAAACATAATTAAACGAAATCTTGTTTAATTCGTCCTAATATAATACAGCCAGTCTTTTGAGAGACGGTCTCTTTGAGAAACACCTCTCAGGCCCAGTCCATTATAGCTTAATTCTTACTCTTACTTTATATTTTCTTTTCTAGGCCAACCCAATCAAAGATGCTCTCTCAAAGAGACTGTCTCTCACAAGGATTTTGTGAACATCATATTTATTATAATTTTAAATTGTGTGTAATTATAGATATTATAGATAATATTAGTGCATTAACAAACGTGCCCAAACAAATAGGACATTTAAAAAGCAGGGCCGTTCCTGACCATAGGCAAAGTACACACTTCAAAATTTGTAATTTATGAGTAGTTCTTTTATCATTTAAGAATTATATAATACATCTACATTTTTAATGCTAATTATAATATATAGGATCTATCTTTATTATTTTTCCAAATACCTATTTTAATTCAGAATCGATCCTTCAGAGAGGCCCCACTTCTTTCAGCTTGCCTAGGAACGACACTGTTAACGGATGGTGTATTTTTTTCACTAGTATTATTGCTACCTTTAAAGAAACCACAGATATGAAGAAATAAAAGAGATGAGCTATGCATTTGTAGATGGTTTGAAGGCGACTTCTTACCATCAAACACTAATATCCCTTAAATTGAACAAAATGAGCTTGTTTTTGTCGGATTTTGAGCTGGCAATTTCTCTATTCTTTCTGACCCGCCCAACATTTGAGCCCACTTCTTTGGCCCTCTAATCTTTCCTCTTAGTAGGTCCATTCTTCATCCTTTACTTACTTTCATTTAAGAGATCAATGTACTATGTCTTTTATGTCCGATTGAATTTGCTCTATTTTTTAGGCAGATCGTTTTATTGTAAAATGATTCTTTTTTTTTTTGAAGATCGCCTGCAGTGTTTATTATTGTAAATTAAGAGCCACCATTGATTAGAGTACTTGTAGATTTTAAATGATTGTTAAACGATTTAATATGAGATGATCTAATATTTAATTTTAAAAAATTTGAAAAAAAAAACTATTTTTCATTTACTTAACTAATATTTTTAAAAATATTAACCTTAGGCAAATTTTTTATTAAGATCCCGTCTCACTATAAGAAGGCTTAATTAATATGAACTGACCAATATTTAGTTTTAAAAAAAACTGAAAAAATAGTTTTTCATCTACTTAATTAATTTTAAAAAAATATTAACTGAGCTGCTTGTTTGGACCTTAGTTTTTGATTAATTTAATAAAAAATACTTATTAAAATAATTCTTTGCTTTTAAAGACTCCCTTTTGATAATAGTTTTTTTTTAATATTATATTTAATGTATTAATTTAAGATTTTTGTTTGTAATCGTTAAAACTATTAAAAATTGACTTTTAATTATATGTACATTAATTAGATAAAAGTTTATTGATTACATTCTGATAAATAAAATATTATAGTTTATTGACTTATTGATTACATTCTGATAAATAAAATATTATAGTTTATTGACTTATAGATTATAAATAAAATATAAATAAAAATTTAATTGATAAATAATGTCTTAAACGCAAGTGAAAACTTGTTACTAAGAGGGAGAATCATCCACACAAACTTGTCTACTACTCCTTTGATCTTGTTCTTCTAATAAATTTGCGACACCGTAGCAAATTATATGGGACAAATCATTATTCCCTCCGTTTTTTTTAGTTCTTCCACCTTATTATAACGGGTAATTTTAAAAGTTCTTTCACTTTAGAATATTTTTTATTTTTGAAAAGTTTTCATCCTACTTTTACCCTTAAAACCCCACTTTTCTTACTTCACACTACTACTTAATTATTTTTTCTCTCATACTTCCAATACAATCATTACTTTCCACTACTATATAATTAAAATAATACCCACTACCACAAAAGATTCCATCTTTATCAGTATTTGTAAAAAACTCAAAGTGAAACCTAAAAAAAGAAAGAGAGTAATGCATAATGCATCTTTTCTATTCGTTTTTAACTTTTTTTTTTTGGTATTTAGCATAAGCGTATTTACTTTCTTTTCTTGACTTTTAACTAGATTTGGAGCCTATATCTTTCATTTTTTGGTTCAATTACTTAGCTTTAAAGTGCTTTTTGACCATGAATGGAGATGATCATTGGTAGATTTCGATCACATTTGAACTCAGACCCATCTATTTTAATTTATTCGATCCATGACGAATCTACATTTGTAGAGATTAACAATTTTAACCTAGACTCAGATCCATTGAGTCGGTTGTGTTTTGGATACTATTTGAATTTTTAATGAATTTTAATCTAATTACTTATATTTTATGACTTTTAAAGATCTACATAGGTCTAAAATGAATTTTTTAGGTCACATATATAAATCTAAAATGGGTCCACATAAATATTAATTAAGTGTAAGATTGATTGTAAGTTGGATTATAGTTATATTAGACTAGGTTGGGATTATTGTATAAAACATACTAAAAGATTAAATTATTCTTTGAAAAATCGAAAAATTCATACTTGCCTCCTCAAAATTATTTTGCTGACTATTAATTACACTAGACGAAAAGATATATTTAAAATCGATCAAGTATTTTACAAAAAGAAAAACATTATATCATTAAATAAAGTGGTATTATCATAAACAATACTCGAAAAGCAAAGTTTTCAACTCTAGAATCCACCAAACAAATAGTCGCCATTATTCAATATAAATAAATGGAATATAAAGTTGATAGAAATTAGAATATACTTCTAGAATGCAACGTGAATCAAATGTACATATAATATTTCAATTGGGTTGATTTTTTGACATGATAAAAAAAATCAACATGATAAGAGATTACTGGTTCGAATCCATCCACCCTCGTGGAATATTTTTGTTTGAGGCAAATTTTTGCATTTTTTTAAGCACTAATTCTCTACTGAAGTAGTCTCGTCTTGAGATGAATCAAATTATTTATTTATTTTTTTTTGTTATATATGTCAGTTCAAATTCACTTTCCATTTATTTTATTTTATTTTATTTTCTATTTTATGGTTTTTACTAATAGATTATTTATATGAATTTGTCTCACGGAAAAACGATCTTATACAAGAGAGCCAAGGCTCCGAGACTAGGTGGAATATATATTACTGGATCTCATGTAACAAATGTCATATTGTTGGCTTTTTTTAGTTGATGACAAAAGTTACAAATACAACAATTACATCATGAATAACACGTCAGTATACATATCTTATCCAAACAAATTCGTAATTATCCAATTAAACTTCTCCATGTGTACCTCCTATTATAAGGATCAAATTACTACACTTCTACTTGATGTCCTACGTGGGTTTTCTCGGTTATTAAGGGTTGTGTGGGGTTCATTAAAAATATGATAGTTGAATATTTTAATTGATTAAATTAATTGTAAAGGTGGTAGTTGGGTATTGGAAGTAGTAAAAGTGGGGGTATTAAGGTAAAAAAAATAGACAAAAAAGGAAATGCGACAATTGATATGAATTTGCCAAATAAGAAAATGGGACAACTAAAAAGATTCGTTAGGAGTACTATACTAATACTAGTATACATTAAAAGCATCCCGTTTGATAACTACATTGATACTCTCCGCTACATTTTGATTTTGGATTTTTTAATTTAATTTAAATATATAAAATCTCCTGTCTAACAATGTAACAAATTCAAAAAAAAAAACAGAAGAATATAATTAACGACTAAGACAATAAATAAATAGATAAAAAATATGTGTCTCAAATGTAAAAGAAGTATGTGTGTAATGAAACGTAAAAAGGGAAAAGTGAAGTCACAATTTGTAAATTAAAAATACTTAAACTAGACAAATTTAACAAAAATAAATTATGACGTATTTAGGATAACAAAAAGTGAAGTCACGTATTTAGGATAATTTCTGTATTGCTAGACAAATTTAACAAAAATAAATTATGCACTAATTATTTTCTTTTTATAAACCAGAAACTTTTGGGTAAGACCGTCGCATGATATTGGGCAAGCCCAATGAAGTTTTTATAAACAAAAATTTTAAAAATTCACTTTAAGACCTTTGAGTTGATAAGTCATGAAAGTTAACTATTGTGTTTTACGAACAGTCAGTCTCCTGAGAGATCGTCTTTCTGATAGACGTCTCTTAGGCCCAATCCATTAAAGCTTATTTTCTACTTTCACTCTATATTTTTCCTAATGGACCAACGTAATTAGAGATGGTCTATCAAATAGACCGTCTCTCACAAAAATTTTTAAAAACGCCAATTCAAGACCTAAAAAATCATTTTCAAGACTTAAATGACCAATTTTAAGATTTGAAATTCTCATTTCAACTACAAATTAAAATGACCAAACATTGTAATTAGTAGTAAAAACTTTAAAATTGATATATTTAATTCTTGAAATTAGTATGTGATTAAAAAAATTCTACATCTAAGCCATTTGCACGACTTTCATCGTCTCACAATATAATTTCGGCTAGTTTCTTGAGAGACCGTCTCTTTGAGAAATTATCTCAAGCCTAACCCATTAAAGATTATGTCTACTTACCGTATTCTTAATGCTTACTTACACTATCATTAATGCTTTCTTACCATAGCCTTATTGCCTACTTTCATTATTTTAAATGTCTACTTATATTATTTTTAATGTCTAATTATAATATTTTAAAAAAATATAATAGATCGATCCAATTAAAAATTGTCTCTCAAAAACACCGTCTGTGAACAATTTTGACATGAGTGCCATTGATCTTAGGTGGGCTACATTGTACGGCAAGCCCATTATCAAAATGAAGTCCGTTAACTACACTTGATTTGCGTGCATTGGTAGTTGGGATTCAAAATAGTTGAAATATCAACAATATTACACTATTCATCTTCAATCTTATATTGGTAACTCCGATTCATGCATAACAAATAATGTAGTCATATAAGATCTTATTTTATTCGTATTATTATCTTAATTTTTTAAAATGTAATTTTTATAATTTTTTATTAAGCAAAAAATAAAGATATTTAATATCAAAAAATATATTTTTTTTCTCTCTTCCCTAATCCCACGGAATATTTCTACATAATTCCGTTTTATTCTACGCACTAATCCTTTTTTTAGTATTAATACCTAGTATTAATCAATCAATACTCCTATAATAACCTATTACTCCCTCCGTTCCTTTATGTTTTTCCACCTTACTATAATGGTAGTTTCAAAAGTTCTTCCACTTTAGAATACTTTCTATTTTTATATAATAATACGAGGGCCGAGAATACTTTCTATTTTTGGAAAGTTTTCATCTCACTTTTACCCCTTAAAACCCCACTTTCCTTACTTCACACTACTATTTAATTATTTTCTCTCTCATACTTCCAATACAATCATTACTTCATACTACTATTTAATTATTTTTTCTCTCATAATTCCAATACAATCATTACTTTTTAATACTATATAATTGAAATAATACCCACTACCACCCTAGATTCCTTTTTCCTTAATATTTGTGAAAAACCCAAAGTGGAAGATTAAAAAGGAACGGAGGGAGTATTAATTAATCAATACTCCTATAATATTTGTAATTATATTTGATCATTAATTTAAAGTTTTAACAAATCATGACAAATATAGACATATATATTGGGATAAAAATATTCAACCCCAACTTAAAATACAATAGAAATATAAATAAATAACAAAGAATTCATCATTTAATTAATAAATTAAAATAGACAATCCTATCTAATTAAGAAAGCATATTCCCTTGGCAAATTAAAAGATAAAAGACCAATTATAATTTCTAATAAAATTCCTTTAAAAAATATTATTTAATACAATATTCCTAAACTAATTAACTAGAATATTTAGAAAATTGATCTTTGTACTCTAAGTAGTTATCACAACTACTTTCATCTTCAATACCATGAATATCGGTCGTGTAGAGCCATGTACGTGGACAATTTATAATTTTCAAAAAATTTCTATTTGACGATAAATTTTCATCAACATCACTAACTTTTTGGAGCTTTTCTACGGACTCTTTTTGTAATTTTCTTTGTGTTGCGATTTCCTCTAATCTTATTTCTTCTGTAGTTCTCATCCTTTGTAAAATCTTCTGATCAAGTTTAGACTTTGCAGCTTCCAAAGCTTTATTTATATCAATTGGCCTCGTCGTTGTTGTTGTGTCATTTGACTTGAACGAGTTATCATCGAGAGTGACACAAATTAATCTATTAGTTTGAATTGCATTTTGTATTGCTTTTAAATTGAATTTCTTGGGTTTAGGTTTAAATCTCACCGTTTGTTTGGTTGGAATTTTCATGATTAATTTAAATAATGAATTACGAAACGAAATAAAAATACAAGAAATGTAGAGTTTTGCGAAATGAAATACGAAGGGAATGAGAGAGAATAAGGAAATACAAATCTAAATGGGAGTAGGTCACTAAGTTTTTTAATAGCTTACAATTTGAATTATATTTTGAGTTGCAAGAAAATCGGAGATATATGTGGGATGGTATAATAAAACATATACCGTTAGATTTAGTTAGTTGGGCTTCAAAATCCCTTTATGCCGAAAAGAATACCAAGTTTACACTAAGAAATGAAACAAACTAATGGAATAATAATACATTATATTAATTTTAATGTATAGTGTGATGAAAAAGTTAAGTGAATATGAGAGTGACAAGTGTATTTTTTATTGGCCACTATTTTTTGGCAGGAGTATTTATGGCCAGGAATTTTTAAATACAGCAGGATTATTAATGACTAGGATTTATAATGTTTAGTATAGTAATAGTAATTATATGACCAAAAATCTTTTCTTAAATACAGCAGGAGTAAACTTGACCATAGATTTTTAATGTTTATAATAATTATATGACAATATGACAATAATAACAATGAGATCAAAGATTTTGACCAGTAATCATACCGGAAAGGTCCTTTCCTTTCCTTGATCATACTAGCACAACATGGTGACTCGTACGTGGGCCTTAGCTATTTACGAGCCTCATTTTTGAAGGATCAAACATGACACAACACTATTTTATGCCGCGACTTGATATGATACAACTTGACACAAAACATAGTCATGAGTCTCATGATGACAGATAGCCGGAGACGACAAGATTTTGCTAGTTATGACTTATGAGCTAGTCCTGCTCTAGGACAATAATAACATCTGATCTTCAAGAAGAGGTTTAGAGCAAAGCTGTTGTCAGCTATACAGCCATTAATTAGGAAGGGTAAAGCGGACTATCATTCAAGCCTTATTATGGTATTTGTAGGAAATAGCTTGTTTTAGTTGAGTAATTTTTGTAGTTGGGGAGGAATTTGTTTGGGTAGAATAAGAGTGGATGATTGAATATTGGTAATTTCCACTCGTATTGCTTAAATGGAGAGTTACATGATAGGCCTATTTATAGCCATCGATTTGGTACATCTTCACTAAATATCTTAGATATTTTTAATTTTTAATTAATTTCTAGGGAGTTCTAAACTAATGTCTAGATTATTTTATTTTTTAATTACTTTTTTTTAGCAATTTCTATTACAATATCTAGCATATTTTTATTTTTTTTTAATTCTTTAGTCTAGATATCTCTATTCTAGATTTTTCTAGATTACTTTAACACTCCCCCTAATTTGAAAAATCTTAGACTCTAAGTTGTCTTCTAATTTGTCTTCTGAACTCGATAAATTGATCCATTCGATAAATTGATCCATTCATATCGGAAAGGTCCTTTCCTTTCCTTGATCAAACCCAAATTTGAACTATTATTTTTTATAGACTAAAAAATTTAATCATACATTATATTAATTTTAATGTATAGTGTGATGAAAAAGTCAAGTGAATATGGTTTTGGGAAACAATGAACCTCACCGAGGGTATGTGTAAGTCAACGCTCTTGACCCGTGGGTTATTTTGTGGGCCCGAGCCCACGGGTTTCCCGTGTCCATACGAGTGGGCCACGGTGAGATTATGTGATGAATTGTCACGCCTAATAGGGACAACTTGGTTGAGTTGGAGGGAGTACGTAATAAATGACGAGAGAGAATGATTTGTGGGATGAAATTAAATGAAGTTAAAATATATGGATGAGATTAAAAGGAAATGGTGAACCATTATTGACAAATAGAAATGATGCAAGATAAGTGAGACGGGCCAAAATTGCATATGCTGCAAATTTGATGGGACGAAGAGAGTATTTAGATGGGTTGGCCTATCACAACATACCCGCTTGATTATGTATTGTACTCCCCTGTTTATAGAGAATGAGACATTTGTTTTTTCACACTATCCAATGCGCTTATTCAATGCTTAATATCTTTTATTATACATAATAAGATATTATAAAAAGTGAATATTAATAATCTTTGCATTGTGACAAATTAAACAATTAAGATTTCACTTGACTATGTTTTAATTTATAGATTAAGAATAAAACACAAATTAAGAGTAATAAGTAAATATTGTCAAAAAACAAATATCTCATTCTCTATGAATCGAATAGGAGGGAGTATATTTATTCTCATTAATGTAATGCACTTTATCAACAAATTAAGACCAAACATTGTAAAGTATAACATGATAAAGCATATATAAACCACTTTAAGGGAGAAAGGATATTACCTTAAGATGGTTATTAAACAAAATCATTTTATAATACTTTTTTAAAAAAATTTAAAGTGTATCACCTCTTAAGCTTTTATTAATTTTTTAAATTTCTTTTATGAATTACAACCCATGTAATTAAGTTACGAATATTCGATAAATAGTTACCATAAACTTTTTGAAAAAACACAAAAAGACGCACGTAGCTCTTGTTAAACCAAGCTCTCCGTTAGAGTATATAACATATTATGAAGCCTCAACCATCAGTTTAAGCTTTTGGTTGAGTTGGTTTCTTAAGCTGATGGTTAAGGCCCTATAATATGTTATATACTCTAACACTCCCAACTGCGTTTTTTCTTAATTTCTTACAAACTCAATAGACTATAGTGACAATTACATATGCCATTAAAGAACAAATTAAGTGTCGCTAAATCACTTTATGGTGAAACTTAAAATAAAAACCAATAATTATTATACTAAAAATATGAATCAGTGGCATTTTTTTGATGCCACTAAATCTAATGTCGCAAAAAGCTAAATTTATTGTAGTGTATTTCCGTAAGAGGTGCCCTAAGCATGAATTGAGTAGTCCAACTAATACTAAAAATCATTAGCATATATATGAGCTTCTTGCATTGTAATGAAATTGTCTCACATAAAAATAATCTCTCACAAGAGCTGCTTATAATTTTATTAATAATTGAAGCCGCCCACAAATTTTAAATTCTAAAATAATTGTAAAACTTATACTAGAATATAAAAATCTATTTTATTATATACTTCTCTAGTTAATTGTCATTGCAAATATCATATAAAAGTTCAAGTGGAAACGTCAGGGCCGACCCTTGATATTTTGGGGCCCTGGGCGAAATAACACATTGGGGATCTTTTTCTTTGCAATTTATAACCTATATAGACCTTCTACAACTATTAATTTCGCTTTTTGACATGAGGCCTTGGGCAACGGCCCCTCTTGCCCACCCTTAGGACCGACCCTAAGTGGAGTGAGAATAAGGATCCTTAAAAAATGTCCACTTATATTTAGTAGGGAAGTATTGTTATTATGTGTTTTTGTTGGTCTCATTGATCAAATTTAGTGATAGAGGAATAAAGCATGTTTAATGGAGTAACCATAAATTCAACATAATGTTGGACTAGCTAAAATTTGATTATGACTTATCAAGAAAGAACAAAAAGGAAAGGCTTATATTAAGATACCTCATTTTAGCCCTATCCCACATGATTCCCACCTTTACTATCTTGATTTTTTCACCTATTGTTCTTGCTCTATCACTCTAAATTTTCCATTATTATATATAATTGGTCTAATTTTATTGAAAAATTGAATTTTAATTAGCTATAATAGACCTTTAATTTCTTTAATGTAGCTAATTGATTGATATTCCAAGGATTGAGGAGTTGTTTATTACAACAATATTATTCTATAATGCATAGTTGTGATAACAAAATAATGTTTTTGAAAAAAAAACTCAAGTACTTAATTAGTGTTGCTCATTTTGGATCTCATATGATAGGAATGGTGTTTATGTCAAAAGACATTTCACTTGTATTATAAGTAGACTGAGATAAAGAGAAAATTAGAATCTTACATGAAAAAAATGTTATATGATCCAATTGAAGTAAAACTCAATTTTCAAAATCGTATGAAATCTAATTAAAGTATGGGTGATTTTATACTTCTGAAAAAAAGACTAATATTAATACAATAAACTAACAGCAAGATCATGCAAAGAACTAGCCCAACTTAGCTCTAGTATATAATATGTACCAACACATAACTAAAATCGAAAGCCCACTAGCATGATGTACTATTTTGATTGGTCTTAACTAGGGATGGTCATGGGGCGGGTCTGGAGCGGGTCCAACCAGACCCGGACCCGGACCCTTTTAATTTTTTGGGATCCAGACCCAGATCCGGACCCTAAGGGTCCAAAATTTTCAGACCCGGACCCAGACCCTTCGAATCTGATGGGTCTAGGGTCCTTAATGGGTCTTTAGTGGGTCTAAAAAAAGTCTCTTGAATTTGTCAAATTTGAAATATTTGTAAGTCATTATATTTTTCGTATATTTGTAAGAGTTATTATCGTATTTTACAAGTATTTAATACTAATTTAACATCTAAACTCGCATAGCGTTACCCATATACGCTTAAATTATATTATAAACACTAGTTCGAGTCCATGAAATAAGGGTAATTGGGTTAGCATTTAGCAAGTAACATATATATTATTCATATATATTATGATTATATAAAAAGAAAAAAATGTTGGGGGCAAAATTCATATGTAAAAGACAAATAAAAATAGACAATTTTATATTTATAAGGGTCCAAGGGGCGGGTCCAGGGTCCAAATATTGGACCCGGATCCGGACCCGCCAAATATTTTTTAGATCCGGATCCGACCCGGATCCGATGGGTCTCAAAAAAAAGACCCAGACCCTTAAAAAAGGGGCGGGTCTGGGGCGGGTCCAACAGGATCCTGGACCCGTGACCATCCCTAGTCTTAACCTATTTTCACGCATATTTAGAGATCGCCTCTCTCTAATTTCATGTTCTTGATTCTATCCATTATAATATTCCAAATGCCATTTAGTAAAAAATTAACACGCAGTAAAAAAAATGTTACGTATAATTTGTTGTAAAGGATCCGAGCTTCATATTCACTTTTCGGTTAAGGTTGGAACCTGCATGGCGCACATAAGAGATGGCAAACCAATGGGCCGCTATTCCAAAAACAGCTTTTTGTTTTGGAAATATTCTATAAAAATATCACAAATTTTTGTGTGAGACGGTCTCTTTGAGAGACAATCTTTAATTGGGTTGGCTCATTAAGGAAAATGTAGAGTAAATATAGGCAATAAGCTATAATAAATTGGGCCTGAGAGACGTCTTTCAAAAAGATTGGGCTTGGATAGATATTAATTATACTTTTTCTTTGATTGTTTTGACAAGAAAATTAACGTATAAAATGGATGGAAAACTAACTGTTTTATTTGTAAACATTTTCCACCAAATTAAATTACAAATAAGCAATTTTTGTTTTCATATCGAATCAAATATCTCATTATTTTCGTCAAAATCCAATATTTAAAATAATTATTACTAAAAAATTAAAAAATAAAATAAAATAATTATTACTAAATTGAAAGTTAATTATCATAAGAAATACTATTTGACAAACATCAGCACAATATAAATTCTATCAAATCAAACATTAACGCTAATATATGGAGTAGCATATTCTTAAATGTCATGTCGTCTTAAGTTTCTAAAAAGGTAAAGGACATCAAATTTCAGTATCTCGCACAAAATAAGGTTCGGGTGAGATTTTTCTTTTTCCCGAAAGATGCAGATAAATC
Source organism: Amaranthus palmeri (assembly GCA_019776075.1). Lineage (NCBI taxonomy): Eukaryota > Viridiplantae > Streptophyta > Magnoliopsida > Caryophyllales > Amaranthaceae > Amaranthus > Amaranthus palmeri. Next base: position 1,898,643 of record JAAKBH010000002.1, on the reverse strand, counting down.
AGCACAATGTCATGTCGTCTTAAGTTTCTAAAAAGGTAAAGGACATCCATTTCTCCAAGGAGGGAGTAAAGAGAAATGCGCGCAGTAAAGACCCTCCAACTAATAACCTGTGCTTAGTAGGAGTTGAGCCTCAAACATTTTACTCCACATGTAAATGCTCTATTTATTGAGCCATATATAAGCGCTTTTGATCATCAATTTAAGTTTCTGCTTTAGTTAATTAGTTAATATGATTTTAAATATCAATATAACAAAAGGTTAACAATTCTCATTCACCCCTAAATTTTTAATGTTAAGTGATAGAATTTAGAAAATGGTCCTGGGCAATCCAAATAAAGAGTAGAGAAAAAGTAGACCACTCATAAATCTAAAGAAGGTTCACTACTAAAACCAATTGGTAATAGTAGGAGTTACTCCTTGAGTATATAAAGTGATGCATACTCTTCTCTTCCTCCGATGTAGGACAACTCACATGTGGGTAACAATGAGCACCTCAACATTAAGTATGAGTAGATTTATGATATATCCAAATTTTGAATCAAAACTAGTCATATAAAAGTATATTAAAATATACCTTTATAATATATAATTAGAATTTCGAACATTAATAGAATCCTTAATATTAAAAAATTAGTTTGTCGGAGGATGATTATTTAAAAGTGAGAAAGTTTCATACATCATCATTTACGTCTCTAATCAATAATATAATTGGCCAGTAGCAGCAGTTTCCTCTAACTAAAGGAATATAACTCATTGAAGAAGTTGTTAATTACTCCCCTCATCGAACTTGACCCATATATTTATTTGTTGAAAATACCATAAAAAAACACAAAAAAATAATATTGCGGATTAGGAGAGTGATATGTGGATGTAATGAAAAAAAATTTAAAATATAATAAAAATTAAAGAAAAAATATAAATTATACTTAAAATCTAAAAATATAAATAAAAAAATTTGGTGAAACAGACTATGAAAATGAGAAACGAGAAGTACATACTTTAATACATTGTACTCCCTCCGTCCTGATGAGTTAGTAGCATAGAGAAAATGAGTGAGAATTAAAAAATTGGTAATAAATGAAGAGAGAGAATGAATTGTGTGGATGAAATTATTAAAAGAGAGTTAAAATATATGTATGAGATTAAAAAAAATTGATGGGTCATAGTCTAAAAATAAAAATGCTGCAATTTAAGTGGGACGAACGAAAATAAAAAATAGTGCAAATTATAAGTAGGGGGAGTATATCATTATTAATTAATTTTATCAAATACAATAATTTCATTTACTGAAAACAAAAAGAGGTACTTCTAGATGATAATGATTAGTTAGTGGTTTAATATCAAGTATTGTGGTTGGGCAATTATAATATGTTTATCCAATGAGTTATATGTCACTGAAATTCATTAAAATGCGATAACTTTAACAGACTTATTTCAAGTGAAATGTTAACACATAATTTACGTACGGCCCCTCCATAACCTTATAAGATTTGAGGCTTCTTAAAGTATATAATAATATTTTAGCGTTTTGATTATCAGCCTAAACTTTTTGCTAAGTTGGTTTCTCGATATGGTATTAAAAGTCAACATCACAAGACATCACGAATTTGCATCTCAAGTCTCAATCATCTCTTATCATTTAAAGTGGAATATTTAACGTCAAGTATGAGGAGCTTTTGTGGTACATCTACAATTCTAGCTAAAATGGCTCTCGTGTGAGGGGATATGTTAGAATATATAACATATCATGGAGCTCCAATTATCAACTTAAGATCTTAGTTGAGTTAGTTTAGTTCTTGACACTTGGCAACTTAATCCAAATTGACGTTAATCACTATTGACTTCAGAAATTCAATTTGAGTTTTCTGATCTAAGCGGGATTTTGGATTATTGATCAGTGGTGGATCCAAAAATAAAACATAAGTGAACACATGAAAGACAATGCACTAATTAATCAACTCATCTAGGATACATAGTGTACATCAAATTTTCTTAATTAAAATCGTCTCAAATTTCTTGTTTCATGCATGATGTAAGATTCGAGTTATTATTCCTCAAAAAGATTAATTCATCTCAAAAAGATTATTCTATAATCAACACATATTTCACCAACATTTTTTTTGTGTTCGAAAAATTTTTCAAAATAATTTATCGCAATTTAAAATCAACCAGAAATATAATCACAAAGAAGCCTATCAACTCAAATACTCAACCTACCAATGCATGATCACTTGGACATGCCTCATCCAAAATCAATGAAAAAAGAATAATCCACACATGTTAGATGTTAGTTCCTATCGTAGCTTTGAATGCAAAACCATCTACACCCCATTGATCATTTATGACCCATTTGGTAATCGGTTCTAAACAGTAGGAATGATAACAGAATGTTAGTGTAATTTTGGTAAAAATATTTTTTAATAAATTTAATGATCATATTTATTCTGTTTTAACAGTCTCATTTTCTTCAGAGTTCATTTAAATACATTACTAATATCATCATCATCATTATCATCATACCCAGTATCCCGCTCATAGACAAACTATGATCAGGGTCTGAGTAGGGAAGATAGACGACAGCTCATTCCCATATAGGAGATCAGTGCAGTCAGAAAGTCCCTTGGCTCTAAAAGGTCTTCAAAGAGAGAGAATCCTGCAACTTACACCCACGATAGCCATGCATAGTAATCAACTAACTAAAGAATACACAACAAATAGAATACGAACAAATAACTAAACAAACGATAATGAAAAGATCAGAGAGGTGATAAATAGCGATAAGTTCACACTAAAAATCAATTTCATTACCACTAATTAATATCGATAACCCAACACACCATCAAATTAAAAAGATATGGAGTAGATATTACTTTGAAAAGTGGAAAAAAAGTAATATAATTAAGATATTAATAAAATATATGAGTATTTATCTGGCTGGTATGACATAGTGGGTCGTTTTTACGACATTCTTTAGGAGGTATTATTATGACTACTACTTTGGTAGCAGTCCTGACCTTACCTTCTTGTAATAAAGGCTCACCTTTGGCCAACCTTCATTCAATATTATTCCCAATCCCCCACTTGATATGAATTAACATCGATGTGTCATTATATGTCCATAATTGCATTGCATTGCTCTTATGAAATTGCATCACTCATATATATCATGCAATTTATTTATGTTATTATGTGAACGTTTGTTAGTTATCATTGATACCCAAAAGAAAAGAAAAACAAAAGAAAAAGAAAATTTTAAATCTTCTTGTACGTGGATGATACTTATACAAGTATAATATTCGAGATATATTGTTGAAGTGTCCATGCGTTACCCACATGTGAGTTGTTTCACATCGGAGAAAGAGAAGAGTATGCGTCACTTTTTAAACTCAAGGAGTAACTCCTACTATCACGCCAATTGGTTTTAGTAGTAAATATTCTTTGGGTTTATGAGTGGACTACTTCTTCTCCTCCTTGTTTGGATTGTTTAATTAGGCCCATTTTCTAAATTCTATCATATGTTGAGTGAAATGTGAAAGAAAAGGAAATGATCAACAACGTAAATACGTATTTTTGTGGGATTTTGTTTTTCACTCAGATGACCTCAAAATAACGAACTTTTATTCTGATTAATTTATATATATTGGCTTTAATTCAAAATACACACCACACAACTATGTGAGATTTGATGTTTTATGAGTGAAATGCGGAGTTCTAATACGACTAGCTTGTTTGGTACTTGGTAGGTGTTGATGAATAATATTGTAATCATGAGTTTAAGTATACCTTGCAATGCTATTTTTGACTTTTTAGAGATATAAAGTTAAAATATACAAGATAAGGATTTCCCGTATAATCATTTTGATTTAATAAGAATGAATGTATTAAGCTAAACTCAATGAATATAAAATCGAAGTAAGGGCCTGTTCTCCTCGTCTGCTCTGATGAATAAGGTCTGAATTTACTAAGGTCTTATCTGATCTGATCTGATCTGGTCTGATCTGGTCTGATTCAGTCTGATCTGATCTGAATCTTTCTGATCGGTTGATCGATCTGATCTGATCTGGTCGGAGGGTGTGCTGATCTGGTCGGACGGGTCGGCGGATCTGGTCTGATCGATCTGGTCTGGTGGATTGGTCAGAAAGTGAGTATATTGATTATTAGATGTATGAGGTATTATAGTTAGGATTATTCTTATTATATTATTATTATTATTATTATTAATCTTATTATTATTTTCATTATTTTTATTTTTATATTATTATCATTATGTTATTATTATTAATTTTATATTATTATTATTATTATTATTATTATTATTATTATTATTATTATTATTATTATTATTATTATTACTATTAGTATCTAATTAAGAATTTAATTAATAATACTAATATTATTTAATTAGTTAATTTAAAAATAAATTAATAATAATGTCATTAACATAATAATATTATCTAATTAATTAATTAATTAAAAAAAATATTGTTAATTAAATAAATTAACATAATAATATTATTACGTTATTTATATATTAAAATTATTTATATATTTATTAATTAATTATTTTATTAATTAAGTAATTAATTAATATTAGTTATATATAAGTAATAATAATAATAATAATATAATATTATAATAAATATTAATAATAATAATAATATAATAATAATAATAATAATAAATAATAATAATAATAATAATAATAATAATAATAATAATGGTATGGTCTGATCTGATCTGGTCTGATCTGATCTGATCTGATCTGATCTGGTCTGATCTGATCTGATTTGGTCTGGTCTGATCTGAAACTTTCTGATCTGATCTGAATAGTTCTGATCTGATCTGATCTGGTCTGATCTGATCTGATCTGATCTGATTCCAATAAGAATAAGTAATAAGTAAAAAAAATAAGTTGAAGAGAACACCTTCTAAGTCGGTATTATAGGTCTATTACATTTTTAACCATTTTTATAAACCGATTTTAATAATTCAGAATATTTGTATATGTAATGACCTTCATTATAATTTCCATTTGGAATCTTTTTCTTTACAATTTCCATTTGCTCTCAATAAATAACAATTAAAAGGATAAATATGAAAGCTAATGAGATAGCCACATATTTTAGAAGGAAGTATCATTATGCAATAGCCACATATTTTAGAAGGAAGTATCATTATGCATCCATACACTATACAACATATATGTAATAGAGTTCAACCATCAACTTAAATATTTTGCTGAGTTGGTTTTTTTTACATGAATCAAAAGTCAATGTTACGAAAAGCCAAAAGCTTGAATCTCATTGTTCACCCTTCACTCATTTCAAATGAAATGTTTGGTGCTACTCTTAAGGACGATCTAAGTAGTTACCACAATCCCAACCCACAGAGCTTTTATGTAAAAAAAAACGTGATATAATATTGTCTAACATATCCCGAAACTACAACCATCAGCCTTATTAGTTAATATGGTCACTCAAAGTCCATTAATATTGCAAGCAAAGTTACATTAGTAGGTAATAAATGCAAGACCCAAAGCAAAAGGAGCTAGGAAAAGGCCAATAAAAGTATTTGTTGAAGGGTCCAAAATGGTTAGGCATATGTGCAACTAATATAGAATAGGTCCATCCAAAAGTTTACTAAAAGAAAGTTAAATCCGGATTCTCATTTCTTGTCCCATGAAATGCTCTAACTTTGGATGACAAGAAAGCAAAGTATAAAGCTTCATTCATCATTATGATTCATATTAGAAATCTATAATCATATATCATTCTCAATCTAATTAAACTTTAATAGAACTAATAATAACCTTTAATTCAATAATTCACAAAAATCTTATCTTACCATAATACACTAATTAAAAATTGTACAAACATGATTACAAAGATAACCCATTTCCATAAAAAAAGTTGATAGAGTTTCATTAACCATCAGCTTAAACTGTTGGTTGAACTAGGTGTTTAAATGGTATCAGAGCTCAATGTAACGGCCTGACAGGTAACGGGTTTGAATATGAGTATACACCAATAATGCATGATTTTTCATGGTAGATTTAGATTGTAATTCCCTACAACATCCACAGCTTTATGACTTGTACACCCTAGAAAAATCCCACCAGAATTTGAACTCCTCTGCATTTTTCTCCTATCATTACTTATATTCTTACTAATAGTCCTTTCTCTTGTACTTCTAATACTGATTTTCTCATCATCATAATCAGAAAAAGCAGAGAAATTATCAGCTGCACTTGCAGTAACTACACTCCATTCAATACTCCCTTCACTAGGCTCATAATAAGGGGTTGATGGGGTTTGGCTTCCATGAAAACCCGAAAGATTTTCGATCTCGAAAAGATCAGAACTTGCATCACTGCACACATCATCAAAATCTTCAGTCCTAACAGTAGAATTAAGAGGACTAGATTTGTTTATCAATGAGATACTATGATTAGAGTTTGGGATTGCATCCCATGCTAGAATTGATAGTTTCTTCTCGATGTTTCGTTCGATTTCTTGCTTTTCGAGCTGATGAACCCCGAAAACCTCCACGGATTTCCTTGGTTGATCCAAGTTTAGAGAGGCTGTGTCTATAATTGGAAAGGCAAAATGATCTTGATGGGAAATCCTGCTTTTTCTATAGGCATTCTTACTATTTATAGCTTGGTATTTTGTGGATAATTGAGACATTTGGTGGGTAGTTTTGGTTGTATAAACAGATTTCTTGTCAAAACAAGATCCTCTGCATTGAAAACCAGAGAAGATTTTATGCCCAACACTTCCTTTTTTGGGTAAAATTAATCCAATTTGGGAATTCCAACTAATTTCTGATTTAAGACTTGGAGTAGGTGATTTAAGACTATTAGAATTACTAATAGTACTAATATTACTCCTTATACTTGGTGATTTTTTCCCTAGAGAAAAGTTATCATCTTTTTTTTCTCTTCTATGTTTATGATATTTATTATGATTCCCCCCACTTCCTCCTCCTCCACCCTTTCTTGGAGTGACGGGACTATTTCCGCCTTTTTTACCATCTAAATTTTCGTTAAAGTAACTCTCAGCCCCGAAAACGTCTAATTCGCCACTCCTTTGGGCTCGAGAAGTGTTCCTCCCCTGCAAACTTGTGCGAGGGGTGGAAACTTGTCGAGCAGGAGAGGGACTATTGATAGATTCCGCTAGGCTTCTAACAAAGTCTCTCTCCGCTGTATCAAGATACGACGAGAAGGAGGCATCACGAGGGTAGGTTACACTACCCTCGTTCGCCTTGTAAGGAGGGTATATTGCCATTGCCATTGAAAGAAAGTAAAGGGTTGTTTTTTTAAGAGAATTTGAAGAGAAAGAAAGGATTGTTTTGTGTAATTGTTGTAGTTAGGCCCTTGGCAAGTTAGTGTAAGGTTAGTATATATGCATAAATTTATAATGGGAAGTTAATGTTATTGTGGTCCCTTAATGCTTGAAGCTTCATTGACAGTTTATCACCTTTTTCCTTACCTCAAGATGAAATGCCTCCAAGATCTATCTTTGTCTTTCACTAAAAAATTTCCCCCATAAAGGACACACTCTTTTATGGCTGCTCTCCCAAACAAAATTTACACATCACATTTTTAATATTAATTTTTCGGAAATTTCGTACGGTGAACTTAAGTTTTTGGCTTTTTCACAAATGTTTTTTGCAGGCCGTGTGGGGGACCTTGAGCTTTTTCGATTGGATTTCGAAATATGTGGTTAATTTAGGGTGATCACGACGCTTTTTTTTTTGTTTTGAAAAATTGTCATTTATATTGAGTAAAAATAGACAATAGCATGAAATTAACAAAAAGTTCCTTTCAGTCTACCACGTGGTAAAGTTAGAAGGTCAAGGTTACCACGTGAATTAATTATACCACGTGAAAAAGCCAAAAATTTAAGGTTACCACATAGAATTTTCCTTAATTTATTTTTCTTTTTCGAAATCAGTCTCCAAAGGTAAGACTATAACGGACTATATTAGAATGAATAATCAGTTTGTGTTCACTTCTTATATATGTGAAGTTGCAAATAATATAAACAATTACTTTACCATAGCCAATAAGGTAAAGTTTCGTACATTCGATCCCTTAAACCCCGCTGAAGTGGGCACGTTTGCAGCAAGTACATAAATTTGTTGAAGCTTTTTCAAGTGTTAGATTAGATTGTAGCCAATCTTGGCATTACAAGTCTTATAATTTGAACAGGAAAAAGTAGTTTTATTGATGTAGTTGATCAATAATGTGTAAGAAATCCTTTTCAGATCTTTCTAGAGGATGAATTTGCAGCTATGCAAAGATATACATTAATCTTAAATGAATACCAATTAATGGTTATCCTTGAGAGTTCTAAAGTTTCAATTACAATTTATGTTCAAAATCCTAAGCTGATGATCAAATAAATTAAGTAGTTTATTTAGATTAATATTATGATAACTAATGTAAAAATTTTATTGAGTTAATTTATCAACAAGATATGTAATAAAATTTTTTGTATAATTCACTCTGATTTGCTTTATCGGTGAATAAAAATGATATTTGAATGTTCGTAATAAAAAATGATATTTGAATGTTCGTAATAATGTTGTTTAAACATAACTGAATATCTCAAAAGAATCAACAAAATAAACATTAAAATCTTATTCAGAATCCTACTAGCTATATTCGAATTCATATTTATTGGAGTACAATTATGACTGTGAAATTATGGACCTAAGCTTACAAGTGCTCTATGGGTGTATCCACACGAGTGGGCCCATGAGGTGATCATATGACGAATTATCACGGCCTAATATGGTATTAGAGCCGATGGTGACTTTTAAATATAATATGGCTCACATGTGAAGGGGAGTGTTGGAAATACTTTACATATGAGTAAAATTCCACATCGCTAATAAAAAGAGTTGTTTGGCGTTGACTTGCATACACACATGATGAGTTTCATTCTTTTCCAAAACCATATGGTATTAGGAGATTCACCCATCAAGTATTATATACAAATCTACAACCATTCTTTATTTTTAACGATGTGTGATCTTTGTCACATATGTGAAATATTTCTAACAGAAACTACGGTCAAAAGATTCGAGTTGTTATGTTCCCTTAACTTGATCCATATGATTTTTTTGTGAGTGGTTGGATTGAAGGTGATCCATAGCTTCCAAGGCATAAATAATGGTGCAATACATGGAATTGTCTACATATGAGTAAATAGTAACATGTCTATTCCCTACTTGGGTAAGCTAAGTCTCCTTATCACATATATAAAAGATAACACGACCCACCATGTCCTAAATTTGCGACAAAGGGAATCAGTTTATGACTCATAACAACTTAGTCATTTGCAAAAAGCACCAATAATATTGAATTTACATACACTAAAAAAGATAATAAAACTGTTGGTTACTAGTATTGTAAAACAAGGGAATCACATGCTTCATTGACTCTTAGTATAGAATTGTGCAACGATACCGGGTTTAATAGCGCATCTGAATTAATTTAAATGGATCAGGTTTTAAATTGACAGAGCTTTAAGCAGATTTTTTATGTAAATATAAATAAAATAGACTAAAAATAGGTTGTATATAGGCCTTAAAAAGCCCATTATTATTATTATTATTATTATTATTATTATTATTATTATTATTATTATTATTATTATTATTATTTGATTATATATGTTACTTTACTATAGATTTATAATAGTCACTGGTCTAATATAATTGACAAAAGCTTGTGGTATTTTAAATTAGGAAAAATTGTTTTTAAAAAGCCAACCTTTTGGCCATCTGCAAATAAAGAGTCAACGTTTCATTTACTCAATAAAAAGACAACCTTTGTCTCATTTTTGCAAATAAAGAGTCAACGTTTCATTTATTCAATAAATTTAGAGTTGAAAACATACCTGCTATAGTGAATAAATGAAACGTTGACTCTTTATTTGCAAAAATAAGACAAAGGTTGTATTTTCATTGAATAAATGAAACGTTGACTCTTTATTTGCAGATGGCCAAAAAATTGGCTTTTTAGAAACAATTTTTCCTTTAAATTATGACATTTAACTCATTATAAATGGGTTGGGTCCTATATTGAAGCAAGTCAAGAAGGCCTAACCTATTCAAATCGGATTCATCTTTTACTTGAACCTTATTTTAATTTCACTAATTCTTTTCTAAGAGACTAACTAATGATGGAACAATTTTTATTGGACTAGTTCAAATTATAATTGTTTAAAAATACATTAGCTATTTTTGTGAGAGACTATCTCTCAAAGAAACGACCTCAAGACAAGAAGCACACATTTTTATTCTCTCTTTAATTTGTATTAATTGGGTTGTTTAGCCCATATATCTAATGCGTCTTTTGGAAAGATCACAACAATTTGTGAAAATAATAAAAGACAAAAAGATTAAAATTAGTTAAAAGAAATTAATGTAAATCAATAAATAAATTTCCTTTTTATAAAAAATAAATTGTTTATAGCTCGTCTCATAATGAAACAGTTGCATACGGATACAAAACGAGTTGTTTTAATTTTAGCCTGAATCAGTCCTGATTGCATAGGTCTTGTACTCTTGTTTACTAGTTGTTTACATCAATGAATAATGCAAATTATAATGATAAGCCTTATTCACCATTGAAAAAAACAAAACAAAAAATAATTCAGTTTGTTTGCTAGGAAGTATTTTTCTTCTACTAATTTTTCTTTAGTTTTATATAAAAACTCTTAAACTTATGTTTGATAAAACGTATTTCATTTCAAAGTATATTTTTAATTATAAAATCTCAAAAAAATAATTTAAGAATGACAAAATTTGAAAAGTCATTCATAAATTCTCAACTTAGGCTTTTTTTTTTCAAATCAATAGTGAAATATTTTTAAATTCTATTTTAAATTTATTTGATTAGATTTTTAAATAAAATTATTATTTTCAAACATAAAAAAATAAAGATAGTGATAGCAAAGTGATAGAAAACACTTTTCCACCCAAACTTTCATTTTAATTTTCTGATGAAACAAATACCCAAATGTAAGAAAAATATATCCCCATGAAAAAGTATTTCCTAAAGAACAGAGGAAATAATTTAGCATATTTGTTGAAACAAGGAAAGAAATTGACATGAGGGACATGATAGATTAAAACAAGTGGTGAACAAAGAATAGAAAAATATGAGCCATTCATATATAAGAATAGGGCCATTTTATAAAGTGATCTTGCACGCCATAAATACGGAATGTAAATGTGGTGATCTAGACTCATGAATATGACTTCCCGTCTTGCCTCAGCTGTGACAAGTATCATATTTTTCAAGCGAGATTTGACTTTGATTTTCATTGACTTTTTCCTTCAGTCTACCCAGTTACCAAACAATAAAAAAAATCATTGATTTTGAGATTGTGTATCTTTACGCAAATTCTTAAATGAGACTCTCATGGTGAGACTATTTCTGTTAGAATGACTCATATACTTCATATATTTAATCTATTAAAGTGATCATTACAATTTTAAAGTGATCAGTTTAAAAAATAAATTTAATATATATGATCGTTTCTTATAAGACTCCTCTAAAGCCGAAGGACTCTTGTGACCGCCCTCTCCTTATGGGTATGAGACGCCGTCGACCTTCCTTTCCCGGACCCTAACCATAAATTTATCTATGTACGGGAACACTGGGTATGATGATGATGATGATGGTGGTGGTTTCTTATAAGGGGAATTGGTATCTTTAAGTGATTGTTGACAAAAGTCTAGTTGGAAGTATGCTCTTTTTTATTTTGCATTAAGAAAGATATTAGAAATGACCAACTTATCATATTATCTTAGTTTTTTTGGTTAAGTGTCTTGTAATAAGCAACTTTACAGTTTAAAAGTGAAGTTAAATCATATAACTATTTAATCACATTTCTAATCAATGTCTAGTATCCCACTTTTAAAGTAAGTGTATCTTCATTAGATTGTGTTTTCATGTATTGCAAAGCATCTTTTTTTTTTTTTTTTTTGGAATGAGTATTGCAAAGCATCTTATTAGAGCATCTAATTGTAGCTAAGAAAATGTAGGCTCTACATCTATCAAAATTGTCAATCGAAATAATATTATAATAGCTATTCTAGTGAGAGACAATCTTTTAGTAGTTTATATTCTCGTAATTGTAATAGGTTGTACAACATTATTATTAGTTTTATGCAGTTCATCGTTATTATCTTTGGCTATTCCCGATCTTTTCTCTATTTTGTCATATTTTATGAGGAGATGTCATTATAACTTTACAAGACGTGTTTTGTAAATGAATTTAATAATCTGAATAATATAAATTATGAATATATTAACTTTTTATTTTAAAATTGTTACTGAGAAACGAACTCGCACAAAAATACTTATATTATAATTCGGATATAATCTCTACCTTTAAAGTGGTGATGTGGAAACGCTATCAAATAAGCAAAGTTACTAGTATGTTGCTATTTACATGGCTAGAGGATCATTATCTTATCGGAAAAAGTCGACCAAATCATAATTTCATGTTTCTACGCACATGAGTAAACAAAACCCTTGAAAACAACTAGTATTTTTGCTTAATAAACTTTTTTTTTTTCAAAAAAAATTTTACTAATATTTTTTTTACTCATTTTTTTTAAGAAAATGGAGTTTATACACCTTTAGAGAACGTGAAGAATGCACCATAGTTATCAAAACATTGTTTATTTTGTATTTAACATATAATTTGATACCTAAAATAAGTAATAAACTAAAGCAAAATCCGTTCAAACGTGTTAAAGCTAACATGTAAAGTCTTTTCCATTTTAAAATATATAAGTACTTTAAATGCACTAAAATCACCTATACATAAACTGTCATAAAGCCAAAGTCATTCTCAATAGTTTTTCAATATGAAAGTTTAAATCTCGTGGTTGAGGACTTTTACTTTTAGGGTTATGACATTGATACAATTTTCACTGTCTATACGTAAAATAAACTTTTTCTCTTCTTTTCGGTGAAATTCTCTAACCTACGCCTGAATAAAAAAAACTTTAGAATGCAAAAATATCTGCAATACTATGTGGTGGTATTATAACTAACAAGTTTATGAACAACAATAATTGGGCCCACCATCATTTCAATATTTAATTTCAAAGTTTTCTTCTTAATTTCCGACATTAGTGAAAGTATAACAGATGAGATAGAGCAATAGTAGTTTTACTATATCAACAACAACAAATATATCCGACAAAGCTAACAATCATCAATCAACAAGTTTAAATCACTTACATCTAGATTTAAAGCTGCTCAAACAGGAAATTTAAAGTTTTATAACAAAACTAATAACAATCATCAAACAGCAACATAAATTCAGTTATATGTAGATTATAAACTGTTTTAACAGGAAAATAAAGTTCTTATAACAAAACTAATGAATGGGTTGTTGCACAATTGGATTTTGCGCTATTTTCAGTCGTTTCACAGTGAGACGTGACTCATACATGACTTAAACAGTCTAACTAGTACAACATTGTTGTATAAGCTTTGTTTTGGGACCGTCTTATTTAGAGACGATCTCTCACAACAGTAGTTGTTGTCCGAGTCATAATTGTTGAATTGAAGCATAGTTTGTACTTCTAGCTCTAGAAAGGGCTACGTTACTCGGTCTCGTTTATGTGGGTTGGGGACAAATACTAGCCAAAAACTGTGTTTCTCGGGTCTAGTGTTGTGTCGTTGGAGGATCCTATACTGGCAAGCGGCATTTGGGATAGTGGCGAGCTACTAGGAGTCTAGGACAACAGGAGTGTCGGAGTTAGAGGTTGTTTGGATAACAAATGAGGAAAGAAAAGAACGGTAGGGTAGGGAAGGGGAGGCCTTCAAGATAGAAAAGGGACGAAAGAGGAGTTATGAGTTTTTGCCCAAATCTTTAATCGAAAGGATTTATTTTTTACTAGAAATACAAAATTGCCTCTCTTTAATTCTCGCCCCTCGATTCCTCTCATTTCCTATCCAAATGAAGTGAGTCCCAATTCTCCATTTCTTTTCCCTTCCTTTCCCTTAGAGATAAACCGAAGAAAAATACACCTTGTCTGCTTAATAGGTATCTATTTACTTCGCGATCTGTTAAAAAGAAACGAAGCAAATCCACTAAGCAAAAAATGCCAAAGCAAATCCACTACACTTTCCTGTAGAATAAAAGCTGTTCAAACAGGAAATATAAAGCTCTTATGTTCAAACAGTAAATATAAGATCAAAAGTATTGGAACTCAAAGGTGCAGAATAAAGCTAACTAAAGGATTGCTGTCCAATAAACTTTTGCAATAATTTCCAATACATAACTGTGAAGCCATAACATAAGAAAATCCATAAAGGCTATGGTAAATTTTCAGCCTGATTACAACACTTTTCTGTAGTTTGTACTTCTAGCTCAAAAAAGGGCTTGGTTACTCAGACTCCTCTAAAGCTTTAAATGTGTTAACGACAAAATTTAGTCAATAATTACTCGGATCTAGTGTTGTGTCTTTGGAAGTGTAAAACAACAGCCCCATCGAACTGACGGCAAATACCCATGTTGGCTTATAGACTGGCTCCACAGACCAACACGAGTCCTTTCAGCGCACTTTAGCCCTCTATTCAAACAAAAAAAAGTTTCATCCCTTCATTTCCCCATCTTAACTTTCCCTCGGATAAAATCTAATTTAAAAAATTACCAAACCGAAGAAATATATTCTTTGTTTACTACACAACAATATCAAAGCAAATCCAATAATTTGTATAAAGAAAATTTGTTCAAAAGTTGATATAAAATGTCCAAAACTGTGGTTAACTGTAGTACTGTAAACTAAACTGACATTTGCAATTGTACTTACAGTCTTAGACAGAGGTGGCATTGTTGTCACCCGCAACCCAGTACTGTTTGACAGCAAACAGAACCTTCTCGGAAGAGAGGGGGCCGTCTTCATGGTCTACCATTTTGGTACTCCACCTCATCCCGGCTGTTATTCTTTTTACCTTCATTAAAACATCTACTTCATCTCGAAATATCACTGCTCCCTCTGGTCTCAAGATTCTGTCCATTTCTAGAAGGATATCTTCTGCATTACACCTGCACGCAATTCGTCAAAGATGTTGCAAAGAATTAGGAACTAAATGACTACGAGAATGTGAATTGTGTAAAACATCTAACAGAGATACTGGTCACAAAAATAGCCCTTGCCTAAGAAAGCTGTATGTAAAACAGTATTCTACCTTTATAATTCATCCCGGTGTCTCATATGTCCAAGAATGTGTATTGACTATTCAGCTATACAACCCGTCTTGTATGAGACCGTCTCACAATGAGACGACCTGGGCTATGTAACCCAAGTATGAGGCATGTCTCACGGTTAGACCGTCCCATACAAGGATTTGTGTCAGCCATATCTATTGTATCAATTGGAGTATAGCGGACTAATGTCCAAGGCTTAAACAGAATTTTTAATAACTTTTTTCAAGTAGATGTATAATCTTATGCTAGCACACACTAAAAAGTGAATCATTTTTCAATCATACACAATCAAAATCGGTATCCACATTTTAAATTGAAAACTGTAATTAAGGAGAGATGATTTGCTTCTTAATTCTTACTTGTTCTTGTACAAACTGAAAAGACCATGAGCATGTATCAGATCATATGTCCTAGGGTATGTGGAGAAGGCTTCACACCTGCAGAACATAAAAAACCGATCAAAAGAAGCTGAAACACATTACTGCTCCATATTCAACATCTGCCTCAACTTTCAAGAATAAGGAAACAAAGGTAATCGACAAAACAGCATGAAAAGTCAAGTTTACCAGTCATGATAGATGCCTATGAGACCCCTTTCATAAATAACACCTAGAGTATCCTTAGCAATAGTGGGCACAACATTCATAACCCACAGTTTGGGGGAGTCAAGTGTCGCGGCAAAGCTTCCTAGACCAGCATTCATATCCATGATGTTGCGATACCTTCCAGTATGAAGCAGTTTATTTACCCTTTTATAATGAGCTACGTGCTTTAGCCAGAGTTTGATATCATCCTGATAGGATTCAACAGTGACTCCTGGAATCGAACCACTCCCAATTCTACTAGGGGTAGCATTGAGTCTGTCGGGATATGTCTTCCACTCTCCTCCAGAAATTACATCGGTAGCACTAGTTTCTTGGTAGGGAGTGATGCATGCCTCCATTTTCTTGTACCTTTCATACAAAAAACCGATAATAATTCTACGTAAATCTATTTGGGAGGGTTGAGCTAAACATGTTTGTATGAGATGTTAAAGGAAAAATCCTTGTCCTCTTCAACTTTAAAAGGTAATGCTCCTCAAAAGTAAATTTTCATGGATAAAATTTAGTTTAAATCAGTACCATCAGTAACTATGTATGAGAAAACACTACCAGTAAAATCATATTTGATCATTTGAGGCTCAAAGGATGTAGTTTATGTTACTTGGACTCTTCATTTTGCTCTACGTACCCGTGTCCGATCCTTAATGTTCGGACATTGGTATGGCACTTAGACACTTTATTTTAGGCGTAAAAATTGAATATATAAAGTATATAACACTTGGACACGTATTAGTGTCCGACATCAATACCCGAGTCCAAGTAACATAGGATTTAGTTAATTGAATAATATCCGGTAATAAAGATTCATTTGATTGAGCATAGCTTGAAAAAACGGCATAGATGAGCAGAAAGCTTAGATTTATACCAGACATCAGTGACATATTGTCTATCACACATAGTAACACGCGAAATCCGCTCCCTGCAGTGCTCTCTTTTTCTCCAAATGGCAATTTCACCCTTTTGAGATTTCTTCTCCCAGCACAGAAGTTCTGCAATTTCCTCAATTTTCCTTTGTTCTTCTTCGAGATCCTCCTTTGATCGCTGCCATGCTTCATAGTTGTTCTCCCAATTGATGGGTGGACCAGAGAGTACCCAGTACCCTCCAGGTCTAAGAACTCTATCCACTTCCATCATGTACATTCCATCTACATAAAAAGCTTCTTTAATAACTTGTCCTAATGATACGCACTATAAGAAACAAACTCCATACACGTAGGATAAGCTACAAACACTCTTGAACTCCGAATTTTTTTCTCAATATTAGAAGAATTTGACAAAGCCACTTACCATTTGCGCCCCATGGAATCAAACACCTAGAACAATGAGCCATATCAAATGATCTAGGGGAGAAAGGAAGCTTTATAGTTCCTAAAACACCAATAAAAGCAGGAACTCCTCTCTCGAGAGCAAACTGAACCTGTGCTTCATGTGAATCTCTCGGTGCAAAGGACATAGCTAGCACATTCTTCTTTAACAAGTATGCTCCCCAACTCGCAACCTAAAAAAAGTCTCAATCGCTCTCAATAGACCAATCAATGATAAAAACCAATGCATTACATTGCACTAAAATTCTAGGAAAATCCAACTAATGATCAAAATCAAAAAGCTGATAAAGGAAAACCAGCTTACCCCACAACCAGTATCAAGTGCAGTTCTTATCATCCCATTATCCAAAGGAATAACAGAACCCAAATCGTTGATATAAGCATCCGCACCTTGAGGAAACTGTGTTCCTCCACCAGGAAACCTAAACACATTACCCTCATATTGTATCCAATTCTGCACCGCCTTCTCAACTGTTAAACTCTTGTAAGGTGCATTAGCGTAAGGTACATAATCACGACTTTTAGGCCATGGAAACGGAGTTACATAACCCTTTGGAGCCGGTATTAGACAATTCAACTTCACATTCTCAGGAGGACAATGTCTTTCCCTATAATTCATATTCTCCCTAGGAAATGTCATTGCTCGCGCCTGGTCTTGGCAAGGTGTGTAATCAATGAAACGATCAGGACACGGTTCGAATTTCTTGAATTCATAAATGGGTTTTTCACCATGTTTAGTTTCATAGTTTAAGTCAGTTAAAACACTGCAATCTGTTTGTTTGTTTACTTGCACTGCAATGTGATCTCCTTTGCCAAAACCACTACGTTGCCATGAACCCAATAGATAAAAGAAGCAACACAATCCAAATAAGATGAATATGGATAATGGGTTCTTGCTTTTCTCTCCAATGTTTCCTTTATTTGCCATAATTAATCTACAATCAAATCATTTGGGTGTTCATATGTTAATAAATGCAGTTTTCACACATAAATAATAATGCAAAACTGATCAATGTTGATGAATTACTCCATAATTTGCTGAAATTATAATCAAATTTAGGTGTTTATAACAGAAAATTATAACCCTATTGCAGATCCAGAGGAAAACATTTCGTTGCCGAAAATTATCGAAAGTTATATGAAAATTATGAACATCAAGACACAAAATAATATGCGAGTGCACAATTCTGAAATGATTATACAAAATGGGTTGCGAAGATTGAATAAGAACTCACAAGGTAATTGAGCAGATGATTTTTCTTGGCCGTTTCAGTTCAACGAAAATTCATAGTTGCCTAGCAGGAATGATATTCTCCATTCAAATGAATATTTGTTCCATTACAAATTTACAATGAGCAATGTAAATGAAAAAAGAATTTTCTTTTCAAAAAAAAAAAACAGAAAAAAGAATTTTACATTTTAACCCTTGTCTTGTCTTTTACCCTCTTTGTACAAGTGTGCATTATGTATGCAAATTACAAAACTTTACCCTCTAATTTACATTCGGTTGTTAAGGCGGGTTTCAGATACGATATTTAATAAAGTCGGGTTATTTTTGGACATGCGTATACGTAGATATGTTGTTAACCTGATATTATAATTTTTGTGTATGAGTTGTTTTGGGTTGAGTTGATTCATACACTGTTTGGATCAATCGAATTAAATTTGAACAATTGAACAACTATATATATCTCGATAAAAATGCATTTGCACCTAATTCTATTTAAATTTGTTTATGTTAATTTCCACTTTTTTTTGGAAGATGGCCCCATGATCAAATTCGTTATATGCTCGTGCAACAATAGCTTACAACCAATTGCTACCAAATAAATGAGGCCCGAACTTATTTCTTGTCCGATATAAATGGACGAAAACCTAAACATGTTAATGCCAACCCCACCACTTGGACACGCCATCTAATTGATTTGGACCAAGCATGACCCGGCGTGAGACATTTTCAATAGTTAAACGAACCAAACAATAATCTTTTATCTTATTGTACACCTCTTAATCTATAAAATTAAAAAGTTTATGTCAATGTATATTCAAATATTGTTAGACAATTTTATTCCAAAAAAAAATCCTCAAATGTCAATAATCTAAAAATAACTTGTGGTTGTGGCCTATTATCTTTTAAAAAAATTCAATCAAACAAAAAAAATTTTCTTGCCGAATTCTTACAATCAATTTCAAGAATGAAAATTTTGTCTCTAGCCAAATTACAGAGAAAAAAAATTAGAAAAAAGTTGCAATGCAAAATTGTTTACCCTAGATTCCTATTTTCATAAACAAATTCTATACTCAATACAAAATCAACAACATTATTCCTTTAATTTCCTCCCTCTTTGAATTAATTTGAAGAATTAGAATCATCTATACATTAATTTCCTTAAAATCAGATTTTATGAAGAGTAAAAGTTGAATCAGATGAGTTTTTGGATTAGCCTAGTCGTAGAAAGTTTTCCTTTCATCTTCGACAAGAATTCAATCATCCCTACTTAAAAGAAAGACGTTTTAATTTTCCTATTTTTTTATTCAGAAGTTTTCCAGTTTTACTCCGATAAAAAATAAATTGAATTAGACAATTAATTAGATAAATGGAATCATCATCATCTTCTACAATTGGAATACAGGGGACATGGAGTCATGGTACATGGAATAACATGGAGATGGTGTGTCAAGAACAGCCGGGATTTTTGGAAAACAACAATATATTTTCTGATCCATATTATCCTCATACGTCTGAAAATTCAACATGTCTTTTGCTTCTTTGTATTATTTTATTCGTCGTTGCCCTAACGTCCTACTTGCTTAAACCGCTTGGCCTCCCTTTGTTATCTAAGATGTTCGTAAGTTTATTCTTCTTTTATTAAAGTAAATATTTTTGACGTTTTTGGATTGTAGGATATGGTTAAGGAAAAGAAAATGATAGATGAGGCAAAAACTATATTGCTTTAAATAAGACAAAATCTGATTCCAATATATATATTTTATAACATTGTTTGCAATTCTAATAAAATTTTCAAGTTTTACAAATAAATTCCAAGAAAAGAGAATGTTAAGTTCTTATTAGTAAATTTAAATTTAGTTTTAAAGGTAAATTATTGCATGAAAATAACAATATATATTTTGTTTGTAGGGATCCTAAGGAGGCCCAAGGGGGCCGAACCCCTAAGAGTTTTTACAATATAATGTTAACAAATTCTTGTGAGAGACGGTCTCTTTGAGAAACCATTTCTTATTGGGTGGCTCAGAAAAAAATGTGAACTAAGTAGAAAATAAATTTTAATGGACTGGGTCAGAGAGACATCTCTCTGAGAGACGGTCTCTCAGGAGACTAGCAATGTTATATAACTATTATATAAGAAAAATATGGATAAATGGTTAAAAGTTTAGTTTTAAACTCTAGGGTTCAACTTGTACAAATTTAAATACTTAAAATTAATAATAATACTCTGAATCTATAACCTTAAGAGATATGTGTACGTATATTTGTACTATTTTGGTTTCAAACACAATCTCAAAAATTGATGACTAAATCATACATCAATAATAATCAATAAATATACATATAAATATTTGGTTTGATGTTTATTTTGTTTTACAAATTATTAAATGAGACCATCTCACGGTGATGTCATTTTTATTGGGCTGGCCCAATATACACTTTATGTCTCAAAGTGATCACTTATAACGTTAAAGTGATCACTTACAATTCCAAAATATTTACTTTTTATAGTCTCAAAATGATTACTTATAACCTTAAAACAATCACTTGTGATTTTAAAATATTCAATTAAAAAATAGGCTAATTATATAGACTCATCTAATAATAAGACGATCTCATACAAGACGAGCTGATCTATTTTCCATTTCATATAGATTTATATGCCCATGTCATGTCCTAACATCTTATTTTTCACATGTGTATGCAGGGAGGTCTATTTGTGATTGGACTATTATACTCAAAAAATATCCTTCATTTTCAATCCTTACTCCATCCAACAATCACTCATATACTAAGAACCTTCTCCTATTTAGCATTCATATTCTATTCATTTAGTCTAGGAGTGGAAACCAACATGGGTGCCTTATTCAAAAAAGTGAGCCTAAAAACATCAATCATAAGTATCACAAGTCTAATAGCTTCTTTAGGGCTTAGTTACATAGGATTTAAACTCATGAACCTAACACAACAAAAAGATGGACTAACTAGAATGATGATCCTTAATGCACAAAACTTCTTCATGGTTACATGCAACCATGTAAACGAAATAGGCATAAGTAACACTGAACTGGGTCGTTTAGCATGCGCAATTTCTCTGCTCCTCGACTGTTTTGGCTTCATCTACACTTTTATCGTATTCAATGTCATGATGCCTATACGCGATGGAGATATTTGGCATCCAATCTCAATTTCAGGGACTTACATCATAATGTTCGTAGTTTGTAGACCGTTAGTAATCTATCTTACAAGTCTTACACCAGAAGAAAGTAACATAAAAAGGACTAATTTCTTAACGATTATGATGATCGTTCTTGGGTTATCTTTTCTTACTATACAAGCTCGTCAACCTTTAGCAATTTTCTTATTTGGGTTTTTTTTACCTCAAGAGCCATTAACCTCAATTTTGGCTAATAAATTGGATGCTATAACTTCTTATGTTTTCTTCCCAATATTTTGTGCAATGCATGGGTTAGAAGCTGAATTTAATGCTATAAATAGTAAGTCTATTTCATTGGAGATGTTTATATTGTTGGGGAATATTGGCAAGTTTTTTGGAACCCTAGTTCCTTCTATGTTATATGGTGTTCCTCTTTGGACTGCTCTTTCCCTTTCTATCATATTGACTTGTGGTGGCTTGCTTAATATTGTTATGATGGGCCAATTTCGTAGTGAGGGGGTAAGATCTTTATCTACTCTTTTTTTTATGGGTCAGTTTGACAAATGAATTTTTAATTGACTTTTTGATTGACATATGTCTTTCGGTTTTTAGTTGGTCGGATAGCCAAAAGTAGTATTTTTATTTTGGTGTTTAGGTTAAAAACAAAATGCTAATAGTATTATAGGTCTGTTTGACAAATGATTGTTGATTGGTTTGAACAACATGAAGTATTGACTAATAAATTGGTTGTTAAAACCAACTGTATGAGACAGTCGATAAGAAAATGTTCCGTAAAAGTTAATTGTTGAGAAGAGAATTAAAAGGCAAATTAAAAAATAAAAGTCAATTAAAAAGTTACCCATTGTACCTTTTGGTTTTGGGTTAAAAACTATATTCTGTTGGTATAAAACCATTCATCAAATATTTTTGTTGACTCTTTGACCAATATAAAAAATAAAAGTAAAAAGTCAATGAAAAAACCAGCCTTTTTGATCCACCTTTATTTAAAGGTTATGAATAGCTTATTTTGTTATAATTGTTTTTTGTCCTTTTGATCCACCTTTCTCTAACAAAATAAATTTTACCACCAAACACCTTCATAACAGTTCGCTTAACAGCTATAAAATCAGTCAATACTTCAAGTATTCAACTCAACCAACACTCGTTTGTCCAATACATCTTATATGAATTTGCTACCGACAGTAACATTTAGCGCTAATAAATATGCTAAACCCATGTATGAAACTGCAGATATTGACAGGAGAACAATACACAGTAATATCAGTCCACACTCTAATCTGCACAGGAGCTTTTTTACCTCTAATAAGGTACATGTATGAACCATCAACACATTACTCAACAATCATAAGACAAGGAGTTCTTACAGCATCAAAAACAGGCACATTACAAGTTATAGCCTGCATTTACAAAGATGAAAATCTACCAGGAATTTTACGCCTCTTAGAATCCTTCCACCCTACACACGAAAAACCGATCCCAATCTTCGCCCTACAACTCATCAACCTCGCCACTGATCGTGTCTCCCTCCCTGTCCTCGCCCCGTTCCATAAACTCCAATCCTGCAGTACATTTGTCTTATACCTTACTCGTTGCAATCGTATCGTTACATCCACACTCGCCTTAGAGCGCAGGACACATGGTGCAGCTCGACTACAACACTATATATCCCTGTCCTCATACACTGTTATGCACAATGATATATGTAATCTAGCACATGAAAAGGGTGTAAATCTTATTATATTACCTTTTCATGTGCAACACACGAACGAATTCGTACAAGGGTGGACTCAACACTCAAGTCAGTCTATAAGAGACGTCAATAAATTAGTACTAGATAAGTCCCCGTGCAGTGTTGGTATTATAATTGATCGAGGTGATCCTAATGTTTCCCACCTAAGAAACTCGTACCATGTTGCAATTTTTTTCATAGGAGGGAAAGATGATCATGAGGCTCTTGCATATACTACAATATTTACTAATCATCCGACCATTCGGTTGACAGTTGTATGGTTGAAGCCGAGGATATCTGAAGGTAACAAGTGTGAAGATTTCGAAGTAATTCAAGATTTTCATAATAGATATAGTGATAATGAAAGGGTTACATTTCAAGAAATGGTAGTTAGGGATGGGGCAGAAACAACTGAAATTGTTGTAAGTATGAAAGATGATATTGATTTAGTTGTAGTTGGGAAGTACCATGAGCCAATGTGTGCTCCATTGTTTGGGCTTTCGGAAAGGTGGTGTGAGTATCCGGAGTTAGGGATTTTTGGCGATATGTTGGTAACACCTGATTTCGATTTTTCGGTTTTGGTTGTGCAACAAGAACCTCATAAGACGAAAAAAAGTGAAGAAGACGAAGATAATGATGATTGATGATAGTGATTTTGTACTTTGATCACGGTCCATGGATCAGATACATGGGGTAGTCGCTATTGTGTAATGTTTTTGTATTGAAATTTTGACGTTATTGTTATGTAGATAAGTTAGTTCCTAGACAAAATTGAACATTTTTGTACATTGCTAATGTATACAACATGTAATTTGCAACTAGTAGATAGTCAGACCCTTAATTTGGGAGCAGGGTCGGCTCTAGATATTTTAGGGCCTTTTCCTTTACAATTTATCTTCTATATGGATCGTTGTTCAATCATTAATTTTGTTGTTTTGACATGGGGTCCTAGGCGACGGCTTCTCTTGCCCATCCTTAGGGTTGACCCTGTTTGGGAGTCACTTTCAAAATCAAAATTGTAAGTGTTTTGAATTATATCCCTTTAAAGATCCTATAAGACTACATTTAGTTAGAACTATAAATATATACTCTATTATTTACGAACAAATGGAGTAACTAACCAAGGGGAGTTATCTCCCGGTTTGCTGGAGCGCTCGCTCTAATGGTCGGAGGTGCGCGCTTCTCCTGGTCGGGAATTCTTCGTGATTATAGCTGGTATTTTATTGGTTTGCCATTTATCCTTCATCCATTGGATTTCATTCATATTAATCAATTGATTTTGTATTAACGCTTTAAACAACTATATTCTTATTTATGGGGATGATTAAATACTATTAAATCACATAAATGTTTTTTGACTAAGTTTAATGATGTTAAAATATGGCCGTGAAAAGTGACTATATATAGTGGGTGTTTCATCCTGTTGGAGACACACAATTCTGATTCTATTCTCTTTTTTTATTCATCTGTGTAAGTAGTGAGTGTACATAAATTGCTGGATATGTTAACTTTGGAAAAGTCTCCATTTATACACTTGGGTTATTCGGGAAATAACTTTTTCAATTCAATGACAAGTTCACGTCACGCCAAAATTTTTTCCATCTAAACACAACTCTAAACACATTTTTTATATACTCATATTGTACATACTATCATTGCTAATTGTTGTTAGATCATTGTAGTCACGCAATGAAGACCTTGTAAAGGCCAATATTTCCAACAAAAATGAATATATGTAATCCTTCATCAAAAAAAAGTCGACTATTCCTTCAAAAAACAATTGATTTTAAAAAAAACATTTTATCGGATTTCTGTGCAGACAACTCTTAATTTATATTGATCTAGGACCAATAACAAGGTGATCATGACTAGAGGTGTTCAACGAGTCGGGTCGGGTCAAAAGTTAAATGGGCCGAGTCGGGCCGGTTCATATCAAATATTAAACGGGCCGGGGCGGGTCGAGGTCCGTTTAAATACGACCCACATTGATCGGTTTTTTAAAAGTTCATAAAATAGTTTTTTTTAATACTTTATGGCCCGTTGGGTTAATTCAACTGTATATTATAATATCATATAAAAATATTAAAAAAAGTGGTAAAATATATTTTTACAACCAATTCTTATAATTATCCGACTCGGTCTGGCCCGACGCCCCGACCCTTTAGACAAAGGCCCGCTAATGATCCGACCCATTATTGACCCAATCCGCTAATGACCCGTTAAAATATGACCCGATGGATCGACATGCCCCGTTGAACACCTTTAATCATGACACAACTAAAAGAACTAATTGGCAGCAAATTTTAAATCAAACTGATAGAATTTAGAAAATGGGCCTGGGCAACCCAAACAAAGAGGAGAAGAAGTAGACTACTCATAAATCCAAAGAAGGTTCACTACTAAAACCAATTGATAATAGTAGGAGTTACTCCTTGAGTATATAAAGTGATGCATACCCTTCTCTTTCTCCAATATGGGACAACTCACATAGTCACATGTGGATAAAAAAATGAAAAACATCATAAAACTTCAATTGTTGATGGAACCCAAAAAAACAGCCAATGTGCATTGTGCTTATTGTGATGGAGCTGAGATAATGAACTTACAGATCCATTACAATAAGCACAAAGCACATTGTATATCTTTGAGGGTGATTCGATTTTTATTTTTTTTTTTTTGGAAATTTGATTTAAGGAAAATAGGAAATGATAATCTTTGGCTTAGTTTGGTTGGATTTGGTTGGCAAAAATTGATCATTTAAATATAGGCAGGTTGATCGTACAAATTAAGAAACAGTACATTTGAACACAGGTACGATAAGAGAAAGCAGAGAAGGATGAAAAAAAAAGGTGGCTGATGCCTGATACTCAGTACCAAAAGTACTACTATAACTAGCTCCAAAATAGGCGTACTGCATCGGCTTGTTTTTGTACAATTGTACTACCCATTAATCACTACCTACTCTACTTTCTTTATTCTGTTTTAGTTGCATTACAAGGGTTTGATGCATTTTTCAAGGGTTGTCAATTGACAATCAGTATAGTAAAAATAGAGATAATGTATGATTTATGGTGATATGCGGAGTAGAAATAAAAAAATTAGTATTATAAGTAGATAGTGGTTGTGACTTGTGAGTATATTAATTACTTTCTCTGCTCCATAATACTTGCTACATTTTCCATTTTGGAAAATTTTATATTACTTGCTACATTTCCTTTTTAGTAAAAGACCAATCATTTAAAGTTATACCTATTCCTATTTTTATCCTACTCTGTATCTAATTACTCCTATTCTTCTTTTTCATTTTTTAACAAATTGTATTAAAAAAATTCTAAAAAAGCAATTTTCTATCTATTACTAATCATTACACAATAACTTTTTAATCTTTGTGCTCATGCAATGGTAGCAAGTAAATCAGAACGAAGGAAGTAATTAATGGGATGATGTATGATTGATGGTGATATGTGGGGTAGAAATAAAGTGAGATAAAATAAGTAGATTATTTTTGCCAAAAATAGTAATGTTGCAAGTAATATGAAACTTCCAAAAACGGTAGGTGTTGCAAGTAAAATGGAACGGAGGAAGTATTTGTTTGGTTGTTATTTACTTGCAGCATTTACTTTTTTTGCATTTTATAACGTACGAATTTACTTGTTAATACTTCTAGTTATACATATCAAAAAATGATGAAAACCCAAAAATTATTAAACTTTGAATCAAGACGATTCAATCAAGATCGTATGACTACGTTTTAATTTATAGATTATCAATCAATTAACGTCGTTTGTAAATCACCACAAAAAGATAAAAAGAATACCATTAAAGTAAATAAAACAAAAAAAAGATAAATTAAAATCCTAATAGTCTCACTCTATCAAATATTTTTCACATAAGGGTGATTTACAATATTATAGATCACCGTTATTTACTTAGACTACCTAGAAAAAATATAGTCAATTGAGATCTTGTTTGGATCGTTTAATTGCATATTGTTATAACATTAAAATTTTATAATTTTTCGTTATGCATAACTTAAAATATAAATAATCAAATCAACACTTCAAATTGCGTATTAAAGTGAAATATTACAAGTATAATGAGATATATTATGAAGAGAGGAAGTACTTCAATTGAAATACTTCATTTGTTCCAAAATATTTGCAATGTTTGACTTTTCATGTTGTCGAATACATTCAATCTTCAATATCCCTAATTATATAATAAAAAATTATAATAATTTAATATTAATAATTTCTACATCGAAATGAATCAAACGATATCCCACCTAACTGCATTGTTATAGTTTTTATTTTGAAATGAATTAAACAAAATTTCAACTCTACAATTGTTGTGAGAGACGGTCTTTTCGATGACGCATTAGATTTATGGGCTAAATAACCCAATTAATACAAATTAAGAGAACTATAAATATTAACTTTTTATTTCGAGTTTGTCTCTTTTAAGGACGTTTTTCATGAGGGTAGCTTTTCAACCCGTTATAGTTTGCCTCATCCAGTCATCCTAGAGGTGTTCAAAACAGACCCGATGACCTGATAGACACTCGACTTTATAATCGAACCCAATTTGACCCGACTTAAAAATGGATCTACAATTATGTAAAAACCAATGTGAACACAAAACCTATTTTTAAACCGACCCGAAATCAACCCTATGACCCAAATGAACACCTCTGCCTTATCACTGATTTGACGATCAAGTATTTTCAACCGCTACGTTTCCCGCACTCGCCGAGCCTCTGAATTAACATGATTTGATGTTAAACCATTTTATTTCCTCCTAAAATAAAAAAATGGCGACGCAAGAAAACCCATCAACGATCCTCCCTCTTCTCAGCAAACCACTCACCGAATCAGAAGTTGAGAATCAATTTCAGGTTTATGTTGAAGAAGCAAAGAGACAATTATGGTTGGCATGTCCATTGATATTAGTTGGTTTATTAACATTTTCATTACATATAATTTCTCTTATGATGGTTGGTCGTCTTGGTGAATTAGCTCTCTCTGCAGCTTCCATGGCTACTTCTTTCGCCTATGTTACTGGTTTTGCATTACTGGTGAGTTCCTTTTATTTGCACTCTATTTACTTTCATTTGATTCAGTTCTGTTTAGTGCGACAAAATGTGCCCTAAATTCTCTGGTTTCCCCCTTTTTTTACTTACATTTATTCAATATCAAACCAACACCATTATTTTCTTAATCTAATAGTTCATTGTTCATGTTTGTTGATATCGATTTAATGATTCATTAGATGACATTTCTTAAGGATTCTCATAAGTTTACACATATTTAAGCCCTATTTTGTAATTAGGTTGTAGTTTTTAGCTTTAACTTAGTTTATTGACTAATAACTATGAAATTAACTTTAAATTTTAGCTGTTGATTAGTTTTTAATTTTTTTTTTTTTGGAAAATTAGCTTTTGGAATTAGATTTTGAAGCATATAAAAGGTTTAACATGACAAAAAATGGTTGATAGTCTTTTTTATGTTGAGCTTAAAAAGATTTTTGGAAACACCTCTAGTGTATAGCTTCTCAAAATTGATACCAAAAGCCTTTTCATTTATTCAAAAGCTATTTGTTGTAAAGTTAATTTACCAAACACCAAAAAAAGCTTAAATTAGTCAAAATGCTATAATTGCGGTTACTAAAGCTAAAAACTGCGCTTACAAGTTTAATATACCAAATACTCCTTGACCATGTGAGATTGCTTTTGAGATTTTGGTAGTTTAAGGAGGAACTACTATGAGAGTATGAGTCTTCAGTTACGAGTAAAATTAAGAAATTTAAATGTAGGCCTTGGGACGAAATTGGGTAATTTAGATGCGCATTCTAAGACAAATGCTCTACATAGTAGAATTTGGAATGAAGACATAAGAAATGGTCTCGAGGTTTGCATATAATGAAGATTGAGAGAACTCCGTGTATATTAATTGGATTGTGTGCAACATGAAATAAAAAATGCACCAATTTAAAGCTAAGAAGATGATTAATTAGACCAAAAGATGATCTGAATACAAGAGTGAAGGATGACCTAAAGTATCCCAATTTATAAAAGCATGACAACAAATAAGAATAAATAGGAAAGATAATATATGTAGATGACCACTGAAATTATTAGTTCTCAAATCTAGATTACTATCAAAGTTAAGACAGATAAAATGTATTCTTTGTTAGGATAATGCATGATGCCTCAAATTAATTTGTTTTGGGTTCATGTAGTTGGCCCTGTTGAGATTTAGGCTTTAACATAATTATTGTTGAAATGCTAGGGCCTTATAAAGGTATGTAAAAGTAAGATGGTGCAAATTGTTATGCACTGTAATCTTTGAATGAATAAAATATCATATTTAAAGAATCTAGAAATTTCATTACATATCATAAAATTCAAACAAAACAACTTCTACAAGCATTTTCAAATGCAAAGTCACTATAATAGTAAATATGATTTGCAAAGTTACATTAAAAAGCTATGCATATGATTTTGGTTTTATTATTGAATATTTACAAAGATATTATTTGGTTTGGCCTTTAATGTTCATCTCAACTCTTACTTGAAAACTGATGTGTCATAGTGATAACAGTAACACCCTCATTTAGTTGATGGTTGTTCTTAGAAAAAAACATATACCACTTCATCCCAGTGATTTTTCCCCAAGTGTTAATGATGCGAAGATTAAGAAGTTGGGTTGAGTGGGTTAAAGGGGTTGGATCATTTAGAAATAAGAGGAATTATATAGAAGGTAATGATGTGTTAAAGTAGTCGGGTCATGCCGCAAAATAAAAATTAGCTAAAGTAAGTGGGAGCGAATAAAAGTCCGAAAAAGAAAATGAGTCAAATTGAGAGGGACATTGGGAGGATAAAGCAATTTTTAACGGGTTAAGAGTATCAACCAATCAAAATGAATGGTAGTAAGTCCCTTGCACACATTCAAGAAAAGGGGGTATGATCCTTGTTTTTGTTCTTATTGCTTTAGCAACTATGAATGGTATAAGCATCCGCCAAGACTAAAAATGGATTATAAAATTTGGTTAAGACTCAACTAAGCTTTTGTCTTTCTAATTGAGCAGCTAGGCATGGCAAGTGCACTAGAGACCATTTGTGGGCAGTCTTATGGTGCAGGGCAATACCATATGGTGGGCATACACACACAAAGAGCCATGGTCACGTTGACATTGATAAGCATTCCCATTGGATTAATATGGTTTAATACTGAAACAATTCTAATGGCGTTAGGACAAAATCATGAGATAGCAGCCGAAGCAGCACCTTACACACGATTCATGATTCCAAGCCTTTTTGCATATAGTTATATTCAATGCCTTATAAGATTCTTTCAATCTCAAAATATAGTCTTTCCTATGATGCTAACTTCAGGAATTACTACAATATTGCATCTGTTAATTTCTTGGACATTGGTGTTCAAATGCGACCTAGGAAGTAAAGGAGCTGCTCTTGCAAATACTATATCGTACTGGATTAATTGTTTATTGTTAGTTGCTTATATGAAATTTTCTTCATCCTGTTCCAAAACTTGGGTTAGCTTTTCGAGTGAATCGTTTAAAGGAATTCTGGCTTTTTTGAGGCTTGCTATACCATCAGCAGTCATGGTCTGGTAAGATTTGTACAAATTTTACTTTGATGATTATTTCTAGATGTATTCCTCTGTATATACAAACATATTTCTTAGATGCTAAAATCACTTACTATGTGCTGGGATGTAATCTGACACTAGAGTAAAATTTGATTATTCTTTATTTGAACAGCTTGGAGATGTGGTCTTTTGAGATGATTGTACTCTTATCCGGTCTTCTACCAAATCCTGCACTAGAAACTTCAGTGCTTTCTATCAGGTTCTTATCCGATAAGCAACATAGTTCAGTTTTTTTTTCAATTACACAAATAATTCCAATAGAATGTGCAAAATATCGCCTGCATCACCATATATTGTGACCGTATTTCTCTTGTTTTTAAGGTGTTAAAAACCGCATGTTGGACTGTTTCGAGGGATATGCCATGCTTTCGTCCCACGGTTGGCGTTAGTATAATCGTATCACTCTCGTTGCCGCATCACCGTCTGGTTACTATGATCGTAAACCTTACCGCTTATTTGCTTAATGATTGTTAAGGTTTTTGAGCTTACTATGATCGAAATATAGGCAGCAACAAAAGCCATTTACCATAGTGATAACCGTATTTTGAACTGTGGTTTGTTTCAAATTCATTTGATTGCTTTGCAAATGATGGTTTAGTTATGTTATTATGCAACTTCTTGCAGCCTCAACACCACCTCACTCGTCTGGGTTGTTCCTGAAGGTTTCAGTGGTGCAGCTAGGTAATTTTTTGTTTTCTTTTGTAGTTTCCAGTAAAAGTTTGCAGTTATCTCATAGAATTCCCTTAAAAATCACCGACAATCCAATCTGATTTTTCTTAGTAGGTGTTAATTTACATCAAATTAATCATGTGTGAACTTCTCCGCCATCAGTACCAGGGTCTCAAATGAACTGGGTGCTGAAAATCCACAAGCTGCAAAGTTAGCAGTATATGTTGTTTTATGCATGACAGTCTGTGAGAGCGTTTTCGTGGGGCTACTCCTTATATTGATACGAAATGCTTGGGGCTATGCTTACAGTAACGAGATGGAAGTGGTTCGATATTTAGCTGCCATGATGCCCCTTCTTTCACTAACCAACATTTTAGATGGACTTGCTTGTGTCCTCTCTGGTAAGAACCCAAATTATTGGCAATACATAAAATAACTATATCATGTTTAGAGTCAATTGGGTTTAAGTTGCTAAGAGTTAATGATTGTGAGCCGGAAAAATTTTTGTGGTTTAGAAAGTGCTCAAATTTGTATAAGTCTATGAACGCCTGTGGTGAAGCTACTTGTGAGTGAAGGCTGCCCACGGCCCACTCAATTAGTGAAAATGTTGTCTATATTGGGAATTGACCAACAAATCATTTTAAGTCTATGTTTGAGTCATATTACTCGCTAATCTCTTGTTAACGTACCAAAACTATTCAAATATCATTTTAAAGTTCTTTTTGTGATATTCTATGCAACTTTTCGACCCCCTCACCTATATGTCTTGGTTTTGCCTTTGTTGAACACTTAGGTACTGCTAGAGGATGTGGTTGGCAAAAATTAGGAGCATATATCAATCTCGGGTCATTTTATCTTGTGGGTTTACCAGCTGCAATCCTATTAGCATTTTTCATGCACATTGGAGGAAAAGTAATTATTTATAAAAATCCCTTTCTTAGTTTCACTATATCACCTACTTAGTTATTGTATTTGAAGTTACTAATTACCTTCTCTTATGCGTCGAATCTCTTGTAAAGGGTCTCTGGTTAGGAATAATATGCGCACTCGTCCTTCAAGTTCTAGCTCTCTTTGCCATTACTGTGAAAACAAACTGGGAGCTACAAGTAAGCCACTTTAACCATCTTTATTTCTTTTTTTTTTTTTTGAAGAAAATCTTTATTTCTAATTAATTATTGTTGTAATTGTTTTCGATATTTTCCGTAAATAATTTTGACAATTATGTGGATTATTTTCCTCTCTAGGTCGAGAAAGCTATGCAGAGAGTTTCTGAATCCAAACTTCTCCCAGAGTTGGTTT
Source organism: Amaranthus palmeri (assembly GCA_019776075.1). Taxonomy (NCBI): domain Eukaryota; kingdom Viridiplantae; phylum Streptophyta; class Magnoliopsida; order Caryophyllales; family Amaranthaceae; genus Amaranthus; species Amaranthus palmeri. The sequence goes on along the minus strand of JAAKBH010000002.1, from coordinate 1,865,692 downwards.
TGTGAACCAACTATGATGTGGATGAGTACGTTCATTTGTGATTAATAAGTAAGTACTTTGCTTATCTCTTGATTACAACAATAGCTTGGAACATAATTACTCTTTTTTCTTAGATTAAAATCTTTGTGATTTTTGTTCGGCTATTGACAAATAGTATTTTTTTAGAAACTATATTGTATAGTTGTTTTGTAACATAGCTCTCGGATGTATATTGTAAGGTTTTTAAGGAGAATTTCAATAGTTTTTCCTTAGAGCTAAACCTGTGAAAGTTATCGAGTCATCAAGTTAGAAGTTAAGAAAAGTCGAGGTAGTCAAAAGAATTGGACGTATAGGCCTTGTTTGTCGTCCATCTTCTCTATAAATAGGGTATGTAAGCTTTCCATTGTAACTTTGTAAGCTTGTTAAGTTGAAATACCATCTTTTTACTTAATTTCGAGCAAATTTTGTGTAGTTCAAACATTTTCGTAAAACGTTCCTTGTGGTGATTGAGAATTAACTTCAGACTCTTTGAATGTGTTCTAACATACCCCTTTATATCATAGTTGCATGGGCGGATCTATTCCTAGTCAATTGATAATATTCAATTTATGCATATAACCATATACCTAGAGATACTAATATATGTGTTAGTTAAGTTGGTCTAAGCTTTGATATGTGACAATATTGACTCAAGTTCCACCTTTACTGAACACATTGTTTTATATTATTGGCATCATTTAATTTTGTTCTACGTTCACCACTACATAGTTGCATCAAAAGAAACCATGTATAGCTTTCAATTTATCCAAACTATCCCATGGTTTTAAGCTCTTATATGCTAGATCATATTTCCCTCCGACCCATTTGGCATCCCTTATTTATTCGATTGCATACTGGCTAGCGTTAAAAGTAATATTTGGAATTAGTAAACTATAGGAAAATGGTGATATGAATGACAATCTTAGGTATAATTTTTAACTACTTGTATATAACTTTTGTTATATGGTTATTATGCAATACATACACCAAAACTATAGGAAAAAATATATATTTAGCTACCAAATACTGTCTATCAAGTATGGGGACTTTCTTGTACCACCTACCACTAATTGGTACTTTATAAAGAATAAAAATCATCAAACTATGATACATACTATAATAATGTTTTGTAGATAAGACCTTACAACCATACAAGTAAACAAAGATTATCTTTATCCTTTGTCCAACACATGAGTCATGCTTAATATTTTTGACTTTTTGACACCATATTTTTGATGGAATATAATTAATTAGTAGGTTTCAAATATCTAATAAAGTAGAATACTACTCTGTTCCTGTGAATTAAAATCAAAGAAAAAATAGTGTTTTTGAGGAAATGTAAGTATTAACCATTAGGTGATCAATGAACAGAAATATTACATTGTGTGGATGAGTTTAAAAAGCTTAATTTGTGTGGATGAGATCAAAAGAAACTGGTGAGACATTGTTCAAAACTAAAAATAATGCAAAATAAGTGCAACAAATCAAATAACGACCGTAAAGAAAAGTAGGACAAAAGGAGACCTTAAAACGCTAAAGAAATTAACAATAAAATATTATAATACCACATTTCTTTTTGTTAATTTCGTAAGATGAATACCCCATGTTAGGTGGGTTGATTTGTTTAAAGATTGCAGTCACTGCTAGCTGCTAATAAAAAAGATAGAAGACTAAAGTTCATATCTACGACATTTTCTTTAAATTGATAACAACTAATTTTACATTTATGAAACAATTATTATAATCATGTATCTAACGATAATAACAAAGTCTGAGTGTTAATCCCAAAAGATTAGAGTTAAACCAATATAATTAGAATCATACTTGATCTTTAAATTGATATTTGGAAATTGGAATTAGTAATCTTACATTGATCTTAAGAAGTCAAAAATCCTAGGCTTCTAGCAACTTCTTCATACAATAATGCTAATAATATAAGCTGTCAACAATACACTTTCATTTATCTAATCCAACAACCAATGATTCCTTTTAGTCACTACATATATTTTTAGAGACGACTATCTGAAAAGTTATTGTTGGATATTAGTTGTTGATTGATTCAGTTAACTTATTTTACAAACTGAAGAGTTCGTTGACTCTACTTTTTGCTTAACTTATCTAAAAAAGTCAACTTATTATAGAGATATAGTAAAATTTTATATTGACTTGATTTTTATTAGAGAAAAAGAAAGCCAATACGCTAAAAACTATTTACAAGTGGATGAACTAATAAGCCAAACGTCAAAAGACAACCAAACAATCAATCAATAAGTCATTTACTGAGTACTGACCAGTATTAAAAAATGAAAAGAAAAAAAAATCTTTGACCCCACAAACAATCAAAACATGATGATTGCATTACCTCAAATCAAAGTCATCAAACATCATTTGCACATATAAATCCTTCCAACACCATAGCCATCTTTCCTCACCATGGCTCCTTCAAACATTACAATTCCTCTTGCAATTCTACTACTTTTCTCACTTTCTTGCAATTTAGTATGCTCAAATGAAATTCAAGCTAACTTTATCCATTGTCTTTCCAAGCACATTATACAAAACTCATTTCCAACATCATTGTACACCCCAAATAATACTTCCTTTACTTCAATCCTTAACTCCACAGCATATAACTTAAGGTACTTATTACCTTCAGTCGAAAAACCGCAACTAATCTTCGTTCCATCCCATGAAACCACTGTCACATGATTCGCTAAATCTCTCTGCGAATCGCGAATCGAAAAAAAGCGAATTTTGGTCGGTTTTGGGCCATTTTTGGTCCATTTTGAGCGAATCTCGAATCGAGACGTGCGAATTAACTAGCGAATCATGTGACACTGCATGAAACCCATGTACAAACAACCGTTATATGTGCCAAAAAACATGGAATTCAACTCAGGTTTCGAAGTGGGGGGCACGACTATGAAGGTGTTTCCTATGCTTCCGAGATGGGGGACCCATTTGTAATTCTAGACCTATCGAAACTCCGGTCTGTAACTGTTGATATCGATGATAACAGTGCGTGGGTCGAGGCAGGGGCTACCACAGGGGAATTCTATTACAGGATATCAGAACACAGTAAGGTGCACGGATTCCCTGCAGGACTTTGCACCAGTTTGGGTATAGGAGGTCATATTACAGGCGGAGCTTACGGGTCTATGATGAGAAAATATGGCCTAGGTGTTGATAATGTGATTGATGTCCGGTTAGTCGATCCAACTGGGAAAATTCTTGACCGAAAATCGATGGGAGAAGATTTGTTTTGGGCTGTCAAAGGTGGTGGTGGAGGAAGTTTCGGAGTAATTCTCGCTTGGAAAGTAAAACTTGTTCCTGTACCTGAAACTGTCACAACTTTTACAGTTCCTAGAACATTGGAACAAGGTTTAACTAAACTCTTATATAGATGGCAGCAAGTTGCTGATAAACTTGATGAGAATCTTTTTATAAGGGTAGAATTCATGCCAGGAACGCGCCCAAACACAACCGAAAAAACTGTGCAAGCCTTATTTAACGCGCTGTATTTAGGTAGCAAAAATCAACTTATGCAAATCATGGGTACTAGTTTCCCTGAATTGGAATTGACATACATGGATTGCAATGAAATGAGTTGGATTGAATCGGTCGTTTACATTGGAGGGTACCCTACAGGGACTAGCCCGGAAGTTTTACTTCAAGGGATGCCCTTATCTAGGAACTACTTCAAGGCAAAGTCGGATTTTGTTAGAGAACCGATCCCTGAAACCGGCCTTGAAGGACTTTGGAAGAAGTTGTTGGAAGCTCAAGGGTACTATCTTATGATATGGAATCCTTATGGTGGGATGATGAGTAGAATACGCGAGTCTAATACCCCGTTTCCTCATAGGAACGGTACGATTTATAAGATTCAATATGTTGTAGCTTGGAAAGATGGTGAAGATAGTGAAAGTAAGAACATGGGTTGGATTAGGGACTTATATGATTATATGGAACCTTATGTGTCTAAGAACCCTAGGGAAGCTTATGTTAATTATAGGGATCTTGATTTGGGGATAAATAAAGAGGGTGATATGAATGTTAATGAAGCTAGAGCTTGGGGTTTAAAGTATTTTAAGAATAATTTTGATAGGTTGGTGAAAATTAAGACGAAATTTGATCCTGAAAACTTTTTCAGGCATGAACAAAGTATTCCTCCTCTTCCTTCACATAAACTTGGGAAGCATCACAAAGAACATGGTTTTTAGTCACCTAATTTGTGTGTAAATAGTAGCTTTTTTATCCTTTGATGTTGATCAGAACAGACCTGATACAACTTGAGCTTTTGGTTGAGTTGATTTCTTGATATGGTATCGGTTTTAAATATTAAATAAAGCTTTTGGTTGATTTGGTTATTGACATGAATGGTTTATAGACTTTTTATAATCGTTTCAGCCTAAGTTTATCAATTTAAAAAAATGAATTAAAATTTCAAGAAGGCAACACTGAAGTATGATATATGATGATATGAAATTGCAAATAAATGATATATAAATAGAAGCAGGGGATGGTCACCCAGATTGGTCTATTATTTTTTAGATTTAGATTTAATCTGTCAATTGAAAAAAATAAGATTCAAACCCTTACAAATGATGGATTCAACGGATTCTTGACCCATGTTCATCCCTAACTAAATAGTAATCAGGGGATCTCTTGTGAGACCGTCTTTTGGAAAGACGGCTTTCAAAAGCCCAACCCAAATCTAATTTATGTTAATTTAAAAAAAACTGCTTGTGAAATATATTATAATTCCATATACAAACCATTAAATATCCAACTATGTAATATTATAACCCCAAATACAGATCATTATATATCCAACTATATGCGGCTTTCAAAAGCCCAACCCAAATCTAATTTATGTTAATTTAAAAAAAAAACTGCTTGTGAAATATATTATAATTCCATTCAGGTATTATTCAAAAAAAAAATAATATTATAATTCCATATACAAACCATTATATATCCAACTATGTAATATTATAACCCCAAATACAAATCATTATATATCCAACTATATGCGAGTGTTTAGAAAGTTTAATTAATTTTTTTAAATTTAAAATTGGGCTGGCCCAAACTTGAGATGTCTGTCTCAAGTAAGTATTTGTGAATCAACAAAACTTGGCTGAGACGGCCTCAAGGTGAGACGGCCCAGCCCAAGCCGCGCCTATAGGGGAGAGTAAACCATGAAAATGAATGTGTTAAGATAGAAACTGATCATATTGCAGTTTACTCTCTCCTATAGGCGCGGCTTGGGCTGGGCCGTCTCACCTTAAGACGGTCTCAGCCAAGACCGGCTGTTTGTGAATAGAAATAGATATTAGAATCTTAATTTAGAACTACAGGGGAAAATGGCAACGTAAAATAAGATCTCTTCTAAAAAAATATATACTAAAAATGTGTCAGGAATGGGATTCGAACCCATGCCCTTTCGGACCAGTACCTGAAACTGGCGCCTTAGACCAACTCGGCCATCCTGACTTTGTTGATGTAAATTTCTGCAAACTATATTTAAATCAGAATTAATTTTTCGCTGGTTTTTTTTATCTTATATATGTCAATATGTGTATATAATGTCAATTCATAAGAGGAAATTTTACATAGAATTGTTAAATTTTGATCCAATCTCAAATCAATTATAAATGAGAAAAAAATATATTCAAATTGTAGTCCAACTTGTGTTAAAATATAGCCAAATAACTTATTTTAAAATATATTTTGGTTATAGAACAAATATATCCAAACCGAGTCAATTTTGTATTTGGTTGTTTTCATGTTAGATTAGTTTCAGGTCAGATCATACCGATTAAAGGTCGACTCAAATTGTCCACAACTTCAAAAATTAAATTTAAAAATATTTAAAATAATTTTTAAAATTCAAAAGAATACTTTCTATTAAATGGACTAATAAATAATTATTTTAAGGATGAACTTAATTTCAACCTCTTTATAAGCTGGAATATAAATAATTGCACCTCAAAATCAAAATTACCTTAAAAACGGCACTGTGCAGATGTTGAATATACTTTGTGTGATGAGCTATTGAGCTTATCCTTCATTAAGAAAATGAAAATAGTTGATTTGTTAATACACAAGTTTCTGGATGAGCTAATTGGCATATTATACAGTTATAAATAGTGGATAACATATACTTCCTCCGTTCCAAAATACTTGCAACACTTATCTTATTTGGCTGTTTCACAATACTTGCACCATTACTATATTTGGCAAAGAATAATCTTATTTTATTATTACTTTATTCCTACCTCACATATCACCATCAATCATATATCATCTCATTAATCATTTAATATACCCACAACCAATACCTACCTTCCATTAATTAATTTTTTATTTCAATTATTTTATTATCACTTTATTCCTACCCCACATATCACCATCAATCATATATCATCAGACCTGATGTGACAATCCTTAATTCTTGTGCCAAGAGGGTGTGGTGCAACTAAATTGGAACGGAGGAAGTATGTTGATAAATGACTTTTGACTTTTGTTTGGATTTCTTTTTAATAGTCAAACAATTAAAAATGTAATTTAGTAAATGACTTGCTAGCTAGCTTAAACATAGATTTTAAAGCCAAAATCAAAAAGCTACTGACGAGACGACATCACTTTTTGCCATGTTTTTTCTTTAATAAACAACAAATAAGCTGCAAATAATTTTTACCAAACATTTTCGTAATAGCTAATTTTCAGTCCATAATATTAATTGATTTATCTACCCAACAGCCTGTCGAACAAATCCAATGTGAAAGGCCCAAAAATTGTGACTTTTCAAAGGTCAATATTATTAATACAAATTGTTGTGAGTAACGGTCTCTCCAAGAGACGTATTAGATGTATGGGCTAAAAACCTCAAATAATAAAATTTAAAGAGAAAATAAAAATGTGAGCAATTATTGATTTGAGGTCGTCTCTTTAAGAGACAATCTCTCACAAATATAACTGCTTTATTAATAAGTCACTTTATTAACCATCATTTCTATAACAAGTACAAACACATGCATTCTCTTATTTTAATCTTTTTACAAACTTTATACCTCAATTATTGTTTTCTTGTAAATGCTTGGCGTTTATAAGCTTCAACGTATTCACCATATAACTTCAAATCTTCAATGCCTTAGAGAAATCATTTTCTGTTTCTTGGTATTTCCTGAGCTTCACATATACCATAGCTCTATTTATATATGTTTGGGCACTTTCTAAAAAAATAAATGCTATGTGTACAGAAATCTAAAGCTTGATTATAATTTTCTTTTGCGAAACATTCATATCCGATCCATATTTATGCATGGATTTTGCACCATGCACATTAATCTTGCTTTCCACAAAATAGACTCGTAATGCTACAACACCTATACACTTGCGACATTTCCATAAAAACTTTAATCTTTTTAAAAACTTTCTAACTATACACAGTGGCGGACCTACTTTGGGTCACATGGGGTCACGTGCCCCTATAAAGTTCAAAAAAAAATGAAAAAAAAATGAAAAATAGGGAAAAAAAATTGAAACGCGCGTTAGGGTCCAGGGAATCAGGTTCCTTCTCTCTCATTTCTCAAACTAAACAAATTACAAACCCTAATTCTCAAATCTCAATTCTCACCCATGGAGAATTGACGGCTGTCGCACCGGCCACCACAGTCCACCGGAGTTTCTGTCTCCTACCGCTCCCGCTTCTCCTTGCCTGATTGCCTCGCTGTCCTCCAGACCACCATCACACCACCAGGCACCAGTGAGTCGACAAATCGTGGAGGTGGAGTCACTGACTGTTCTCACCGCCACCATCGCTGCCTTCTTCTTGCTGCCACCGCCACCGCCCACCGACTACCACTGACTGAAAAAACTGGATTTGGGTTTTCGAGTTTGGTAAAAGTTGGATCTTATTTGTTTAGAAGTTCTATTTACTTGCTAGAGTATTTAATCATTGTGAATTTCTCCATATCGCTTTATAATTTAATGATTTATTTTGATGCATTTGGAGGAGTGTTTTTGATATATTGTTTAGGATTTAGTACTTACGGTTTTTGGAATTTAGAGAACTTCTAATGTTTTGGAATTTGAACTGTGGATTAAAGAATTTGAACTGTGGATTAAAGATTTGAAAAAAATCTAACCTTTCTATCTGATTTGAAAATTATGGATTGTGTCTCTTTGCAAGTTTTTTGAAATTTTGAGAACACATTTGAAAATGTTAGCATTTTTTGCCTCTGTTTTGCAAAGAATTTATAGTATCACCTTTGAAAGAATTTATTATAGAGATCACTCATGGTGAAGCAACTTAAAATTTTTGGATATCTTTGTATTCTAGACTATTGGAACTTGAATAACAGATTGAGCAATACCGTTTGAATTTATTTTTTTTTTTTGAAAGAATGGATGATGACGATTTCCTTTGCTTAAAAATTTTGTAATTTACTCTACTTTTTGGGACTCTAAATCCTTAGAGATTTGATAAAGAATAAGTTGTAATGATCATTAATTGGTGGTGTTTGTGAAGGATTATGGAAAATGTCCAATTACAGGAGAAGTATTGAGTTTGGATGATATTGTCCAAGTTAAAGCTGGAAAGGTATATGCTTTGCTCTTATTTTTGACTATTTTTGAGTTTTGTAGCTTTGTTTATGTCTGGTGACAGTAGTGTAATGCTTGAATTGCAGATAGTGAAGCCTAGACCTGTTCAGACTGCAAGTATTCCTGGAATGATTGGCATGTTCCAAAATGTATGTTCCTAAACAATGTTGGATTGTTGTTTATCTGCATTTATTGTATCTATACATGTTATTGGAAGAATAAAAAAAATTTGGTTGTTCATTTTGCAAATAAAACTATGCCGAAATTTTCGCAAACTTTCGTCTATAATGTTGGTGCCCCTAGGGAGTATGAACTCTAAATCCGCCACCGACTATACATCCCCTTCATTTCCATAAAAAGCGCAACACTTTTAGTATGTAGGTCCTTAAATTGTTGGTGATGAGGCTTTAGTTTCAAAGCACTTTCCAAATCTTCAACACAACCTTTAAGTCTTGTAAATGCTCGTCGTTCATAAGCTTCAACGTATTCACCATGTAATTCCAATGCCTTGGCGAAATCACCTTCTGCTTCTTGGTTTTTACAGAGCCACATATATGTCGAAGCCCTTTGTAAATAAGTTGGGGCACTTTCTGACAAATTAATGCTGTGTGTATAGAGATTTATAGCTTGATTAAAATCCCGTTCGTCGTAAGCTACATTTCCTTTTTTATGCATGACTCTAGCATCTGCACAAAGAAAGGGTTTAATACTAGAATTACAATTAGTACAAATTTTGGTTTAAACTGCAAGCTAAATAGGATCAAATCATTGATTTAATATTTGGTTTGATCTACAGTTAAAACGGTCTGGTTTACTTTTTTTTTTTAAATTACGGTCTGATCTTGTTTTTTTCATTTTTCAGACCAGACTAGACCGCAAACAGTATTATAACCAAAAATCATAATTTTTTTAAAAAATATGTTGCTACCTAGATATTTCAAGATGTTATTTTTATATAGTAATATATACTTGAATAATGTGAATGCAATCAACTAATTACAAATTATTATATTTGGCGATCGTAGGTGCCTTTGTATAAGCAGCATATATATAATTTGGGAAAATTAAAAAAATAAAAAATTGTAGACCAGACTAGACCGTTGTAGAACGGCTTAGTCCAGTTCAGTTTGTACCAGATCGTATGCACCCTAGTGAGTCGTCTTTTTTTTTTTTTTGAGTTAACCCTAGTGAGTCGTCTAAGACAAATACATATTTGCATTAATAGTTACAAAGATTAATATATCAAGTAACATTTTCAATAATAAAAACCTAAGTCAGATTATTGCTATTTTAGCCTACTTTATTGTTAAATAATGACCCAAAGTATTTTAAACATCCAATTAAAATGAATTTTTGATGTTCTAACATTGAGAATTATATAATTTTCACCAAAAAATACCTAAATTCAATTCTCAATTCTGACATCAAACTAACAAATAATTAAGAAAAAATTGTCCAAAATAATCCTACTTATTGCCCATCTTCTGTGAATAATCTCTACTATTAATTATTTCCAAATTATCCAACCTTTGTGTATTATTTGTTGACAGAACCCCTTTTCACATTTTAACCAGTTATTGTATATACATATTAGCCGTTACATATATTCACTTCTTCCCCCTTACGCTTCTTCGTTGGTCTACCCAACTCCTCTTTGGTGGTAGGTACCTATATAATAGCCGACTAAAATGTGAAAATAAATGATTTCACCAATTAATATACAAATCACAAATGTTGAATCATTTATAATAATCAATAATATGGATTATTAACAACAAATGGCCAATAAGAGAGATTATTTCGACAATTTTTCCAATAATTAAAGATTTAAAAAACACAAATTCTTGTGAGAGATCCCTCCAATTATGTCGGTCCATCATATAATTTTTTTAAAATATTATAAGTAAATATTAAGAATAACGTAAGTAGGCATTAAAGATACGATACTTACGGACAATTGGAGGAATCGAAATAATAGGCCAACTCGAGAGCAAAACCGGAACCCAAGACTTAGTAATACAATTTACGAACTCAAAGAAGACGACATCTCCATTAAACTCCATTTTTCCAGATGTAAGATCCAGAGAAAAATAACAATTTCCGAATTCAAAGAAGACGACATCTCCATTAAAAGGATGGATAAAAATGGGTCTTGGCATTACTGATTCGGGTCTACAATCAAGACCCGGAAAATTCAATTTACGCACTCTCATCCATATTTCACATTCATAATTCAACCTCCACAAACTTATTTCGCCATTTTTTCTCTTAGAAAGCTCCAAAAACTGAATATACCCACCACCACAATCTAAACACCTTTCATCTTCCGGTTCTTTCATTTGTGGATTTGGAAACTGGATGAATCGTAATGGATTTACGATTTCGTCACTAAAAGGATCATCCCAAGCTATTAACCCAAACCCTAAATCGTACCAAATCAATTTCCCGTTGAATTCAAATGCTCTTACACTTCCATTCTCGAAGAATTCTTCCCCGGACTTTAATTCACCAACTTTTGGTTTCCATTCTAATGTTACTGATGAATAACATAACAAAGCAGCGACGTCAAATTGCTTTACTGGGTAAAAATACACAATAACAAATTTCTCAATAAACCCATTAATTTTATCAATCTGGGTAATTAATCCGACACACATTCGATCAAGTGGCCATTCAGTATTAGGTTCAACTGGGAGTATATTATTAGTTATAGCAGTAATCAAAAGCAAACTCAATGGCTGATCTCTACACAAGCTGATAAGTAATAACCCATTACTCGACGCTAGCAATTTTGGGTGTGAATTCGATGAATCAACAATTTCAGGGGAAATCATGAAAAGGGTACTCAATTTTGGGGGTTCTTGGAAGTATAATTGGGTTGCATAATTCTGAGAATTGGGGATTGATTTTTGGGTTAAAGATCGTTCGACGATGAACCATAATGGGGTTGGATTGCGAGAAAGGTAGGAATTCTTGAAATATGGTGATGAAATGATTGAATTCCAGGTTCTTGATATGGTTTTGAAACGGAAGATTGTTCTTATGGGTAAACGGATAAGGATTTCTTGTACCAGTTGATCGGGTAAAAAGGGTTGGTGATGGCGTGAGGTTGATTCTGCAATTTCTGACATTTTTGAATATTTTTGATGAGATGAAGTTTCAAGAAGAATAGAGAAAGAATTCTATCAATGGAAATATCAAAGAATTAATGAACTAATTGAAGAATTACTAATGTTATGTTGTGACATGCAAAATCCGGAGGAAGTATTCAAACTGTAGTCTAACTTGTCACAAAAACTTGGGTGAAACCGCCTCACTTGTGAGACGCATTTTATTGGGTTGACCCAATAAGTCTCATGGGAGACGGTCTATTCTATAGACGGAAACCATGAAGCCCAGCCCAAAATATAACATAGTATATTTGGAGTTATAATAAATTATTTGGGTTATAGTAATAACTTATATTTGGGGTTATAGAATAGTATATTCGAGATTATAATACATTACATTTAGGATTATAAAATAATATAATTGATATTAGAATAAAAAAAATCAGTTAAGGGAAATGGACTGGCCCAATTTTGTGGTCTATCCTATAGACCGTCGCTTGTGAGATTTTGTGATATTTTTTTTACTAATTTCTAATATTAAAATGTCAATTTCAAGAGTTAAAAGACCAATTTAAAGATTTAAAAGACCCATTTAAGGATTTGGAATTGACATTTTAAGTCATGAAATTTGACAATTTTGAGACTTAAAAAATCAATTTCAATACTTGAAAAACCATTTTTAAGACTTCAAAGACCAATTACAAGACATCAAATTCTCATTCGATTTTGGTGTTTTAATATCGGATTTTGGTGTTTTAATATCACATTTTGGTGCCCATTTTGTTTTGCTTTCTAAAGTCACTTTTTGGATTCGGTATTTTAGTACCAGATTTTGGTGTTTTAATGTCACAATTTGGCATTTTATTATCAGATTTTGGACTTGCAAATGACTGTACAATTGAAGGGGAAGACTTTTTATATTTGGGCTTCTGTTTTAAAGGTATTGGCCCTGCTTGGTGGACTGGTTGCACCAGTACACCCGTCTCATAGGAATTTTCTGCTAACTTGTGTTAAAATATAGCCAAATAACTTATTTTAGAATATAATTTGGTTATAGAACAAATATAGCCAAACCGAGTCAATTGTGTATTTGGTTGTTTTCGTGTTAGATTAGTTTCAGGTCAGATCATATCGGTTAAAGGTCGACCCAAAATGTCCACATCTTCTAAAAATAAATTTAAAAATATTTAAAATAATTTTTAAATTTTAAAAGAATACTTTCTATTAAATGGACTAATATAATTATTTTAAGGCTATAATATAGAAGTTTGGACTCAATAATAAAAAATTTGAGTGAAATATAGTAGATTCCCACTATAAATGATTACATGAAACTGAAAAGTCAATATAACTAAGAAAACAAGTTGGACTACAGACTACAGTTTGGATATAGTTTTTTCGCATATATATTCGATTTGAGATTGGATCAAAATTTAACAATTCTACCTCAATTGTTCTTAATCCACCGGAAAAGTTTTAGATTTTTGATGGAGGAAAGTCATGGTAGTTTCTATATAAAATTTATATGAATTTTCTTTCTATTAAAACCTTTTGCTAAGAACTCTTAGTTAAGCGTGCTTGGTGAGCTGGAACAATCTTAGAATGAGTGTACTTTTGGAAAGTTATCCTAGGTGCGTACGAGTGAGGACAAAATGCATTGAAAAGAATTGTGTTAGTCTTTGAAGCAGTCTATAGTCTCTATAAGTACACACCGACAGTCCAAGGAGTTGGGTGTTACAATAATTCACCAATGACTCCATTGCCTTGCTGAAATCACCTTCTGCTTCTTGGTATTTACACAGCTTCATATATGTCGAATTCCTATTTACGTAAATTATGACATTTTCTGATGCCAAAGTAATGTTGTGTGTAGAAATTTAATTTTTAATAATAAAGATGAACTTAATTTCAACCTCTTTATGAACTGGAATATAAATAATTGCACCTCAAAATTACCTTAAAAACGGCACTGTGCAGATGTTGAATATACTCGTGTGATGAGCTTATCCTTCATTAAAAAAATGAAAATAGTTGATTTGTTAATACACAAGTTTCTAGATGAGCTATTTGGCATATAATACAGCTATAAATAGTGGATAACATATATTCCCTCCGATCTTTTTTATTCTCCTATTTGAAAATTTCATACAAATTAAAAAATGTGAAATATTTATAGATAGTGGGTATTATTTTACTAAGAAAGGTGAAATCTTTGTAGATAGTGGGTATTATTTTATTAAAATAGTAGTGTGAATTAATAATTGTATTAGTATTACGAGAGAGAAATGAGGGTTACAGAAAGTATATGGAAGATAAAAACTTTCCAAAATAGGAAAGTATTCTAAACAGGACAAACTTATGAAACTGCTCATTATATTTATAGTAATGTGGACAAACTTAAAAGAACAAAGGAGTATGTTAATAAATGACTTTTGACTTTTGTTTGGATTTCTACTTTGATTTTTTTTGAATAGTCAAACAATTAAAAATATAATTTAGTAAATGACTTGCTAGCTAGTTGAAACAGATTTTTAAGCCAAATTCAAAAAGCTACTGACGAGACGACATTTTTTTATTGACTATACACTTGCTAGCTAAATACCTCAATTAATAAAATTTAAAGAGAAAATAAAAATGTGAGCAATTATTAATTTGAGGTCGTCTCTTTAAGAGACAATCTCTCACAACTATAGCTGCTTTATTAATAAGTCACTTTAACCATCATTTCTATAACAAGTACAAACACATGCATTCTCTTATTTTAATCATTTTACAAATTGTATACCTCAATTATTATTTTCTTGTTAATGCTCGGCGTATATAAGCTTCAACATATTCACCATATAACTTCAAATTTTCAATGCCTTAGAGAAATTATTTTCTGCTTCTTGGTATTTCCTGAGCTTCATATATACCGTAGCTCTATTTATATATGTTTGGGCACTTTCTAAAAAAATAAATGCTATGTGTACAGAAATCTAAAGCTTGATTATAATTTCCTTTTGCGAAACATTCATATCCGATCCATATTTATGCATATATATATTTTGCACCTGCACATTAATCTTGCTTTCCACAAAATCGACTCGTAATCATGCTACAACACCTACACTTGCGACAATTCCATAAAAACTTTCTAAGTATACATCCCCTTCATTTCCATAAAAAGCGCAACACTTTTAGTATGTAGGTCCTTAAATTGTTGGTGATGAGGCTTTAGTTTCAAAGCATTTTCCAAATCTTCAACACAACCTTTAAGTCTTGTAAATGCTCGTAGTTGATAAGCTTTAAAGTATTCACCACGTAATTCCAATGCCTTGGCGAAATCACCTTCTGCTTCTTTGTTTTTACTGAGCCTCATATATGCCGAAGCCCTATTTACATAACTTAAGGCAGTTTCTGACGAATTAATGCTGTGTGTATAGAGATTTATAGCTTCATTAAAATCCCCTATTTCGTAAGCTATATTTCCATATTTACGCATGGCTCTAGCATCTGCACAAACAAAGGGTTTACTACTAGAATTACAATTAGGATTCAACTATTCTGATCCATTTAGTACAAAGTTTGGTTTAAACTGCAAGTTAAATAGGATCAAATCATGATTTTAATATTTGATTTGATCTATAGTACGGTCTGATATTGTTTTTTTATTTTTCAGATTAGACTAGACCGCAAACAGTATTATAACCAAAAATCATAATTTTTATTTTTTAAAAATCTGTTGCTATCTAGATATTTCAAGATGTTGTTATTTTTATATAGTAATATATACTTCCTCCGTTCCATAATACTTGCTACATTTCACTTTTTTACGCAATCCAATGCACAATTTTGATCATTAATATCTTGAACTACACTTATCTAAAAATTTTAAAACTTTAACATTATGAAAGTATGCGATAGACGATTCAAACAAGATCCCACTTGACTATATTTTACTTACACATTAGTCGCAATATGTAAAATAAGCTTGAACGATGAATAGTGCACAAAAACGAAATATAGCAAGTATTTCGGAACGGAGGAAGTATTTGAATAATGTTAATGCAATCAACTAATTACAAATTACTCCCTCCTATTCAAATTAATTGTTCAATATGGGTTTTGGCCGGATTTTAAGAAAAAATGGTAGTGGGGTGGTAGTGAGGTATTTTAAGTGATTATAATAATTGAAAAGGTGGTAGTGGGTATTTTAAGTGATTATAATAATTGAAAAGGTGGTAGGTGGAGTATTGTTAAACACAAATTATATAAGTTGGGGTAGTTGGGGGTATTTAGGTAAAAAGTTTTGCCAAATATAGAAAGTGGACAAGTAAAGAGACTTTACCAAATAAGGAAAGTGGCCAATTAATTTGAATAAGAAGGAATATTATATTTGGCGATTGTAGGTGCAAAACATTTGTATAAGCAACATATATATAATTTGAGAAAATAAAAAAAATAAAAAACTGTAGACAGACAATTGCTTAAAAAATGGTTCACTTACAGAAAATTGGAGGAATCGAAATGATAGGCCAACTCGAGAGCAAAACCGGAACCCAAGACTTAGTAACCGAAGAAATACAATTTAAAAACTCAAAGAAGACGACATCTCCATTAAACTCCATTTTTCCAGATGTAAGATCCAGAGAAAAAATACAGTTTCCGAATTCAAAGAAGACGATATCTCCATTAAAAGGATGGATAAAAATGGGTCTTGGCATTACTGATTCGGGTCTACAATCTAGACCCGGAAAATTCAATTTACGCACTCTCATCCATATTTCACATTCATAATTCAACCTCCACAAACTTATCTCGCCATTTTTTCTCTTAGAAAGCTCCAAAAACTGAATATACCCACCACCACAGTCTAAACACCTTTCATCTTCCGGTTCTTTCATTTGTGGATTTGGAAACTGGATGAATCGTAATGGATTTACGATTTCGTCACTAAAAGGATCATCCCAAGCTATTAACCCAAACCCTAAATCGTACCAAATCAATTTCCCGTTGAATTCAAATGCTCTTACACTTCCAGTCATGAAGAATTCTTCCCCGGACTTTAATTCACCAATTTTTGATCTCCATCCTAATGTTACTGATGAATAACATAACAAAACAGCGACGTCAGATTCATTTATTGGGTTAAAATACACAATAACAAATTTCTCAATAAACCCATTAATTTTATCAATCTGGGTAATTAATCCGACACACATTTTATCAAGTCGCCATTGAGTATTAGGTTCAACTGGGAGTATATTATTAGTTATAGCAGTAATCAAAAGCAAACTCAATGGATGATTTCTACACATGCAAATAAGTAATAACCCATTACTCGACGCTAGCAATGTTGGGTGTGAATTCGATGAATCAACAATTTCAGGGGAAATCATGAAAAGGGTACTCAATTTTGGGGGTTCTTGGAAGTATAATTGGGTTGCATAATTCTGAGGATTGGGGATTGATTTTTGGGTTAAACATCGTTCGACGATGAACCATAATGGGGTTGGATTGCGAGAAAGGTAGGAATTCTTGAAATATGGAGATGAAATGATTGAATTCCAGGTTCTTGATATGGTTTTGAAACGGAAGATTGTTCGTATGGGTAAACGGATAAGGATTTCTTGTACCAGTTGATCGGGTAAAAAGGGTTGGTGATGGCGTGAGGTTGATTCTGCAATTTCTGACATTTTTGAATATTTTTGATGAGATGAAGCTCCAAGAAGAAGAGAAAGAATTCTATCGATGGATATATCAAAGAATTAAAGAACTAATTGAAGAATTACTATGTTATGTTATGACATGCAAAATAGTTAGTGATTGCTAAAAAGAATCCAAATCATATTATATGTAAATTGAACCGAATCGAATTTTGAAATATCAATTATAATTGATTTGAATTTTAAAGCTTTTAAATAGACATTAATAATTTTAGGGTTTTTAATTTGAAGAACTAAAAAAATTTAATAAAAATCTGATAAAACAATGGTAACATTAAACAAATTAAAAAAACAAATTAAAATTAAAGAATTAGTACTATGTTATGTTATTTTGAAAAATCAATCCTAATTAAAATAACAAATTAAAAATATTTAATAAAAATCTGATAAAAAAAGGGTAATAAAATTAAAGAATTACTATGTTATGTTATTTTGAAATATCAATCCTAATTAAAATAACAAATTAAAAAATTTAATAAAAACTGATAAAACAAGGGTAACATTAAACAAATTAAACTAACAAATTAAAATTAAAGAATTACTATGTTATGTTATTTTAATTTGTTTAATGTTCAGTACAAAAAAAAATAAATTTGTTTAATGTTACCCTTGTTTTATCAAATTTTAATGGATGTTATATCTTTCTTTAATGCTTGTTTTTTCAAATTTTAATTAAATTTTTTTAATTCTTCAAATTAAAAACCCTAAAACTATTAATGTCTATTTAGGAGTATTAAAAAAAATGTAATTCCATCGATTTAAAATTCAAATCATTTCATCTCCATATTTCAATTTACATTATGAATAGGAGTAATTCTTTAATTAGTTCATTAATTCTTTGATATTTCCATTGATAAAATTCTTTCACTATTCTTCTTGGAGCTTCATCTCATCAAAAATACTCAAAAATGTCAGAAGATGCAGAATCAACCTCAAGCCATCACCAAACCCGTTTACCCGATGAACTGGTACAAGAAATCCTTCCAAGAACCTGGAATTCAATCATTTCATCTCCATATTTCAAGAAATCCAACATTTCTCGCAATCCAACCCCATTATGGTTCGTCGTCGAACGATCTTTAACCCCAAAAACAATCCGCATTTTTCAGAGATTTACAACCCAATTATACTTCCAAGAACCCCCAAGATTGAGTACCCTTTTTATGATTTTCCCTGAAAATGTTGATTTACCCATTTCACACCCAAGATTGCTAGCGTCGAGTAATGGGTTATCACTTATTGATTACTGCTATAACTAATTGTTTACTCACAGTTGAAACTCCTGAATGGCTACCAAATGATCAAATTGATGTCGGATTAATTACCCAGATTGATAAAATTAATGGGTTTATCGAGAAATTTGTTATTGTGTATTTTGACCCAATAAAGGGAGATGGAATCTCTTCTTTGATATGTTATTCGTCAGAAACATTAGTATGGGAACTCAAACTTGGTAAATTGAAATTGGGGGAATATTTCTTCATTACTGGACGTGTAAGAGTATTTGAATTCAACGGGAAATTGATTTGGTACGATTTAGGGTTTGGGTTAATATCTTGGGATGATCCTTTTAGTAATGAAAACGAAATTTCATTACGATTCATCCAGTTTCCGAATCGACAAATGAAAGATTTGGAAGATGAAAGGTGTTTAGATTGTGGTGGTGGGTGTATTCAGTTTTTGGAGCTTTCTAAGAGAAAAAATGGTGAGATAAGTTTATGGAGGTTGAATTATGAATGTGAAACATGGATTTTAGTGCATAAATTGAATTTTCCGGGTCTTGATTGTCGACCCGAATCGGTAATGCCAACACCCATTTTTATCCATCCTTTTAATGGAGATATCGTCTTCTTTGATTTCGGATGTTGTAGTATTTCTCTGGATCTTGTAAAGGAACCATCTCAACCAAAAGCTTAAGTTAATGGTTGAGGCCCCAAGATATGTTATATACTCTAACACGTCCCCTCACACGAGAGCCCTTTGGGCTAGAAGGGTGGATGCAACACAGGCCCTCCTCATACCTGGTGCTAAATATTCCACTTTTAAATGAGGGGTGATTGAAATTCGAACCTGTGACCTCTTATGTGACACTGGCTTCTGATACCATGTAAAAGAACCATCTCAACCAAAAGCTTAAGCTAATGGTTGAGGCCCCATGATATGTTATATACTCTAACAGATCTTACATCTGGAACAATGGAAATGTCTCCTTTTTCGGTTACTAAATCTTGGGTTCCGGTTTTGCTCTCGACTTGGCCTAATATTTCGTTTTCTCCAAATGTCTGTAAGTGAACCATTTTTTAAATCTTTAAATCTATATATGGAGTTAACAATATATTAGTATTTAAAATTGGATTGGGCTTTTGAGAGCCGTCTTTACAAAAGACGGTCTCAAGTAAGAATTTGTAATCTTTAATTATTGTCTAGAATAATCTTATATTGGCCATCTGTTGTAAATAATTCGTTTTCACATTAGTTGCTGAAATCACTCATTTTCACAATTTAGCCGTCTATTATTTCGTTTTCACATTAGACCAACGAAGAAGCGTAAGAGGGAAGAAGTGAATATATGTAACGGCTAATATACACATACAATAACCGGTTAAAATGTGAACAGTCAACAAATAATACACAAAGATTGGATAATTTAGAAATAATCAATAGTAGGGATTATTCACGGCAGATCGACAATAAGTGGGATTATTTTTTATTTTTTTAATTTTCCCAAATTATATATATGTTGCTTATACAAATATTTTGCACCTATAATCCACAAATATAATAATTTGTAATTAGTTGATTGCATTAACATTATTCAAGTAAATTTTACTATATATATAAAAATAACTACATCTTGAAATATCTAGGCAGCAAACATATTTTTTAAAAATAAAAATTATGATTGTTCATTTATAGTACTGTTTGCAATCTAGTCTGTAATTTTAAAAAGAAAAAAAAAAAAGCAAACCTAACCATTTTAACTGTAGACGAAACCATATATTAAAATCAAGATTTGATTCGATATAGTTTGCAATTTTAACCAAACTTTGTACTAAATGGATCAGAATAGTTGAATCCTAATTGTAATTCTAGTAGTAAATCCTTTCGTCTTTGTGCAGATGCTCAAGTAATGCTTAAAAATGGAAATGTATTTTACGAGCAAGAGGATATCAATCAAGCTTTAGATTTCTATACACACAGCATTAATTCGTCAGAAAGTGCCATAGCTTACTTATATAGGGCTTCGGCATATATGAGGCTCAATAAATACCAAGAAGCAGAAGTTGATTTCGCCAAGACATTAGAATTAAATGGTGAATACTTTGAAGCTTATGAACAACGAGCATATACAAGATTTAAAGGTTGTGTTGAAGATTTGGAAATTGCCTTGAAACTAAAGCCTGATCACCAACGATTAATGTATCTACTTACTAATCTAAAAACGTTGTGATTGTACTAGAAATGATGGGGGAGAATAGCTAGAAAGATTGTAAAAAGGTTAAAGTGGAAAAACCTTGTGTTTGTTCTGGTTATATGTTTTTTTTTATTTTAATGTCGCAAGTGTATAGGTGTTATAGCATGATTACGAGTCGATTCTCTAAAAAGCGAGATTCATGTTCTAATTCTTGATGCAATTGATAGTTTTGATAATAGATCAAAAATAATTACGGTCGAGGACAATGGAATTAATTACCCAATAAGTACACAACAACATCTTTAAATAAATATTGTTAAAAAGTACCAAATAAATTGTTAAAAAAGGGGAAAATCGTTAAAAAGTACCTTATAAATTTTTTTTTTCCAGAAAGTATTTGTAACTTGATAAAAAAAAGTATGCCAAAAATTACCTAAAAGAATTTTTCTTTTCAAAGAAGGACAAAATAATGTTTTTCATCCGCTTGACTGGTCAAAATCAACTATTTTTCCTCATCTTCAGTTTTTTTAATTTAATTTCGATCTTGAATAAAACGTAGAGGAAGAAGATAGTGAGGAAATCGAATTGAAAAAGAAATTGAAAACGAGTGAGAAAATTTTTTGTTTTGACCAGTCAACTGTTATATGTGACGGTCAACTAAAGAAAAATGTTATTTAGTACTCTTTGGAAAAGAAAAGTATTTTATTATCTAGTATTTTTTAGCAAAACATTTTTTATTAAGTACTTTTTAGAAAAAAAATTACTCATTAGGTATTTTTTGATACTCTTCTCTTAAAAAAATCATAAGTTTACAAGGAGTCGTGGAGCAACTAAGATTCGAATTTAAACTACTATTAATAGAAATATGTTGTACTTTACATCAACTATGCTATGAACTTGAGACCAATATTAATGCAAAGTTTTGTCCCAATTAAATGCAATTTTAATAGTAAACCCTTTAATTTCCTAATGATTTATAGAAATGAATCAAATGATGCTTAATGATTTCTTTATATAGTACGTGGGTTCGAATGTACTTGCAATTTTACGCAGTTTAATGCATTAATCCAATTCACAATATCTCAAATTATAAATAATAAAAAGTTATAAAAATTGGATATATCATATAAGTAATCATTGCATCAAAACGAATCAAATTAACAAAATCTCATTTGACTATGTTTTAACTTATAGATTAAATACTTATCACAAATTAAAAATAATGAAGGATAGTGCAATGTTCCTAATGTACGTGTGGAGTAATTCTGAATGGAGGAAGTATAGGCAATGCAGTCCGAATCCGACCCTAGTCCAACTTGATTTGAGGAAAATAATCTGATTCGAGTCCGAGGAAAAAGTCATCCGACTCCGACTATGACTTTATGATCCAAGTCCGAGTTAGAGACGAACCGGAGTTGAACCTTATTAAAAATCCGACACTCCGACTGTGATACCCCGTAATTTCACGGTTAAATTTCTTTATAAATATTAGATATGTATATATTATATAATAATATTTTATGTTTTACGACCAATATATATTTATGAGCGTAGACTAAAGTACACGTCGAATAAAATTATGAATATATAATAACTTCGGTATCATGAAGGGTCGTATACAATTAAAGATTATAACATTGGTAATTATTATGTTTATTATTTTTGTTTGGTTTGTATTTCACTGATCTGATGTAACATTAATAACGTGTGTTTTATAATAATATTTATAAATGTTTTTGCCCCGAACTGTGTAGGATAGGTCAAGCTTTGGTGCACCTAACCGTAACATGTGTTTATATTGCCAATAACAAATTATTTCCCTAAGGTGTCTGGTGGATTGGACTTTTGGGAGGAGTCCATGAAAGGGGATTTGTTATTTTTGTGAAATTATATATATATTGAATAAATTTTAAAATGTGACAATTCAAGTGTTTTATACTATATGTGTATTTCTTTAAAGTGTGACAGTTCAAGTTTTTATACTATGTGTGTATTTTGATTTATACAAAATATATAAATACTTAACAATTTTATGAATTTCGAAAATGACAATTATATATTTTAAAGTCAAAAGTTTTCAAGTACAAATGGTTTGACACGTTTTCTCTCATATTAATTGTAATTTTTAATTTTGAAAAATTACTTGGTATTTTTATTTAGATTAATCAATATGAATACGACAAATCAGATCAAAAGAAATAAAATACGCCAAATCAAAATGCAAGAAAATTTTGTTTAATTGTAGTTGTAGAACTATTTCTCTTGTTAAACTTGAATTCAAAATACATATATTTTGACTCAGCTTATTAAGGAGGGGTCGAAATTAAATTAATCCTAATTATTAAATATTAAATTTTAGCTTATAAAGGGACCAAAATTAAATTAATCTTTATTAAATATTTAATTTCTATACACATAACATCAATTTGTCGTCAGAAAAAATGTCATAATCTACGTAAATAGGAATTCGACATATATAAAGTTGTGTAAATACCAAGAAGCAGAAGGTGATTTCAGCAAGACATTGGAGTCAGATAGTAAATACGCCGAGCATTTGCAAGACAACTGTCAACAAATGGGTAACCTTAAAGGTTGTGCTGAAGATTTGGAAAGGGCCCTGAAATTAAAGCCTCACTCTGTACCATTGCATTCGCATCGTTTTTCATTTGGCTAGTCTTACTTAATTTTACATCGTCGTTTTGTTCATGTTGGATTTTACATAACTGTGAATCCATTTTTAAATCCGAATCAAAGTTGGGTAGATTATAAGGTCAATTAATATCAAATCATCGAATCTGTTTTGGATGCCTCTTTTCCTACCATTCTTCACATGCCTTCAATTAATACTCAAAAGCCAGAAGGCCAAGATGACATATACCATGACTAAATCATCTTGTAACACTAGCTAATTTTAGGTGTTATTTAATTTAAACCTAGGAGAGATTTCATTTCATTGGTTCCTCTAAGTATATACTGAATCTTCTCTTCAATTTGTAGCATAAAAAATTATCAAGATCTATTTAATTTAAATTTAATAAAATAAGTCAATGAGAATCAGCATTTGATGAGGCATATCCTTTTACATTTAGAAGTAATCTTTTTAATAAAATCAAAAATTACAACAATTTGGTGCCTCATATTCAAACAAAAAGCACAATATAAACTAAAAATCACATCTTTTTTGTTGAGATCAAATCATCATGGAAGAGAAGATCAATGTAAGGTTGCATGGATCATGGGCAAGCATATTCTCCAAAAGGGTAGAATATGCCCTTAAAGTTAAGGGTATACCTTATGAATATGTAGAAGAGGATCTTAAAGACAAGAGCCAAGCCTTGTTAGAGTATAACCCTGTTCATAAAAAAGTTCCTATTTTAGTACACAATGGAAAGCCTCTTGCTGAATCCCTTGTCATTCTCGAGTACATCGACGAAGTTTGGCCCACTCATACGCCTAGGCTCTTGCCCGATGATCCTTATGATCGGGCAAGAGTCCTATTCTGGGCGAATTTTCTCACACACCAGGTATGTTGTACTCTTTCGATATATACAAGAGATGATATGTAATAGTTTTGATTCAATTACTTTTAGATCCTTAATTTTTATTTTCTGGCTTCGTCTTGACATATTCAGCTGCCAGAATGCGCGAAGAAAGTGTTTTTTTGCAGTGGAGAAGCACAAGACGAAGCCCTTAGAGATTTGCATGAGAAATTGAGCTTAATAGAGCATGAAATGGTGGATCTAATTCCAAAAGATGTGTTATCAATCAAAAAAGAGACATTAGGAATACTAGACCTTCAAATGGTCACACTATTTGCTGCACATAAAGCTCAAGAAGAAGTGCTTGGAAAGGCGCTTATAGACCCTGAAAAACACAAATTGATATATGATTGGGTTAATGCTGTTAAGGAATTGCCTTTTATCAAAGAGACTATCCCTCCACATGATACATTGGTGGCTGCTCTTAGAAATTGGTCTGCATAAGAGTTTTGGAGTTCTGAAGCTTGTTCAAATGTCGTGATCTTTGACTTGTGAATTTAGTAAACTTGTAATACTCTGTTCTGGCGTTCTTTGAGTTTGCTACATCGTAATCACAATCTACATAAAATGCCGAAATATAGTGAATTTAAAGAATCGGGAATGTTTTTAAGTATGGATTGAGTCCTCAGTAATTCAAAATAATTAATTGTGGCGCTATGAATTGTGATATGTGGAGAGTAACATATGTATACAACATTTTGTGTCTTATTTATGAATTCGTTTGTATTTGAGTGTTTATTTATGTATACTGGGTGTTTGGTGAATACTTTGTGGGATGTATACATAATATATCACTTTGTGTGTTTGTGTGATGCTATATACCCTGAGCTGCCGCCATTTCGCCATTGAGCATGTCTCCAACCCCACATACCCCGCGAATTACACCATCATCTCCTCCACGTATAAACTCCGAGAAGTTAAGTACGGAACCAATCTTGCAACCGCTACGATCACTACTTTTACCGAACAACAATTGTGATCATAAAACCGAATTTTAAAACAAATCAAAAAACAACAGAAAATCAGAAGGGCATGGTAAATCCTTCAAAGAGTTCGAGATTCAGAGCTCAACTTTACGAGATGAAGAATCTTCCCATACGTATCAACAATGAACGACTTGCCTTGGCATCGTGTCCTTAGTGCAGAAAACATCATGAACAAAAAGGATCAAGATCATGAAATGAATAATGTTTTAAGGACCAAATCAAAACTAGTACCAAGCATGAATTCATTTGATCTATGTTTAGAACAAGGGTCATCAACAGGAAAAACAAAAATGCTCATTCAAAAACCAAACAATCACCTCACAGTAGTAGTAAGCACAAGTACAAATCGTAAACAAGATTCTTCCTAAGTCGGTCATCTGCTCTTAGAAAACAAAATTTAATCTGATGACACTACGACCAAAAAACATGTTTTAACTGTCAATCTAGCTCTTTGAAGATTGCTTTTCCTTTGCCTTCTGGATCTTCAATACCTTCTTCACAATCTTCTGCTCTTCAATCAAGAAAGCACGGATGATTCTGAAGGGACAACAAGCACAAGTTTGCATCAGAAGTCGGAACAGGAGAACGTAAATGACATCAGACACGCAAAACATGGATCTAGAAACAAACCTTTCACGAACAGCACTTCCAGATAGAACACCACCATAAGGACGATTGACAGTGCGTCTGTTCCTTGGCAACCTGCTTCTTTTGTATTCAGTGGGCCTCAGATGAGGAATCTGTGTAAAAAAAGCCAGAGATAGACCTAATTAGAGTATAACAAAGACATGCACATATAATCAAATAAAACTAATGTTTTTTATTAGGACAATGCTTTATTTGAATGCAACTAATTTCACGTATAAGCAACAATATTTTAGGTGAAAAACTATTTTATTTTTCAATTTCCTTATATTTATAGCAGTAATTTTCACTACTATTGTAGGTCAAATCTTCATATTTTTCAATTTGGATTATGTATTGTCAATATGATGGACTAAAGTAAAATCAATGTTCCTCTTTATTCAAGCGAAAAAGTAGATGGTATTAACAGTAAAGGGTCAACGGAAACAAAACAAGAATAAAAAGAACCCTACTCTATTACCGAGAGATAGAACAAAGCTAACAGCTACATCTTATAATTAATCACCACTCACCAGAAACTAGGATCACAAAGTAAGCCAAACCAAAAGACAAAAGTACAACCATGGAAGATTGGAAAAATATTCACTACCACTAACTTGTAACTGAGAAAGAAGCCTAAAGAAACGGAGTGTCATGGTACACTTTTCAAGGCAAATAGAGGTAGATGGTAGAAGGTGTTAAGAATGACGGGCCAACAACAACAAAACAAGAACAAAAGGAACCCCTAACTGTAGTAGAGAGATAGAACAAACAACAAAGCTAATACTACATTTTATGAATAATCACCACTCACCAGAAACTAGGATCAATATGTAAGTCAAACCAAAAGAGAATTGCATAACAAGAGGAGATTGAAAGTTATTCATAACCACTAACTTGTAACTGAGAAAGAAGCCTAAAGTTATGCTTAAATTAGAAAGAAAAAAAAAACACATCCATTTCTCCTCCAACTCCCCCTTACCTACATCCCTTTCCACCCACCTCCTCTGCCATTGACATCCGCAAAAACTAATTCTCAGATAAATAATGCAACAACGTGAAAATAAGAAAGGTGCAACACAACTCTTGATAATAAGTTCCTAACTTACGCCCATCAAGAAAAACCACAACTTTGCTCTAGATCAGAAAACGCCGCTAATCTCAAAATGCGTTCACGTTACCACTCTTGACATACAGCCTATTCTATCTATACAAAAAGTAAAACAACATATATCCGCGGAAATTAACAAGTAGATGACTACAACATCAGTATTCCATTCTAGTACAACTTCTCAATAACAATGAAAGATATCAAACTGATCCCACAATACCATCAAAAGATTGAAATCATTCACAAACCCCAGCAAAAAGCTAACAACAATACCATTCACAACAATAGAGCATTGCTAAAAAAGCAAATCACCACTTACAATCCATTCGTTCCCAAAGCAAATCACATACTTTATACTCAAAGAATCTATCATGACATATTTTCAGAACAATGTACAAAACATTAATAGAATCATGGAAATCCATTACCAACATATGTAAATAACAGAATGCTTTCAATTTCACAAACAATCACGCGAATTTCAAACAATAACTGAATCCGCCCTAAAAGTTACGGAACATTTACAAGGATATCACTTGCTTTAAATCCAAACATCTAACATGAAATAATCAAAAAAGAAACGTATAGAACATGAAAATAAAATCAATAAAAACATACTCCTTGGATCCTCTTTCCAGTTACAGGGCATTTGGGACCATTAGCTCTCTTCTTTGTGCTCTGGTAAATCAGCTTTCCTCCTAAATTACGTCAATCCAATTCCTCCATTAGAATAAAAAAAAAACGAAATCAAATCAAATCAATGGTTTATTTTAAACGATTATACCTGGAGTTTTGACAATACGGTGTTGGTTGGATTTGGTGGCATAGCTAAGCCGTGTACGGTAGACCAGACGCTGCACCATTTTCGAACCTTCTGAGTGTTTGAGGTGTGATGGAATAACAACACTACAGAGTTTTGAAGGATGGAGGAGGCCATTGTAAAACCCTATCTTTTATTTGGCTTACCCTAGATCTAACGGTATCCATGCGTTCTAGTTACACGGTCTAGATTGCGCCACGTAATCTTATTTTTCTTTTTAAATTCGGGTATCAAGATTCACAAATTCTTACTTGAGACCGTCTTTTGTAAAGAACGCTCTCAAAAGCCCAGTCAAATTCTAAACATATATTGTTACAACTCTAAAGATAAATTTAGACTGGACTTTAGAGACTCGTCTTTATAAAAGACGATTTCTCAAGAAAACACCTAATTAAGATTTTGTAATTATCTTGTCTATTTTAATTTTCTTGTGTTTGAACTTTCAAACCCATAAAATTCACCAATTCTTTGAATGACTAATGAGACATTGTAAAACTCTAGACTCATTCCGTTATTAGGATTTTTTAATTGATTTTTGATTTAAAATTAATTATAAAAATGTGGTAATTATAATACAAGACCGTCTTATAATGAAACTATCTCTATTTTGTTAAGTTATGGTGAAACCATTTTTATTTGGCTAACTCATGTAGTCATGTATATAGTGTACATAAAGTCTTCTGTAAGACCGTCTGTGCAACCAGCCCACGCTCATTATGTTTTTTCAGAATATTTTAACATACTAATATTAAGATTTAAAAGAACAATTCTAAAACTTAAAATAAAATTTTAAGAATTAAAAGGTCAATTTCAAAGTTTTAATATTAAAATTAATGTTTGATTCATCCTATTTTAAAGATGAAACGAAAATTTTAAGTCCAGCAATTGGTCTTTTAAGTCACAAAATTGGTTTTTTTAAGTCTTGAACTTGTCAAATTCCATGATTTAAAATGTCAATTTTAAATCCTTAAAATTGTTCTTTTAAGTCTTCAAATTGGTCTTTAATTCTTAAAATTGACATTTTAATTAGTAAAATTGGTAAAAAAATATATATATATATACAATTGCACCGGCCAAAAGTATATTCAGAGTGATTATTTAGAATAATATGAATCCGTATTATTATAAAACGATTTCTAGTAAGAATTTGTGCTTAACAATTATGCTTCTAAAGCATTTGGGTTATTAATCAAAGAATACAATTACGTTTGGGCCAAGACCCAAGCACAAAGTAGGTTTATTTGAGCCATGGCTTGAATACAAATCAACAATTTTCTTTTAGACTTTGGAATAGATAATTTAAGTCTTAAATTTGACTAATTTAAAATCAGAAGGTTTCTTGAGAGACCGCCTATAACATAGACGACACTCTCAGCAGTCCAACCCAATAGAAATTTCAGTTGTTATTAGATTGGCCAATTACACCCGTCTATACTATAGACCGTCTATAGCAAGAAATTGTGTTTTAAAATTAAAGAGTAGACTATTTTAAAATCAAGGAGCAAACAATTTGACCCCTTGGTGAAAAAATGTCGAGGCTTTTGATTAAAAACTTTAAGCCTTGAACTAGAGATTTTAAATCTTAATAGAATATTTTAACCGCTAAAATGGTAGTCAAAAAATAAATTTAAGTCTTGGAGAAAAAAGGTCAAAAAGGAGATTATGAGTTTTCAGCAATGAATCGAGCATTTTATGTTTTGAAATTGGTATTTTAAGGCTAAGAGTTGATATAAAACATCATCATTTTTATGGATTGTGCTTACTGCTGCACTAATGTGACAGTCTCATTAGAAAAATTTTAAATATAAACATTACGTTTTAGGCAACTTTTGATCATGGTTTCAAGTCATTTTTTGTTGAGCGTAACTATTTATTAAATTGATTTCAAAACCCAAAATTAAATCTACAATTTACAAATTAAGTTCAAGTTGAATTAACATCCTCAATTCGTCGTCAAAAAAGAAAAAAGAATTATTGGTATAGCGTATAGCTTGATGTCTTTCTTCATTTTTCAAACCATAATTATAATCATAATTATTAATTATTAATTATAATTAGCATTAGCATGAGCAAAATACACCGAATATTATTATTATTATAATTATAATGATTAATTATTGATAATAATAAGTACTCCTATGACAGGAAAAAGCTCCCGGCCACCGTAGAAAAAACAAGATGAACTTAATTTGGCAAAATTGTCAAATTTCTGTGCACAAATAAAGAGAGGCAAAGAACGGTCAGAAGTCAGACTCGTCGACCAGAATTGTTGAATAAATATCTCTCATTTCATCTAACTGACGCTGATCTGCTAGAGTAACTTACAAACCCTAATCCCCAAATCCTTTTATTTGCTTTTTAGTTCATCAATCATGGCATTTCCTGCTACAATTCGATTATCTTCTGCAAAATTCCCATCTCAATTTCAATTGCTTTCATTTGAACCATCAAAACCTAATTTGTATACGAAGTCTCTAACTTTTAAGCGTTTTAGAGTTAATGCGTCAACCTCAATTGGTTCCTCCAGTACCACTGTTGCTGATAAACCATCTACTATAAAAAAGGTATTTTTTATGGGAAACCTTTTTTTCCTGTTAAATTGATAAAATTATGCTGTATATTTGTTCAGTTCATGATTGCTGTTGATTTTATTTTGTGGGTTTTTGTGGATTCAATTTGTAAGTTTTTGATTTTTAAGTTGTTGAAACTTTTGTATAAGTAAATTCGTGAAATGGGATAACTTGATTTATAGTATTATAGAACTGCAATGACCAATATGTGATAACTTGTAGCACTTTCGGCCCGTTTGGTTAGTTGTACTAAATAGTGATAATAAGAATGATTTATAGGGTAAATTTTCATCAAAAGTTCCAATTATTATTTTTATTACCATCTAATACCACCCAATGATAGTTCATTGGAATGAATTTTATGAAAAAAATGAGATGATTGAAGTTGGACAAGCATGATCATCAAGTTAACCAAGAGATTTTTCAACCAAAATTACACTAATTTTTCATTCCCATTACCACCGTTTATTACCACCTAGCAAATGGGCCATTTGAGTTTTGGCTCTTCATCTCATTAACTTTTTTGATATATGAAATTTCAGAATGATTATTGGCAATGGAAATTCAATGATAAGTCCATCAGTATATATTTGGAGGAACATGCAAAAGAGGGTTCTCAGCCTAGTAAAAATATGCTTATGATACCCACAATTTCTGATGTTAGCACAGTGGAAGAATGGAGTTTGGTAGCTTCAGACATTTTGCAAAGAGATGGTAATGAAAATTTGAAGGCCACACTTGTTGACTGGCCGGGTTTGGGAAACTCGGATCGGCCAAAATTGGATTATACTGCAGATGTTATGGAGAAGTTCATGGTTGACCTGATCAATTCCCCTGCTAGTCCTGTGTCTAAATCAGGTATGATCAAAATTTTTAACATCTCACACGAAAAAAAGGTCTGATATTGATCAGCAAGTTAAATGTGCCGAATATGTTGGTTTCTTTTCTTGTGATATAAAAGTATTATACAATTATTATCATGTGTTGTGTGATGTGCTATATGCTGTGGTAAATGGACATTTATACAAAAAATGTTATTGGCCTTGGGTTGCACTTAGCTATCTCGTTGGAAGCTTTGTGCTTCTGTCCTATTTTAGAGTTTAGGAGAGTATTACTTTTGTTGGAGTGTTTCGAAACACGAGTTCTTGCAGTAAGAATGAAGATTGGAGCAAGCTAATTAATTCATACTGTTCTGCTATTTGTCATTTTGGTGGCATTGCTGAGCGGTTAAATATGACAAACTCATTTGAGTACTCAAGTGACCGTAGGATCCACGCTATTTATCATCTCACCTCCATTATTGCACACAGATGACATCTCTTTCGTCTTGCTTAGGTTTTGGTCTCCTCCTTTTGCTCTGGTTTTATATCTTGATTGCTTGTGTCGTTTCTTCGATTGCTTCAAAGTGATTGCTCTTCCCGTTGCTCATCCTTATGTTGGCTTAAATTAGTACTAATTTTTGGACTTTAGAGTTTCGCGAGTTCTCCTTTAGGGAAAGATCTGAGTTTGGACATTACTTTGGTTAGTTTTGAATATGGGAAAGCAGTGTGTTTTTGGCTAAGAACTTAAAATTTTTGTTTGTGATATTAAAGTTTGCTACTTTGCTTGCTCCGATCATTATCTCATTGACGTAGATTCTTGTAAATTTCTATCCTGTGTTTCTGTTTGCCTTTATCCTTGCTTTCTGTGGGCTTTCATGAATTTGGCTAATCCTGGTTTGAGCTTCTGCAGATATTTTTAATCAATCATCGTGAAGTGTAAATCAAAAAAATACTAATAAAGTAAACAAAAAAAAGGATCAATGAAAATCCTAAAAGCCCCACCCTATCAAATTCTTCCACATAAGGTGATTTGCCAATATTACAAATAACCGTTATTTATTTTGACTACCTCGAGCTATATAGACCTTGATTGATGTTTAATAGAATAACTGTTAGTTCTTAATGTCACTGGCTTTTAATTGGTTTTCTTGATGCAATTTCTTGGCTATTTTCCTCACTTCCTCTTTCTGCCAAGTAGCTTGTTCCTCTCTGGTTTTGGAAGTGTCAACTTATAGTTTCTATCGGTTATCCTTTCTATTTGTATCAAATTTGCAGAATAACTTAGCTTGTTTTTTTGCCTTTTTTTTTTTTTTTTTTTTTGCAACACAGGTAACGATTTGGTTGTTGTTGGGGGTGGACATGCTGCCACTCTAGCAGTACTCGCCGCAAGGAAAGGATTAGTGAAGCCAGCTGCTATCATAGCTGTAGCTCCAACTTGGGCCGGTCCTCTTCCTATTGTCTTCGGACGTGATTCCAATATGGAGAGCAGGTATAGGGTTCTGTTCTGTTCTGTTCAGTTCAACTTCTGCTTTTTAACGAGTAAAGATTTTATCAATCATTCAGGAAAACAAATATCGAATGAGAAAATCTGCTCAAAATTTCAGATCACAGGGTAGTTTCACATCGGCATATGTTGATATGTTAGGATAAATGTTCTCTAAACTAGTATTGAATCTTCTGCCTAAGGTAGGACTAACTTTAAACTCTTAGTTTAAGGAAAAGCCAACTCCTCTCCCTTACTTCTTTTTTCTCTAATCCGCAACTACATAGACTCTGGTCTCTTGATAGGTTTTCCGACTCACTTTCCTTCCCTATCCACGCCATAATTCAGTCTTCTTTACTTTTCTACTTGATCCCACTTCTTCTTCATTCCTTCACCATTGAGGGATTTTTGAGCCCCAAGGGCGGAGCAAAAATTGATAAATACTTTGAAGGCCTTGCTCATTTCCAAAAATTATGATATTTTCTAACAATTTTATATCTTTAAACACTTAACATATACTACGTAATTTAATACTAAGATTTGAGACTTCTAATATTTTGGGGCACTGTACGGTCAAACATTATTGGACATGCTCAGAATCTCCCCTGTAATCAAGCCATTGCTTTTTTGATCTTCAGGACATCTACTTGGCAATTAGTAAACTCAAGGGTACTTTACTCTTTCATCTTCTGTCTAATGATTTCACATTTCTTTTTCTTATCAAACTGATTCAGGTTTTCAGATGTCATCCTCATGCTTTGAAGCTCTATCCCTTATATACTTGTCGCTGAAAAAATGTGCCTCGAGTCGAAAATTTCCAAATTCAAACTGTTTGTTTCCGAATTAATATAACATTACTAAAAGGACAAACTTCTTCAGTATTCGTTGTTGCTACGTGATTACAAACCGTAACTCTCGAGCTAATTAAAGTTAGATAAACAACCAATCCAAGGTTGCTAGAACTAGAACTGGGGAATAATATTTAAGGTTAAATGTTTAAAACTTCAAATCACAAGTGCCTCTCAGCGCTTGCCTTCATTCAAAGGTGACATAATTCGATGGTGTACCTGAAACTTTTTTTGCGTTCATCTCTTTTTCTTCATCCAAAAAGTTTCGACTTGAATCCTTATATTTTGCTTCTAATGCGACAGGTATGGGCTTCTGAGGGGAACCTTAAGAGCCCCCGCGTTAGGTTGGATGATGTACAATGTTCTGGTCAGCAATGAAAAAGCAATTGAATCGCAGTATAAGTCGCATGTTTATGCCGATGCTGGAAATGTGACCCCAGAAATTGTGCAGAGCAGGTACGCATTGACAAAGAAGGAAGGAGCTCGATATGTACCCGCAGCTTTCTTGACAGGTCTTTTAGACCCGGTTAAATCTCGAGAAGAGTTTCTTGATAGTTTCGCACCTTTGGAGGGGAACATTCCTGTTCTAGTAGTCTCAACTTCAGGTGCCCCCAAAAGATCAAAAGCCGAGATGGAAGCCCTCCGAGGAGCTAAAGGAGTCTCCAAGTTTGTCGAAGTGCCTGGTGCGCTTTTGCCTCAGGAAGAGTACCCACCGGCCGTAGCGGAGGAAATTCACAAATTCTTGCAAGAGATTTAGAAATGGTTGATATGTATCTTTTTAACCACATTCCAAAAATAAACCTTGATATCAACATCAGCATATACTTCTATATTGAGTATGTATGAACTTTCCCCAATAGTGTATTGTTAATTATACTTGTGCCATGTACAATTGATTAAGGTAATGAAAGAAAAGCTTTTTAAATGCGGAATTTTGTTGTGAAGTAAAATTTCCTTTGTTGTAATATTATTAAGTATCTATGGCTAATACTTATTACATATGATGGGTACTATTCAGCTTGCTTGAAGGATAATAACAAAAGGTCAATACTTTCAGCTGGTCAAACAAGAAAATTAAAAAAAAATAGCCAATTGTCGTTTATCAAATACCCTAATATTCATATGGGTAGATGTAGAAGGTTGAGTACTCTAGTAGATGAAGTTGAATGCCGGTAAAAACACATCACAAATTCTTGTGAGAGACGGTCTCTTTGAAAGACCATCTCTTATTGGGTTGGCCGTTAAAAAAATGTAAAGTAAAAATGGAAAGTAAGCTTTGATGAACTGGGCCTGAGACGTCTCTCAAAAAGATGGTTTCTCAGGAGAGTAGTTGAAAACATAAGGTTACTAAACAGAGGATGCCACTCGACAAAGCTCTTGCAATGCTCAAGTTACATGATAAAGGGAGAGAATTAGAATATAAAACATCTAATGTGAAGATATGATTGATAATGAATATTTGTAAAAACTATTCGCTCTGTTTTTATAGGATTGCATTAAAAGGGATATTTTCATCATCACATTCAGAAGAGTAGGTCAAAGAGTCTCTCGCCTCGAAAAAGACGCACTTATAATCTTCAGAAAAAAAAATCCAATAGTCAAAAATATATAAAAATAAAATACTTATAAATAATTAAATAAATACAAATGAATAAAAGAACGCTATGTAAAGAAAATTAAGGAAATATTTAATTAGAATGGAGAGCTGAAATTTGTTGCTGGATTGGGCCCAATAAAAATCTGAATGAGCATGATATTTGACTTTGTGGACTTAGGGTTGAGTTCCCAAGTAGGATTTGGTACGAGGTCCAAAATAAGATTACTATTCAATAATTAACTAATTTTGTCAGACATCTGTCTTTTGGTGAGATGATCTCGAATATGGAGTATATATATTCTCATAATATGTATGAGATGGACTATTTAACTCATATATAAGGTGTGTCTCTCGGTGAAACTGTCTTATACAATAATTTTTGTTCAATAATTATCAATCTACACTTTATGAATAGGATTAGTAATTACCAATTAAATTATTGGTTTAACAATTATTGGTTAGTAAAATTAATAAATCCATAATAACTACAATATTAATTTGGCGTAAAATTAATGATATATAAAAGTATAAAACCATAGTACACAAAAATATTTGGTGTAAAATAAGTACCTATTACAACATCTTTTCAAATAACATAAGATGCAATCAAACAATCAAAAGATCAATCAAATTTAATAACTTCTGTGTTCAATTATATTTGTTACATTTGACTTTTTACACAATGCAATGCGCTATTTCGATCATTTATATTTGAAACTATGCAAATCTAAAAATTATATTATGAAAGTATGTGATTATACAACTCAAACAAGATCCCACTTGTCTACATTTTTCATACACATTAGCCGCAATCTATAAAATAAGCTTAAACAATGATAGTAACAATAACCATAATGTAGCAAATATTTCAGAACGAAGAAAGTAGTTATAGTCGATTAATCGAACTCTAATCATAATTTTTATAATAATGATGCGCAATAGTAAAAAAGGATCATTCAGTTAGTCAAACGAGTCAAAACTAAAAGTAATTTGTCATTTTAGGTCAAATCTTAATGCACCTCATTCCACTCAAAACAATAAATAAATAACTAATGCACCTCCATTGTTGAAGTTGATGGTATTAAAAATCATCAAAATGGGGTATTATGCATAACCCTTATTCGCTAATTATTTTCAATGAGTCCTCTACATTTTGAAAACCAGTATTCTCACATTTAATGGCATAAATGATCCAATAGGATTTTACTATTTATAGGGATTGCTCTAGCTACCAAGTGGATGCTTATCCTTATAAAATCACAATCAGAAGGTCTCCTAAGAGACTGTTTATGGCAAATACGGCTCTCTAAAACAGCCCAACCCATGAGCCCAATGTTTAAATGCAGTTTTTATTTTTTTATTTAAAATATTGGAAATTAGAAACTGATTTTATAATTAGGCTAATCCAAGGCGTGTGGGCTATGACAAAAACCGTTACAGTAAGAATTTGTGAATCACACTAAAAAAAATCTTATTCTTACTACTCAATGGCTAACCTATAAAGCAGTCAAAAATAGTAAAATATGTTGAATTTTTTAGAGAAGTATGCCACTCTTACTACCTTGAATATTTTACAAAGTAAGAAAATGAAAATTAAGGGGCTGAAAAAATCAAAGTTACCTTAACTATTGAACCACAAACTTTATACTTCCTCCATTTCATAATATTTGCTACTGAATACATATTGTATGAGAAATATCAATATCAGTAGCAAGTATTATTGAAGTAATATGCAATTCAAAAAACTACATTAAACTAAAGAAGTGCCCCACACAATTACTAATATCCTTATTTTTGAAAAATTGATAATAGGCTAGTGTTCTCTTTCATTATCTCCTTCATCAATTTATTATTACTCTTTTCTTATCTTATTTATATATTTTTTATCAACTTATTTTTAAAAATTTTTTTCTCTTATTATTTTCTATAAATAAAAATAAAGCAAAACATAGGTTGTGGAACAATTTTAGGACAAAACGAGTCATTGAACAAATTTTAATGGGATAAATTTTGCGTGTGAATTAGTTTGGGGAAATATTTAATTTTGTTAAGAATGTCCTAGGTCATAGGGTAAATCCTTTTTTTAAAGGTATCTTGTATCTCGATTAGGGATGGCCATGGGGCGGGTCCAATAAGACCCGTACCCTTTTAATTTTTAGAGATACAGATGAAAACTCACAATATATACATTATAATTAAATTTAAATTAGTGACATGATGAAAACAATGAAGCTAATGCTCCCTTTGTTTGGTTACGTATTTCATTTGGGTATTTTTTTTGTTGGTTACAGTTGAAATCTTTCCATGAAAATTTTTTCTATTTTAGTTGAAAAATTATAATAAATAAAATAATCTCATTAGTCTATAATTTAATGGAGGATTACAACTTGTAAGAATGTTAAAATTCCCTTAATTAATGCACATTTAAATAAAAGAAAATCAAAAAATCAAAAATTTATAAAATTTAGAAAATATGTAGTT
Source organism: Amaranthus palmeri (assembly GCA_019776075.1). Classification (NCBI taxonomy): domain Eukaryota; kingdom Viridiplantae; phylum Streptophyta; class Magnoliopsida; order Caryophyllales; family Amaranthaceae; genus Amaranthus; species Amaranthus palmeri. The sequence continues at coordinate 1,827,954 of JAAKBH010000002.1, read as the reverse complement.
ATTTATATATTCGGACACTTTCATCAAAAAAAAGGAAAATAATTTTTTTGCACAATTCATCGCTGTTTTTTTTTTGAATAAATAACACAAAAAAATATGAACGCCATCAATCTTGAGATTAATATATCTAATCTTTACTTCTTAGCATAACCCCACAATGTGATTTTTAAAAAGAAATTTAATGGAGTAGGATTTTTGTGCTTAAAGTATATATGGAAATGGAAAATTTCTTGACTAATGGCATAATTTATATGTCCAATAAATGCAATTTATTGATTTTGATGGTTACCATCTCACCATTTTTGAGCAAGTCTTATTTCTTAGCTTAAATATAAATAAATAAATAAATAAATAAATAAATAAATAAATAAATAAATAATATTTAGATATATAAAGATATTGTAGAAGTATTAATAAAGATTTGGCCAAACACTTAAATAAGTCAACGCCTTCAATGTTGTGTATGGTACCTACACAATGGAGCAGGTGTGTTAATCACGTGGCCCACATGTGATCTTCTAGAATTTATCTTTTCTTTCTTTCCAATTCCTTTTATGTGTATATTAACCATTTACATTTTGATTTCTATAAAAATTAGTCATTGATATCTTATTTTGTTTAGACGTATAATTATATCTCGTTGCCTAATACAAACAAAATGGGAGTATAAGTGTACAAACTACAACGTATAGTAGTACCATATAGTAGTCTAAGAAACTTTTATATCAGAGATTAATATGATATATATCATAAAAATTTGAGAAATTATCTATAATATCTCTAAATTTTGGTACTTTATCAATGCTTTTCTTAAGTTTTTATTATTATCAATGTTATTCTTGTACTATTGAGCGTTTTACAATCTAAACCTTTTAAAACTTAATATGTCAAAAATCGTGCAAAATCGTTAACTTTTTTGGTTTTTTTTTTTATATTTCAATTCAAAACATAAAAGAAAGTTAACGGTTTTGGACATTTTTGACGGAGAAAGTTTTAAAAAGGATATGGTTGTAAAATGTTTAATAGTACGAGGGTACCATTAATAATAAAAAACTTAGGGCTACCATTGATAAAATGCCAAAATTCAGGGATACTATTGATAATTTCTCTAAAAATTTACACTATAAATCATTTTCATTTTCATCATTTAGCACCGGTTACCGGCCAAACGGACAGTAAGCGTACAACACATACCCCTCCTTAAAGCATGACTTCTCATCTAATGCTGATACACTATTAAGTGACTTCTAATACCATATTACGATATCAACTCAATCAAAACTTTAAGTTGAAATCATAGTAGAAAATTTAAGTATGTTAATTAAGAATTAGCGAGTTAAATTTAACAAAATATTGTTTAAACAACATAAAAACATAAGATTTAATATATTAATAATGTTCATTGCAAGTTTCAACATTTAGAAAAATAAACTACTTATATAGAAGCTTTATTTATGAATTTGTTAAAAAATTTGCTAGGAAACCAATTGATATGTTATGTACTTTATCAAAATTAGTGATGACTACAACTTAGATTGGGTTGATTTCGATTCTTTAAATTTGGAACTTGATTCAGACCGACATGTTTCATGAAACCACTGGGAGGAGAGAACCGTATGATTCTGGTTTGCAGCTCTATATAACATGTGGGCCGGATAACCCGGAATCTACCAACGATTCCGCGGATCTGTCCACATTTTTTTGAAATAACCCTAACAGTTCTTGGTTCGAACCTGTTCGGAAGGAATTACTAACAATTCCGATCCAGAACATTTCCTCGGCAAATCTAAATCGATTCGAATCTACATAACCCGCCACGTCACTATCACCAATCAAAACTAAAAAAATTTCGGCCCGAAAAATTTAACTTCTCTACTAGTAGATTGGACAAATTCTTGTAGATTTGGTCCATTTTTAGGTTCATATGGATTTATTTTATTAGGTCTACCCCTCCCTACACTCTATTTAAAGGCTCCTATGCTTTTGTCTTTTATTACTTCATGTCTCAAATATTGCTCTTCATGCACTTGTAATGCAATGGTAACTAGCGTATCTAAAATTTGCGAAAGAGATCTAGATATTAATTAATGCTTATTCGTAATAATTAGAAAGTGTTAGAGTGTATAACATATTTTGGGGCCTCAACCATCAGCTTTAGCTTTTGGTTGAGTTGGTTCCTTGATATGGTATCAGAAGCAGGTTGACAAGAGGTCACAAGTTCGAATCTCAACCACCCCTCAATATTTGAAGTGGAAAATTTAGCGCCATGTATGAGGAGGGCATGTGTTGCTTCTACACTTCTAGCCCAAAGGGCTCTCGTGTGAGGGGGCGTGTTAGAGTGTATAACATATCCTGGAGCCTCAACCATCAGCTTAAGCTTTTGATTGAGTTGATTCCTTAATAGAAAGTACAATATAATACTCCGAGTAATTATATATTTTGTTAATATTGAAAGTCGAAACATTCATAATTTTTTGTTATTGATTATGAAGAACCAATAAAAAATAAAAATATTCTAACGGTCCGTTTGGTAGGTGGTAATGAACGTTAGTAATGGAAATGAAAAATAAGTGTAATTTTGGTTAAAAAATCACTTAGTTACCTTGATGGACATCCTTGTGCAACTTCAATTATCTCATTTTCTTTATAAAATTCATTCCAATGCATTACCATCGAGAGAGGTGGTATTAGGTGGTAATAGAAATTTGTAAACAAAAAACTTTTTTGTGGTCAAAGTTTCATTACCATGGGAATAATATGAAATTTTTGATAAAATTTTACGCTATAAATCATTCTCATTGCCGCCATTAAATATCACTAATCAAACGGGCCGTAAAAGTAATGGTGATAAATTTTTTTCGGATCAAATTTGATCCTCCAACAATTCAACAATATTTGTGGATCAACTCTAAAAAAAGATGAATTATTATTGGAAAAAGAGGATGAACATGCGATAACTTAACGTAAACTCCAAAAACGAGAAGTAAATGGGGCGACGATACTTAGGGGTGCCTAGGGCGACAATGGCCCAAACTTGCGACGACCAAGTTAAGATGGTCTCTAAGTCGTCGTGAATTTTATAAAATAATAAATAAATAAATAACTAATGTGCGTATTTGGGTGATGACTAGTCGAATTCCCTAATGCCATCGCCATTTTCAAACAAAATTCATGTGTGTACTTGGGCGACGACTAGGAGACGACGGTTGTCAATTTCAAAAAAAAAATATAAATGGATCATGTGTGTGCTTGAAGACGACTAGTAAACTGCATTAGTGTCGTCGCTAACTAAATCGACCCTTGACATTGTTTCTCAACATTCCGATTTAAAACTCAAACATCTAGAGAAAGCACGATCAATATAAAACTAATTCAATAACTTTTTAAAGAAAATTATATAAATATATACATAATAGGAGTACCATGTTATATGATTTGAAGCAAAGTTGTAGATCTATTTGGCATTTTGTGTAATACACGGACTACATCAAATAATCAAATAAAAGTTACTTGGTAAAAATATGATATGATAGAGTCTGAAAATTGAGGTTTTAGTCTGAAAATATCTTTCCACACTCCACACCCTTAGCCTATAACGAAAATTGAAGTTTTAGTCTGAAAATATCCGTCCACACCTTAGCCTATAACAAAAAAACGAGAATGTGTAATTAAAAAAAGTAATAAAAATCATTGAAGAGAAAAGTTTGATAGGTATGTAATAACTATTTAGGTGTTTAAGTCAATAATATTGATTAGTTAAAGGAAAACACATAAATTATTATCCGGACCATTTTAATAAGTAATGACAAAGACAAGGTGAGCTTGCTTAGGTACCAAAATTTCTATGTTATGCACATAATTGTTGAGTGAGTAGCTATGTGGATACCATATTCTTCTCACATTTTAGGCCCTTCATAATCAATTTCACTTTATGCTTGATATAAATGAGCTATGGGCTACTATACATTAAATTAAATCAAATCTCTAGGTATGGCATGATGCTAGACTATTCTTTTGCTTCATCTTATAAGGTTAAAATCAATACGTGCACTATTAAACAACGAAAAGGGTTGTCAAGAAATTGATGAGTGATAGAGCACACTTTTTCGGCTATCACCATCAGCTTAAGTTTAGTTTTTATTGAGATTATGTTTTTCGGACTGGTATTAGAAGTTGAAAGTGAAATGTTTAGCCTGTATATGACTATATGAGAATGACTTACGCAGGGTCGGCTCTAAGTAAGGGCAAGATGTGCCTATGCCCAAGGCTCCCAAAAAATTTTAGTTCTCAATTAGTGCTGAGGTTCGAACTTTTCTATGTATACAATAGTTTAAGGGCTCATAAATAATTTTTCATCCCGAATCCCTAAAACCCTAGGGTCGGCCCTAAACTTAGGTAGCCTAAAGATCACTCTTGTTTGAGGGATGTAATAGTGTGTATATTATCAAGAAACTAATTCAACCAAAAGCTTATAAACAGATTGTTGAAACCCCAGAATATGTCATATGTTATATACTCTAACACTCCCTCTCACTTGACAGTCATCTAAGCTAGAAGTGTGGATGTATCACATGTCATTCTTATACCTAATGTTCAATATTTCACTTTAAATGAGGTGTGAATGATATTCGAACCGTACCCATGACCTCGTATCATCCTGGCCTTTGATATCATGTCAAAGAATCAAATCAATTAAAAACTTAAACTGATAGTTGAAGCCCATAATAAATAATATACTCTTAACATATTATATAACACCATACTAATTCATATTAGAAGTTTATGTTAGTATATAGTGTCACGTTATAGAATTCATGCACCACGTAATATATTTCTAGGTTATTCATACAAAAAAGGACCACCTTATGAAATTTGTCAAAAGTTACACCAATTTATTATTATTATTATTATAGCATAAAATAGTATGTGAATAAATGTGAATGTTAAAAGAGTAAGATGTTGGCTACTAGTATAAGGCTCATAAAATTATTGCTAATCATGTTGTGCCACCTAAGAACAAAACATTAATACATATACACTTTGATTGAGCAACAAATTAAATCAAAACTTATTATTTGTATATAAAATAATTAATTTCTTAATTTTTTATTTTATCTTAAAATAAATATTATATTTTTTTCCAAAAAATATTGTAATAATATATACAGCCAAAACACCCTTTAATGTTTTTGTGCCACCATTATTAATTGTTGTTTCCATTAAATAAATTGTGTGAACGTGGATGAGATTAAATGGACTCTTGTTTAAAAAATGTGTGAATGACAAGATACATCACGATTCATAATAATATAGTTTGACATGTCTATTTCACCATTCTTCGCCCGCCTAATAAATACTCGCTTCTATTCAGCTTAAATATCTTATTTATTTTTTAATATTATATATTTATATAACATAGTTATGTGAGATCTTGTTTAATTCATCTCAATACAAAAAATTTTAATATCATATATATTATAAATTTTAATTATACACAATTAAAGTCATTAATGATAGAAATAATGCGTTAATAACAAATATGTCCAATTAAATGGAATATTTAAGCTGAATTATTTTTGGAAGTTTGGCTAAAATATAGTAGACATAATTTGTTATATGTGTCTCATGTAGTCTAAATCGTAGTTATTTTCAGATTTTGATTGATAAAAATTGGCATAGAAAGATGAAAGACATTGCTTTTATATGGAAATATATATACATCAGATATTGAAAAACGCTTTAATATTTAAATAATTTGATATTTAAAAAGTTTTCTTAATTTGGAGGATGTAATATGTTTGATGGTGAAAACACTCTCATGTATGGACTTAGGAAATTAGTATCCATTTTGCATTAATATTTGTAGAGAAGTTATATAAAAGTTAATATTGAATTTATTTTTTAAGTAATTAATCTATATATATATATATATATATATATATATATATATATATATATATATATATATATATATATATATATATATATATATATATATATATATATATATATATATATATATATATATATATATATATATATATATATATATATATATATATATATATATATATATATATATATATATATATATATATATATATATATATATATATATATATATATATATATATATCTATATATAGGGTTTGGATCATGTGAAAACCAATTAAAATGGTGAAAACTGAAAACAGGTGTACATAAAAGCTCAAATGGAGTACATACTTAGGTGGCAGTTTTGTAAATAATTGAACATTTGATAAACAGTGTACATATATGCTTAAAAGGGGTACATATTCAGATGGCATTTTTGTAAATAACAAGAACTTTTTTCTTCACAAAAAATATGTACACCCTATAAGAGATAATGTACCCCTTTTGCTACAATATGTATACCTCTGTCTGGTTTTCAGTTTTCACCACTTTATGTGTTTTCACTTGATCCGTCCCCTATATATATATATATATATATATATATATATATATATATATATATATATATATATATATATATATATATATATATATTGCTTGCAAGCCCATTTTATATTTTTAGACAATACAGCGAAAGATAAAAAAGATCTCTAAGGACTTAATGCATATATAATAATATACACTCCTTTTTTATTGTTAATGTTTGAATTATTATATAAAAAAAGTGATAATAACTCATATTACTTAACAAAAAAAATAAATTATATTTAAATTTAATTTTAGTTAATTATATCAGCCTTATACATGAAACTAATTTTAATTGGACACTAAAAAGTTTAAAATTATAGGCGATAGCCTACTTTATCTTTGCTTAATCGCCAGTTGTAACCTGTAAGTGTTTGTTAAGGATATATAAAAATGCTTTCTTCCAATCCATACATATGACGTCAAACTTGGAAAGATTAAAGCAACTCAAACACATGATGAATAAGGGAAGTAATTACGAGTAGGACACCACTATATGTTCCTCTTGTTGGTTCAATAATGTATGCTACAAAATGTACTAGACTTCATATCATATATATGCTTTGAGTATGATGATCATATAACAATCATTTCTAGAAGAGATCCTTAGCTAGATTATTGTTGAAAACACTTAAATTTTTTAACTACTCCAAGGACAATTATAAATGGTGAATAGAGGCCTTAATCATATAAGTTTTCTTTTTATTGTAAATTAAGGGAATTTTTGCACAATAAATTAATTGACTTTTTTGGTCAATATTTTGTATGGTAAACAACTTTTCATTTATTATTTCACATGCTAACCATGATTTATAGTACAATATACTTAATGAGACTATATTTATCAAAAATTTTAATTGATCCAAAAGTTCTTTCTTTTCTCTTTAATTTCTCGATCTGTAATAAAGTTTGTTTCGCAAAATCATGTACATTATTCGCAAAAATCATTTAATTACATCCTGGTTTGAATTGGGTTTAACTCTAGCGTTATGTGTGATTGATGATGTAAATTGTGGGGTGATAAGGATTATTTTTGTCGATAAATTTGATACAAAAAGATTAATTAAAGTTGACGGCTTTTATAAAGAGGGTAACAAGATCTAGAGAACCAATAAGGTCATGAATTCATTAAAAAGTTCTTCAAGTGTTGTGCAAGAATGAAAACATCAATTAACATACTTATAAAACATACTGGAGCAATGTTGAAGCATCAAAGAACAAGAGATCATTGTAAGGTACAAATGGGTATTCGAGAAGAAAGAAGGAACATCAATTTTAAGTAGTTAATTTAGGGATTGGTTTTTCTGTGTAACATTCTAAAAATTATAAACTAAGAACATTCTAAAAATTATGTCACAGTTACTTTTCTGTGTAACATAGTTACTTTTACAATTATGTGTTTTCGACTCAATCGTGACCATAGATTTTTTATTTAATTTAGTGAAGTGAATGGTGTAGAATCCTTCTTACTCTTCTCATTTTCAACACCTTTTTCATTTGATCCCTCCCATATATATATGGTTGTTAAAATCGCGATTCTGATCTAAGATTCTACGATTTTACTATCCAAAAACAAGCGAGCGATTTAAATCGCATGTAAAATCTTAAAGTTGTAGAATCTTACGATTCTAGTTGGAATAAAATTTTGAGAGATAGAATCATAACACGATTCTACGATTCTACGATTTAACGATCCGATTCTACTAATAATATAATATAATATGAATTATTTTTAATTTTTCTTATGTACCATCTTTTACTAATCTCTTTCACATATACATATAAATTTCAAATTTTCCATCATGAAGACTTTTAAAGAACAAATTTCTTAATCGGTATGAAGATTTTAAACTAATTATTAAAAAATTTTCATTATGTTGTTAAAAATAAAGTCAAAGAAACTTTACTTTATTTATTTTAACTTTTAATTTTGACAATAATGATAAGAAACTAGATATTTTCTACATATTTAAGTTTATTTGTAGAATCGTACGATTCTACGATTCGATTCTACCGATTCGATTCTACCTCTCAAAACGATTCTAAGTAGAATCGCGATTTTAACAACTTTGTATATATATATATATATATATATATATATATATATATATATATATATATATATATATATATATATATATATATATATATATATATATATATATATATATATATATATATATATATATATATATATTTATTTTGAATAGTCTTTTCTTTTGATGTGAAACAAGAATTAGTCATGATCAAGGGTGTCAATGTCATTAAGTAAAAAGTTTATGAAGGTTAGTGTACCGGGCTTTAGCTTTTGACGTTATACATTTTTACTCCCTTTTCCACTACACAAAATCTTACAAGAGACGGTCTATAGGATAGACCACAAAATTGGGCCAGCCCATTTCCCTTAATTGATTTTTTTATTATAATATCAATTATATTATGTTATAATCCTATATGTAAGGTATTATAACCTCGAATATACTATTCTATAACCTCAAATATAAGTTATTATAACCCCAAATATACTATGTTATATTTTGGGCTGGGCTTCATGGATTCCGTCTATAGAATAGACCGTCTCCCATGAGACTTACTGTTTCCACTATTATCTAATGCAGTATTCAGCATTATTGTGCTTCTTTATTCGTCTCATTTTGTTTTTGTGTGTATTTCATTATCAGCTATTTTGTTATTTACATTGCTTTATTGGACTAGTTTGTTTCTTTTTTGTCCTTTAAAGGCAATAAATTTATTTCATTCTAATTATAGTTATTTTCTATACTAATTATATGTATAGATGATCTATATGTTCAACATCTTTAATTTTATGTAATTAAAATTACATCTAACATTAAATACTTAAAACGTTGAAAATTAATTCTACAATCACATAATTCAATTGCGTTTGAACATCTTAAACATATTGAGAACCGTTGAAAGGTAAGCTTTAACACTATGTTTGGATGATAATAAGAACATTAATAGAGGGAGATGGAGGGATGCCATTTTCTTTATTTGATCTTACAATGAGAAGGACAAAAAATAATTTAAAGGTGGAATTATTCACAGCTGATGGGTAAAAAATTGAATTATTAATTAATATTAATTTTTTCTAAACAAAATGAAATACAAGGAAAAAATCTCTTGTATTTTGTACTAATTAAATAAATCATTCTTATATTAATTCAGTGCCATTCTTGACATTTTGTATGCCCTAGTCTAAATAATACTAGATATGAGTCATCCCTATAAAAGATTGATTATTTTCTTTAGTAAGTACTTGAAATAATTATAGTGACAAATTCTTTTATATTAAATAATTTTTTTCAATACACATCTTTTTCCTCCTCTTTCAAGCATGCCTTCAACTTAAAAAAATTAACTGTAAACTCACCGATTACACTGAAATTAAACCTCTTATATATATTAAGAGCCATAAACGGCGATATTTCTTATCTACTCTTAAGAACGACCCTGCTAATATTAAAATGATTAGAAACGGAAACTCAAATAATCATTCCTTTATTTTTTCCCCTTCCCTTCATTTACTTTACTTCATAAAATGTTATCCTAACATTGTGTATTCTTTAGTATAGTAATAATATACATCAAGCCACAACAAATTCTAGTATGCTCATTCTAATCTTATGATCAGGTGGGATCACGTGTTTTCCCCTTCACAATCATGGAACATTCATATGAAATCCACACGACAATATCAAAGTCAGAATTTGTTAGGATGATTTATATCACATCGACAAATTAAAGATAATGTGTACATTTTATAATAATTTATTGGATCCCTTCTTCCCAATACCATATGACTTTGTGACGATATATATTTCCTTGGCTTATGATTTCCCTTAATGTGCTTGTATTCACTATAAGTCCTACATAATTTAACATAATTCCAAAGATTTTTGATAGATTAAAGAAATGTATTAATTCTCTTTTTATTCATTTTGATCATCCATCGTTTGAATTTGTAAGTCTAAATCGTCCATATTTTTTTAAACCCGTTCTTCAATATTTTTCACCCTCATTTTAAATCTCTAAAATTTCAACTCTTTCTTTTTTTTTCTCGGTTTGCCAACATGTGCTCAAACTCCTAAATAATTCTCGTTTCATTTTATCCTTAATATTTACATTACCGCCTAAACCATTTCTTATGTCTTCGTTTTAAGTCCCATCCTTCAACGTATATCCCCATTTCATTCATCTAAACCATTTTAATTTCAAATACTCACATTTTTCTACAATCCTTTCTAAAACTCCAACATTTTATTCAACATAATACCACGTGCATGCCTAATAACAGTCTATAAAACATTCCCTAAGCTCTAGGAGTACACTTAAATCACATAATATCCCCAGTTTCGCACTCTAATTAATTTTTTCTAATAATTAAACTGGTCACATCATGTTGAACATCCCGACTACTCTAATACAGGGCCGACCCTAGATATTTGGGGGCCTTGGGCGAAATAACATATTGAGGCCCTTTTGCTTTGCAATTTATAACTATATATATACGGACCTTTTACAACCATCAATTTTGCTTTTTTGACATGAAACCCTGGGCGACGACCCCTTTTGTCCACCCTTAGAGCCGGCCCTGCTCTAATATAAACGCAATGCATTTGAAACATTCATACGAATACAAATGGTACCAACCCTAAAACCATTGAAAAGAATGAGAAGTTTAGGGCATGCATATACATTTTACGAGCCATCATGAGAGCAGCACAGCACATGAACCTGACATAAGAAGCAAACACATAAGTACTTTACATCCCTACCATTTTGGCTTTTAGTAATCGCACAAGAAATAGGAATAATAATATGGTCCTAATCTACCCGCGATTCTGTTACAATTCTCCATATAACCCGCCTCAATTTTGCATCTACTTTTTCATTGCTTTAATTGCTAATAACCTTTCAACAATAACACAATATTTTTGGGATTTAAGTAAAACGCGCTTATTGGGTTTTGAATCCTAGTTGTGTATGTGTAAGACAATACAATAACCAATTCATATAGGGTACATTTACGTGTAATATTTGATTTTATTTTAGATTAAAGTGATGTCAATATTAGGCCGTGACAATTCGTCACATAATCTCACCGTGGCCCACTCGTGGGGACACGGGACACCCGCGGGCTCGGGCCCACAAACCCACGGGTCAAGAGTGTTGACTTGCACATACACCCGGTGAGGTTCATTGTTTCCCAAAACCATATGGCCATAGGAGGATTAGCTCACCAAGTATATATGCAAGTCTACAACCCACTTTTTTATCGATGTGGGATCTTGTCTCACATGTGAAGTATTTCCAACACTCCCCCTCACATGTGAGCCACATCATACCAGGAACCACCTTCGGCTCTGATACCATATTAGGCCGTGACAATTCGTCACATAATCTCACCGTGGCCCACTCGTGGGGACACGGGACACCCATGGGCTCGGGCCCACAAACCCACGGGTCAAGAGCGTTGACTTGCAAATACACTCGGTGAGGTTCATTGTTTCCCAAAACCATATGGCATTAGGAGGATTAGCTCACCAAGTATATATGCAAGTCCACAACCCATTTTTTTATCGATGTGAGATCTTGTCTCACATGTGAAGTATTTCCAACACTCCCCCTCACATGTGAGCCACATCATACCAGGAACCACCTTCGGCTCTTGATACCATATTAGGCCGTGACAATTCGTCACATAATCTCACCGTGGCCCACTCGTGGGGTCACGGGAAACCCGTGGGCTCGGGCCCACAAACCCACGAGTCAAGAGCGTTGACTTGCACATACACTTGGTGAGGTTCATTGTTTCCCAAAACCATATGGCTATAGGAGGATTAACTCACCAAGTATATATGCAAGTCCACAACCCATTTTTTTATCGATGTGGGATCTTGTCTCACATGTGAAGTATTTCCAACACTCCCCCTCACATGTGAGCCACATCATACCAGGAACCACCTTCGGCTCTGATACCATATTAGGCCGTGACAATTCGTCACATAATCTCACCGTGGCCCACTCGTGGGGTCACGGGAAACCCGTGGGCTCGGGCCCACAAACCCACGAGTCAAGAGCGTTGACTTGCACATACACTTGGTGAGGTTCATTGTTTCCCAAAACCATATGGCAATAGGAGGATTAGCTCACCAAGTATATATGCAAGTCTACAACCCACTTTTTTATCGATGTGGGATCTTGTCTCACATGTGAAGTATTTCCAACATGTATGAAATAATATATTTAGAAAATTATATGCAGAATATTTTGATTTTATTCTAGAATAATATTTTAAGTGTTTAGGAAGTTAAGATCTTTTTTAATATTTAGAATATTAAGGTTATTTTGTTTCCTTATTTTTAGTCCTAATCTTATGTATAAATAGAGGTAGTACCTCTCATTATTATTTAATACAAATAAAGTATTCACCAGATTAAACCCAAATCAAATTCCGCATTATGATTTTCTACATGGTATCAGCGCCGTAAGGTTTTCCTGGACGGAATAACTATATCGGTATTTTATCATTTATCATAATCGAAAAAAATTGATTAAAACAAAAACCAATTCAAAACAAAACCAATCAAACCAAACCAAATCAAAAACAAAACCAAAACCAAAAATCACCATGATTTCCATGGCATAAATGGAACAAATGTTCCAATTTTTTCAAAAAATGACTCAAAAACCCAACAACCCAAAATCCAAAATATTGAACAAAATGATGAAATTAACCGACCCAATTTATCTTTTACCATTTTATCCAAACTCAAAAAAATTGGAAATCAATTACGAAAAATGTGCTGAAGAGATTATAAAAATATCCGTTGTAAAATCAAAAGATCAACTAGCGGATTTTCTGATCAAGGCAATTGGCTCAAAAGCATTGAAGAATATTATTAGCAAGTTCGGTCATGGTGATCCCAAGACCAAACTTGAGGGGGAGTGTATGAAATAATATATTTAGAAAATTATATGCAGAATATTTTGATTTTATTCTAGAATAATATTTTAAGTGTTTAGGAAGTTAAGATCTTTTTTAATATTTAGAATATTAAGGTTATTTTGTTTCCTTATTTTTAGTCCTAATCTTATGTATAAATAGAGGTAGTACCTCTCATTATTATTTAATACAAATAAAGTATTCACCAGATTAAACTCAAATCAAATTCCGCATTATGATTTTCTACAGTCAACTGACCTCAATGATATCACGCTAAATCCGCTACTGGCTAGAGGATCCCTACAGATAATAGAGAGTGGATCAGGCAGTGAAAGTTGACGGCCCTCAATTACTAGGATAACGTACTCATGATTCTCGAATATTAACACAATCATATCATACAATCATATCATATCATCATATCATACAATCTAATAAAAAGAATGTAAAATTCCACATGGCATTCTCATATAGATTTGCCATATGAAATAATTCTTACCTTATTTAACATTAACTTGTTCTTATAATATATGAGTTGTATATCGTAATTAGATATATTCTGTTAAATTTTCTTGAAATATTATATTTTTGAATTTAAAAGCTATATAAGATTTCCATTTAAAGTTTCTTAGAATATAATTGTTTTTTATGTTGAAATATTTGCTAATTAACAAAGTTTTTTTATTAAAAATTTTAATTTCTAAGATATTTCAACAAGAATTAAAATATACATGATAATCAAAATTTATTTTGAGAATGACAAAAAATATTATGATAACATTGTTGGGAGATTCTTTTTACCCGAATTTGCATTGAAAAGTATGAGAGCTTTAAATAATACTTATATTAATTAACGATTGAATTTTTTCATTAAAAGCACTATACATTCTAAAATTTTTTACCTATTTTATAAGAAATATTGTAATTTTATATTGATAGCAGGTAATTGCATCTCTATAAAAAACTTCGTGCATTACATGATGAGTTTCTATACTAGTTAATACTAATACCAGAATATAGCCAAATTAAGCCACAATCTTATCACCTTACGAAAGCTATCTAATTGTGTTCTATGTTTTAATGACATAAGGCCATTCATAATAATACAATACGACTTGTTGGAACTTGCACAATATTACGAGTACAAAGAATTTGTAGTCAAAATAGTACTCCATATGAAGGCAAAAGTCGTTTTAAGTATGATTTGTTATTTAATATTAATTTTGTTATAACAACATTGAAAATTTGGAAGAAAATTTTAATTGTTATTCTTTTTAAAAGGGAAGGGTACGGTCTGAAGAGATGTACGTAGAAGAAAATAAAAATAAAGAGTATAAATTAACAAGAATAAGTATATAATGATTGACATTTTGATGAACAAAGCACAAATACAACTTATAATACTCAAATAAGTTATATTTCGTGAATAATCACCATTGTGTGTATATGAACGAACTCTCAAGCTCAAAGTTTCATCTTTAATGTAAATCAAAAATTAATATACTAATGAAATGTGCTAAATAACCAAATTGTTTCGAATAATTGTAATGTGACCCCACTTAACAAATTTTCGAAATTCACTACATCGGCTTTGTGGAATACTATGTGCAACTTGTTGTGAATATGTAATTTTATGTGTGTTGGGGCAGATCTAGAAAATTAATAAGCGATGTCATTAATAACTAAAAGAATTACAAGTAAGACGTAGATTATTGTTAATGGTAGGGTTTTAGCACCATGCCTGAAAGGTAACTATCAAATTCCAAGTTCTTTTTTCCTCTTTATTGCTGTAACATTAAATTTTTAATACTTTTTAAGTGTTGTCGTTTGGCTATTTAAACTACTCATTGAGTTTGCCTATGTATGTTCGAGTATGTTAGTGCTTAGTGCTATGTCCAATAAGTAAATTTCATTTTTTTTGTTAAAATTATTGTCTAAATTAATACTTGAATTAATTCATTTTAGTTCATTAGGTTCACTAATTTCAATCTACAATATTCAAAATTTTAATCTATGATCACTACTTCAACTTCTTAGTTTCACTCATAACATGAAGTATTATTTATCATCGATTATTTTTACCATTAATTTGAATTATTTGCACCAAATGTGTTTCATATTTCAATGCATATATAATAAAAAAAATTTTCTCGTCATTTCTACTATAAATTCAAAGATTAATCACTAATAAATATGAACAAATTAAAAATTATAGTTGAAAAAACATAAGGTTAAATTTAGAATGCCCAAAGAACAGATTAAAAGCGATCTGCACAAACTTCATCTCTCTAAGTACCTGACCAAGGATAGTGGCGGCGCCTTATCCACATCCTAGATTACTAGACTTGTTTGTTATTGTTCTTTGTCTTTCATCATCGGTCTTTACCGCCCCTCTTACCTTTATCGTTTTTTTAGTTATCTGTATGTATCTTTTTACGTCGATCTTCCTTCCCCAGACTCTGACCATAGATTTATTTATGTGCGGGAAACATTGCGTATGATGATGATGATGCCCAAAGAACATTCGAGTATCAAATTGCACCAATGCATAGAAATTAGAAGTATTTTTATGTCAATATCAATTGGAAATTTAGTTGGTGAAATACATTAATTCATGGATACACACTACCTAGAACGAAACTTGTCAATGTCTTGTCAGACTCCTAATTTAACTAACCTAATGGCAATTTCATTATCAATGACAGCTTCCAATTAAGCAGGTATAGTCCTATATATGAGGACAAAAAAATTAAAAATCAAACAACCATTTTGGAGTATATATTAAGTAATTTATTTTGGATAATTTGTTAGTGTATGTGTTTAAAAATCATAATTTCATTTGGTAATTTAATTAAGTCGGTTTAGATTTATATTTGACATATAAAATTTTCATCGATTTGTACTTTTAAAAATAGATAAAGTTGAAATATTGAGAATAACTATCTGAACTTTTAATTTTTGATTTTGTAATTGAATCTATAATTTAAAATGAATTACTTGTTAACCAAACACAACCCTTTTTCATAATTAATAAGTATATTTTCTTTATATTTTCATTGTTTTGTTTAATTACTATTTTTTTTGAGAATAAATTACAATTTTATTTATAACTTGAGATGGTGTCAATTAATCATCTCCAAGTCATATTATCTCGTTACAAGTTAATTTCATATGAGATATATTTCTAATTATCTAACTCAATTTGACAAGCTTTTTTTTTTAATGTATGTAGCAATTTGCTAAAGTTCATCATCATCAACCTAATAACCCACTCAAAATTAAGGTCTGTGTAAGAGAAAGTGACAAAAAATTCATACTCGTACTCCCTAAAGAGAAAGTACCAAAGAAAAGCGGTCAATACGGCTAAAGGTAGGATTCAATAACTGAAATACTGTTATAATTAACTTATAACTAATCTAGTAATAAAAATTGATGAGATTTTAGACGTATTATAAAACGAGTTCGGGTCTGAATAAAAATTTTTGTTCAAATTATCAAAAGTAAAATATGTAAAATTCGATCGATATGAATCATATTAGTTGTTGCTATCTGTAACAAGGAGCTAGTAAAAGAACATAACATGTGCACTAAAATTTTCCTGTATCTAATTGGAGGAAGGATCTGAAATGGTCAACTAGCATATAATAGTTCGATGACTAAGTCACTGAAATAGGACTTGCTCAAATTAAGCTAGGGTTTTTTTTTTTTTTTTTTTTTTGAAGTAAACAATAGTATCTTATTAGTAGAGTACTAGATAGATTTTCTATGTAAAAGACGGATGCTATAAATTGTTTCTGATATGATAAAACTAAGGGTAATGATATTAGGGTTGTACATAAAAATTAATAATTTTTTTTATTATTAATAATTTAAAATTTTCAAGAGAATCTAATCTAGAAATTGGGAAACAATTAATATTTTCTATAATGATTTTTAGCTTTCCAAAAAATAATAAATGATAAAATAATAAAGTATAGTTAAATATTTATGTTTCCAAAGCAAAAATAATATTAAATTAAAAAAATTAAATGCAAGATCCCTTCTTATATACAGCCCTTAGGGCTGTATATATCATTTTCCTAAAATTAATTCATTTACAACATAAACTTAATTATTAAATTTTTGTACTTGTTATCATATTATCATTGTCAAATTAAGCTGAATAAATAATTTATTATAAAACAGTATTAAAACATATACTCATAGTAATTATTAATGATTAAGACAAACAAAATTCAAAAGTTTTCAACCATAGTAAATAAGATAGAGGATTTATTTGAAAAAATAGCCAAATTAAGTAGTTTATTCATTATGTGATAATGATATATTATCTAAGTTAAAATAAATATTTTCATGTATATTTTATTTTTGGTTTATATAAGGTAATATAGTAATTCAATAGATCATTATATATAATAACTAGCTTGAGTCCCGTGTCAAGCACGGATAATCAAAAAATATTTAAATGATTTCTTAAAAATAACTAAAATTAGTTTAAATTATTCTGATATTTGGTAAATATAATAAATATAGAGAAAATAATATTTGATTTGTGAGAGAAAATTAGTCTTTGCATTACATTAATTCTTTTAAATTTTAAAACTCTAAAATTAAATTTTGCGCTTGAATTATTTTTAATGAACTTGTAGAATGATCAATATTTTACCACTATGAATTAAAAATGAAAAAAATATTTAAACGATAAACTTAACAATTTAAAGTAAAAAATATAGGACACGCATTCGCTTTATAGTGCCCAGGTTTTAATTTATAAGGCCCGTTTTTTGTATAAGTAAAAACCCATAGTTTTTTAATTTGAATTTGAAATAATTAATAGATTATAAATTTATTTTATGGATTCTCTTTCAAAATAATCTATAGATCATACTAACATGATACGTATATAACATAAGTAAAGAGAAAGGAAGATATTTAAAAGAATTTGACCATACATTGTCCAATTTTTTACTGCAATTTTATAGAATGACATTTTGACCATACGTATATTGTTGTCATATTGACCATTTTTTTATTGCCATTTGAAACGTTAATTAATTTAAAAAATAGGGCATTCAAGCTTAATTATTCTAGTTACCCAATTTAGCTAAATGAAGAATTTTGGAGGGAAAACAATGAATGTAAAGCCGACATGTGTCCTAGTGAAGAACGCATTTAGTATATAGTATAGATTTGAAATAATTTATAGATTATAAATTTATTTTATGGATTCTCTTTCAAAATAATCTATAGATTATACTAACATGATACGTATATAACATAAGTAAAGAGAAAGGAAGATATTTAAAAGAATTTGACCATACATTGTCCAATTTTTTACTGCAATTTTATAGAATGACATTTTGACCATACGTATATTGTTGTCATATTGACCATCTTTTTATTGCCATTTGAAACGTTAATTAATTTAAAAAATAGGGCATTCAAGCTTAATTATTCTAGTTACCCAATTTAGCTAAATGAAGAATTTTGGAGGGAAAACAATGAATGTAAAGCCGACATGTGTCCTATTGAAGAACGCATTTAGTATATAGTATAGATAGTCAATTAATAAATATCACAAGTCTTATTGAGATAATTATTTCCTTAAATATTTAGTAAAAAAAAAAGGTTAAAAAAATTATTATTGAAATTGTGACACATGTCTTAAGTCGTTTTTTCATATAATGTTTACTCTGTCCCTCTTACTTAGCGTTATTTTTTACTTTAAATTATCTCTATCTTTGAATTATTTTTTATTTTTGAATAATAGTCTATTATTATATTTTATTCCATCTATATATTTTAATTTCATATATACATAATTAATTTAGTTTAATAATTATGAAATATGAATATTAAAAGAAAAGAATTGAATGCCACGCGGTTCGGCGAGGCTCAAAAGAAAGCTGACTTTTTGCAAAGGAGAGGAGTAAATGCATTTGCTGTCTCCTTTTGACTCTTACAAACCCCTGTCCTTCTCTCTCTCTCTCTCTTCATGGTCAGCGTAGTAGTCTCTCACACTCTTCCTTCTAAATATAATAATACTCTTATTTCTAATTACTACCAAGTCTTTCACTAGTCTACCAACACTATTGCTAAATACTGTCCGACACTACAACAAATTTAGCTTTTTGCGATATTGAATTTAGTGGCATTAAAAAAATATCACTGATTCATATTTTTAGTGTAATGATTATTGATTTTTATTTTAAGTCGTTCCACCATAAAGTGATTTAGCGACATTTAATTTGGTTAATAGTAGTATATGTAATTGTCACTATAGTTTATCATGACATTTGTGAGAAATGTCACTAGATCAGTAGATCTTATGTCGCTAAAAGCTTTAGTGTGACTTTTTGATATGCTACTAAAGACTCTAATAAATGTTACTAAATCCTATATATACACTATAAGAATTTTGAAATAACGAAATTTAAATTAAATGTCGCTAAATATATCCCACTAAAAGAAAATTATGTTGTAGTGTCATTTAATTAAATATCCAAAAATACGCTACCGAGTTTTAATAGTTGTTACAGTTCATGTAGCAATTACTGTTCATCAATTAATTTTATTTTGTATATATTTCTTTATGTATTATGCAAAACATAGTCAAGTGAAATCTTGTCTGATTCGTCTTAGTGCATATTAATGTTCATAATATTAACTCTTCTGAACTTTTTAACATATAAAATTAAAGATATTAAAGATTAAAATTATGCATTGAATAGTGTGGAAAACAAAAATATAACGACTAATACAACAAGAGGAAATATTCACTACGAAAAGAATAATAAAATGGCAACAACAGATGACGGGCTGGCAATTTGTTTAATTCCTAAAATTTAATTTTCATTTTTCTATTTCTTTTCTGAGCAATTTATGATCTAAAAAGAAATTACTCCTCTCGTACTATACTCCCGATCCAGTCTCATTTGATTTGTAGTGATTATAGAGGTATAAATATTATATTGTAGTCCACGAATAAGATAAATAATAACTAAGTAAAATAAATAGTTAGATTTCCCGAGTCAAGAGACTCTTCGACCGTGTTTTCTTTTACTGGTATAGATTGTCACCTTTCAACCCTTCGCAGAGTTGATCATAGTTTTCTATAAACGAGATTCAATGGATACGATGATGAAGATAATAAAATAAATAGTTGAATGGGGATCATATTCACTAGAAAAAAGGGTGTAAAGTGTGACAACCCTAAATAGAAATTATGTACAAATTAAATGAGATAAATATTTACAATATTTTATAATATTCTAAATATTAATTCACATAAATATTATTTATATGTAAAATTCTATATAATGACTTTAACTTTCCAAGAAAAAATAAACGTTAAAATAATTAAATATAATTAAAAACTCATATTTTCAAAGTAAGAATAATATTAAATTACATAAATTAAATACAAGATTCTTTATACAACCCTTAAAACTTTATATATCATTTTCCTATTTATATTATCTAATATTTTTATAACACAAAATTAAAAATTTATCATCAAATACTTCCTCCATTCCATAATACTTGCTACTGAGTGTGACATGTCGTGTGGAAAAATGTCACTATCAGTAGCAAATATTATGAAACGGAGGAATTAAGTAAGACTTAAGTTTGAGAACATTGTTAGCTTTTGGCGAGTTGTAATAAATAGTATATAAAATAAGGTTATATATAGACTTAGAGGTAACCTAGTGTTGGACCCTTGTCTTTAACCCTTTCTCCTTCTTCCCAAAAACTGATTATTCCTTTACAAAAATAAACTATCTTACTCTTATTCTTTCTCTCTTTAAATAAAGATTGAAAGAAATAAAACCTAGCTAATTTTCAAATACACTAATTAATATTTATATAGCTTATATGTTTTTTTAGATTATTCTTAAATAATTTGTAGCTTTTTATTAATTTGTAATAAGGAGAAAAAAAAAGAAAAATGGGAAGGCCACCATGTTGTGATAAAATAGGGGTTAAGAAAGGTCCTTGGACTCCTGAAGAAGATATCATTTTAGTCTCTTATATTCAAGAACATGGTCCTGGTAATTGGAGGGCTGTTCCTACTAATACTGGTAATTCTTTTTTATTTTATTTAAAAATTATTGTACGAGAAGGTCTCACCCAGAAATTTATGGCTTTTTGTTTGAAATCGTCTTATTTAGAGACGATCTGTCACATGAGTAACTTTTTTTATTTCATTCTCATTCTCCTAATTAAACCCTAGCTTTAGGTATCATTATTATATGTCTTATAGTTTGTTTTATGGTGAAGTAAAAGAATTCTTTGCTATAAGGGGAAATAATTGATTTTTCATGTACGTAGTCAGAATCAAATTCTTATCAAGGTTTAATATAAAAGTTTTTAATTAATAAATCAATTTAATTCTGAGAATTGGATTTTTCACCGCTATAATATCTTAACTCTTATCTTTTCTTAGCGTACCTTGTAACTTAAATTACGATGAAAACGTTCCACCGACAAAAGGAATATGGGTTTTAATCTTTCAGTAGGTGATGAAAATCGAATTCCGATATTTAAAATGGAAGGAAAGGAAAAATAAAGATTTTTGGTTGATAAAAAAAAATTCGGTGGTACTAAAAACTTTTTGTAATTTTGTGAGTTTTCATTCTTTTACTATTATTTATTTTTTCTTAGATTTAAAGATTTAGATTCATGCTATGTGGCTTTGATTGTTCGTGTTTGTGGGTTGGTTTGATCATTAAATTGTGTATTAAATACTTTCCTTACTGCAGCTGTCATAACCTGCTAAAGTTTTCACTTTTTTACTACTATTTTTATGATTTTATTTAAAAATATTTTTAGGGCAAATTTATTTTATTCATCCTTAAAATATTAGGTGAAAAAATTAAACTTTATTTTAATGTTTTTTAATTTTTAATTAATTTTGGTTTTATGTTCAGGATTACGTAGATGCAGTAAGAGTTGCAGGCTTAGATGGACTAATTATCTTCGACCTGGTATTAAGAGAGGCAATTTTACTGAGAAAGAGGAAAAAATGATTATCCACCTTCAAGCTCTTTTGGGTAATAGGTAAAATTAATTAATTCTTTACCATTATTTATATCTTCTAAATCATTAAATTAATTATAATTACACTTATCAAGAAATAACATTATTTATTATATTTATTACTCCTTCAAATTTGCATTACAATATCTAAAAGGGTTAATTGGATCTAAAATAAATCGGTTTTGTTGAATATAAACTTGATTATTATTATTAATTATTACATAAACCTACTTATATTCGGTGTAATTGCTAAAACTAAATCAATTATTATTTATTCTTGATTGCTTGATCACCTTGAAACGCAGTAGGATTATTTTTTAACTATTTGGATTTATTAAAAAATAAACACCAAAGAAATTCATTTTCGGTGGATCAATGTATAAAAAAAAAATTATCTAGAATGATCCAATCTCTTTATGATTTTTCTACAATAATTTAACTTTAAATAATTCCAATTTTAAGGGGTATTTGTTTAGAGTAAACTTAGATAACCTGATGACTGCTATACTAAGTTTTTTTAAATAAACCTGCTGTAGTAGGTAATTCACAAAAAAAAAATTAAAAATTAATTCAAAATTAGAAAAAAAATTAGAAAATTACATAAAAAATTCTAAATAATAAAAAAATTAAAATTTTAAAAATAAGATTTGTTACACAAAAAACAAAATTACACTAGTGGGAAAAATTGAAATCTTGTGCTTTATATTCCATGTTTTTATGCTGTTTTTCAGTTTAGATGTTGATCATAATTATACAAATACAAATATAAATTTACTTTTTTTTCTTTGTTTTTATTTGATTAAATAGGTGGGCTGCCATAGCATCATATCTCCCACAAAGAACAGATAATGATATAAAGAATTACTGGAATACCCATCTCAAAAAGAAGCTTAAAAAGCTTGAAGAAGGGCAAGATGGTCAAAACACATCTTCCCAAGAAGGGTTTTCTTCTAACTCAACTTCTTCATCTTCTTCTTCTCATAATTCCAATAAAGGACAATGGGAAAGAAGGCTTCAAACTGATATTAATATGGCCAAACAAGCCCTTTGTGAAGCCTTATCTATTGAAAAACCCGATCTTGGCCCGGGCCCGAACCCAGGCCCGGCCCTAAGCCCGAGCCCGAACCCGGCCCTATATGCATCAAGTGCTGAAAACATAGCCCGATTGCTAGAAAATTGGATGACCCGAAAGCCCAATTCAAATGGGTCATTTTCATCAACCCTACAATCAACCCAAAATAATTATAGTAATAAAAAAGTTAATTGTTTGGATAATGATGAGTTTAAGTCACTATTAATCTTCAACTCGAATTCGAACTCGAACTCGAACTCAAACTCGTCGATAACCACCACCGACGCCTCGCTTCAGTCAGCGTCGGTGGCGGTGGCCGAGGCGGAGGAGCAGAAATTACCATTGTCTCTTTTAGAGAAATGGTTGTTTGAAGATGGGGTTATTAATCAAGATCAAGTAAACATGATGGATATGTCTTTGGATGCTGAAAATGGTGATGATCTTTTTTAGAAAGGGTTAATTTTGAAGGTTAAGTGGTTTAATTGTTAGTGTTTTGATGAAGATTAAATTAAGTTAAATATTGCTCATGCAAAAAAATGTGGTTAAACAAGTGTAAATTTAAGAAAATTATATTATTATTATTAGTGTAGTTAATAGTTTGTGACTATGATATCGGTATATGATATCTGATAGAGTATATAATATGTCATGAGATTTCGACCATTAAAATTAATTTTGGTTGAAATTATTTTATGAGATAATATCTACTCTATGAATAACCATGATCAACAACAAAATGTAATATACAAATATATAATTATGTCTACCATATATGTCTTTTGAGATAAAAATAAAAGTATTTAATGCTATATTTTGATCTACTAGCTAGTTGTTACCTTAGCTTGTGTTTTGTATTTATCATGATTATTATTATTAAATTATTAATTTCCTAATTTATTAGGGTGATTTTGGAATTGACAAGTATTATAACATTAACATCATACAAAACTCTTCTTTTCCACCTCTTCCAAAAAAAAAACAAATAAAAGCATTAAAATCTTAGGTAATACAAATTGTCCTCATTAATGTAATTTTGATTGTTGTGTCAATATTAATAAATGATATTCAATGTTGTTTTTTTTTTTATTTTGAAACTAAATTACTAGAAATAAGTTCAAGATAAAAGATCATTAGCTAGAAAGACTGGTATATTTAATTAAGGAAAAAATGTATTTCTACCTTTTTGTCCTCATAGATTAGATATCATTTGTATGATCATTTATATTGAAAAAAAAGATAATTTTAGCCTTTACGGTATACTCTTTCCGAATCAATTTAGCTGTTTCATTTGCTTGGGCATACTTGTCGAGGTAACATTTTGACTCTTAATATCTCTAATTAAGCTTAAATAAAAATTATGAAAAGTTGATAAGAATAAATAAACCTTGAATTGAGACGAATCAAACAAGATCTCACATGACTATGTTTTAACTTATGGATTAAAAATAACATACAAATTAAACGAAATCGATAAATAGTGTTAAAAATCAAATGGGACAACTAAATTAATTAGGAGGGAGTATTTGATTATTGATATTAAAGAATAAGAATTTAAATTCTCGTAGTAATAAAATTTTTACTCCTAAACATGTGTTCGTTAAGAAATAATGCGTCATTTGTTTTAAATTTCTAATTTAACATCACTTTAAGTAATTTGTTCAATGTTTATTATAGTGTACATGCAATATTATGGGCTTCAACTAAAAGTTTTTAGCTGATGATTAAAGTTTTAAAATATGTTATATATAACACACTTTGACACTTCAACCATGAGTTTATAATTTTATTTGCGTTTGTTCATTTATATTATCAGAAGTCAATATGACAAAATAATTATTAAAAGTTGAATATTATAAACCTTTTATTTCAAGTTAAATATTTAACATGTTTGAATCTCATTCACCACTCATTTATAAAGAAATATTTAACGAATTTGAATGTTATTCGTTTCTCATTTCAAATAGAATAATGAATGGGTATGAATTTCATCTACCCTTCATTTCAAATGGATTATTTATACACATCTAACAGAAAAGAACTCTTGATTTAGTAGCACCATATGTGATAAAGTAAATAACTTATTATGAAGCGTTGAACCTTAATTTAAGACAATTTATACATAATTTTACCTTCTAAGAGTTACATATATATCATTTCTTTTTACTACTTACACTTGTTTATTTATTGTGATAAACTTTTTGATAGAAATACAAATTATTAAAAACAAAGAGATGATAGTGTAAGAAAACAAACAAAAAAATGTCAAAACTCAAAAGTATAGGCCTTTATTAAAAAGGAAAAATTACCACAAATAATACAACTTTTTACTTATTTCCCTACAATAATACCAACTTTTGATTAACCATGAATAATACCAACTTATGGGGGTGTTTTCCTATAATATACATAATATGCTAAAAATCAAACTATAGGTGATTATATGACAAAAAAAATTTAGTAAATTAGTTAATAAACTAAAATTAGTATTATTCTAGGAAAAAATCACCTAAAGTTGGTATTATTCATAGTTAATAAAATGTTGTATTGTTCACGGTAATTTTTCCTATTAAAAATTCATTATTTTTTTGAAATGTAATTAATTTGGAATTTGAAATTTGTAATATTGAGTGTCCAAGGACCAAGACCATACATATATAGGTCAATAAATGGATATGAGTAATGTAAGACAATGCATTTGTTAAAAGGGTATAGGTAGACCTGATTGAATAAGGAGACTTAGAGAGTTGCCTTATTTATGGAAAGAATTATTAAACCATCTTGGGACTTTGGGCTATATACTAGCCGGACTATCTTGTGAGAAACGAGGAATTTAATATGTTGACTTTTTGACTTTTTTTATTCTACAAAAATACTTTTATGATATTAATTCAGATGATGCTAAATGCAACCTGCATTTCTTCATATTCCCATAATTAATTCATAGTAAGTATTTCATAATGCCCATCATGTACACTACTCCCTCCATTATTGCAAATAATAACTCTTGGCTTATTCAAAAATCAGCAAACCTTTGAGACCGTCTCACCGTGAGACGAGACTAGAGGTGTTTAACGGGCCGGGTCGGGTCAAAATTTAAATGGGCCGGAGCAGGGAGGGTCATGTCAAATGATAAACGGGGCGGGGCGGGTCAAGCCTATTTAAATTCGACCCACTTTGACCCTTTTTTAATAAGTTCGTATAATAGGTTATTTATTATACTTTATGGCCCGTTGGGTTGACCCACTTATGTATATAATAATATCATTTAAAAAAATTTTAAAAAAGTGGTAAAATTTTTTTCCGCAATTAATACTTATAATTATCCGGCCCGGCCCTTTACGCCAAGGCCCGTTAATGACCCGCCCCATTATTGACCCAACCCGCTAATGACCCGTTAAAATGTGACCCGACCCTTGACCCGTTGGGTCGACCCGCCCTATTGAACACCTCTAGACGAGACCATATTAAAGATCCATGGAGCTAAATAATTCTATTATTAGACCATCCAAATACGAGACAAGTCTCATGGTGAAACCGTCTCATACAAAAATTTTGTATTCAACTTTTATTACTCTCTCCATTTTATTTTGCAGGTATAATTCAATTTTTTATATAATTTTTTATGTTATTTTTAAAATTTTAATTTAACTACTTTTAAATAATAATCGAATTAATTTAAATATAAATTTGATTTATTTTAGTTTACCCAACACAAAATCTGAGTCAATTTATATTTTCAAATAAAATTATATTTTCAAATAACATTATTTCATTTTATTTTTTATTACTTAATGCATGAAGTACTATATGTTATGAGATTGGGCTAAGCAAATCTCTTTTTGAGTAATGCGTACATTCAAATTGTCACCACCCATTTGTTATTGGAATTTAATTCTTTATTCATCTCTCTTTATTCTCATGATCTCTTACATCTCTTTATACCAATTAATTAATACTCCCTCCAATTCAAATTACTTGTCCAATTTGGGTTTAGCTCGGATTTTAAGAAAAATGGTAGTAGGGTATTTTAAGTGATTATAATAATTGAAAAGGTGGTAGGTGGGGTATTATTAAATAATATAAGTTGGAGTAGTTGGGGGTATTTAGGTAAAAAGTTTTGCCAAAAATAGAAAGTGGACAAGTAAAGAGACTTTACCAAATAAGGAAACTGGACAAGTAATTTGAATCGGAGGGAGTAATAATTACACTTAATATTACTCTTATCTCTATTTATGCATTTATTTTTCATTATACTTATTATACTCCCTTCGTTTTCAAATGTTCTTCCCAGTTCCCATACTTTTTGCACAGTTTACAAGGTAAATTTTGAGCCTAAATATCTCTAAATACGCATCATAAAAAAATTATAAAAAATATATAATAAAAAAGTACATATTAAGATGAATATAATGAGATCTCACATAGATATATTTTGTCTTCTATATATGTCTTAAAAATCTTAATCAAATTTCTCTTTCTAAAATAGAATATTTTAAATGGGAAGAACATTAGGAAACGGAGGGAGTATCAAACACTCCATAATGATATTTTTTTTATGTGTAGGTAGCCCCTATTTTTGGGGAAAAAAATATTTAAATTGAATAAAAATAAAAGATTGATGGTAATTAACAGATTTGGTAAGGCCTCTTTTACATTAACACGGGCTGACTTTCTCATGTAAATGGAAGGACTCATTCGTACTAATGTCGATCGAGGAGTAATGCCTCTTTTAATCTTCTAAAAGTATAGGATTCAAATCTCCCAAGTTACAACTTACAAGTAGAAATTTTGTCAATTTTTAATTCAAATACTCCATCCGATTCAAATTACTTGTCCAGTTTTCTTATTTGGTAAAGTCTCTTTACTTGTTCACTTTCTATTTTTGGCAAAACTTTTTACCTAAATACCCCCAACTACCCCAATTTATATTATTTAATAATACCCCACCTACCACCTTTTCAATTATTATAATCACTTAAAATACCCCACTACCACCTTTTCAATTATTATAATTACTTAAAATACTCCACTACCACCTTTTCAATTATGATAATCACTTAAAATATTCCACCACCACTCCACTACCAATTTTCTTAAAATCCGAACCAAATCCATATTGGACAAGTAATTTGAATTGGAGGGAGTATTTTTTTCGTTCGCACCTACATATGAGTCTTTTTTTCATCATGTGTTTGATATTTACTCTTTTAACAGTCATTTATAAAATTTAAATGGGTCTTTATTTTCCATATAGTATTTATTCGGTGGGGTACAACCTCATTTAAAATTATTGTATGAAGTATAATGTTTTACGCGTCACAAAACTTGTGTAAGACCGCCTCACTTATGAGACGCATCTTATTGGATCGGTCCAATTGTAATTTCTTTTTACCGATTTCACAAATTAAAATGTCAATTTCAAGAGTTAAAAGACCAATTTTAAGACTTAAACGACCAATTTCAAGAATTAGAAATTGACATTTTAAGACATACCATTTGACAATTTTAAGACTTAAAAGGTTCATTTTAATACTTAAAAATCAATTTTAAGACTAAAAAGATCAATTGCAGAACATTTAATTCTCATTTTAGCTTTATAATATGATTTCTTAAACATTAAAGTTGATATTAAAAACATTGAAATTGACCTTTTAAGTCTTAAAATAAGATTTTTAAATTTTGAAATTGTCCTTTTAAATCTTGAAATTTATATGTCAGAATATTTTTTAAAAAGTTATTAGGCCTGGGCTAGTTGCACGGCTAATGCCGTCTCACAGGAAAGTTACTGTTTACGCTTTCCCTCCATCGAATCCCTAGATTAACTACTATAATTACAAGTAAAAGTACTTGTTAATAGGTTTTTGTTTATAAGCGTGTTGAGTCGACATTTAGCCCATTCAAAAGGACGACTTCCTATGTTGGTGTCCTAGATATATATTTTGGGCTCTAGATAAAATAGTAAATTAAGGCCCTTTTCAATATAATTTATTACGTATATGTACCTTATTACGACTATTAATTTTGCCTTTTGACATAAAGCCTAAGGCGATTGTCCCTCTTGTTCACCCTAAGGCAGGCCTTGTATTGGTCTAGTATAAGTACATGGGTATAGAAATCTACTTATTATTATTCTTGAAATTGCAAGACATGCAAGACCAAGTAAAAAAGAAAGTACTTAGGTTTGAAGACTCGCTGAGATCAAGGTCGATGGATCATCTAGCACGACATTCAAGCTCTAAATAAAAAGCAAATGCCGAAGGCTCAATGACCCATCGACCTCAAACTTGGTGGATTGTCAACCACACATTATGTGTAACACGAGTATGTGTATCTGGTTATCTTTCTGGTCAATAATAATATTGTTAAATATCGCTGACTAAGCATAAGACCATTAAAAAGTTTATTTTGGGCCAAAATTTTTATAGACTCAATTTGAAAAATTCAAATATTCAGTTCACTTTCAATATTAGACTTAATTTTCAATTGTGTTAAAACTTTTTTTACTCACTTTTCGGCTTAAATATAACCTAGTCTCCAATATATATAATAAGGTGTACATATCACTTATATTATATTGGAATTTTTGAATCAAAAGACATTTATAATTAGCACAAATATTAAAATGCTCCATATCTAGCGCATATGTATGCATGGAGCTCAAATAAAATATACAAAAGGTATATTATTAATTAACTAGAATCCTTGAACCAAATCGACCCTGAAAATCATATATGAAGGCCTCGAAAAACGAAGAATATAAAATTAAAATAAAAAATATCATTTATACACCTAAATTGCCTTAAGCCATGGCCCATGCATACAAAATTAATGCCAAATGGTGATCTTCAATTTTCCTACATGTTGATACAACATCCGATCCATGACTCTATCTCATATGAGACTTTTCTTCACATCATCTGCACCTATTATAGTGATTTGGTACAACCACATGACAAACGATCAAATTTAGACTAGGTCTAGGTGGACTCGAATTCAAATTCGTTTTGACACTACAACATAATTTGCTTTTAGTGGGATATATTTATCGACATTTATTTTAAATGTCGCTATTGCAAATTTCATATAGTGTATATATAGATTCGAATCTGAATCTCTGGGTCTAAATTTCTAGTACGTACCCAAAATCCTATTCACGAATCTCAAGAATTATTTTCACGACTTTGATTGAATTTTACCTTGTAAAGATGAAATCACTTGAGAGAAAGATAGAAATATAGCAGAGATGCGAATGTTGAGATGGGTGTGCAAGTAGTGCAACCATACAAGGATGAATATGATTAGGAATTAGGTTATGAGCGATAGCTATGTTATGAGTTGCACTCCCTCTGCAAAGATGAGTGAATTAGGTAAATTGAAATGGTTTAACCATGTGCAAAGAAAGAACAATGATCAGCTAGATTCACGATTTTAAGTCCAAATGACCCATCAAATTTAAATGGATATCAGATCCAATGGGTCTAATATAAAACCCAAACTTGTTAAAACGGATCTAGGTTCACGGGTCCCACCCGGGTCAATGATCTATTACTATCCCTAATCCTACCTAATAACATTGATTTGATGTTTACATCCAAGCATATTATCCATGCAAAAGATTAATGAATTATGATCATCAAGAAGCGCCACTTCTTAATTATTACTACAACCTAAAGTGATTTTTTGTAATGGCCTCTCAAAGGTTTCAAGTGAAATATTTGTTCTTTGTTCGGGGTGGTGTGAATAGTGAATACACGATCATTTTTACGACCCTCGTATTTTTAGCCCTAAAATAATACTTTCACCGAACCAATTCAGTGTTATATTTTCTTATTTGGCAAGTTTATATTAATTGTCACATTTCTTTCTTTGTCAATTTTTTTACCTAAATACCCCATGTTCACACAAGTAAAGACTAAAATACCGTCTCTTTTACTACTTTAATCAATTAAAATACCCTAACTACCACCTTTTAATGGACCCCGCATCATCCTTAATAACCGTGCTCAAACAAATGAGACAACTAAATTGGTTCAAAGAGAGTAAATAACTAAAATTAGTATATGAATTTTAAGTTAATGTCACTACAACATAACTTGGTTTTAGTAGGATATATTTAGCAACATTTAATTTAAATGCCGCTAAATTTCTTTATGGTGGAACTTAAAATAAATATCAATAATTATTATACTCCCTCCTATTCACCCTATTTGTCCCATTTGTTTTTTTTACACTTGCCGAGGCAACATTTTAAAATAAAAAATTGATAAGTGAATAGTCTCAAAAAATAAATGGGACAAATAGGGTGAATAGGAGGGAGTACTAAAAATATGAATTAGTGGCATTTTTTTAATGTCAATTAATCTAATGTGGCAAGATGCTAAGTTTGTTATAGTGTGTATTTATTTTTTGAACTTCAAAATTTAGGAGACATTTAAGTACATTTGAGTATCTTATATGTATAAAATCAATTTGTGTTTTTATTATAGGGGTCCGCTTATGTAGATAAACTTAAGTTCATATTAACTCGTGCAAGTGGCGATGGCTATATACAAGTTGGCTACAAATCCATTAAAAAAAAGTCAACAATAAAAATATGGAGTCTTCAGTCTGAGGTAAATTAAAGTACAATTAAGTCATACTTTCTCCGTTCTATTATACTTGCTATATTTCTTTTTTTACACAATTTAATGTGTAGTTTCAATCATTAATATCTTAAACTATGTTAAACTAAAAATTATAAAAAAATTAATATGATGAAGTATCTAATTAGATGATTCAAACAAGATTTCACTTGACTATGTTTTTTCTTACACATTAGTCATAATATATTAAATACGCTTAAAGTATGAATAATACCAATAAGTCTATAATATAGCGACTATTTCAGAACATAAGTATACCTTTAGTTCACTAAGCGTTTGAGTAACTAGAGTAGCAAGATGGTAGCGTGATGTTGTGCTAGGTATTTGTTTAGAAGATCATATATAGGCTAAGTGTAAGTTATTCAAGGGTGTATCACCCCTTCAAGAGTATGTTCTTATATTCTCCATAATGATTCTAATTTAGTTCAGAATAAATTGCGTCCTAAAGATATATAATGTAAGTTTGGCCCTAGTGTGTATTTGTGAGTTATTCCTAGGGGGAATGTGTAGCTAAGTGCATGATTTGAAAAAGAGTGAGTGACTTACTAAGTGATCGTTCTTCACATTTAATAACAAAATGCAACGAGAAGGTTAAAAAGGGACATATTTATAGGAATAGGACCTCTAGAAATTCTAGTAGAAAACAATTCAACCAAAAGTTTAAATTGATAGTTGAGGTCTCAGGATATGTTATATACTCTAACACGCCCCTTTACACAAGAGCTTATTGGGTTAAAAGAAGTGTGAATACAACACAGACTCTCCTCAAACCTGGCGCTAAATATTCCACTTGAAATGAGGGGTGGTTGAGATTCAAATTCGTAATCTTTTATCATATTTGCTCTGATACCATATTAAGAAATCAACTCAATCAAAAACTTAAGTGACATATAACTCAAATTAAAACAACGAACTCATAATACCATGTCTACTTACCCTTCTTATACTGTCGGGTTCTTAACCCACAAGCGCACATGACACTTATATGTTGTCTCGATGTAATTCCAACTCACACACAAATTTTCGCCAGCTTGATTGTTTAATTATGTTTGTCATTCAACTCGCACCTCATTCCTTATTTATTAAGCTTCTATGACTTCTTAAGTTTTTCCGAGTAATTAGGTACATTTGCTATTGTACGTCGTCATTAGCTATCGTTTATTGTTTCCCAATGGCGAATTCAGAAAAAAAAAAAAAAAAGGTGATGTTAAATAAAATAAAATATTGAATTATGATTTTTAGTTATATATGTAGAAGATAATTAATACACTAGCCCATGGTGTGTATGGTGTAGGGATTTTCTTTTGTGATACTTATGGGCATAGTCCACTCCTATGCTTTGTTCTGGGTGGCCTGTTCCTTGGCCCCTTGTTTCCAGTGGCTTTTTCCCCTCGCGAAGTTTTTTATGCCGACGGTGCTTGGATTCCTGGGGAATAGTGTTTGGAGGTTTCATTTATATATATTTCCTAAATTCTAAAAATAAAAAACCACTAAACCAACTCATTTGATCGAGGTATATCTACTTGTGATATTTGATTTTATTTTGAATTTAAGTGATTCCAACGGACCTCAGTGGCATCACACTAAAGCCGCTGCCAAAGAATGAACCAACTCAACCAAAAGCTTAAACTTATGGTTGAGGTCCCAAAATATGTTATACACTCTAATACGTATACGCCCCCTTACACAAGAGCTCATTGGACTAGAAGTGTGGATGCACATAAGCGTTGAATATTCCACGTCAAATGAGGGTGGTTGAGACTCGAACTCGTAAACTCTTGTCACGCTGACCCTGATACCATATCAAGAAACCAACTCAACAAAAAATTTAAGCTTATAATATGATTGAGATCTCAGGATATATATGTTATAAACTCATAATGTCCGCAACTAATTGTTGGCGTTAGGCGATAAATTTATATGGTACTTCCTCCGTTCCAAAATACTCGCTACATATCTATTTTGCGCACTATTCATCGTTCAAGCTTATTTTACATATTGCGACTAATGTGTAAGTAAAAATATAGTCAAGTGGGATCTTGTTTGAATCGTCTAATCGCATACTTTCATAATATTAAATTTTTATAATTTTTAGTTAAGTGTAATTTAAGATATTAATGATCAAAATTGTGCATTGGATTGCGTAAAAAAGTGAAATGTAGCAAGTATTATGGAACGGAGGAAGTACAAGCTAGTGGGCCGGCTATTACGTATGTTGACTTGCGTGATCAGGAGGTCTACATAAATCCTCGCATATTCTATGAAACAGTCTTCTATGAGTTGGGGCGATATATACTTTTTCCGTTTCGTAATACTTGTTACTGATAGTGATAATTTTTTCATATAATATATCACATTCAGTAATAAGTATTATGAAACGGAGAAAGTATTTTGCAACAATTACGTACTTCCGCTTTCTAACACTACGCCAAAAGGAGTTATATACAGCACTTGATTTATAGCACTTTTTTCGGTACGCTATAAAAGAATATCAATCTATAGCCGTTGCAACCGCTGTAAAAGAAAAATACTTAATTATAGCCGTCAAAACAGCTATAAAAACGGAATCCTTATTTATAGCGGTTCCAACAGCTTTAAATATTACCTTATTTATAGCTGTTGCAACCGCTATAAAAAATTGTATTCTATTTATAGTGTTTCCAACAGCTATAAATATAGTTTTCTCATTTATTGCCCTTTCAACCGTTATAGAAAGCAGTATCAAACACTCATCATCTTATTCAACAAGAAACAAAAATTCTCATTTGTTTCATCAAATTCACCCCAAACACCTACACCAAATCAAGATTAATAAGATCACCTAGACGTGAAATTCAAGAAAAAGGAACTTTCAACTGAAATTGAAGTTAATAATAATAATAATAATAATAACAATAATAATAATAATAATAATAATAATAATAATAATAATATTAATAATAATGATAATAATAATAATAATGATAATAATAATAATAATAATAATAATAATAATAATAATAATAATAATAATAATAATAACAATATTATTATTATTATTATTATTATTATTATTATTATTATTTTGTTTGCCAAAATAATAATAATAATAATAATAATAATAATAATAATAATAATAATAATAATAATATTGATTAACGACTAATATTTTTACAAATAAAGAATTGAGGTACAAGTCATTAGCTAATAAGTATAATAGCCTTGCAAAATATATCACGAAATACCTCTTAGTCTGGTGGCTGAAGTGGTGTGCTTTGAAACTTGAGGTCTCAAGTTCGAATACTGCTAGGCGCATGATTGTGGAGATAGGAGTTGGCACGCATGGATGGCAGCGCAGGCCTGCGTGGCTCCATGTGGGTCTATACCGACTAACCCGAGACAGTAACAGCTATAAAAAGGCATTTTCAACAGCTATAAATAGGTTTTTTTGGCATAGTGTAAGTCAATTGCCAGCTGCATATTGCAATATTAAGCACATTAATTCCACTCGTTGTTTAAGTCAAACTAGACATAGAATTTAGCATACTAGCGTCTAGCGAGCCAATAGCGTTTACAGTACAAGTCAAAGCAGTTTGAACGAGGCATTTCTTTGATACATAACCTATCATGATAATATATTGCTAGGATTTGTTATATGATTTATTATCATCTTCATATCATGAGTGTGATTACTGTGTGTATGTGACATATGGAATTATAACTGTTAGAGTATATATATAACATATTCTGAGATATCAATTACTAACTTAAACTTTTGATTAAATTGGTTTTTTGGCATGATATTATATTAAAGCTAGAAGGATAAGAGATCACGGGTTCGAAACTCAATCAGCCCTCATATAAAGTGAAATATTTAGTGTAAGGTATGAAGAGAGTGATTTGTGCTGCATCCAGAGGCTCTCGTGTTAGGAGACGCATTAGAGTATATAACATATTATGCGGCCTTAACCATCAGCTTAAACTTTTAATTAAGTTGGTTCCTTGATATAATCTTTATAATAATAATAGTTCTTTTATGTAAAAGTATTTTTTTGTTAATAATGTGGATTAAAAAAATAATTAGTATAAAGTTGGTATATAAGTTTTAATTAGCTTCATTATTAATTAATAAAAACTTGTATAACAGGTTCACGAGTTGAGTGTGGTTGGTGAGAAACACATAGTGATCTCTACCTATCAACCTCTTCTCTTGTGCATCATATTCTTCGTAACACCCCAAATTAGGCTCTGATACCATAATTAAGAGTGTTTATAAAAATAGTTCATTTAAAATTAAGCTTATTTAGATACAAATATATAACTGAATAGTTATTTCATCTAATGCGCTAGTGTTTGATAAATTATTTGGTTGAAAGAACTTGTTATTATAAATAAATTAATTTACAACAAGTTATTTCCATCAACATGTATTATATTAGCTAATCTAACCAGATGATAAATAAATTGAACAAATTAATTACTTCTGTCAGTTACCAAATGATTTATGTAGTTTTTTTTTTTGTTTTTTTTTTTTTTTGAATTGAATTTGTCTCAAATTATACTCAAAAACTATGGTCGTGACAAGAGGAAAGGATAATTTAGAAAATGAGGGAAAATTAGGGGCCCATAGCCTTTAAATTGTGTTATGATCAATTATTTTTAATGGTGGCGGCTAATCATGATGGCTTGCTCATCTAATTCAATACTCCCTCCAAATTATTTTAGATGTCCTATTTGAGTTTTTACGGTTATTAAGGATGATGTGAGGTCCATTAAAAAGGTGGTAGCTGAGTATTCTAATTGATTAAATTAATTATAAAGGTGGTAGTTGAGTATTGGGAATTGTAAAAGTGGGGGTATTTAGGTAAAATAATAACAGACAAAAAAAGAAATAGGACAATTAATATGATTTTAGCCAAATAGAAAAATGAGACAACAAAAATAATTCGGGGGAATAAAAAAGTTCTAGTACGTTTTGAAAACATTGGAAGAACATGTCTCAAGTTCTTACTTTGTTGATTTCTTCTTTGAAAATATCAAAAACATCAAAAATAAATAACCCTTTCTACTAATTGCAACCATTTAACACTCGTTTTATATTGTTTAATTACATTTGATATATTTCACGAATAAAAAAAAATTTAAACATGTTTTTTATATATAAAATTGTTGGGAGAAATTCAAGTATGAACTGTACTTATTGTGTGAATTGTACGAACTAGTTATTGAGTTTTAATTTATAGTTGAAAAGTAACTTTTTTTTTTTGCTAAAACACTAATAAAGTGTTACTTTTCAACCATAAAAAGTGTTTTACGCGATTGAGCATCGGTCCAGTCATGCGTTTTGCACAATTGAGCCATCGTCCAGTTGCCATTATTCGCACGACAAGGTCATTGTCCAGTCATGCGTTTCGCACGGTAGAATCGTTGTCCTGTCGCGCGTTTCGCACGACTAAGCCGTCGTCCAGTCCAGCGTAACCCCCTTTCGTCCTATTTTAAAATTTTATTCATGAAAAAGCTAAATATTTGCATCTGGTAAATAACTTATAAGTTATAAAGTCAAATTTTAATCCAATATTTAAAATCTATTACATGAAGGAAAAAAAAGCTTTTACATTAAATTTTTTGAATTTTTAATAAACTTCTTAATTAATTATCAAACATCTACATTAGATAAAATAACTAGATTAATTAACAGCTACGAATCAGTCAATATTTTCAGATTGTCAAACTAGTCTAGACTACAATCATCTTTCATTTTTTGAACATTTAATATTTTTCTAAAGTATTTATAATCTTACTTCTACTTTTACAAGACAACGTCATGGTATAAAAAAATTTGGTGATATCTAATCACAAATTCTTACTTGTCACTTGAGATCGTTTTTTGTAAAGACGTCTCTCAAAAGCCCAATATAATTTTAAATATATATTGTTAAAACTCCAAATATAAATTTGGGCTGGATTTTTAAGAGTCGTCTTTACAAAAAAACGGTCTCTCAAGAGAGCATCTGCTGTCTAATACTATGAGAGAATTTGGAATAATAGACAATGGGTTGTTGACACAGCCCATCTTGATTTCTCCTCCACCTTGGGCCCACATAACATTTTAGAATAATTTAGGTGAAAGCCCAACTTTACAGGCTAATCCAATTAACAATGAAAAAGAGTTGTCTAATATGGAATTATACCTTTAATTCAAACAACTCGTGTTGTATAAGGGTATACATCATCATCATCATCCTACCCAATATTTCCCGCTCATAGAAAATTATGGACAGGGTCTGGAGAGGGAAGGACGACGGCAACTCATACTCGTAAGGAGAGCACGGCCAAAGAAAGGAGTCCCCCGGCTCCAGTGTATAAGGGTATACAAATTAGCCAAATTCTCTATGCGATCACCGTAAATGATCTTAAAGTTATAATCGATCACTCTATAATTACAAAAAGAGATTACATTAATTGTAAGTAATTACTTTAAAACTATATAATTAAATACTTAAAAACAGTAAATATACATTGAAATAATCTGAAATACTTCCTCCCTGCCAATTTACTTGCAATACTTTCTATTTTTGAATACTTCGTATTATTTGTAATATTATCCTTTTTGGCAATTAACAACTATACAATTCAGTATTTTACCCCTATTTTATTCCTTTCTCCACATACCGTTATTAGCCTTATTCATGTGGATTGGGAGAAAATTATCATTTTTAAAAAAAAAAGTTATTTCTCTTAAAAATTGTACAAAATTACTATTTTGCAACTAAGAAACTAGTTTTTAAGATTTTCTTGTAATTCAAAAATCTCCATTTTCTTACCCTTTTCCCTTTTTTATTATATCCCAATTTATATTATTGGGCAGTTGAATAGAAGAACATCATTTCCTCTTATCTAGGGTTTTTTTTATTAATCATGAAAAGATGTATATGGTTCTCCTCCATCATATACCATTTTTTGTTTGAGCCCACAACATATTTTAATTCCTTAACTTGTTTGCTTATAGATTTCTACCTTCTTTATTCACTCCTTAGCTTGAATCTCCATCGTTGATTTGAATATCATATGATCTGGTTTGTCCTGATGCTGTAAATCAGATCATACAGGATTGTTTTCTCTTCAGCTAATAAATTAATCAGAAAGGAAAGTATTTATGTGAAAAACAAAGGTATATATCTACCTAATACATAATACTCCCTCCTATTCATAGAGAATGGACATTTGAGATTTGCACTAAAATTAGAGAAAAGTGGGGGACCATTTGAAAGTGAGTGGAGAACTCTCTTTTTTCGAAAAGGGTATTGATATTTATATATTGTTGTGTTGTTGTATTAAGGGTAAAAAGGCAAAAAAATAATGACAAAAAATAGAAATGGAACATTTTCACTGAATTGGCCCAATAAGAAAATGTCTCATTTTTTATTAACAGAAGGAGGTACGCATTTCCTACCCAAATAAAACCTCCAATTTCTTTTTCGGCATTATTTACCTATCATTAATATTTTGTATTTTATCAATCGGTATTCTGAGAGACAGTCTCTCTGAAAGATGTTTTTCAGATCTAGCCCATTAAAACTTAATGCATTCTCACATCACAAATTGTTATAAGAGACGGTCTCTTCGAGAGATGCATTAGATTAACCCATTTAATAAAAATTAAAGAGAAAATATGAATATGGCTTATTGTTTTGAGATCGTCTCTTTCAAGAGTAATTGTACTCACATTTTCCTCGTGAATTAGAGATGGTCTCTTAAATATAAGTCAAGTAAGATCTTATATGATTCATCTCGATATAAATTAAAATAGTGGATTGACAACGATATAGAATCAGATGAGATAATTAATTACTCCCTCCGTTTCCAAATGTTCTTCTAATACTTTTTGCACAGATTTTGCACAGTTTTCAAAGTAAATTTTGAGCCTAAATATCTCTAAATACGCATCATAAAAAATTATAAAAATTATATATAATAAAAAAGTATACATTAAGACGAATCTAACGAGATCTCACATGGATATGTTTTTTCTTCTATATATGTCTTAAAAATCTCAATCAAATTTCTCTTTTCAAAATAGAATATTCTAAATGAAAAGAATACTAAAAAACACAGAGTATAGAATTTAATACTAAGAGGAAGTTCATTTCAAATTTGCTATAAAAATTCAATTTAGGGCTATACCTAGCTTTAGCTAGGGTTTCTTATCAATCTTTCAAAATCTTTCTCTCTTCTTTTTCTACCCTATATTGCCACTTTTATGTGGTGAACAAATAGATAAAAACCCAAACTGTTTATTCTTTTAAAATTGTTTGTTCATTTTTGTACCCTATCTTGTATGGTTGCAGTCTTTTCATTTTTGCGATAAGAGTTTGATTCTCACCAACTACAACAAAATTTATCTGTTCATCATTACAAATACATATTAATGAAGAAGAGACAAGTAGTGGTCAAAAGAGATGAAGGATCGCGAACAATCAACGATAACTTAACAAGAAATGAGTATTGGGAGTGCCAGAAGAATCATGCGGCGAGCATCGGAGGTTATGCCGTAGATGGTTGCCGGGAATTCATGGCCATGGGTGCCGAAGGTACAACCAATGCCCTTGTTTGTGCGGCTTGTGGGTGCCATAGAAATTTTCATAGGAAACAAGTTCATGCTGAAGTAGTTTGTGAGAGCTCTTAATTATTAATCATATATAGTTCTTGATCATTATAATTAAAAATTACAATCAATTTGAGGTATGTATAAAAATTTTAGGGATTAGGGGTAAAATTGACCACATTTCTCTGTATCTCTTTTGAGGAGGTATATTCTTGAATGCTTGTTTTCTTTTCTGATTTGAATGAACGGGATATTGGATTGATGATGATAAAATATTTAGGATTTTACAAAATAATATAGAAAGGTGTTTGAATGATGCTCTTATTCAAAGTTGTTATGATTCAAGAAAAAGTGTTGGTTTCATACAAGGGTTATGAAATTCTAATTAAGAGGAGTTTGATTTGATAACTCCACTTTGAAATTGATTTAGAAATAAAGGGTGAAAACATATTGATTATTGTTAATTGTTATTGCAAACAAAGGATGTGCAATGTAGAAGATTTCTCATACTTTGTCCGTTACTTTTTGTTTATTATTAAGTTTTTTACTTAAAGAGAGGAAACTATAAAGATTATATTGAAGATAAAAATTTCCAATATGTTCAAAAAAAAAAATTAAAAATTTCCAATATGATTTGCAAATAATCTACCTTTAATTGGTAATTTTAAATTGATTATGATTGTATTTTCTTTTTTGTCCCTTTTTTAGATTGATTTGATTTGCTTTTGAATTTGAAATATCTTTACACTAATTCTCCTTTTTTTTTTAGAGACTATCTTAGGTTGCGTTTGTGAATAATTATTTCATTTCAAATTGTAAATTTCAAGTATAAAATCATTATTGTATTAGGGAATAGGGAGGTTATTTTCCAATCCTCATCTTTAACCATTTTTATAACAATTGTGGATTTGACTCAAATCCAAATTTGAAATTTTTGTATTTGTCAAACACTAAATTTGAGTAAATCTATATTTCTAAATGAAATCCTCATTCCCAAACAAAACATAAGTGGATTAAAATTAGGTTGACCTAATTATAACTGATTAGGTCATATATAGTATAGTAGTGATTTCAAAACAATTTATGAATCGGGTTAGGTTTGAACCAAGGGATTTTTGACGGGCTTATGTATAATTTGAACACAAACTTGACCCGCTTGATATGTTTAACATACCTATGCCTAGTAGTAATTAATGTTCTATATAACTTTGATATCTTGTATAAACCTACTATAACTATCATAGTTTTATTGACGTTATGTATCTTTATTGTATATATATTTTAAATATAAAATTAAATATATTGTTTATATGAAATTTTTGTTGACGTATGATATATATTTTTCTTTGAAAAGAGGTTTGATAGATCTTAAATTGTACTTACTTTGTTTCAGAATATGGGTTAATAGTTAAGTTTGATATATTTTATGTATGGAGAGAAAGTTTTAAACAAGATTTTTCATGAATATTAAAAGCTAAATATATCCATGTAAGATCTTGTTATACTCGAGTTTAATGTTTTAAGTCGGTTCAAAATCAGATTTTGTATCTACATTGATTTTAAAATTTATTTTAAAGTCGAATTTGATTACAAATATGGATAAACATCAAGTCGTCGAGTCTATTTTTAACAGCTCTACACAATGAAATCAGATTCTCTAAAACAAAATGAATAAGTGATGACAGTATTGAGTCTTTTCGCCAAAGCCTAAAAATTGTGTATAAGAATCCGAGAATACAAAAATGTTAGTCCATTCCCATTTCCCATTCAGTGAATCCATTAAAACTTCAAGAATGATATTCCTCCAACCTTGAGCCAGCTGCCAGAGCATTTTCCATAAACCACGCACTAGGCTGCATGCTTTTAGTTCAAGATTTCATATTATTATTTATTATTTATTATTATTATTATTATTATTATTATTATTATTATTATTATTATTTTCTCAAGTTACCATTTTTCTATTAGTAGTATTATCTAGCATTACATTGGATTGTTCAAAATTTGAATAATTAAGGAAAATAAGTGAATATAGTAAAACAAAAAATACTAGAAATGTATGAATTAGATGAAAATGTAACTTAAATATCTGAATGAAAATCAAACAAAGACTGTCGAGCTTAGCTAGCTACATTTACACATTTGGATAGTCTACCTGCTGGTCTCCTGAGAGATCAAGAGTTTATTAGGCCCAGTCCATTAAACCTTAATGACCACTTACTGTCTCGTTAATGTCTATTTACATTATCCTTAATTTCTACTTACAATATACTTAATGTCTACCGAGTAAGTACTTAAAATGCGTATTTACAATATTCTAGACTCCTACCGAGAAACTTAGCCTATGAGTCTACTTACCATATATTTATTGTCTTCTCTTTAATGTTTATTAACAATATACTTAATGTGCACCGAGAAACTTACTCTATATTTTCCTTTTTAGGTCTGCTCAATTAGAAATGTTCTCTCAAAGAGACTGTCTCTAACAAGAATTTGTGATAGTTTGCTCGCATTGATGATTAGTTGATAAATAATTAAATACTTAATAGATGCTTGGTTAATAATTACTCCCTTCGTTCTTTTTTCATTGTCCACATTACTATAACGGGTAGTTTCATATGTTTGTCCCATTTCCTAAAATGGAAAGTTTTGATACCCTCTTTTCAACCCCTCTCTTCTAATATCCCATTTATAATAATTAATTTATATTTTCTCTCTCATAATACCAATACAATCATTAATTCACACCACTATTATTATAAAATATCCCCCTCTCTCTTTTAATATCCCATTTAAAATAATTAATTTATATTTTCTGTCTCATGATACCAATACAATCATTAATTCACACCACTTTTATAATAAAATAATACCC
Organism: Amaranthus palmeri; assembly: GCA_019776075.1. NCBI lineage: Eukaryota > Viridiplantae > Streptophyta > Magnoliopsida > Caryophyllales > Amaranthaceae > Amaranthus > Amaranthus palmeri. The sequence goes on along the minus strand of JAAKBH010000002.1, from coordinate 1,784,313 downwards.
ACAATCAACAAAGATTCCCACTATAATATATGTGAAATCTTCAAATAGAACACACATATAAGAACGGAGGAAGTACTATTTTAAGTGGGTAGTTAGATATACAAAGTTTGAAAGAGAGAGGAAGTAATATTTTTGGGATTGGCTAAAAAAAATACACTCCTCCGGACCTCCCAAAAGTTATAGTGGCAATCAACAAATGAAATAATAATAATGCAAAGATATAGAAGTACTCCCTCCGTTCCAGTTTACTTGTCTCATTTCCTTTTTTGGCAATTCCTCATTACTTGTCCCATTTCCTTTTTTGGTTATCATTTTTTTTACCTAAATACCCCCATTTTTCCAATTCCCAATACTCCACTACCACATTTACAATTAATTTAATCAATTAAAATATCCAACTATCACCTTTTTCAATGGGCCCCACTACTACCTTAATATCCGTGTTTGGTCAAATGGGACAAGTAAACTGGACCGGAGGGAGTATTATGTTTACAAGAAGATGGTATTGGGAAGAGGAAGAAAATGAAATCAAGAAGAGATTAAGTCAAATTTACAGTCTTCTAGGTGGAAGTGTGTAGAGAAATGAAGGACCTACTCTACTTTTAGTCAAATCCACATTATGAATTACATAAAATACCATATCTCATTTCTCATATCTCATCTGTTTGCCATAACCAAATGTTCTATTAATTAATTGCCAATACTTTATCCACATTCTATCCACCAATTTAGAATCTCAACTTAAATATTATTTGATGCAATAGATGCATCATCATGAATTTTGAATTGTTTACTTCATCTTCATATACTTCATCCGTTCCATAATACTTGCTACATTTCACTTTTTTTCGCAATCCAATGCACAATTTTGATCATTAATATCTTAAACTACACTTATCTAAAAATTATAAAAATTTAGTATTATGAAAGTATGCGATTAGACGATTCAAACAAGATCCCACTTGACTATATTTTTACTTACACATTAGTTGTAATATGTAAAATAAGCTTGAACAATGAATAGTGCACAAAATCAATATGTAGCGAGTATTTCGGAACGGAGGAAGTATATGGAAGACGGTTTTTGACATTTTATTGATTCTGATAGGTTAGAGAATTTCTACTGACAAGAGTATGTAAGTGCCTAAGTGGTGAATCCGGTGATAATTGACCTTCTGTCATTAAATCCTTCTCATACTATTGAAATGGAATGTTTTCAACCACTAAACTAATATATGATTCTCGACATTCATAATTTGATCCATTTTTTTGGACTCGAACTCGGATTTTAGGGTCTGAAAATTTAAATTCTGACACACTATTTCTGATGGATCTAGAGCCTTAAACGAGTTTTAAGGAAAATGATATATATAACCCTAAGGGTTGTATATAAGATAGAATCTTGTATTTTATTAATGTAATTTAATATAATTTTTGCTATGGAAACATCAAAATTTAAATATATTTTGTAACTTTAACATTTATTCATTCTTGGACATTAAAAATAATTATATAAAATATTAATTATTTTTCAACTTTGAGATAAGATGAATTATTCATATTTTACTTTTTTATATTTTAAAAATTTTATTAGTACTAAAATTAGTCTAATATTGTATATAAATAAGAATCAAATCAGCATATATAAATAAGTTTGTAGATATGGTTAAAAAAAGAACGGAGTCATTAAAAAAAGAAAATTTACCTAGAATAATCCAATAATTTATTGATTTTTCCTATAATAATTCCAACTTTTTATTAACTATGAATAATCTAAACTCTAGAGTTACTTACCCAAGAACATGGGTATCCTAACGGTGACCGATTTTTGCAGGCTAAAATGCCACAAAAAAAATCAAAAGTAAAAAAAAAAAGTTAAAATAAAAAAATCAACTTACTTGATTCTTCTTTTAATTTTAAAATTATTTTTGATTTAATTAGAATTTAATTAGTATTAATTTTTTTTACTTTTATATGTAAAATGACTTGTTGTATAGGTAAAAGGTAGCTTGTGCATTCTTATGAAACACTCTTTATGATTAGGATTATTTATGATTAATCAAAAGTTGAGATTATTATAGAAAAATCAGTAAAAAATGTAATTATCCTAAATAATATTTTCTAAAAAATATTAAAAATTAAATGTCACCAACAAAAGTTTAAAAATGATGATAAATGATAATGAGAAAGGTAATTTATCCCTATTTTATTTGGTTTAAAGTCAATGTTAAGGGAGATGATTAGCTAGCTGAAATTCATATCATTTCTTTTCAAGAACCTAATTGACCCTACCCTTGTCTCTTCATTGTTTGCCAATTACTAGAAGCTGCTCAGCTGGAGTGCTATAAATTAAAATTTATTCTAAAATACAGTTATATACTCTTTGTCCCTTGGCAAATAGTATTATTTGATTAATTTTTTTTATATTTGAGTCAAATAAATGTTATTCAGAAAGAAAACGGAAAAAGTAATTCATATTATAAGTTTTAGAGATGTTTAAAATAGACTTGATGATCCGACACTATCTCACTTTATAATTGAACTCAATTTAACCCGACTTTTAAAATGTGTTTATAATTATGTAAAAACTAAAATAGAGACGGACCTAATTTTAAACCATCCCATAAAATTTAATCTGGAAGCGACCCATAATAAAAAAAAAACACGAAACAAACACAATAAGAACTTTTTATGATTTGACAACTAATTGAAAAATGCACGAATGACTACCTCATCGCATCGGCCATCGAGGGATAAAAACAAAGAAAAAATGGCTAAGAATTTATTATTTTTGAAATACTACTATTTGTTACGTTACAATTATTAGCATTATGCATCGATCAAAATTACATTATATATTATAGTTAATAGTAAGAAAAAATAATATAGTCTAGTAAATTTTATTTAATTGTCCAATTGCATATTTTTATAATGTTAACTCACTCTCAACTATCTAAGGACTATTTTAACCAAAAGTCTGAGCTGGTTAAGGCAGCTTCTAACATGTCTCCTTACACAATAGCCCTTTAGGTTAAAAGTGTGGATCCAAATTCCAACATATGTCTTTATTCATATATATGACGTTAAATATTACACTTTAAGTGGTTGAGATTCAAACTCATGATCTTTTATCACGCTGACTTCTGAATTCATGTTAAAAAAATCATCCTAATCAAAAGAGTAAGCGATAATTGATACCCAAAACATACATCTAGTTCACTTTTCTTTATTTCTTAATGGGTGTATTATTTTACGTTATTCATTAACCGTTAACTAAATGACGACCTTTAATTATGCGCGTGTTAGAGGCATTTAACAAGTTCATTCTTACTCAGTTAACGGCAGAAAAATTAACTGTTACATTTAACTTGGATCCGGAGTTAAAAATTCACAAATTATTGTGAGAGATCGTCTCTTTGAAAGATCATTTCTAATGGGGTTGACCCATTAGGAATAATGTAGAGTAAATGTAGGCAATAAGCTTTAATGAATTGGGCTTGAAAGACGTCTCTCAAAAAGACGCTCTCTCAGAAGACTGGCTGTTAAAAATAAGCATTTTTTTCCCTCAAGCCCAAGCCCAACCTCAAGCCTAAGCCCACGCACAAGCCCAAAAGGGGTTTTTGTATTAAACTTAATTGAAAGTAGTCAAGTTACTCTTAAGTTTATAAATTCATATATTCTCTTCTCAGACTCCGATGCAAGACAACTCTCATATAGACAAAACACTCTAAAACACATGCGAGTGTCCTTTAAAAATTTAATCCACCGACCACCATAAGACTCACAAACTTCATTGGGATTAACCCTTGGTTAGATTATTTGAGATTCTTAAAAAAAAACTATATTTGACTAACAAATTCATTAAATAAACTGTTTGGTAAACCACACTAAACCTTTCCTCATCTAAGGTTGTGGTTTGGCTCAATTCACTTTTAAAAACAGCGATTAAAATTAGGAAACTGTTTAGAAGTAAAAAGCCAAGAGCCCTTTAATATGGGCGAAAGTGAAAAGTTAATATCTTTTTAACTATTACACAAAATCTCACAAGAGACGGTCTATAGGATAGACCACAAAATTGGGTCAGCCCATTTCCCTTAATTGATTTTTTTTATTATAATATCAATTATATTATGTTATAATCCTAAATGTAAGGTATTATAATCTCGAATATACTATTCTATAACCCCAAATATAAGTTATTATAACCCCAAATAATTTATTATAACCCCAAATATAATATATGTTATATTTTGGACCGGGCTTCATGGATTCCGTCTATAGAATAGACCGTCTCCCATGAGACTTACTGTAACTATTATTATAAAAGATCATCTCATCGTAAGACGAATAGACGATCTCAAATAAAATATTTATATTCTCGCAATATGTATAATATGGGCTATTTATCCCATTTATAAGGCACGTTTCTTTGATAATATCTGTGATACTTTTTTTTGGTTCGACAAAAAATTGTGGGCTAAAACCTAAAAGTTCGATTATTATTAGGGGCTAGAGGCTTTCAGGCTCGTGAAAAGTTAAACGTCTAAAACTTGCATAAAACCATAAATTAACCATACATATGCTACAATATCTAGAAAATTTGAAATACATAAGTGATTTTACTAAAAAAAAAATGTAATAAGATACTTATAGACTTATTTTCATTTATAAATGTTTGACTCTCCAAAGCTAATTTTAGATTTGTTCGCACTTACTAACTGCGAACAAAGAGAAAAGGTCAAAAAAATCAAGAGGTCTGTTTGCAGTTAGTAAATGCGAACAAAGGGGATTACTGGTCAAACTTAGTCAAAAATCGCCTGTTGTTATTAACAGCGGGCTATAAACATCCAAATTTAACAAAAGTCAAAAAGTCAACAAAAGTCAACTCAATTGGCCGCTGTTAGTATGAGCGGCCGATTACTTGGCTGATTTTTCTTGACTCATTCTTAGTAATTAATGGCCTTCTATTTGACCAAGTTTGACCAGTGATCCCCTTTGTTCGCAGTTAGTACGTGCGAACAAATCTAAGTGCGAACAGACCTCTTGTCTTTTTTTAACCTTTTCTCTTTATTCGCAGTTAGTAAGTGCGAACTAATCTGGAAGTAACTTTAGAGAGTCAGACGTTTATAAATGGAAATAACTTTAAAAGTGTCTTATTATTTAAATTTTTTATAATTTATATAACATTTCAAATTTTCACAATATCACGTGTAAAAACTCGCCCCATCAATAGATGCCCAACCCAAATAAATTGTTTGTAGACATACAAAGTGTTTCTAAAAAATGGACCTCAAACGAGCTTTACCCAACTTCTAGTTGACCCAAATCACGTAAATCCAAACTTCTTTGAACTTAATTCAAAAATCACAAATTCTCACACGGTGTGACCAACAAAAATTTTCCAATCAGAGAATTTGACTGCAAGATCATTTTTATTGGGTTGATTTAATATATACTTATAAAAATATTAAAGTGATACTTATGATTTTAAATTGATCGCTTATTGTTAGAGTATATAATATATTCTAGGGCCTCAACCATCAGCTTAAGCTTTTGGTTGAGATGGTTCCTTGACATGGTATCAGAGCCAATGTGACAAGAGGTCACGGGTTCGAATCTCAACCACCCCTCATTTAAGTGGAATATTTAGCACCATGTATGAAGAGAGTCTGTGTTGCATCCACACTTCTAGCCTAAAGGGCTCTTGTGTGAGGGGGCGTGTTAGTGTATATAATATATTCTAGGGCCTCAACCATCAGCTTAAGCTTTTGGTTGAGACCCTAGAATATATTATATACTCAAACACTTATAATCTCAAATTTGACGTCCTTCCCTCCCCAGATCCTATCCATAACTTTCTATAAGCGGGATACACTGGGTAGGATAATGATGATGATGAATCTCAAAGTTACCAATTATAACTTTAAATTGATCACTTGCATTTTTAAGTAATCACTTGTAACTTGTAAGCTTAAAATGATCAATTTGAGCAATTTGCTGATTATATAAGCCAGTCTCAACACGAGATGGGTCGATGTAATCAGTTTATTTCTCTGATGATCACTTAAGATTATAAGTGATCACTTTAACGTTGTAAGGGATCACTTTAAGGTTATGGGTTCGAAATTCATCAACTCCTTACTTTAAGTGAAATATTTTTAATATCACGTACAACAAAGTGTGTGTGTATTAATACTTCTTGCTCATGAGTCTTTAATTATTTTACTTCAATTTTTTATTAAGTCAATTACCTGAAAAAAAATAAGTGTAACTGATATGTTGAATTTAAATCACTTCAAAATAAGCTCAACTAAATTGAAAACAAAAAATAAGTTGAACTTAGATTAATAGAATATAGACTGAAACAACATATACTTATTATATTTAATAAAGACTACTTCTTGTTTCAAAAAAATAAAAATAAAGACTACTTCTATAATGTTGAATATGTACTAATAGTATGTACTATTATATAGCTCAATTATAATAAACAGAAATGTCACATGCAAATTTTGAATTATTTGCATAATTATTTGTTGAATTAGACTCAAATAATCTCAACAAGTTTGATTTTAATCTACTTTTCAAAAAAAAAAAAGTTTGATTTTAATAAGGGGATCAATTTTTCTTTTCCTCTATATTCTTAATCACTTTACGGTCATTTTTTTATCCTTGATGATAATTATATTCTCTCCATTTTATTTTATTTTTTAATAATTATCTTATTTTCTTAGTTTGACTTTCATTTCACCATTAATAATTTAATATTAATACTTACCCAAAGTTTCTTAATTACTTAAACCATAAATTGAGGAAAATTGTTGTTTTGGTGTTTTCTATTGTTAGTTATGTTTGAAATATTTTTCTTTATGAATTTTTTTTTAATTAGTTGAGAAAATATATAAAGCAATTTTATTGGTCCATTAATTTAATGAATTTTCAAGAATGCCAAATAAGTCCTTACCCAAATTAAATAACAAAATCAAAAAAGTCAATCTCTAATTTATAATTCCAATATAAAATATAGAGTAAAATATCATAATTAGTTAATTACTTTAATAAATAATCATACAAGATGCCAAACATAACAAATATTGTAAAACAGAGAAATTACTAATAATTAGTGTTAAGATGTCAAATTAGACTAGACTTCTTTTCAATGTCAGCACATCAACGGAGAAATACGAGGTACATACACTTCATAAGTCAAGGAGATATATATTGTCCCAAAACCATATGGCGATGAGAAGAAGTCTCCAATTGCTTATGCACACCATTTTCAATTTGTCGATGTAGAATAACTCATCCCAACATAATATAATGGAAGTCTGTTCTTGATTGTATATATCATTAGTCCATCATTAATTCTCTATTAAAATCGTATCACCTTAAGGCAATCTGTTTGAATCTATTTCACGATGAGACAGACTAATTGATTAAGATGAGTTATAAATTGTGATGACAGTTATGCTTACAAGAGGCATTTGGAAGAGGCTAGTTGGTGCATGTGATGTAGGGCAAACCACATGCAAGATGTTGTTGTGTTTCAACTGAATTCTACACTTCCCAATGTTTGCGTCTTTTGACTCCTCTTTAACTACAAACATGTTCCCATTCTTCTTAATTACATTAACCCAAAATTTTAGTTTCATGTGATGGAAATTCGATTTTATGTCAATTGGAGCATGTATTACTAAATTATTATTTAAAGTTGTGAGGTATGAGGTAAAACATTAATCAGTCTGTTTTATATGAGATCGTCTGATTATAGTGAAAACGAGTTCATACATAAAAACAAAAAACATTAAAAAAAACAATAAAAATTGAATTTCCCCTTGAACGGGATTTTTTTTAAAAAAAAATTAGATCAACCCAATTAAAGTCGTCTCTCAATGAATAGTCTCAATAGAGAATTAGTAAATACCGAGTATTAAATTTTTTTTGATTGAGTTCGGGACAATTATTTTTGAGGGATTTTAAAAATTAGAAAATTACTTAAAATTGTTTTAATCTTTTTAAAACCGGTAAAAAAAATCATGATTACTTTAAAATCAAATAAACAATAGTACTATTCCAAAAAAAAAAAAAAACAATAGTAGGTTTAATTTGTAAAAGTTATTATATATCCCACCTTAGTTTTTTCTTATCAAAAGTATAATTTAGGACACCATTAAAAGCACAAGTTAGAGGGAGCACATGCATTGCAAAATATCTATAGATTCTTAAAGGTCCTTCCAATAATGTCACGCGCACCTTCTTTTTCTATTTTTCAATTTAATAAAAATCGTCTTAATAATTATTTAGCATAAATAATTTCTTTAGATTCCAAGATCTAAAACATTTAATTTCACATTTAATAAATTTTTGATCCGATCAGCTTCATAAAATAATATAGTTTTGTAATGAGATATCGATCTGAAGTACCTTGCGATTAGAATTCATTTTATACGTCATATTCCGTGGATATATAGTTATTTGCATCTATCAAATAAAAGCTATATATCTCTAGACTCTAGATCTCAATTTGTACGGTTTATTTTGCATGCCAATGGAATTTTTGTATTAAATGTTGAATAAAGAATAAGATACATGTACTAAATTAAAAAGCGATCGCATTACTACAAATTCCTTATGAAAATATTCAACGTAGTAATCTTGAATTTTCGATCTTTTCACATGGTATACAAATCAATTTTGTTTAATCCGCATGGTGACTACGTGCATGCTTTCAACCTTTCCATGTAGTAGACAAGATCAGGTTAAATCTTTTTTTTTTATTAAATTAAGTACTCATTTCGAACAAATTTTCAAAAAGTATGTCTATAAGGGTACGTAAACGCGAAGTTTATTTTTAAAAAATCGGCATAATGGTTAATGATAATTTTAACAAAAACATTAAATACTTACCCTATCAATTGTGGGAAAGTTAAAAGTTTAAGCTCATCACACGAATTAACAAAATACAATTGTCTATCACCTGGAACAATAAAAACTTAGGGTCACCATATGAAATTTTAAAAAATTAATAAAATATGAAATAGTAAATAAAAAAGTGAAACCATATGTGATGATACTTATATTGAAAGAATATTAATACAAATATAAATTCCTTTTTGTAAAACAAAAATGAGACAAATTAAGACATAAGAAAGTGGAACGTAATATTTTAACGGCCGGATAGAGTATATATTAAATGAATTGACTTTCATATTTATTACTTGTCAACATTTTATTCTAAAATATGAATTCGGTGCATGACTCTTACAAGCTAAGTTGGAACATGGGATAAGAATTATTAATAAGATCAATAAATCCTTATTAAATCCTTTAACAAAAAAAGAGAATGATTTATCGATTCCCATTATGACATTAAACTGAATATTATTTAAATTATGTCATTGCTTACATTCTTCTCAATCATGTACGATAATTTCCTCGTTCAAAACAATAAACATAAACACCGTCCAATTGTAATTCACCAAAAACGTAAACTGAAAATTAATTTAAAATTAGAGAAAAATTTTAAAATTTAACAAAAAAAATTCTAAATTATAAAAATATCATAAATTTTTTTGAACATTTTTTGAATATTTTTTTCAACATTTTTTTAAATTATCTTGTTTTTTAAAAATAAAATCTGCTATAGCAAGTCATCCGCTCATCGGGTTTACTTTAGGAAAATACCCCTCAAAGTTGAGATTATTCATAGTTAATCAATAGATGAGATTATTGTAAGAAAATCACGAATAAATTGGATTATTCTAGTTAATTTTTCATTTAATATTTTATTATTATACGTTAATATATGTTCTTCACATATTTTCTACTGACTTTACAGCGTTCCTTATATTTTTTCACTAATTTTATTTTAGTATTCAACTAGGTATATGCCCGTGCTAAGCACGGAATTATTAGAATTTTTGGAAAACATATGAGAAAAAAATTAGACATTAAAGACTATTGTAGAAGAGGAAAGAAGTATTAATGGTATCTTCTTAGTTCGCTGGTTTCATAGCTGTTTGTACCTATTGTTAGATACTGTCTGGTCCCTTAGGGCCCTTTTGCTCAGATTAATAGGTAGCATGCTTGTATCCACGCCGCATGTGGCGTGTTTTTTTTTGAGATATCCCAGGTTCATCCGTGCACATGAAGAGTGAGGTCGAGAAACCCTTCCTAGAAGGTGGGCTCTTCTTTCACACTGATGCAATTGTAGGGTGACCCTCGGCTATCTGGGTACTTGTACCCCACTGTATATGATTGTTTAGTGTTGAATAGAAAATCGTTTGACAAAAAAAAAAGTATTAATGAAAAAAACATATGAGACAAAATTAAATATGGGTTAAATTAATTAAGCAAATCAATGAGATAAAAATTAAATCTAAAAACTATCTAAAATAACTTAAGTAGAATTAGACGAGAAAATAACTCTCAAAATTATGACACTTGTCACATTCTTTTGTTGTTTTAGTAGAATGTATGATTTTCTCCTTTATCTTGTCATTCGATAAAACAATATATTCACCATCAAAAATATTTAATTTTCGTGAATATCAACAGAAAATTAAATATCAATAAAAAATACTGGAATCATTTACCCTAGCTAGCTAACCCGGAATCAATAGCGAGTTTGGCGGGGATACAGATCGTACGGGAATGAGAACATGGGCACAAAACTGAAAGTCAATGGAAAAGGGTAGTTAGTTCATACGGCTTGGCTTTGGAAGCTAATTATTAGTTGCACCTAATTAAACCTATAAATACCCCTCTAATCTTTACTCATACCAACACTAACCATTTACACTTCAACTTAATTAAGCTTATTCATTTTCTCATTCAGAATATCCGATCCGACCCGACCTGACCCTGAGCTTTGATCCAAGCACAATGGCCAATGCTAAGCTTCTCACCGTGCTTTTAGCTTTTCTTGTCATTTCCATGCTTGCTACTGAGGTTTCTATCTTGTCTATACCATTTTTTTGTTTTTTGCGTTTTTTATCTTATTTTATTCCTTTATAGGAAAAACTAAAGTAAATATGGTAGCGCGATAAAGGTAAAATTTAAAATGATTAAATTTATTAATTAGAAAAATAGTCTATTTATAAGCCCAGGACGGTTGCCCCACTTGCTCTGGCCTTGCTACGACCCTTCATGTAACACAGAAAAATAATATCTAATTTGATTTTGTACAAATGTAGGAATGGTTGTTTGATTTTGTAAATATACTAGAATTATGTATTGCAATAAATGTTTCTTGACTATGTTTATGATAACTTCTCTAGGCTCTCGCAAGGCATTATCAGTATGGAAATGGGAGTTTGAAGCCTTATCGTAAGTTAACCCAATCATTCTCATCTTTCCTTTAATTCCTTAGTTGTTGTTTTTTTTTTTTTTCTTCTTAGCATGTACTCTAATGTTGTTGTTTCTGAAATGATACGTACGTATACAGAATGTCAAGGAAGGTGTACACAGAGATGCTCAAAGGCTAGAAAAACTCATGAATGCATGTTCTTTTGCCTAAAATGTTGCGCAAAATGTTTGTGTGTACCACCTGGTACTTACGGCAACAAACAATTATGCCCATGTTACAACAACTGGAAGACCAAGAGAGGTGGCCCTAAATGCCCTTAATTTGATGATCAACGATCCTTAAATTAATTTTTCAAAACTCTTACATTATTGCATTATGTTTTTAGTGATTTTTGAATTGTCATTGTACTATGTATTACTTGCTTATTTCATTGGCTAAATTATCCCATTGCTCCATTGTGGGGACTAGTAAAATGTTGTACACCCCATAGTTGAGAGCGTTATTGGGTAAATATTTTGCCTATTTGTTATTTGTTTTCAAATTTCACATTAAAAATAAAAATATTGACATTTATGTTGTAATATTTATGTCCAATGCAGTTTTTAGTTTTAAGGTTATATGCATCAATTTGTCGCATATAGTTTTATTTAAGTAAATGATCTATTTAAAAAATTGATTACTTTAAAAAATAAGAATAGACTACCCAATTATCAAAGAAATGAATATATCTTAATGATATATAAAAGAGAGCATTTTTCAAATAATAATAAATAGGGGTGTGTGAAAAATTTTATTTGTTAAAGAATTAACTTTTGAAAATAAAAGGTTTAAGATAAAGAGTGACTTATTCTTTGACATCAAAATAAAGAGCGACTTTAATAAGATGAGTTTAGCATTGTTACTTATTATAGTGAACAAATACAAACAATAATATTTCCGACTTATTTATATATAACCAAGACTTATCAATTTGTTCCCCTCTTCCACCATTATTATTAATATGCTCTCTTTTCCTTTTGAGATTTCCGTAAACAAATTATTTATATTATATCTACAATAACAAAGGCGAATGTACTTGTTCAATTTACCAATTGACAACACTTAATAAGTTATAGCTCCAAATATGTTAATAATAAATATATTGATTCTTAAAATGGTTAAATATTAGTGTGTGACAGCATTGTCCTATGTCAAGCCTAATTAGCTATTAATATTTTTAAAAATAATACTTAATCCATTGACATTATTTAATTTTAAAAAAAAAAGAAAAGGTTGCCATAGAAATTGTCAATAGCCTTGCCTATTTGGTTTGGAAAATAAAGGAAAAGCTTTTACGATAATAAATGATAAAATATGATTTATTTGTTCATTATTTTGATAAAAATATATACAAATTAATATACATGAACTTAGAGGTAGAATTCAATATTAATAAAAAAAAGTATTATTTTACTATAATATTTCAACTCAATCAAAATAGTACACAATAAGATCTCGTTTTGACAAATTCTTTACTAAAATCGTCTCACCGTGAGACGTCTTAATAAGAGCTGACACAATACTAGTTTATAAAAAAACATAGTTTAGATTGAGATTTAAATTATTTTTTTAATATATATATATTATTTTGGCTGTTTGTATGGGCCTGTCTCACCTTAGGACGATTCCATACAAGACGTACTAATTAGTTTAACAAATATACCAACACTCTTTCAAATGTCTTTAATTTGTGCATTTAGACATTATAAAAAATTAGGAAAATTTGCCAAGAATAATCCCAACTATCACCCGTTGGCCAGAAATAATCCCAACTATTGATTATTTTTTAACAATCCCAACTATTGATGAAGTTTGCTGAAAACAGTCCCACTCTATTTTCAACCGGCTTTAGAAGGTAATTTTTTGAGTATTTTTTTTACCTTTTTTTTCAACTTTAATATAGGCTTACCTAATTTGATGAAGGAAAGTTAAAAAAAAAGGTAAAAAAAATACTCAAAAAACCTTCTACGGCCGATTGAAAATAGAGTGGGACTGTTTTCAGCAAACTTCATCAATAGTTGGGATTATTAAAAAATAATCAATAGTTGGGATTATTTCTGGCCAACGGGTGATAGTTGGGATTATTCTTGGCAAATTTTCCAAAAAATTAATGTTAATAAAATCGAATCAAACATGATCTTGCTTCGTAAGTTTTATATAACTTATATAATAAAAACAACATATAAATTACAAGCGATCAATGAATACAGTTTGAATAATAAGATAGCATATTTATTTCAATAACCAAAACATACAAATTAACACAAATTGATTTTTAACCAAACTTTAATTATGTTTAATATTCATTGACCTTAAAACATATTATTTGTCAATAATGTTCGTCTAAAATATGAAAATTAAGTGCATGAATCTTACAAGTAATAACAAAATGAGATATATAAGAAAATCAATCTATCAAAAAATTAAATGGATCCCATGATTGGCAATTTAGCAATTAACATGATGGCATACCTCATGATGTATGATATATCCTTTGACATTAAACTTTATCATTAAATTATGTCATTGCTTACACTATTCTACTTAATCATTTGGAGTTCATGTGAATAAACAAAACACCATTTGGAGTTTAAACCATTTACTTAATGCACTTCCCACGTTATTTTAGCCTAATTCTCCGGATGATCATGCAATATTCGACAAACATAAACTTTAAAAGAATAAATAGATCATATAATAAATCCGGGTCGGATTTCAACCATCGACTTTAACTTTAGGCTGATTTCGTTATATTATTAGCAGGGCCGGTTCTGGACCCATTCGAGGTAGGCAACCGTTTAGGGCCCCCAAGAGAAGAGGGCCTCATATATATTATCTAGTAAATTATTATCAATATACTAAGGTAGAACAGCTGGGTAGGTACTTTACTCCAAACTCTTGAATCCTAGGTTCAAAACCTATATAAAACATTTTTTGGAAAGCATTAATTTTCCTCTCTCTTCAATATTAATTGCATCTTTTTTCTTGATTCTCACACTAATTAATTCCTTTTTTAAATCTCTTTTTTGAAAATAGAATTCTATGAGAATCATCATTGATACCCTTCTACAAATTCACAATTTAAATCTCTTTTTTGGCCTAACTTTTTCAATATCAACTACTAATTCACAATTTATTGCATAATTACGTATTAATGTTGTATTTTTGTTTTAGTTGTGTTGTTTTATGTATATTGTTTTGAATTTTATATCTATTGTTCTCACATTATTAAAAATTGGTCATTTATTAATTTTTAACACTATATATGTATATTATTGTTATTTACTAATTTAATATATTTTTAGATATGTAGTACTACTATTAAAATTGATAGTTTGTAAAAATTTAGCTATATAACACTAAAAATGATATTCGTTAATTTTTTAATAATTAAAAAAGGGCCACAATTATTGAAAAAATAAAAAAGAGAATAGGGCCTCTTCATTTTCTGCTCCGCCCCTGATTATTAGGATAATTTCGTTAGGAATAAACTTGATAATAATCCGACAGAGGTCTGAGTCTCTGAGAATCCATGTTAAATTAAGTTGAACTTATTGTAAATGTCAGTATATTAACGGGAAAATACAAAGTGAACACACTTTATAAATCAATGAGATCTAAAACCGTATGGCAACGGGAAGAAGGTCTTCAATAGCTTAATTTGTCGATGTGGGATAAATCATCCCAACCATCCAAGAATCTGACTTGGGGCAAAAGGTGGAGTATGAAAAATTCGTCTCCCAATAGAGCTAACTGGAAAAAATAGTCCGACTTTTATTTAACTTAAAAAGAAAGATGCATAATATGAACCGAGTCCAAATCATTAATTGTCATCCCTAACACAAATTCTTGTGAGAGACCATCTCTAAATGGGCCGGCCCATTAAAAAATGTAAGTGGCATTTAAGATATTGTCAGTAGGCATTAAAAATATGGAAAGTAGGCATTAAGGATAATGTAAATAGGCTTGAAGCCTTAATGGGCTGGGCTTAAAAGACGTCTCTCGAAAAGACAGTCTCTCCAGAGAATAGAAAAAGAAATAGTTGTAGTACAATTAAGAATTAGCATGCACAATACGACCACATTAGCGAGTTTGGCGGGGAAACAAATGGTGTAAGAAATAGAACATGGCCGTAAACAGAAAGTCAAACAAAATGGTAGTTAATTCATATTATTTGCACCTAATAAATCTATAAATACCCCTCTTACTAACACTAATCAATGCATAATTCCACTCCAAACTACAAAAACTAAGCTTCTTTCTCTTGTGATTTTTGTAGCAAAATGGCCAATGCTAAGCTTCTTTCTCTGCTTTTAGCTTTTCTTGTCATTTCCATGCTTGCTACTGAGGTTATTATTTTCTTGTTTACTTCTGTATATGTTAGGCCGTGATAGTTCGTTGCATAATCACCCCATATGGGCATTTGTGGGCTCAGGCTAAAAAACCCACAGATAATTGGCATTGACTTGCATATATACTTGAGGCAGATCCTCTCTTGAGAGACCGTCTATAGTATAGACGTCTCTCAAGAGCGCAGCCCATATCTTCCTTTTAACTTACAAAACCACCAACCAGTTTTTTTAATTTATAAATTGGGCCAACCCCATTACTTGAGACGTCTATTGTATAGACGGTCTCAAGTAAGAATTTGTGTACTTGATAAGGTTTACTTTTTCCTAAAATCAAATGGTTGTAAAAGGATTACCTACCAAGTACTATATGCAAGTTTATAATTTACTATTTTTATGAAAAATATTTCCTAACATTATATATATTTCTAGCTTCACATTTTTTTCTTGACTTTGTTTATTATTACTTCTAGGCTTTTGCAAAGAGCAATCCGTATGGAAATGGGAGTTTGAAACCTAA
Source organism: Amaranthus palmeri (assembly GCA_019776075.1). NCBI lineage: Eukaryota > Viridiplantae > Streptophyta > Magnoliopsida > Caryophyllales > Amaranthaceae > Amaranthus > Amaranthus palmeri. The sequence goes on along the minus strand of JAAKBH010000002.1, from coordinate 1,768,097 downwards.
TCGTAAGTAACTCATTTTCATCCTTGGGTTTTTCGTTTTTAAACCACTATAAAATTACCCGTAAATAAATTTGTACTATTGAGTTTTGATATCTTAGAAATGTAATTAGTGAATCTAATGTTGTTGGTGCTAAAATGTAACAGAATGCCAAGGAAGGTGTACACAAAGGTGCTCAAAGGCTAGAAAAACGCATGAATGTATGTTCTTTTGTTTAAAGTGTTGCGCAAAATGTTTGTGTGTACCACCAGGTACTTACGGTAACAAACAACTATGCCCGTGCTACAACAACTGGAAGACCAAGAGAGGTGGCCCTAAATGCCCTTAATTCAACCATCCCTTAATCAATTATGTCCTAATTAAGGCTAATGTTTGCCTAATTCTACTACCCATGTAGTATTTTTCTTACTTATGGATGGTACTAATTTTTTTAGTACTTCTACTAGATATATGTATGTGTGCCCAAAATTTATTTCATTTATCAACTATGTATTACTTGTTTATTTCATTGGCTAACTATCCCATTGCTCCATTGTGGGGTCTAGGATTATAAACTCCATATTAGAGAGCATAATTGGGTAAAGTTTAGTGGGCATTTATGATTTGTATGCGTTGCATAAATTAAAATATGTTACAATTTGTGTTATATAGAATTTGGATAATGTTATGACGAATTAATTTTTTGGATTACATTTTACAAGATGGATATAGGAAGACAATATTAGATGAGAATTATATTCAAAATATCATCTGAAAAAGAAATATTTACTCTTTAATTATAATAAAATTTTATTTTCAAAATAAATAGGTCATTTTTGCAACAAAAAAGCTATTTTACTTGTAAATAAGAATGAGTTGCTCAATGAATTGTAAAAATGAGTAGATCTTATGAAAAAAATGGAGCACTTAACGAATACTCCTTCCTATCCTTGCGCCATTTTCCATTTGGGAACTAAAACTATTCATTAATTATTTTTATTTATTTTTATTATTAATTTATGAGTTAAAACATAATGATGTGAAATCTTTTTTCACTTGTATTAATTAGTTAAACCAAAAGCCAAAGAATTAATTTCTCCTAAACACTTTCATAAAAGCTGACTATTAAGTCATATGAAGACCAAAAAGCTACTTGAAGTAGTTTTTTTCATCGACTTTTAACATTATACTCGTTCTAACAAACAGTCAACAATCAACAATCAATTTTCACTAAACAATTCACAACATCTAACTTAAACAACTATTTATCAATCATTATTTTCGATTGATTAAACTAACCCAAACAAGTTCTTTTATGAGACGATCTCATCGAGAGATATGTCTCATACTTGAGTTAAATAGACCAATAACATAAACTTTTGATTTATGGACTTCTTATTTTGAGGCCGTCTCACCGTGAATCGTCGGACTGTAAAAATTATTATTAATGATGGGTTAAAAAATTGGTAAATCTCTAAAAACCCAAAACCCAAAAAGGAGGGAGAATTTGGTAATTTAAGAGGAAAAGTAATTGGGGACACAAACAATGTACCAAAGTAAAAATGTCTTTATGGGGCAACCCAACTTGGGTGCACCCATCAAATCTATAAATACACCCCTTTTAAACACTATCCTAGACATTCCCAATTAACTTCCATTTCCTTTCTTTTCTTCATTCAATTATATCTCTCTTTTTTTTCCCTCTTTGAACCCAAAATGGGGAATGCCAAAGCCTTGTCTCTCCTCCTCTTGACTCTCCTTGTTGTTTCCATGCTTACTACTGAGGTACACTTTTGATACCTACCCTTAATTTTAAGGGCATTTTGCCTCTTTTTATTTAGGACATTTTGTAGCTTTTAATCTAATCTATTAATAATTTTGTTTTCAGGTTTTGGCAAATAGCCCTTATGGTCCTGGTAGTTTGAAGTCTTCACGTATGTACTCGTTTCATTTTCTTAATGCTTTTACATTTACGGCTATTCTTGTGAGATACCGTCTCTTTAAGAGATGACCTCAAAATAAAAAGCTTATATACATTAGAAGGTCTCCTGAGAGACTGTCTAGGGCATAGACGGCTCTCTCAATAGCCCAACCCAATAACTGACATGACTATTCAATTACTCATTTAACAAATAGACTGACCCATATTTACCCGTTTATGCTATAGATGGTCTATAGCAAGAATTTGTGTACATTTTATTATCACTATAATTTATATTAATTGGACTATTTAGCTCATATATCTAATGCGTTTTTCAGAAAAACTGTCTCTCACAATAATTTATATGTATGTTACATTTATTTCATTCTTTTTTTCTATTTATTCATAGGAGTATTTTTTGGCACATTTTAATTTATCATAACTTACTTGTTTTACTAAATTTTGAGTTACAAGTCACGCTCTCACCAACTTTCTCTTACCTTTTTTTTGTTTTTCTGAACAAATGCGTGTGTTTGCTAAAATTGTTACTTCATTATACTTCCTCCTATTCACTTAAATTGTCCCTTTTTTTTGGACAATTTACTCGAGCTGTCTTATTTTCTTTTTTGTCAATGATTTTTTTTACCTAAATATCCCATGTTCACGCAAATACTGACCAATATACCCCCACTTTCACTACTTTTAATACCCCAATTACCACCTTTACAATTAATTTAACCAATTAAAATACCCTACTACCACATCTTTGGTGGACCCCATCCCACTCTTAATATCCGTGCAATAGGTTTAAAATCAGTTAATTAAATCAACCATTCCAATTTACATTCTATTAATAAAATAATAAGATAAAATAATCCTTAAAAGAATAATTAGGAGATAATTAAGTAAATTATTTCCTGACAAGAGTATTTAATTGGAATCTTTGTGTTTTTTGGTTGACGGATGTCTGAGAATATATTAAGAGTGGATCTCATCTAAGACAATTGATTTTTTTTTTTAAGTTTTAATTAAATTCCTAATTTGATCTCATTGCAATTAATATAATTAAGGCTTATACGTAAACTACATTACCTCATAGAAGTACTTTATTTTAATGAGTTTTGTTATATTTTTAAACAGCCGGTTTTCTAAGAGATCATCTCTCAGAGAGACCTTCCTCATGCCCAACCAATTAAAGCTTAATTCCTACTTTTATTCTACATTTTCTTTTATAAGCCGACTCAATTAGAGATGGTCTCTCAAAAAATTTGTGATTCTTAAAATATATTTTCCTAGATCTTTATAGTTTAAACAATCTACTACATACATTGTTCAATTCTTGCTACTGATAGTGAGTACATTTTCCCACAAGCGAGTATTTTAGAATAAAAAAGCACAACTTTTGTACAATACCATCTCGTAATGAGACAGATTTAAACATGTTTTTAAACGATTAAGTAAAGTGGCGTTACATTTGATCAAAATTTATATGGATTTTAACATTTAAAATAACGTGTAAACAGAATGCTTGGGTCAATGTACAAGAAGATGTTCAAAGACACAATACCACAAACCATGCATGTTCTTTTGCCAGAAATGTTGCAGAAAATGCTTGTGTGTCCCACCAGGCTTCTATGGTAACAAGCAAGTTTGCCCTTGCTACAACAATTGGAAGACTAAGGAGGGTGGCCCTAAATGCCCTTAATCTCATTATACTTTAATATTATTATCACTAATTAATTATTAATTATTAATTATTAATTATTAATTATTAATTATACGTCCTTAATTTTTAATTTACTTAATTTAATCATCCTTTTGTATTGTCAGTACGTGATCTAGATCCAGAATGAGTATGCCACTATATTTATGGCTACTTTTATCTGTCATTCCACTTATGTTGTACTTCTCTACTAATATTTATGATTACTTTATTTTGATAATTTTTCTATGTTTTTTTAAGTAATGTTTATATTTTTATATATTTTTTTTGAAGTTTTATATTTTTATATTTATGAATATTGAATTGTTTATTTTTTAGTCTTATCATTTGTAATTTGTATGGATTTTTCTCCATTCATTTAAGCTTAATATTTCTTTTACGGACTTTTTTTGTGATTTTATTTCACAATATACTTTCTTCGGATTTTATTAGTTGCTACAGATAGTGACATCGTGTGAGGGAAAATATTACTATTTGTAACAACTAATAAAAATCAAAAGAAGTATATCAATCAAAGTAGAAAACTCATAAACACAACAATTAATGTATGAAATTTGAAAAATTAAAGTATAAAATATGAGTCGAAAACCCATCGATACAACATACATTTTTCGGTGTACACATATTATACAATTTATTAATAAAATATTTAATTAATTAATTCGAGTCATAACATAGACAGACTCGATCTGAAATTTGGTATGTAAATAGTGCATATCTACCTTTTGTAATTTGACAAATTCTTGCTATAGACCGTCTCATAGACAGCCGACGGATAAATATGAGTAAGCCCATTTTGCAATATAAGTAACCGATTAGTCATCAGCGTTATTTTTAAAAATTAAAATCATTTAGTTAGGTTGTTGAGAGAGTCATCTTTGCTATAGACGATCTCTCAAAAGACCTTGTTTTAATTTTTAATGTTAGAGTGACTGTGAAGGGCGGTGATCTGCAATGACACTTGACACGTGAAGTTAAACATTTTTGGACTATCAAATTAATGTGGCTTAATAATGGATACCACGTTAGAGTACCTGCTAGCTACTAGAGGTTTTTGTAATAATTGGTCTAATAATTGGTCAGACTAACGGCCTGTTTGATAGTGAAATTAAATGGTGGTAATGAAAATGATTTTCGGTATAAGATTTCACCAAAAGTATCATATCATTTTCATGGTAATAAAACTTTGATTACAAAAAATATTTTTTGTCTACGAATATTCTTTATACTACCTAATATCACCTCTTCCAATGGTAATGCATTGTAATGAATTTTGTGAAGAATATGAGATGATTGAAGTTGAACAAGCATGGCCATAGAATATAGACATTTTTCAACTAAAATTATTACCACTACTAAACGGGCCATTAGTGACCAAATTGTGAAAATTCAGTTCAATAAAAATTGAAAAACTGACAAGTCTAAACTTAGAATCCTATATTCTTAGTTCTGTACAACAAATAGTATAACTTTCCCTCTCAATTGCCTCATTATTCAGTACTTGAGATGCTCATCACACTACCATTCTCCTCATCGTCTTCAGCGTCCGTTTTAGCTTTTACGGGCTGATTTTGGGTCGGATTCTGCTTCGTTACACTTTCGGAGGCTTCATTCACACTAAGTGACGTATAAACTGACATGCCACCCAATGCTGTAACTGCACCACAAAGACTCATTGGTCCTGGATCTGAATTGAACAATAGGTACCCTCCTAGCAGAATTATACAGGTCTTGAATTGTCCCAAAACAACATGAGCTGTTGCTGATGTTGCCCTGCGTGTTCCACGAAACTAGTCAAATCCAATTCAGTTCAAGCCCGCACATAACTTTTGCTCGCACAATTTTGATGAAGTATATAATATATCTTGAAACTTCAACCATTAGCTTAAGCGTGTGGATGAATTGGTGGTTTCTTGATACGGTATCAACAGTCAATGTGACAAAATAATCATGCACCCCTCATTTTGAAGTGAGAAAACATAGACTCAAGTATGAGGATTTGTGCTCACGTGTGAGCAGCGTGCTAGAGCATACAATATATTTTAGAATTGCATAGTGTAGCATGTGTTGCATCCACAAATAGTTGAATTGGCTTCATACACAATATCAAAAGCCAACGTGAGGAGGGCATGTGTAGCATCCACAAACTAGCCCAAGTGACTCTCATATAAGGAGGTATGATATAGTATATAATGTATCTTCAAGTGATAGAGCATATAACATATCCTGCGGGGCCCAACCATCAGCTTAAGCTTTTGGTTGAGTAGGTTCCTTGACAAGTCTCGTTAAAGCGGTTTTCTTTTGGGTGGAGAGAACCACAACTTCCGTTAGAGACTGTGCAGCCTTTTTAAACTCAACCTCGTTAAGCAAATGCTTGGGGCCTCAATATATGTTATATAACATCAGAGCTTAATTATTAGCATAAACTTTTGTAAAAGAAAGAAAGTTATATAGCTCAAAAGTATTACCCGAGAGCTAAAGCTCCAGACCACTGTAAAAGAAAACCAAGAACAGCAGATACCATAACTGCAGATGAGTTCCTAACAGTCCATTGGAAGGACAAAACACCCGGAGGATCGAGCCAAGGCATTAAGGCTAATAAGAAGAAAATTGTTACAGGAGTTGTCTTCCACATCAATCTGCATTCACAAGATCACTATTCTTAATTCAAAAAGAATAAGTTATGACTAATTTTGAAGCATATAAGTTGATGAGTAGAGTTCCTTACGCTAGAGCAGTCCAGTTGCTTTGCTGTTGCAGATTTGACCATAGAATTTTGTTCACTGCACTGGGAACAATCCAAGCAACCGCAACACAAGCACCAAATGTATTGAACTCGAGATCTTTTACTGTCGCAACTGCTACACCTACTGATACTATAGCCAATGCCATGACCTGGAGGAAAACCATGGAAAACCATAAGCATAAAGGCTGTCTTGTTCATTTTGAGCACTAGTGCGAAAGATAAAAAGGACCCTAAAAACTTGAGGCGTAATGAATAATATAATACTCCATTGATATTTTATTGTTGATGTTTGAATTAATCAATCAGAAGAAAACACTAATAACTCATATTACTTAGCAAAAAAATGTAAATAATATGTAAATTTAGTTCAAGATAACATCAACATTGTACATGAAAATTAAATTTTTAAACCCTAAAAATACAGAGCCCTGGGGGGATAACTCGCTTTGTCCTTGTTAATCGACGGCCATTATACTATGTTTGAATAGCAAATCAAGAGAGAAAAGTTAGAAATGGAAGGAGAAGGGAAGGAAGGAAAACGAAGGGGAGGGGTAAGGGGGAGCGTGTACCATGTTTGTTTAAAAAGGAAAGAGATTTGCAAGAAAATGAGTGTTTTTGTTCTTTCTCCTTCAGGATTCAATTAGGAGTTAGGAGACTGATTGTATTCTTAACAAAATTTGTCTACGTTTTCATACCCTTCTAATTTCTAAACTCCCCCTCCTTTTTGTAAACCAAACAAGGGATCGTCAATCCTTTTAAATCCCTCCCCTTTATTTCTCTCAAATTCTTTCTATCCCAACACAGTATTAACATATAGAAGTATATCTAAAACCTGCACCGGATCTTGGCTAGTAACTTAGATGGGGCCAGAGCAACCTCTAGTTCAAATACCCACTAAGCCATATCTTTTTATTGCAATAGTTAGATAACATTTTATTTATATATCACAACAACAGAGTCTTAATACCAAAAGAATATTGTTCATATATAATGCTCAAAAAATTTCAGAGGTTCAAGCCCCATTTGATCAAGGAAGGTTTGCCCTTGAAGGAACACCCCTGTCTAAAACAATCATGAATCAAAAAAGAAATTTACAACAATATTTGATTATCCTAATATTATGCTAAAATTTACACACCTTATTATAAGAAATGGTTTTCCTCAAAAATATGAATTCTGTGAGAACAATGGTTGGAGTTACAGCAATCTTAGCCATTTGGTAAAAACCAACACTACAAAAACAAAAATTAATCATAATCAATAAACAAATGATTTTGTAAATTCAAATTTAACTTATAAAACATTAAAATTAAAAGCTTAAAATAAGTGGGTTTGAATTTAAGTACCTGTTATATAGAAGACTGGTGTTAGCAAGACCATTGGAAAGAGCCATAACAATACCCAAAGAGAAAAGAGAAGAGAAGGGCGTTGATTTGGAAGGAGGTGAAGCTGGAAGCCATGATAATGCTTTGAACAAAGCCATCAAAATCCATGATACTGTGTAGTGTATTAGTGTTAGGAATATTGGGTAATTGAATCCCACCTTCCCCATCACCTGTTACCATCATCAAAGTTACAATTCTAATTACGAATCACAACATTGATTCAATATCATTAATCACACTTGCTAGGGCTTGTTAGGCGTGGTAATTTAAACAATTCAACCACCCCTCCCGACCAATTTCTTCCTCTTTTTCTGGAAAAGCACCCCCGCGCACCACTGCAACCATTATCGTTCTTTTCCTCCTCCATTTTCGCCGCCATTGCTCACCAAAGTCTCTAAAAATGTCCTACATTTCACGATCTGACCAAAGGTTTAGGGTTTTGAGTGGTGGGTGAGTGGTGGCGAATGTGTTGGGGGAGCGATAGGCAGTTGTTTTGGTGGTGGGCGACAATGGGGTTTCGAGGTGGTTGGGGGAGGGTGGGGCACGGTGGATGAGGGTGGCTGGAGTTCGCATCGGTGATGGGAAGGGGAGGGGGTCACGTGGTAACCATGAGGTTTTGGGTTTTCCACGTGGTAACCAAAACTTTTAAAAAATCCACGCAGTAACTCTGAGGTTTACATAAATGTTCCATCATGACCTTTTTGCAGATAAAAACGTTAGCAAACGTTAATTTTGAAGCTTTATCGCTGTTGTATGCATATTTATGCGACTCACCATTTCAAATATATCAGTTTGAACCTTTTTCCCGAAAATATAAACCTCAAATCTACCATTTTCCATCCAAATCATATTTTTTCCCCAAATTTAAAGATGGTAGAGTTTGGGTTTATATTTTGGGGGAAATGGTTGAAACTGATGGCATTTGAAATGATAAGTCGCATATATAGGCGTACAACAGTCTTAAAGCTTCGAAATTAATGTTTCCTAATGTTTTGCTAACGTTTTATATGCAAAAAAGGTCATGTTGGAACAATTTGGAAAACCTCAAGGTTACCATGTGGATTTTTTAAAAATTTTGGTTACCAAGTGGAAAATCCAAAACCTCAGGATTACCACGTGGAATTTCCTTTTTTTTTAATTTATTTTTCTTTCTTTAACTTTGCATTCCAAATAAAACATCATTATTTTTTTTTTGAAGATATAAAACATCATTATTTTAGTGTGTTGAGAATTGCAAATAAAACATCATTATTAGTTCTTATTATATTTTTTTTGGCAATTAGGGATAAAATTAATATTAATAATTTGAATTATCGCTCAACGAAAATAAATTCACCTATAGCATTTTTAAATATTTCCGGGCACGAACTATGAAACTCATATGCATGTGGCATCGTTATAGGATTTAGAGAATAATCAATAATTAAATTTATTTAGCAGATAATTAATCGACAATTCATATGTTCAAGTCAATGATCCAAAATCAAGAAATGATAAAAAACAAAAAAAACAAAAAGAAAATTTGAGTACCAGTTTATTGACAAGAATAATCCCAACAGCAACCGTGAAATTGAAGGACATAGCCATAGCAGGGCCACAAAAGCGCTGTTGTTGGCGTTTGGCAGCTTCTGATGTCCGTAAGTCATTATTGTATAAAGAACCTCTTAATTCCTCCAGTGCTCTACCTGAAAATTCACAAATTAGAAATATATACAATTAAGTAGAAAAATTTAATTATATTCAAGGAATTAAGATTAATGAATATGACTAATTAACAACATTTATAATTAACGTAAGATTGAGTACTACAGACAACAGACGTAACTAAGTAGTTGTTATTATACTTGGATTTAAAGAGAAATGATTAATATCACAATTATAGTAGATTTTCGACTAATTGAAGATATAATAATTGACAATTATTGTGATGGGTTATGGCCCTTATGGGTAAATGAATTATAAATTATGGGATGAAGAAAGAAGCTTGTAAAATCTTGCAAAAAAAAAAAAGAAAAAAAAAAGAAGCTTGTAAAAGTAAACCAAAAATATAATTGAGATTCTAATTTGACCCCCCAAAACAGTAACTAAATTGGAACAAAAATAATACTTGTAAAATACAATTCTTCTTGTTTGAGACCGTCTCACTCTCACCGAGTCCATACATGGTTCATTAATCAGTTAAAGAAACATAAAAAATTAATAAAATTTGAATTCGCAGTTGTACAAAAAGCAATTTTTAATATATAGTTTGGACTAATTCAATTAAAGTCGTCAAACTGTGAAATGGCCTGAATAAAAAGTTGGTGTGTAAATTAATATTAATCATGAGAATTATACCCTTGGGTTACTTTAGCTTTTTTTCCTATTAATTATGGTAATTTTAATAGATTTTCTGTGGTTTAAAATGAGATTTTGAATTTTAATCTTCATTTCTAAGATTTTAAATGCAAAATTTTGTTTTTCTTTTTTTTTTTGAGTAAACTTGTGAAAATCTTTTGATGGCCCCAATTCCCATCACTTCTCATTAACAAAATCGGGTTTTGTGTTCACATTGATTTTTACATAATTGTAGATCTATTTTTTAAGTTGGGTCAAATCGGGTTCGGTTATAAAGTCGGATGTCTATCCGGTCATCGAGTCTGTTTTGAACCCCTCTAAACAAAATTGACGTACTTGGTAAATAATTATATCCTTCCCAATTAAGTCAAACTTAATTGTATGGAAAAATACTCCTACATCCTAACATGACTATCCATTTGAGTTAAAGTTGACTTAAATTTAAGTTTAAAATGACACAAAAATAGTAATCAAATTAAATGGAGTAATTGACATATAAGCTAAACACGTATATATCATAGACAATTAGACATGTAAATATGGCGCATATATTTGTATAAGATATATAACTTTTAAAGATATGTTGCACCATCTCATAAGAGCATGGACAAGGGGATTAAGAGATAACTATCAATTTTTTTAATAGGGGTAAGTCAAACGATTAGATTTAGGTGAAAATTAAACTTAGAATTTTAATCGAAAAAAGTAGTATTTATTCTTCATTTTTAACATTAATATGCGTTACTTTTTGTGAAGAGAGTACGAGTATGGATTATCCGTTACTTTTCCTCATTCAAATCCTGCTTTCGAGGGGACATTACATTTGAAAACTGCATCATATTAAAAGTTCTTTTTGTTGAAGGTTGTACGACTCATCTACTACGATGCGATTTATCAATTTGGAGTAATATTTGATCAAAATTATTAGTTTTTCAATATCTTTAAAATATATAGTGAATTTTAATTAATCAGAGCTAATATTTCCTAGTTTGTACCTGTTTTTTCCAAAAATACACAAAAATTCCACTCCTTTATTTTTTTTTAATATATTAGCCGAAAAAAGAAAGAAATACTTGAAAATAAATCTAAAAACTGATATTTATTTTCCAAGTGTGACAATACCCGATTTTCCCCTCACTTACTCTATATTTGCATCTAAACACCCAAACTGATGAATCTCATGAGACTTTGACTCTAACTACCCCTTTGTTTTGCAATAATATGGTAACAAACTTTGACATATTTTACTTGTTAATTAGTTGGTATTTACTTTTACTCCGAACATACTACATCTGAATCATTTTAGATGTTCCATTTGGATTTTCACGGTTTTTAAAGGTGCTGTGGGGTCCATTAAAAAGTGGTAGTTGGGTATTTTAATTGATTAAATTAATTGTAAAAGTGGTAGTTGGGTATTGGCTGGGAGTAGTAAAAGTGGAGGTATTTAGGTTAAAAAAAAGACAAAAAAGGAAATTGGACAATTGATACGATTTTGCCAAATAAGAAAATTGGACAACTAAAATAATTCGGAGGGAGTATAATTTACGCCTATTATTCATTTTAATAGAGTGAAAAATATGTTACGAATGATAATATTGAATATGCTTTTTCATATGTACTTTTTTTCCACAACATTAAATAGAATTATAAAATTAATTAATAAATAAACTATATTGATAGAAAGGTATGTGTGTTTCTAGTGAAATACCTAAGGAAAAATTAACCAACTTAATTTAAAACTTGTGGTTGTGATAATTAAGATGAATATTAAAATCTTAAAATTATTGATGAATTACAGCCTTAAATTCTATGCCATTTACAAATTGCAGTCTTAATATTTTTTTCAATTTATAATCATCAAAATATCAATGTCTACGCAGTTCAGGCCAAATCAAGCAACATTCCGTCCATTTTGAAATTCTAGGTTAAGTGATCGAAATCTTGCAATTTGGCCTGAATGTTATAGATGTCATTGATACTTTTATGGCTGTAATTGAGTAATTCACAAAAATATAAGATCGACGCTATAATTCACAAAAGCCTAAATTTTAAGGTTGTAATTCGCAAATCATTCAAATTCTTATACATACCATTACCAAGCATCATTTCAATTAGAATCGGTAACATATTTCGTAACTCAACCATCAGCTTATGAAAAAAAAATATGTTATATAATTTATCAATTACGATTATTCACATAAAAAAAATAAGAGAAAGAAGGGAAACCTGTTTCTCCAGCTTCACTGTCTTTCCTTTTAAGAAACTTTAATCCAGCAACCCTCCACAATTCCATGGAGGACAATAAATATGCATCATTTCCCAAACATGAAAATTTTTTCTACATATAATGTGCCCACAATATATATCACCCACTTTGGATGATTTATAAAATAATTTAATAAATGATCAAATTTTTATTTGAAAAATGATAAAAAGATCAACAAATTATCCTTTGATTGGAATGTCCAATTTTTATAAAAGTATGGAATTTATTTATGAAATTGAGGAAATTTGGTGAGATTTCAAATTCATAACTTACAAAAACAAGACCTTACTTAGAAATGAAAATATAGTTTTAACAAACTCTTAATTTGGTGTAAGATTTGGCAATATATATGCAAAATTTAATAAATGGTATGAATTTCCAAAATTAAGATTTAAGATGTGGTAAAAGAAATTAGAAGTATAATTAAATTAAGAAAAAATTAGTTTTAAAAAGAGAGGAAATAGAATTTTGGAAATTTGTTAGTTTAATGTTTTTGTTGTTGTAAAAGTTAGTGAAGGGTTGAAGAGTACTTTACTCCAACAAATATGGAAGTAAAAGCCAAATGGAAAAAACACATAGACTTAATTAGCATTTTTTCTATGATGGAGAACATTGCGGATCCATTTTAACCTTTGTGTTTAAAGTTTTATTTTAACACAAATTCTTGAATTATAGCTCTGATGCGACTTCAGATGAGTTTATATAATTAGTGTATTTTTTTTAATTTTTTTAGAAAATGAAAAAAATTAACATTGCACCAAACAAAGCCCATACAAGCTACAAAGACAAAGGACTCAACCACCCCAAGTATTTTTTTTTAATTGACCACTCTATAATTATAAATAATCACCTTTAAGATATTAAGTGTACGTAAAAGATTTCTCATTTGAAAATTTGTGATTATTGAAATAAACGATATTTTCAAGAGGTATTTTAATAGGGTCGGGCCACTTCATTAAAGAATTAACATAAAATATACTACCTCCTATTCAGCAAGATTGTCCCATTTGACTTTTGGCACTGTTCATTCATCACTCTTAATTTGTATTTTACTCTTAATCTATAAGTTAAAACATAGTCATGTGGGATCTTGTTTGATTCGTCTCAATACAACGATTATTAATATCAAATTTTTATAATTTTTAATTAACAATAATTGGAGATATTAAGGGTTAAAATGTTGCCTCGGCATGTGTGAAAAGTCAAATGGGACAATCTTGGTGAATAGGAGGGAGTAAAACCTAGAACAATTTTGGGTTGTGACTAAATTATAAGTTGTTTTCGTATTTTCTTTCAACCTAGGATAATTTGAATCTTTGAATTACAATTGTGAGAATGTGTTTATTTATCCAAATTGAATTTTATTTCTTTTGTGCGTTCTTGATATTTGTTCTACTCAATCTGATTTGATTTTAATCTATTTTTTTCTAAAGTAAGTGTTTTTTTGGTTTTTCCTTGGCTAAAATTTTGATTGATTAAGAACATATAAATCTTAACTTCGACTTCCGGTAAATACTTTCAAAGTATTAAAGTGTTACTATTATTTAATACAATTATAAGGACTAAAATAGGTGTTTAAACATTTAAAACATGTATTTTTATGTACTATAGTTGGTGTTTTAGTAATTTTAACGTAGTATTTTTAGGTACTGAGGTGGGTGTTTTTAAGTACAACAATAATTGTTACCATTATTCGTGAAGTAAGTAAAACATTTCAAGAGCAAGAATATGTGTTGTAGCCATCTAAAATAGGTATATTTAAGTAATAAAGTACGTATGATAACCATGTAACTATGTATTTTTAAGTAATACCACTTAAAGTAAATATTGTTTTTATGATTTGTATGAGCAATTTTTTTTAACTGAACTTGGGCAGTTCAAGAGATAAGGGGCTTTAATTCTATTGTTATCGATGTCGTTGACAGACTGAGTTGTAGAAAGAGATAGACTATTATCAAAATTGCTAAAATTTTAATTAGCAAACTAATAACACCTCCATTCCATTCCCTTGCTATTGCGGCCCGTTTGGTTAATGATATTAAGTGATGATTATAGGAATGATTTAATGAAACTTCGATCACAAAAAAAGTATTTTTGTTTACAAATTTCCATTACCATCTAATATACTGGGTAGCATGATGATGATGATGATGATGTTTACAAATTTCCATTACCATCTAATATCACATCTCCTAACGGTAATGCGTTGGAATAAATTTTATGAAGAAAATGAGACAATTGAAGTTGGACAATCATGGCCGTTACCCGTTAGGGTAACTAAGAGATTTTTCAACTAAAATTTCACTTATTTTCCATTTCCATTACCACCGTTTATTACTAGTTTACTACCTAACAAACGGATGGTTAAAGTAATATATTTCCATACAACATATTACAACGAATATTTCAGAACGGAGAAATTAACAATAAAATAATATTTCGACGAATATATACAAATAAAAAGTTAACAGGGTAATTAGCGGATATCCGGATCAAATTTATATCGACCCATGACTCGACCCGCAGAATTCAATTTTTTTTTGTTTTTTAACCCGCCATTTATAAGATGGGTCGACAAGTCAAATCGAACGGGTCGGATAATTTTAAACCACCCTAACTAATATCAAAAACTAGGACCTTCATTGTCTAATGTCACGACTTTTCATATACATTTTCTTTCAATAAAAAAAGGTATTGTAATAATTGAATAAGGCAACATGCCTTGTTTGTCTCCTTTCATCTTTTTTAGGAATTAGGTAGGTTGATTTTAGTTAAAAGCCACTTTGCACCTGCCTTAGCCTTCTTCTCCTTAACTGTTTAAATTAATCTTATTATTATATTACCATTTTAGCTCTCTTTCACTTCTTAATTAAACATTAATTAACTTAATCTATTAAGATTTAAGACTGACGGCAGCCATGGAATCTCAATTTGGAAGCTCAGATCAGCTCCTCTTCTTGTAGACTTGTAGTTGTAAACTGTAAGTTCTCATCTACCCACTTTACAAAATCATTTTTCTGGATTACCCTTTTAATTTTTCCTTATTTTTCATCATAATTATTAGATAATGTAGTTTGTTTTATAATGTATGAATTTGTATAATGATTTACAAGAAAATGAATGAAAAGAAAAGAAATGAAATGATTTCGTATTTGTCTGTGTGTTTGCAGATTTCATTTCTGCTCATTTATGGGATTCAATGGTAAGTTCTGGGATTAATTTGGCATAAGGGTTTGTTTTTTAGTGTGAAAAGGGTGATTATTTCAAGAAAAAGTGTTGATTTTTGGTTGAAGATTGGTGGGTTTTTTAGGTCAAATGTTATACTCTGGCAGTCTGGCTATTCACACTTAGAAGTCCCTGTTTTACTTCATTTAATGTTCAGATTTTGAGGAATGAAATTGGGGGTTTCCCATGAATTGTGCAATTGGGTATTTTTGGATCATGTGAATTTCTTTGGATTTTAGCTTAAGGTAGTGGGTCGGTGGTAAATCTCAAAATTCATTTGACCCTTTAAAACACAGGAAAGTTTCTACTTTCTGAGAAGTTTGGGAATTAATTTGATCATTTTTTGAGAGAATTAATCTTATTCTTTAGGGTATAGGCTAGGTGAGGGAAGGGAGGGCAACGAGAATCAAACTGAAGTCTTTACCGGAGAAAAGGTACATGCTCCAACTGAGACAATATCCGATTCTTGAGATTTGATTTTATTATATGTTGAATTCTTGGGAGTGAATGCTTTGTGTATGTTAAAGGTATTAGCAATGCCAGAGAAGACCTTGCGATCTTCGAGGTTGCTTCTAAGCTTAACTGCTTTTTCCATGTTTTTCCTTATACTTTCATCCTTCTTTCTATTCCATTCGGTCATTAATCCTCTAATACCCTCGTCGATATATAAACAATTTGTCGGTGATAGTGTTCCCATTGACAATAAACTTGAGGGCAATGATGAGCTTGAGCTATCAAAACCAGTTGTTGTACCTTTACCACTTGATTTGTCGGGAAATGAGTCGTGTAATCGAAATAAAGCTCTCCTAAAGGTGTACATGTATGATATGCCTCCTGAATTTCACTTTGGGTTGTTAGAGTGGAAGGCAGGTCCAAACCAAAAATGGCCTGATGTTCGTGTACCGAAGCATATTCCACGGTATCCTGGTGGGTTAAACTTGCAACACAGTATAGAGTATTGGCTCACTCTTGATCTTCTGTCATCCAATGTTAAGGAAATAGTTAGACCTTGTAGTGTTATTAGAGTAGAAAATCCAAGTGACGCAGATTTTATATTCGTCCCCTTTTTTGCATCATTAAGTTACAACCGGCATTCTAAGGTTATTCGAAAAGATAAATTCACCATCAACAAGATATTGCAAGATCAATTAGTGGAGTACTTGATGAGTCGGCCAGAGTGGATTAAGTCCGGTGGAAAAGACCATATTATTGTTGCGCATCATCCAAATAGCTTGTTGTATGTAAGAACGAAGCTGGGTTCTGCTAGATATGTCCTTGCAGATTTTGGGAGATATGCCGCAAATACTGCTAATTTGGAGAAGGATGTCATCGCTCCTTACCAGCATGTTGTAAGGAGTATCAGCAATAACAGTTCAGCCCCATTTGAACAGCGTCCTACATTAGCGTATTTTCAAGGAGCAATCTATCGGAAAGATGTGAGTAATGACATCTCTTTGCACCGAATTTTTAGCTATAATAACTTCGTTTTGTCCTGTTAACATGCTTGCATCTAGCTAGTGCATTTTTTTTCTTCGAGTTCCTAAATGGAAATTAGTGATTTCACATTCAGGGAATTTAAGAAAAAGTATCTTTTTGAACGGAATTGGATTTCTTTCCTTTATCATGCTTGATTTTGAAAGAAACATAGTTACTTTTACTCTACTGTTTTAGTACGAGGCCTTCAGTTCCTATTGTTTTGGCACAATCATAGAGAAGATACGATGTCGTTATTATTGATATAGTAGTTAGAAACTTCTTTCATGCCTTTTGTTACACAAATTCTTAAATGAGACGGTCTTTTGGTGAGACTATCTCTATCAGGCAGACCCAAATACGTTTAGTCTATTAAAGTGATCATTTACTATTTTACAATGATCAATTAGGAAAATTGACTAATTATATGGGCCCGTCTCATGGTAAAACGGCCTCATATAAGACGAGCTTCTGCTATTATTATGTGCCATTTTTCTGAATGCTTAATAGAAGCTTTTGATTGTTGCGTATTCTAGTTTTCTATGTTGTGAGTGAAGACTATCTAATGCAAAGAATGTGTAATCTCCTTGTCTTATGGCTTGCATAGAGGTAACCATACGACCATTATTAGTGATAACATAGTTTGTTTCGATTTAACCTTGGCAGCAAACATCATTTGCAACTTCACATACACATAGAGGATGGACGTTCCTTATGGAGTCATTTGTTGAGCAAAAAAACCATTGTTCTAGCATTACTATATCACTATAAACCAATATCGTCTTAGACTAAAACGGATTGATAAGTTTGATCATCTTGTGGATTTATAGTTGAGGGAAAGGAAGATCTACTTGTAGATATATCTCTTCATTTAGTTGGGCTGAAACTATTTTGACCGGTGAACCTGGCAATAAGACAATATGATTGCATTACATTTTTTGTTTAGCAGTCTCTTCTAGTTTTGCTTGCCGTGATACTTAGACTATTTTGCTTGCATATATTTACAGGGTGGAGCAATTCGCCAAGAGCTCTTTTATCTCCTAAAAGACGAGAAAGACGTGCACTTCACATTTGGAAGTACTCAACGAAGTGGTGTTCTTCAAGCAAGCCAAGGGATGGGGTCTTCTAAATTTTGCTTAAACATAGCTGGAGATACGCCTTCATCCAACCGTCTTTTTGATGCCATTGTTAGCCATTGTGTCCCCGTCATTATTAGTGACAACATCGAGCTACCGTTTGAGCATGTCTTGAATTACTCCGAGTTCAGCGTATTCGTTTGGGAGTCATATGCTGTAAAACCTGGATTCTTGGTTAATCTTCTTAGGGGAATCGGGAAGGATGAGTGGACGAAGATGTGGGAAAAGCTCAAAGAAGTTGCTCATCATTTCGAGTATCGGTATCCATCTCAACCAGGGGATGCTGTCGATATGATTTGGCAGGCATTTGCACGAAAAAAAACTGGTTCGAAGATGAATCGTAAGGAGAGAATATATCGAACACAATAGTCTCCTTCAGAGTAGCCGAGATTGTATCAATACACATGGTAAGTAGTTGCTTATGATATCTTGCTCAATTCTGCTTGATTTTAGTCTTAAGAATTGAAAGCATCACCTTCCCAAAATATTATAATTACTTGTAGATTTTTTCCTTTTTTGGATTGCCTTGTGTAGGAATACTTTGCCAAGTTTAGCAAGTTAAAATTAATATTTAAGCCTTATTATATGGTCCTTATTTGAATAAATGAAATCTCTCCTTGAAATTTCATTTAACCCATGAATTACATGATATATAGTTTATTACTCAGCCAAAAAAAAAAGGAAAGGGAATGATACAGGATGGAAAATAATCCACATGTGATCCCAATCGAAGAATTTGAGACATATTGACTAGCATATATACTTGATGGTCTTACCTAATACCAGTTAGTTTTAGGATGGAACCTCATTGGGTCTGTGTGTAGTCAACTCTCTTCTTATGTAGGTCTTGTTGTATACAAGCCCGATAACAAATTTTTCAATAACATAACAACAAGGGCGACTAATCTAGGATACTATTATCAGATGGGTCAAACACTCATATTTGCATGTATCTGATCAAATGATCCGGGCCATGGACTAAGCAGGCCCGGTTTTAGATTCTCCCCTGCATGAAAATGTTGTTAGTTACATTGGAATAATCATGGACCAAAATTAGTTTTGTTCAAAATGAAAGTAATATAAGAGTATAGGAAAACATCAAGATGCACTCAACCTAGAATCAACTATAGAATTCTATATTATATAATAACAAATGCTATATGATTTTACAAAATGGAGATGTTCTATTACTATATGATATTAAAACCTCAATTTCCTAGCAGACTAATATAAGCTTCCAAAGCCTGCCCTACATGAAAATCTCTCTGCATCCTATAGTACCTTATAGGAGTATATATTACATATGATCTACCCTTCTTTTTGGCCAAAATTGTTTCCTCCCTTATCCAAGGAGAGAACAGATATTCAACACCGATTATGAATCGGGTCTGATCCCTTTCTGACTCGTCGTTTGCTCGATTGATCCGGGT
Source organism: Amaranthus palmeri (assembly GCA_019776075.1). Classification (NCBI taxonomy): domain Eukaryota; kingdom Viridiplantae; phylum Streptophyta; class Magnoliopsida; order Caryophyllales; family Amaranthaceae; genus Amaranthus; species Amaranthus palmeri. The sequence goes on along the minus strand of JAAKBH010000002.1, from coordinate 1,748,479 downwards.
GAAACACCTTCGATTGAGTCGGGGCTAAACTAGGCGGATAAATCAAATCATATTCAGTAGCTTGCGTTAATACCCGCGATCTTGGAAATGGGTAGTGACCCTTTAGAGCAAGGTCTATGGTGGATAACCCGGAAACCGGGTGAGGTTGGGTAGCAAGTAGAACTGCTAAACATACAAGAAAGATGAATTTGTGGGCAAAACAACCCATTTTCTCTGAATTTTAGGGAGAAATTTGAGCAGGAAATAAGAATGAGAGTGAAGTTAAAGCTTAGAGAGGTGAAAGAGTGTGGGACCCAAAAAATCTAAAGAAGGAAATGAAGATAAAACAGTTGATTCCCCAATCATAAGCTGGCTTTGAAAGAAGGAAAGAAGGAAAGGGGTATATATATGTGTAGTAGTAACATAGAAGGAATTGGTTTCTTTTTTGGAAGGGTTTAGTGAAGTTTGAATAAAAAGGTAAGGTTGGAACACCATTCTTGGGAAGCCAAGTATCTTTTCAATGGTTCCCTACATTCCTATCATTTGCATTTTGCTCTTTTAGACCAAACAAAGACCATAAATCCTCTTTGTTTAAGTTATCTATGGTTAGTTGCATGCCATTTCATCTTTTTCTTGCCACTCATCTCTATTGTGTACGGAACTCTTCAATATTCATTACTTTCAATAAAATGTATGTATGGAGTCGAGTTTTGAGAAACGGGTTTTGTCTCGGTTAGAGGTTAGATGTACCACTCTTTCTTACGAGAGACTTAGGTTCGATTTTCGCAATTCCCTTTTATAACTCTTTTCTTCCCTCGGTCTACCTTGTACCCAAAAAAGTATGGAGTAGAGTTTTATCTGGTATAATTGGTAACGGTTTCAACTCATGATTTTGAGGTTATAGGTTCAAAGTGCACGCTCCTTTTACCTGACGACAAATATTCAACTCAATGATGGATGAATGTAAATTGAATGATTATAAATTGTTGTATGGGACTATGAAAGGTCTTACAGTAAGACGCGCTTATATACGGGTTATATAGCTTTAACATATACAAAATCTGAGTATATGAGCTCTATGTTTTAATAAGAGTAGTTGCTTGCTTAGAGGTATTAGTGTTAAATGAACTATTTTCTAGTAGAGTGTTGAATGAACTTGACAACGTTAAATAAACTAAACTAAATATAAAAGAGTTAAATATTGAGTACTGAAAATCTGAAATAGCAAGCGTAAAAGTGATAAGAAAAATTGTGCTATTTAAATTTTTATGTTGTCTCACTTTTTTTATTATGACATAGACTCTTTATTTTAATTTATTTATTTTTTTATTTCATCTCCGGATATAGTTTTTGTTCTCATAAAATACCAATTATATTTTTTTTTCATCAAACATAAAATTTAATGGAATAGAGTTAGGGAGTAGGAGTATAACTTAAGTGAGTACCCCTATGAACATAAAAGGGTACATGAACAAATACACCATAGAATAGTGCATACTACATAGGGATCAACATCTAAGATTCTTCTACTTCTAAAGATGAATGTAAATGAAGATTCCTTCAGTATCTAAAAAATTTTAATTATGTAGATAATTTTAAAGAAAAATTAAAATATATTAATGAAAATAAAAGAAATTGTTAGGACATTTTCATAAACTTTGACTGTTCAATGATTAAGGGAAGCAAAGTGAGTGCACAAATCTTCACTATTGTAGCTACACTTGCAAGAAACCCTCTAAAGTGTACTCTCTCTGTGTGGTAACAAATAAAGAGAGAGAATTAATTGTGTGGATAAAATTAAAAGAAAGTTAAAATGTATCGATGAGATTAAAACAAAGTGGTGGGCCATCACTTAAAAATAGAAATTGTGCAAATTAAGTGGAACAAACCAAAATAAAAAATGCTGCAAATTAAATGGGACAGAGAGAGTTGTATAGTAGAAGTATATTTTTTTCCCAAGGGTATTCCATTGGTTTTAATTTTAGGGAAAAATTGCTTAGGATAATTCATTAATTCAATCTTTGTTTGATTTTTTTTTACAATAATACAAGTATTGATTAATCACGAATAATTTCATCTATTACTTGTTTTTAGTAGCATCCAAGCAAGTTAAAAAAACCGCTGCAACAGATCATTTGTTGATCATTGCTTTGCAATATTCTCTTCATTTATATCTTCTTCAAGTGAAGGAAGATTGCAAAGTAACAGTCAACAAATGAATTGCAGCAACCGGTTTTTCACCAGTTTGGATGCCACTGAAAACAAGTACCAATAGATGAGATTATTCATAGTTAATCAACACTTGGGATTGTTATGAGGAAATCAGACAAAGATTGAATAATTCTAGAAAATTTTTCCTAATTTTATTTATATAGTTAATCTATTTTTTTATTACATTTGTATATTTTCTTTGTTTCTTTGTATAACATTCATTTTCATAATTTTTTTTCCTAATTTTTCCTCAATCTTAAATTGCTTACAAATTATACTCATAAGAATAGTGATGTGACAAAAGCATTAAAAAACACACACAATGATGTGTCAAATATGACCATTGATTAGCAAGAATAAAATGGGCATTTACTCACGACTCTAAATTTGAATTAAGTTTACATTTTTTTAAGTAATATGTTATTAGGGCTTTTTCAAAAAAAAAAAAAACACTTAACGGCCCGTTTGGTTAGTGGTACTAAATGAATGTTATATCATCAAAAGATCCATATCATTCCCATGGTAATGAAACTTTGATCACAATTTTTTTTTTTTGTATACAAATTTCCATTACCACCTAATAACACATCTCCCAATGGTAATGCAGTGTAATGAATTTTATGAAGAAAATGAGATGATTGGAGTTGGACAAGCATGACTATCAAGGCAGATAATAGATTTTTCTTCTAAATACACTAATTTTTCATTCCCATTACCATTGTTTATGACCAGCTATCAAACGGGCCGTTAATGCCAACAATACAAAATAAAACGAATATTATATACTTATTACGCCTTAAATTTTTAAGAGTGCTTTATATATTTTATATTTTATTTTGGAGCCCAAAAATAAAAGAGCCTACCTTGGTTTGAGAGGCAAGATTGAGGAATGGAATGGAATTTTACTACTTTAAATGCATCAAAATTTGGATAGTCTTGGTTTCTTGTGCATATTGGATTTCTCTTTATGCTTTTCTCTCCACTCTAGTTTGTTGAAGGAATTAATAATTAATTTTCTTTAACTTTCTTTTTATGAAGGATAACATTAATTGATCCACTAAATTGGACGAATTTTTTGAGCAATAATGAAGATTATGGAAATATTGAATAGCTTGTAAATTATGTTTATAGATACTTTAAAAAGGAATAAAATTATAAGTTTTAATAAATGGGTTTAGGATGCATTTCAAGTCTCAAATCAGATAATCAAAAAAAAAATATTAATAAGCATATAAGTGATCAAACCTTAAATTAGTATAAGATTTTTTGACCAGGTGTCAAAATAGATTCATACAGACTCAACTCAAATTGACGATATTAAACTATTATACATGTCATTCACGGGTGATGACCATCGATATGCTTGCATGATAAACACCATATACATCATACTCCCTCCGAATCAGTTTAGATGTCCCATTTTCTTATTTGGCAAAACCATACCAATTGCCCCATTTTCTTTTTTGTTTATCCTTTTTTTTTACCTAAATACCCACATTTTTTCAATTTCCAATACCCAACTATCACATTTACAATTAATTTAATCAATTAAAATACCCAATTACTACCTTCTTAGTGGACTCCACTCAACCCTTAAAATCCGTGAAATTCCAAATGGGACATCTAAACTGATTCAGAGTATATGATTAGCTTAATTGTTAACAATAAAGTCAATGTTACCAATCAATCAAATAAGTCAAATAAAGTACACAACATCCAATTGCCAAATCCCCAGTATTATCAACCTACGATACTGAATTATGATGGTAAAATCATTACGATTTGCGTAACAAAACTTGTTCAAAATAAAAATTTTTTTTTTTTCCAAAAATCAAATTTCAAAAATAAAAAAGATGAAATAAAGTTTGGTCCAATAAATGAAAAAAAAAAAATTCTCTATAATCATCCGTTGCTTTGCTTTAGCATAGTGAATTAAAGTGAAATGGAAAAAACAAAAACAAAAATAAGCATAACCATGACTTGTTGCTATCATAGTTCACAGGACCACTCTACCCTATTAAATCTGAACTTTTAATACTATCTTTTATGACACAATTTAAAGAAAATAAATAATGTAGAATTTATTAACAAAGAAACTTAATCATTAATTAAAGAAAAATATTAGCTTATTACTTTCTCTGTCTCTATAAATTTACACTTTTCTTTTTATTGTATTTGATTTAAAGGTAAAATGAATTGAAGAATAAGACAAACTACAAGTAGATAGTAAAAATAAATAGTTAAAATGAACGATTATAAAAGAGAGACGAAATAAGTTTTTTTTAAAAAGTGAAAATTGAGTGGAATAAACTAAATACAAAATATAATTAATTTTTAGAGACAAAGTGAGTACTTCCTCCGTTCTGAAATATCTGCTACATTTATGTTTTTGACGCTATTCATCGTTCAAGCATATTTACTACATTGCAGCTAATGTGTAAGAAAAAATATAATTAAGTGGAATCTTATTTGAATCATCTAATCAAATATTTTCATAAAATTAAGTTTTTATAATTTTTAGATGTGTATAATTCAATTTATATATGATCAAAGTAAAACATTGGATAGCGTAAAAAGTCAAACATAGCAAGTATAGTGGAACGAAGGAAGTACATTATAAATAATTTTGATTAATCTATTCATTTACTATGTATAATCTTTTTTTTAGCAAGTACTGTATGAGAACGGTGAAACGGGACCCATACAAACAGCTCAAATTATTTATATTTGAAAAATATAAAACTGAATCTAAACTATTTTCTTATATATAAATTGAAATTGAACCAGCCCATATTAAATTGTCTCACGATGAAACAATCTTAATAAATAATTCGTTAATAATGAAAATCAAAACCCTTTTCATAAGAGTGAAAGTAAAAACCTTCAACCAGAAGGTCAGCCCATGATAATCCCAATCAACCAAATCTTAATATCCCTAAAAGTACCTAATCTTCCATCATTTTCTAAAAAGCCAATAGAAGAATGAACAAGAGTTTAGCCTAAACCCCAACCGACAAATGGCACGTTTGCGCTAACCGAGGCAAAACAACCACTCAAACAGTGCCAATCATGGTTAGACATGCTAACCCTCAAAACATAGGATTTGTCAAATGTTATCTAAAAGTATAGCAATGTACACAAAACTAAGCACGCCTATTATTGATCAAAGCTGAAATATGTACTGCTTATGCCCAATTCAGATTGACAACTACAGAAGATACCTTTATGGAGGGCAAGAAAGCAACACAAACTGTTCTTGTTCCCTTGAAGATGTATCATACACAATTCATTCAATATTAATGGAAGAAAACCGAGAATTTGATGTCGAAAGCCTCAATAATTTGGGAATTCTCGAGTAATATGATGCGGGGATGATGGTTTTTATATACAAGCAAATGAGAGCTGTGGGCAAGTCTCAATACCCTTCTATCAGCGTTTCTTTGTTATAATTTACTCGTTGCAACGAAAGGCTAGAATATTTTTGTTAACCAACAGTTCTACGGGAAATTTGGGATTACAATTTGATTGGATACTTACAAAGCAGAATATTAATGTGGCTCGGGGTGATGAGTGACTGCAGGGCTTGGGGCTATGGTGAAGTGTACGCCTCCATGCTGTCCTGTTTGTATCACATACGCAACTTCCCGTCCTGCCAATGCTTCTGCTTCCTGTGTGAGAAAAGACGTAGAAAAGAATGAATGCCGTTGCGCGAGTAAAAATGTCGAGTAGAAAAAAACACTGCAGTTTACTAGAAAAGAAACGGATGATAGTGCTAAAATTAAAGATAAAGAAAAAAATATTCCGAACAAATTTTGGAAGTTTAATTTTCTTCGAGATTTTAACATACATGGATAAATTACAGCTTGCAATTGTCAACAATGACAACAATGTCAAAACCAATCTGATGTCATAAACATCCAACATAAATAAAAGAACGAACCTCTCTTTGCCTTCGTCGTTGCAATATACTAATAGCCCAAGCCATTATGTAGCATGGAAGAAGAAACCCAGCTGCTCGAAGCAAGAAAAGCTGCGAACAGGGAATCAGTCAACAAACTGTGCAGCAAAAGGACGGAAAGATGCGCAAACTATTTGCATTACTCACAGAAAAAAACGTGGAAACGTCATCCTCCTCTCCATCAGAACTTGTCACATAAAGTCCATGCCTCAAGAGCAACAGAGCCATCAACTGCCAAGAGACGAGTAATCAGCAAAACCAAAATAGATCGAGAAAATAACGAGTAATCCAAGTAGCAGATAGCAGTAAAAGAAGGATAATGACAACTTACGATAAGAGCAGCAGAACGGCAAAATGCTGCTCCATTGGCATTGGTATCAGCATACTCATCGTACTCAGCTTCGAGCCGATGTCTTTCAGCCGCTGCCATTGCCAAAATTCGTGGGTCATTCAAGTCTAAAGGTGCGCCAGACACTGTCCATTGGGTACTGTAGACAAAACGAAAGAGATCAAAAGGGAAGATCTTGCAAACACCATAAGTAGACATAACAGGAAAAGAGTGCGAACTGAGTGGAGCAATTAAATTACCTGATGTCAATAATAGTATCATCAGCAGGGGGAGGTGGTGGTGCAGTATAACCTGGTTGATATGGCTGCACACCAAAATAAAGATAAGCTATTAATGAGTCGATATCTAAAAGCAATAGTTAAAAAATGCAGAAATTCGGGATTCAACTTTTAATCATATTAAGCACAAGATATCTATATAAGTTGCAGAGTGCAGTTTTCAGAGCATACAATTATCATTTCAAGCAGTGAAACATAGTTAGTTCGCCTTTTGAATTTACGATTCGCTCAAAATGGTTTGAAACTAGTCTAAAATCGACCATAATTCGCTTTTTCCAATTCGCGATTTGTTAGGCGATTAGCAAATCAGTGACACTGATTTCGAGTAACAATGAGAAATGTTTCTCAAGAGGAAATAGTACTCCCTTAATTAGAACAGCACAACTGTACCAAATTAAGTATATTTTTTGTTGAGTTCCCAAAGCTTGTAACTAAATCCGGCATGCTAGTAGCATATCGGAAAAAGAGAGACACAGCAGATAAGTATAAAGCTAGCTATATTTGTCATTTACAAAACACCTGGAACAAAAACTTGCAAAGTCAAAACAGTAGCATACAGTATATTAACGTGAGATGAAAAAAAAGCTTATTTGCAAACAGTGGCGGATCTAGAATTTATTTCAAGTATGCTGATACAGCATATCAACTTGAGATGAAAAAACACCGTGTTTGCAAACAGTAGCATACATTATATCAAATACTTCGAAATTTGAATCCAAGGTTCACTTACAAAAGAACAACACTCCCTACTAAACTTGGGAAAATCTGAAATAGTAGGAGGTTTAGCATATAAAACCAAATACACAGCTCTAGTGGAAAAATTCAAAAGAAGAAATGATAGCAACATCCAATAAACAAGAATTCAAGTTCAGCAAAACAAAAATACCTGATGACATATCTCACATATAATGTCACCCTTCTCGTTGCACCATGTTTGAACACATTTCCTGTGCGCATACTGAAACGCGAGCAAAGCATTAGCCACAAGAAACATTTAAAATTTACAAACTGATAACCAAATATATGAATTTATAGTGCAATATCCAAAGCAAGTTTAAAATGCACCAGTTACCAACAATTATGCTTCATCAATCCCCTTTTAAGATCAGTTTCAAAGTATCCAAAAGAACTAGACATGGAGAGTCAACTGAAAAATCTCAGTATCTCCATTCAAGTAATCATGTAATCGATAAATGTCGCTTAGAAAGATAAAAATAATACGAAGAAAATTCATAAAACAATGGAGATGTGAAACTCATGCAAACATGGTTAAGTAGCATTTATTTGAACCCAAAAATCAAAACAATACTTATAAAAGGGTGAAGAGACGTGGAATTACAAATATTATAGATTAGGCAAAGTTGAACTCCTAATATGCAGAAAGTTCATTTTGAATTTCTTTCTCAAACTCCAGGAATAAAAAAGGACGATAGAACCATAGTGCAAAAATAAGGTTTTGGTCACGATCACGATAACGGTTGTGAAACAAATATCGCAGTCAATACAGATAATTTTGCAGTCAATGCAACCTATATTACGTACGTGGTAAATTCAAAACCTTTACAGTGCAGTTGTGATACGGTATTGTGAGTTTGTTTTTGCACTATGAATAAAACTTGCAGCAAAATATATATTCACCACAAACCTAAGAGACTCAACGATACTAATCGTGAGACCTCAAAATACTCTTTTCTTTTGTTAATGTATAACAAGAATTTTCCAAATCAGTGACACAAATATACGGATTTTTCGACAAGGATGACAATGGGAAAAAAAAAAGCAATCTAAATCAAACATTAAAACAGAAGAAAAATCATGTTGCAAATATATGCTTATCAAGTAAATAAGGAATGGAAGGACACAAGAACTAGTAATTAAAGGAAGGCACTTGTATAAGTACAATCATTAAATTCAATTAGACAAATAGTAATAATACTACGCCCACTAGAACATTTAATGTACCCATATATCAAAAGGTCAAGATAGTATGACGTCAAACCTAGTTCATAAGCAAAATGGAGTGCAATATGAAGTCAAAGTGTCAAACTAAGTTAAAATAAATATGAACAATAAGATGATGAAGGTTATGACTTATGTCACCAAAGACAAAAAAGCAAATACTAAAAAGAACTAGACAAACTAAAAACGGCTTTATTGTCAAACCCAAATGAAATTTGCACTTTGCAGACTAAAACATAACCAAAGGCCCCAACACATGAATATATTACGTGTTTATGCCATAATGTTAATGATTTTGAAGCATACAACATGAGAAACCATTCATCAATTTTGCAAGAGCACGACCAAACATGAGCTTTTAGCACAAAACGTCCCCTTATATTGAGGGTCCAAAAAAAGGGTTCCACCATAGAGTATAATGTAAGAATTTTACATCGTAATTCTGCAAGAGGCTTCTACCAAGACTCAAACCCATGACCTTTCAGTCACATAGCAACACCTAAACCATTGCGCAGCAATGGTTTAATTTAATGGTTTTTGTGTTCAATATATCCATCTCATTAGGATACTGTCTACTGTGCCTCAAGAATAAACAATACAAAAGATACGACAAATTATGCAAAGCTCATTACAATTTTTCAATTCATGGCCTAGCACAAGCTAAAAGAAAGATGTCATAATTACCTTCAAACTGCCACTACAAGCGCAAGGCGCCTCTAAATTTTTTAAGGTGTCCTCCTCTTGACAGATTCTGCACTCAACACCCTGAATGAGTGGCTGCTCTTCATCAGGCACGTCATCTTCTTCCGCCTCTTTGAGCTCCGTTGAATTAGATGATTCAGCAACATGACTATGACTATCACCAGATGATTCTAAGACCTCGGTCCCTTTATCCGAATGCAAACTATCAGATGTAAGCAAACGGTCCACGCGCACAACAAGATGATCACCCATTTATCTTCCTCAGATCAAAGTTTCTGGATCACATATGTTATCAGTAACTCCATAGAAACAAGCTAGACTTTTCATTATGCAAAAGCAATTTCTGCCATCAAGGAACAACTAGTAAAAACTGAATAAGATCACACATAACCCATTACAAAGTTCAGCAAGTTGTCTATCTACATACAAAATTCACAAAGTTACTACATTCTAAAAAATTCAAGTCTCAAAATCAAGTTCTTTTCACCAAGCCATGATAGCTTAGCCCGTGACCCAATGGACCAACCCGCCCCATTTACCACCCCTATTCTGAATAAATTCTTTCATAACTATCTCCAAATTCCTAACAAGAAGACTCCAATTTTTAGCTAAAAAATAGCAAAACAGTATAAATCTGCAACTGCAAAGAGCATCATCCTTAAATCCATGTTCCATAATTACTCTACTAGAAAGAACATATTGTCAAATAAACTAATGATATTGTTAATGTTATCCAATGACCCTTAAAATTTAACAACAGATAACCCATTTAATCCAAACTTTACAAATTTCACAAGGAAGAACAACAATACAAACAACCCAGATGACCAAAAACAACACATTATACATCTAAACACAACAAAAAAAAAAGCACCCAAATTGCTCAAACTCAAGAAATCTTCAAACTTTTTCATGGGCAACAATCACCCAATAATTTTAAACTCAATGATCAAGAAAGATATCAAAAGACCCTAAAAGCAACCCTAACTAAAAGATAAATAACAATTACAAGTATTTCCTAAAAATTACCGTGAAAGGAAAGAACATTACCTTAGATTCTACTTTTTCTGGGTTATATTAACAGGTAGAAGATTCTAATAATAGGGTTTTTTTCTGGAAAAACGATTATCGGATTATGATTGACAATAATGGATTGAAATGGGTATTTTGAGAATCCCTTCAAATTAAAGAACGAGTCTGGGTGTTCCTATAGATGACGCGGAATCTAACCAAGTAATTTGACTTGAAAACAAAAGAAAAGAAGGTGCCTTTGTTGGAATTTTGTGCAGTGTTTGGATTTTGGAATTTGGAGGTGCCGTTTGTTTGCGTACGTAACGCCTTTAACGGACGTTAGGACATTGGTAGGTATCACACAAATCACAATGACATCTTTTTTACTCCTATAATTCTAATCAAAATTATTTCCTCCGACACAATTCAATGAAATGAATTGCCCAAATAAGAAAATGGGACAATTAAATTGTGTTGGAGGGAGTATTTGTTTTACCCATATTTTTTCTAACATAAATTATTTTAATTTTAGATATTTATTATAATTGTATTTGGATAAAATTATAAAATTAATGTATATAAAACTAACTTAAAGTAATTGAAGAATGCTGAACAATATTAAAGCATAAATAGAACATTATATTTAATTAAGATAAGATAGTGTTTGGCAACATAGAATTCATTTGAAAATATAGAATTTAATTTTGATAATTCAAGAATTGTAAATAACATCTATATACTAGAAATTTAAAACTTTTGGTACTTGACTAAATTTTACATTGTCGTTGCAATTCTATGGAAGTGACCAATTTCCACATTTCCAAATTCAAGATTTGTCAAACATAGTATTTGACCCAATTCAACATTTGAAAATAAATTGCCAAACATTTTTCTTTTTCTTTTATTTTTTTAATGTTTTAAATGAAAAAATAAAAGAAAAATTAAAAAAGTCAACGGTATTGGACGGAAAAAATTAGAAAAGGTTATGGTTGTAAAACGCTTAATTACACAAGCGTACCATTGATAATCGTAAAAACTTAGGGGTATCATTGATAAAGTGTAAAAACTTAGGGGTACCATTGATAACGTTCCTTTAAGTTAAAACATATTCAGGTAAATGTGTTGTTTGATTTATTTTGATGTAAATATTATTAATATAAATTTTTTATATTTCCTAATTATGTGAAATTAGAGATATTTTATTATTAAAGCTTAGATAAATACTTTAATACCTGTGTTAAATTAAATGGACTCATAGATAAGGACAAATGGAGTATAATGAATGAAAAAAATACATCTATACTTACATGTAATGACGACGATTCTTTAGATCTTCTAGTAATTTAATGACGAGATAAGTCAGATAACATAACTCTTTGTCAAAAAAAAAATAAAAGATTATATCATCTCTGAAATACTAATTTTGTATATATTGAGAAAATTAGAAGAATAACGAAAATAAAAACTACTCACAATCACAACTTTTTTATATATATAGTGTACTGCATAAAATGCAAAATGAAAATCTACGAGATAAAGTGCAAAAATTTGAATTTTTTAATAAATAACATATAATTGTTATTATTATTATTATTATTTTTTTTTGATAAAATATACTCCTTCCGTTCTTTTTTTTCTTTCCGTTTACTTTTTGCACATTTTTCAAAGCAACTTTTTAGCCTAAATATCTCTAAATACGCATTATAAAAAATATATGATAAAAAAGTATACATTAAGACAAATCTAAGGAGATCTCATATGGATATATTTCATCATCTATAAATGTCTTAAAAATCTTAATCAAATTTCTCTCTCAAAAAATAAAATATTCTAAATGGGAAGAACAAAAAAAATGGAGGGAGTAATTGTTACTATTATAAGTAAAGGATCATATAATATCATCTTTATCAATCTTATTTCCTCCGTTCCTTTTTGTTTTTCCACACCTTACTAAAACGGGTAGTTCTATAAGTTTTTTCACTTTAGAATACTTTTTATTTTTGGAAAGTTTTCATCCCACTTTTACCCCGGCCCTTAAAACCCTACTTTCCTTACTTCACACTACTATTTAATTATTTTCTCTCTCGTACTTCCAATACAATCATTACATTACATTATTATATTCAATTATTTTTTCTCTCATAATCTCAATACAATCATTATTCCTCACTACTATATAATTAAAATAATACCCACTACCACTAAAGATTCCATGCATTTTTCTTAATCTTGGTGAAAAACCCAAATAGGAACATCGAAAAAGAACGGATGAAGTATTAGCTTTTACTGTTTCGGTCTTTTTTTCATCTCAGTTACTATTTTTATTCACCCTTATTTATATAATTTTTTCTGCCTCAATATCTCTAACTATGAATCATAAAAATTTATAATAAATAAGTATAACTTATGAGGAATTTAATGAGATCTTGTATAAATATATTTTAACTTTTATGTGTGTCTCAAAACCTAAGTTAAATTTATCTCTCCTCAAAGTAAAAAAGTACATTATTGTGAAAGCCAAGGGACATAAATCCTAAAAAGTTGATGTTAAAATAAAAATTATGCTAATACATATAATTAAGTTTTATTTATATAATTGCACTAAGTTTAAGCTAAAAGAAGTTTTATGGATGAGCATGGCGGATCCATGAGTCTGAAGAGTAGACTTATTTAATTAGCTTTAATTAGAACTTTGATTTTAAGAGTAAATCAAGTTTATAAATTCATTTTTAAATGTGGATCTAAATAATTATAAAAATATAGTTCAAGCCCCCAAATTGATAAAAACTTTAATTTTAGGAAAAATTACATATAAAAATCCAAACTATCCATGATTTTCCTACAATAATCTCACCTATTGATTAATCATGCATGAATAATTCCAACTTTGAGGGGCATTTTCCTAGAGTAAACCTGGTGACCGGATGACTTGCTATAGCAAGTTTTATTTTTTTTAAAAAAGTTAAATTAAAATAAAATGTCGAAAAAAAATGTTGAAAAAATATTCATAAAAAATTTATGGTTTTTTTATTATTTAGAATTTTTTATGTATATTTTCAAAAATATTTTTTAATTTAAAATTAATATTTAATTTATTTTTTGGTGAATTACTTACTATAGCAGGTCATCGAGTTACTCAAGTTTACTCTAGGAAAATACCCCTCAAAGTTGAGATTATTCATGGTTAATCAATAGATGGAATTATTGTAGGAAAATCATAAATAGTTTAGATTATTCTAGGTAATTTTAGTAAACATATATATGTACAACTTTAAATTAAAAAGTGTGCATGATATAATAAGTCGTTTAACTATAGTCTATTATAATTTAAAATAAAATCTTTAGCACTATTGAAATAAGAGACCGTAAAAAGAATATTAGACCTATTTCGGAATCATAGACCAACAAATTAAGAGAGAGATAAGGCTCCAACTTTTTAAAATTTCATGAATTATGAATCTATCTCCAGTAATGTGTTCGTAACAGAATTATAACCCATATTCAGGCGTTACGAAATTGAATTATAATCATCCCTAACTAACATTTAATTAAGTAATATATAGTTTGACAATGGGAATTTGATAAATGAGCGTTAAAACATGTAAAAATATTTTGAAAGTGTTAATACGTAATCCCCTTAAATATGGAGCATTAACTTCTTTTTTTATGTCACCCAATTAATTACTCCATTATCTTAATAATCACAATCTACAATTAAGATGCAATAAATAGTACTTAACTATTACCAATAATAAGCCAAGGTAATGATCGAGATAATTAATTAATTAAATTACTGATTATCATGATAAGCCGCCATATATAATTAATTAACGATATTAGGCTCTTAATATTCCATCTTCATTTAATTAATCTCTTGTATATAATTCATATTAAATCCCTTAAATTAACTCACCATAAACGACCTTTTGCTACCATTTTTACATGATTTTTACTTATATTTTCTTATGTGGAATCAAAATTTACCACATTGGTCTTTCCCCATGGATGATGATCATATACATTCCATGCACTCCCTTCAATATTTAGATCCCACGTAATTTTCTTTCCTTTCTTTTTTTTAAAAAATTATTTAATTTGATGAATTTTTTAATTTTGATCAATACTTGTTTTTATAATTTATCGTATTGTTTTTCATTAAAAAAGATACGAGCAAAATAATTTTTTATAGTGGGTTTTGTGCGGGAAAATTTTATATATATATATATATATATATATATTTCTGTCTGAAAGTTTCGTGCTTTTTTGTTGTGTATGTAGATATAACATTCAATTTGATTGGCAACATGAACTACCTTTAGAAGTGATGAACACTAGTGATTCTATTCATCCATTTTACTCATCGTTTGATCTTATACCAAGTTTCTCAATTCCAAGTATTGTTGAAGGTAAAGTTCGAAAAATTACGTAGAATATTTCAATTTTTTATTGATTTATTTGTTTATAATAATTTCAACTTTTAATTAATCATAAATAATTTTGGAGTCATTTAGTCAAAAATAATATATTAATAATATATACACAAATACACAATCTTTTTTAGTTTTTTTTTTTGTTCACACTACTATAATTGAAAGTTAAGTTTAATTAAACTTGTAAGTAAAAAAGTTTGGGGAGTTTATTTATTGATAAATTTGTAAAACAAAGTTATAAGCATAAGGGATAATTTAGGTCAAGATTTGTCTAAGGTTATTTGATTAATAACCTATAAATATATATAATATATTGTATAAATATTAGCAATAATCGATTTGGTTCAATACACATTTAGAAATTTATAATGTTCATTCATCTTATAGTATTATAATATGAGAGGTTTTGAGCATATTTAACATGTTCGATTGCACATGACTCAAAAAATTAAGTATCTTAATATCAAATTACATAATATATGTAAAGTGTTTAAAAATACAAAGTAGTTAGAAATATTTCATAACTTATGAAATCACACATGACGAACTTTAAAGAATTTGTCAATTTTTGCTCCGTGTCGAAAGATTCAACATTTTATAATCATAATTATAAGTTTTTTTTTATCATTGTAAAAATGATAATAAATTTCCATGCAGAAAATTACAGCATATGTGAAGGATTTGGAAATGAGTTTGAGGCATTACAAGAGTTGGATTTCGACAAACCACCGCCGTTGATGCTATCTTCTGATCATGATCATATTACTCATGATCATAAAAACACTGATTCTCTAGAAAATAATATTAATAATAATAATAATAATAATAATAATAATAATAATAATAATAATAATAATAATAATAATAATAATAATATTTCAAAGGCATTGTCAAAGGAGATAATAAGTCAGTATTTCTACATGCCAATAACAAAGGCAGCAAAAGAACTAAACGTTGGGTTAACATTGCTTAAGAAAAGGTGCAGAGAATTGGGTATTCAAAGATGGCCTCATAGGAAGCTTATGAGCCTTCAAACTTTAATTAACAATGTTCAGGTAATTAATATTTTCCTTTATCATTGTTTTATACTTTTATTATTATATATATATTTTATATTTCCTTAATTCTTGATTGAGACCGTTTCACCGTGAGATGACTTCAATTGGGTAAGCCAAATAAAAATAAGTAACCACTTGATCATATACATGTTGAAATTTAGTTTTTTATGTTTTTTTGTGTTTTTTTACTAATAGGTTGTTTGTGTGGGTCCGTCTCACGATGAAATGCTCTCGTACAAAACTTGTTTATATTTTTAGTTTCCTATATTTTTTCATTTTTGGCTTGTAGTTGTTGATTTTATACTCTTTGACCCAAGAACCAAATAATTTCGGCCAAGCTAGCACAAGTTCTTAATATAATAACTTTTTTAATTAGCAAGCTCATTAGTATCAAAGAGTCATTTCATCCAAAAGCTTAAGCCGATGTTGAGGCGTTAGGGTATGTTATACTCCCTCCTATTCAGGCTAGTAGTTCCATTTGTTTTTAGACACTATTCACTTAGCCCTCTTAATTTGTATTTTACTCTTAATCTATAAGTCAAAACATAGTCATGTGGGATCTTGTTTGATTCGTCTCAATATAAGAATTATTAATATCAACTTTTTATAATTTTTAATTAAAAATAATTTAAGATATTAAGGGTTAAAATGTTGCCCCGGCAAATGTAAAAAACAAAATGGGACATGTATCCAATATTTAAATGACTAATTATAATCTGAAAGTGATCGAGTAATTACTAACATTTCAGTTTAATTATTGTTGGAGAGGCATAATAATTGTCATCTTTTTATAATTTTTTTACAAAATTAGTGAAAAATGCAGGAAATGGGAAAAGAAGGAGGAGAAAAAGATGAAGGAAAGGTAAAAGAAGCAATACAAACACTTGAAGAAGAAAAGAAATTAATGGAAGAAATGCCTGATCTCCAACTCGAAACCCGAACCAAGAGGCTTAGACAAGCTTGCTTTAAGGCTAATTACAAGAAAAGAAAGCTTATTAATAATAATATTAATTATCATAATAATAATAATAATAATATTAATATTAATACCTCTAAAGAGATTATTCAGGGTAATAATGGATTCATGCCCTATTCTTATTTTGCCTCTTAAGGGTCAAGAATCAAGAGTTTATCTTGTGTTTTTACTTTTTGCTTTTTTTTTTTCCTTTGAAAAATAATCTTATGTAAAGATAATTTTGGTGATGGTTATAAGCATGAATTGATGGAATAATAATTTATTTTGTTGGTTTTTTTTTGTCAAACGATTTTCTATATATATAAAATCATTTACAAAAGGCTGGGTTAGAAAAACCCAGATATTCGGGGATCCCTACAATTGCATCAGTGTGAAAGTCGAGCACACCTTCTTGAAAGGGTTTTTTCGATCTCACTCTTCATGTGCACGGGAGCCTCCGGGATATCTCAAAAAGCCACAAGCGGCGAACAAAGAGAGCTACCTATTTATGTAGTTGTTATTGTTATTGTTATTATATTTCTAAATTTTCATGTAATATTACTTGAATAATTTTTTCTGTTCTATTCTCTTATAATTTTAGTCACATTGATCATTACACGTTAAATAAAAGAAATGAACTTAATTATATTAATATGTATTTGCTCCATTATTTTTAAAAGGATCATTCCCCAACAACAGCCACCAACTTAGGAAACACGACATCGAAACAACCACTTTACCGGATGACCTGCTAATTGACCGTTGACCATGTTTAATGACCTTTGACTTTCCCTTAATTTCACTAATTAAACCTAATTACCCAATTATCCCTAATTAAACCCTTCTTCCCCAACCTTTCTCTAACCCACCTCAATCACCTCCATTTCTCCCCTTCACCACCACCACCACCACCACCTCCAATTCTTCACCATAAATGCCCAAAAAACTCCAACGCTTAAATCAAAAATAAGCTTGAACAATGAATTGTGCACAAAATCGAAATCTAGCGAGAATTTTGAAACAGAGGAAGTAATTGGTAAATTATTTTTTTTATATCAAATCAAATCAGATTGATTCAAGATCAAATAAATATCGACTCGAAATCAGAAAAAATAAATATCGACTCGAGTGAATTTAAAAGTGCTTTCAGTTGAGATTCCTATGCCCCCAAATTCTCTCTTCCGTCTTCCTTCTCCGGTCACCACCATTTTCTTCTCCCATTTCTACTTTACTCCTCCATTCTCCTCCTGTTCTTCCTCTCTTTTTGAAGATAACTTTCGAACTCTTCCCAACTTTGTTACTCTAAAACCAATCTCCCAACATCGTCAATGGAGTCAAATTATCAATACAGACATCCAAAAAAGAGAGTTTTTGTTTACTCTCTTGCAATCTTGTTCTCTTTACACCCATTTTCTTCAACTCCATACCCAATTCATTCGCAATCATTTCATTCATCATCCTCGTCTTTCTCTCAAGTTCCTTTCTCGATCAGTAAAGATTTGTCCCAACAATGTTTCCTATATTTATCGCATTTTTTCTCAAATTTCAATGCGCAACCTTTACCATTTTAATACCATGCTCAGGGCGTTCTCTTTTAGTAGTTTTCCCCTTGATGGGTTTAAATTTTATCGGATGATGATGCAAAAGAGTGTTTCTCCGGATTATCTAACTTTGTCGTTTTGTATTGATTGCTGTACTAAGAGTTTTGCTTTGGTGGAGGGTATGCAGATTCATGGGAGTATTGTGATTAATGGGTATGGAAGAGATTGTGTTATGATGACATCCTTAATGGAGTTGTATTCTGAAAATGGGAGATGTGATGACGCATGTAAGGTGTTCGATGAAATGCGTTACAGAGATTGTGCTTCTTACAATGCTTTGATTTCTTGCTTTTTGAATAATAAGCGGACTAGAGATACGTTTTCTGTGTTTGAATCTATGAAGAATCTTGGAAGAGATTGTAGGCCCAATGATGTTACATGCTTGTTGTTGCTTCAGGCTTGTGGTAATTTAGGGGCTCTAGAGTTTGGTCGGAGTGTAGGAATTTACATTCAGAAACATGGGTATGGTGAATTAAAGAAGTTGAACAATGCTCTTATTACTATGTATTCGAAATGTGGGAGTGTTGATGAAGCATATGGAATTTTTGAGAGAATGCCTGTGAAAGACTTGGTGTCTTGGAGTTCCATGATATCAGGTCTTGGGATGAATGGTTATGGGAGATATGCTTTTGAAATGTTTTGGGAGATGCAAAGGACGGGCATTTCCCCTGATGAGAAGGTTATTACCGCGGTTTTGTATGCCTGCAGTTATAATGGATTGCTTCATGAGGGTTTGCTGTTATTCGAGAAGATGACTCTCGAGTTTGGTATACTTCCGAATATCCATCATTATGGGTGTGTAGTTGATATATTGGGCCGTCTTGGTTCACTTGATCAAGCATATGATTTGATAATTTCCATGGAATCTAAGCCAGATGTGAAAATTTGGAGGACATTGCTCAAGGCTTGCAGATTACATAAGAATTTTGGTCTTGCAGAGCAGGTTATTGAGCATATAGTGGAACATAAGGGCAAAGAGGCAGAGGATTATGTTCTGTTGTTGAATACTTACTCTTCAAATGGCCAATGGAATAAAGTGCAAGAACTCAGGAAATACATGAACGAAAAAGGAATCCAAATACCATGTGGTTGTAGTACAATCGAATTGAAAGGAACGGTGCACGAATTTGTCGTAAATGATGTCTCGCATACACGCAAGGATGAGATATATGAAAAGCTTAGTGAAATTTTGCAACAACTGAAGATTGCCGGCTACATGCCAGAAGCACCATCTGAATTACACAATTTGAATGTGATAGAAAAAGAATGTGGGGTTTCATATCATAGCGAAAAACTTGCCGTTGCGTTTGGGTTCCTCTGCACTCCGCCTGGTATAACCATTAGAGTAGCCAGTAATGTTCCGATTTGTAGTGATTGCCATAAGTTTTGTAAGCTTCTTTCTGCTGTTTATAATCGGAAAGTGATAATTCGTGATGAAAGTAGAATCCATGTTTTTAGAGAAGGGAAATGCTCCTGTGATGATTGCTGGTAGTTGTTTGGAGGATAGTTTTCTACCATATGGGGCAAATTGAGTAGAACAAAGGAATATACATCTAATTCCAGAGTTTTGTGTAGTTTCATCATCATCATCATCAACAACCCATTATCCCACTCGAAAACAGGATATGGGTGAGGAAAGGTGACAGACAATCCATATCAGTATTCCCTTGAGAGGGAGTGCAAGAGGAAAGCGGCCAATTACAAATGGATCCTTCGGATTGGTTTTGGGTTCGACCAACTTTTGATGGGGTGTTTTTGGGAGATATGTCATTTGATTGTCCTGTAGGTTGGCTAATGCCATGCCATTTTTGTTTATTTCACAAGCTTATATGATACATCAGTAGTTCTCAGTTTCACTTTCCGACCAGGTTTGGTCGGATCAATTTTGATCAGGTTCTATCAGTTCTACCAGGTTTTGATGCTAGCTGTACATTAATGAAAAGTGTATAGAATAATCTTGTGATTTACTTCGAGAATCATTAGACGATATTTGGAACACACAAAATGACTACATGATGCTTCAATTTTGTCTCATTTTTTGAGCTGAATGTATAAAGTTGAGAAGCATAAATCCCATAAGAGAAACTATAAAAGCTGCAGCTGTTTGTGCAGTGTGCTTTTCGACTTACATGTATACCTTTTATAGCAATGTGCAGTTTATGTTTGTGTGATCTAGTGTGCTGAGCCCCGAAACAGGACTCGGTTTTCCACCGAAAATGTATTCATTCTTTCGGTTTCTACTTCTATATCATTGTGACATACTGGCCAGTGAATTTCTCTTTGAGAAGTTCATTTTAGCTTCCTTTAAAACCTAAACGCCAAGTAAATTGATGGTTGCTGTCTACTTGCTGAACATAAACTTTTGACGAACAAAGCCTCATAAAATCATTAGCGTTCGAGAAGCATAGAATGCAATATGTGTTATTTACTAAAATAACTCATGAAGACCAGTTAGGACTTCAGACTGCATGAAATAGACTCCTAAAGAATGCAACATGTTTTATTTATATATGATTATGCAGTTACAGGTTGTGTATGGGCATAAGCTACCCCCTTATCAATGCTCGCCTTGAGTTCAGTCTTCAGAGCCTCCAATGCCTTGGCTTCAAACTCCGACAATTGCTGCAAATCCGAGGAAATAAAAGCCTCAACACCATTCTTCCCAAGCTTAACTCGAGAGGCAAAGAATGGAAGCTCAGTCAAAGTTGATTCCACATAAGCACATTCATAAACATCAGCGTCTCCATCCAAAGCCCTAAGGGACGACTCCACAAATCTCGCAGCAGCATATGCCATTGACAATGTAGCGGAACCTTCCCCAGCCTTTGCCTCCACCACTTGTGTGCCCGCGTTTTGGATTTTTAGAGTTAGTTCTTCGACTTCCTCGTCAGTGAAGCTCACTGACGGCCTTGTTTTTGACAACAGCGGCAAAATGGTATTCCCAGCATGTCCACCTACAACCGGGACATCCACATCAATCAGTTTGAACCTTTTCTTCTGAGCGACAAATGTGTTTGCTCTTACAACATCCAATGTCGTAACTCCGAAGAGCTTCTTGGCGTTATAAACGCCTTTCTGCTTTAACACCTCAGCTGCAATGGGTACCATGGAATTCACCGGGTTAGTTATGATATGGATAAACGCTTGCGGGCAATTATCAGCAACAGCTTCAATCAAACTCTTGACGATGCTGGCATTCGTGCTGAAGAGGTCATCCCTAGTCATACCCGGCTTTCGTGGGACTCCTGCTGGAATGACTACAACATCTACACCCTTCAAAGCATTGGGCAGCTCAGACGTTCCTGAAAATCCCAAAACTCGAGCTGGTGTGTTGCAGTGACTGAGATCTTCAGTAATTCCTTTTATATTGGCTATATCGTAAAGATGTATATCGGACACTAATGGAGACATTTTGATCAGAAGTGATAGAGGCTGTCCGATTCCCCCTGCAGCACCTAAGATTGCCACTTTGTAAGACGACGCTTGGGGGTTCAAGCAATATTGAGAAATCTGACAGTATCTTTGCATTCTTCTAGAAAACGTTCGTGCTAGAGCTGCGTTACTTTCTCTTCCTAAAAACGACATATCTGACTCACAAACTATATCAGCAGCAGCCTTGAGGCCACTGAAACCTCTGAGTGTGTATTGGGAATTTAGAGTTAAACATGTCGGCTTCATCTGACGAGCAAGGTTGAGTTTGGGGCTTACATAAGATCCAATCGAACAAGTCGCTGATGTTCTTGCCGCCATTCTGGAGTCCTACATGATGAAATCACAAAACCGTGCTGACTGTCAACTACAGCATGTCCAAATGCATGTAATGAGGTAAAATCAATAGCTTTACAATCGTATTACGAATACCTTCCGATGTGAAAATGATTGATCGGTAGAATCTTTTAATGATTAGTTCATGTAATCTCAAGATTTGTTGAAATTGCAGCTCTTTAAGACACTGATAACTGATAATTAAAATGGAACTTCAATGCATTTTGTGTAAATTTACAGCAATTGACAGTAAAAAAATCTATAAATACTCAATAATTATATACACATATGACCCATATCATCATCATTATCCTTAATCTCTTCATATCCTTACCTAAATTATGGAATTGAAGCAAGAATCTCATCATGTAAGTTGTAACCAATCAATAAAATGACCAAGATGATAGATAGGGAAAAAATACAGATGCTAAATAATTGCCAAGAAAGGTTACATTACCTGTTCGCCGTTGGTTGTTGGTTGTTGGTTGTTGGTTGTTAGCTGTTAGCGGCTAGTTTTAGGTTGTGGCTTGTTATCTCTGGTGGTGGGAAATAGACACACCTCTGTTTTATCCTTTGGAGCTCTTGTCTGCTCTACCATTTCTAATCGCATATCTCTTTTTTATTCTTTTTATTATTAATATTATTGTTATTATTTTGTTTTTTTAGTTTGGTGAAATATTTCTGTCCGTTGATTTTTAGTCACGGATTGCATGCTAGTTCATATCATAATCATATCTTTTTTAACTTCATATACTTTCAATAACTATCCTCACCCAAACCAAACAAAACGCTTATATAATCAGCTCCAAATGGGGCCAATATAAGTATCAGGTGAGAGACCGTCTTTTTGTAAAAACGACTCTCAAAACTCAAAAGTCCAACTCAAATCTATATTTGGAGTTGTAACAATATATATTTAAAATTAGATTGGGCTTTTGAGAGCTGTCTTTACAAAAGACGATCTAAAGTAAAAATTTGTGTATAAGTATTTGTATTTTGTAGAAAAAATTCTCATAATATTAGGAGAATTGTATGATAATCTCCTACATTTTTATTTTCTCTTTGGGTTATCCTATGAACCCGCAAAATATATTTTTATGGATGACCATTTTATTGTTTTCAATTAGTTGGGAACGATCGGTTCTGATATGATGATAAATTTAGGCCTGTATACAAGACCTGCATAAGAGGAAATTTGTCTGCATACAAACTCGATTTGGTTCCATTCTAAAACTGATTGGTATTAAGGAGAATAGTCGATCAGTAAATATGTTAGTCAATATCTCTCTAATTTTTCGATGCACTTATTAGTTATCTTTTATAAATAGGCATTGACAAGAAAATATTACCAAAATTGCTTTTCATTTGGGGTAAGTATGTGTATGTGTTCATTTCTAAGTTTATACAAGTTAATTAATTTCTCTGAGCGGTTTTTTTGAACTACAATAATAAAGCATTAATTATAAGTGTTTAAAACATTCTCGACAATTCGATATTTACCCGACTTCATAATTGAACTCAACTTTGACCCAACTTCAAAACAGATTTACATTTATGTAAAATCAATGTATACATAATACTTGATTTTAATTTGACACAAAAAACTTAACATAAAATCAACTTTATTTCCCTATCGTCTTGTCTTCCCTACTTTTATATAAACCTCAATTTCCCTGCAACTTCAATTACTAATCAATGGCATATATCCTTTTCGTTACATCATTGAATTTGCAACATTTATAATAAAAGCGAGTATATATGAAATCGTTTCCCGCCAGTCGCGTATGCCACGTTAATTGGCATTTACGAGTTTCTAACAGCTACAAGTACGCGCAATAGTCGGCATTCTTCATCTTCCTGATAAATTTTCGGCTATGTAAAGCAATTTGGAGAGTTTCATAATGCAAGATATACATATTCATAACATTTTAGTCCGTCCTATTAAATCGAATTTATCTACTTATACTATTACATTGGAATCACCCCTCAATAAATTAGCAGGAGCGAAATCGACATCAAAAGATACCATCTAACAAACCATGGCATTCTCTTAAGCATCAATCTTTTCCATTTCTCTCCTCAATCCATATGCTCGCACCAAACTTCCGACTGTCCTCACCGCAAGCTTCAAATCGTCCAATGGGTTACCAGGCACGACTGTCTTATACAAATAACTGTCGAAAGTCATCTTCTGCACATACTCGTCAGCACACATCTCGACAAACGCTTCCCTTGCTGGATTCGATCGGTAAAACACCTTTTGCAGCACATCCAACACTTTGTAAGTAGGCCAGTACTTCTTGTCCCACTTCTCTAAGTACTTCCTCAAGTCTGCTTCATTCACCAATCTTTTTCCGTTCTCTGAACCCTCGACAATTGCCTCTGCGCACATCCTCCCACTCTTGGCTGCAAAATAGATACCTTCGCCAGAGCATTTCGTCACATATCCAGCAGCATCCCCGACCAAGGCTACCCTGTCGAGAACTCTTCGTGGGCGAGGGTGCTCAGGGATGGGATGGGCTTCCACTCGGATGATTTTTCCCCCCTCGATCTTGTCCATGGCTCGCACTCGGGTTGCTAATTGAAACTTCTTGATGTCTGACTTGTGGGTTACAGTCCCAGTGCCGACTGCTACATGATCACATTTGGGGAACACCCAACCATAGAAATCGGGTGAGACGTCATCTCCTACATACATTTCTGCAAGGTTCTCGTAATAGACCATCTTTGAGTCGGGTATCCGGATCCTTTCCTGGAATATGAAAGAGTGTATAAGTCAAATTTGGCCCAATTAGAACCTAGGCTACGGAATCCTTTCAACATTTATCGAAAACAAAGAAAACAACCTCTTTGTTTTCACAAAGACACTATGCGTATATCCGACCTTCTCAAATCTAACCCACGTCGAAGACGCTGAATGACATTGGGACAATTAGATGCAATGTAGTTTAAGCTATAACTTCACAATTAATTGACAAAAATCTTATTCGGTTAATCCCTTCGACATGCAATGCAAGATGGTATCTCAATCAAATCTCATAACATCCGAGGGTGAGGTTGAACAAAATCCAACCCTTAGATAGCACCTTTTGTCCATTCTCGATAATGAACTATATTTAAATGGCTCGTTACATTTAATGCATATTCTATCAAATTAGCATTTAGCATATTATGTTTGCTATGATGGTCAATCGGAAAGAACGTATTTGTTGTCAAATTATAAGATTGCGTCCATTCAAGCCCAAATTCCGGCTAGGTCAGATCCACTGATATCAAAACTTTTAGCTTGAAATACATAGACAAACCTGAAAAGCAATAGCATACTCATAATCCCCAGCAGAAATGGATTTAGCAACCCTAGAATTAGCCCCATCAGCACCAATCACAGCATCCACCTCCAACACTTGCTTCTCACCTGCCCCGCCCGTTTTACCATCATATGCCGTATAATACAACTTATACGGCTCATCACTCGACTTGGGCAGCTCCATCTTCAAAAACAACCCATTGATCACGGACGCACCAGACTCAGACGCCCTATTACGCAAGTACGCATCCAAAACTTCTCGCCTCACCATACCGATATACTCATGTGGTTTCAATGTCTGCCCAATATCGACAGCAACATTTGATGGAGAAATCATCTTCATTTTGGTTACTCGGCGATCGATGATGTCTAATGGTAAATCGAATTCTCCAACCATACAAAGAGGGATTGCTCCACCACATGGCTTGCAGTTATCAAGCTTTCTTTCGATCAAAAACGTCTCAATTCCACCCTTTGCTAGTGTTTCGGCTGCAGCCCCTCCTGCAGGTCCGCCTCCGATTACAGCGACTCGGAGATTTCTTCCTGTCAACTGTTGAAAACCCAGAGATCAATTGAAAGTGTACATGCATTGTAATTCATTTAACAGCCCATTATTGTTTCAAATACATGTAATAATTTGTAAACAACATTAAAAATGTTAGTGGATTTCTAGCTTTCTGCTCGTCAGCTGTCCAGAAAAATTGAGTCGACTACATGAACTATATGATCAAAATAATGGAGAAATCCAAAAATTGAACTTGAGACCTTTCACATTTAAATTGAATCATAGCACTATAACATTTTAAGTGATAAGGTGTATGCATTACACAAATTCTTGCTATACACCGTCTATAGCATAGACTGGTAAATATGGATTAGCCCATTCGTTAAATGAGTAACTAAATAATCATGTCAGCCATTGGGTTGGGTATATATTAGCCAAGATTACTAGTTCAAGAAGACATTTGGCAAACAATTGATAATTGGCAAGCAATTGGCAAGTGGTAGCTGATAGTTGATTACATTGGCTGCTTTGACCAGAATTGTTTGACCTGTTCAAAAACAACCTATTGGACATATTGGTAATAAGGTGTTTCAACCAGTTAATTTACCGAGCACTAGTATTAGATGGTTTGACCGCTTTAACCACTATTTGTACAAAATAAGCTAAAATTGACTCATAAGCTATTCTGCCAAAATCCCCATAATAATTTTGTTAACATGAAAATGTAAGTGGGTCTATGCTGGTCAACTGTAAAGTAACCCAGAAATTAATTCATGAATAACATCACAACATGGCCAAAGCCTTAAAACCCGAAAGATTAAAGTCGATTACATGAACCAATAAATCAAAATAATAGGTCATTCTACGAATCGAACTCAATACATCTCAGCAACCAAGGCAAGAATCACACCCTTAGACCAAATTAACAGATAAAGTGCATGCACATTCAATTAACATCTATAAAAAAAACCCAGAAATCAATTTATACATGAACCAACAGATCAAAATAATAGGGCATTGATGCATTCTATGAATCGAACTCCAGACCTTTTGCAACTAAAGTAAGAATCATACCACTACACCAAACTAATTGATAAAATGCATGCATTACAAGTTCAATTATATGTAATAATTAGTCAATAAAATGAAAAAACATTAGTGGGTTTAACAAAAGATGAAATCTTTATTATGAAATCATAAAAGAAAGTAGAAATAACCTTGGGACTAGTAAGACCAGCTTTGATTTTGGGGGAGATTCTAAGAGAAGTGTTAGTGGGTTTGATGAAAATGGAAGTTTCAAGACACGTGGAAGGAGATGATTGGCGAAGACCAGTGAAAGATTTGAACGCCATTGAAGAAGCCATGGAAGAAGTTGATGGTGGAGAATGAAGAGTGAGAGTGTGGAATTTGGAATTAAAGTTGCAATTTTTATTTTATTTTATTTGGGGGTTTTGGTTATGGTTAAGGATATGGTTGGGATATGAGTGGAGTTGAGAGCCATAGGATGGTGGGTATTGAAGGGTGAGGATTGAATTGAGAGATTTTGGTGATGGGTTGAAGAAAGAAGTAGTAAGAGATTTTCATAGTTTGGGATGGTTCACATTCATCCACGTTAGTAGAGGTCTTGTTTAAGACTACAAATAAACCTCATTTTTGGTTTTTCTATTCATGTATTTTGGAGCATGAAATAATTTGTAGTAAGATGATGATAATATCTGTAGTTTAGTTGTTTTACACGGTACCGTTCCTAATAATTTTTGGGCCCTAGGCAGCTGCACCTTATGCAAATACTACGAGTTCGATTCGTGATAGATGGTACTTATGCAAATACTAATTTAATTATCACAAATTCTTGTGAGAGACGGTCTCTTTAAGAGACCATCACAAATTCTTATAATTATCACAAATAGATATTAACTTTAAATGGGCTGGATCTGATAGACGTCTTTCAGAAAGACGGTCTCTCAGGAGACTAGCTGATTAACTATAAGAATTAACTCAATTTGGGCCCCTACATGAGTTAGGCCCTAGGCGGTTGCACCTCAAAACTACCCTCAGGAACGGCCCTGGTTTTACATCGGTACAAGAGAAAAATATACATTAATTTATAAATAAAAAAGTATATCAAATTAAATGATCAACAAATATTCTGAATTAGTCTTTCCTTCCTTCTACCTAGTTTCTCCCCGGAGGATGGAGCTTTGCCAAGATCATAAGTCCGCAAAACTTTATATTTTAAACTTTGATTCACTATTCAATTATATATATATATATATATATATATATATATATATATATATATATATATATATATATATATATATATATATATATATATATATATATATATATATATATATATATATATATATATATATATATATATATATATATATATATATATATATATATATATATATTTTGCGCCTTGACGATAATTGTTGAAGTCTACATCTATTTTTTACTCATTTATCTTTTATCCTTATGAGCTTATTATCATGTTTTCTCTTTCTTTATTGAAGTACACTACCATTTCTAATTTGATCGGGAAAGGATTTTGAGTTTAGTTAAGTGTTTTTAAGTCAAGAAGGTCTTAGTAAATAATGGTGATTTATTAAGTTTTATAATTTTACGTAATTATTATTTTTTATAGTAAATAATAGGGTGAGTATTTTATAATTTTAATTTACTTTTTATAATTTTACGTATTTTATTATTATTATTATTATTATTATTATTATTATTATTTATAGTAATTTACAAATTACAGTTATTGATTAGAATTATTATTTTAAGTCGGACAATGATGTTTCTTGGCTACATAGTACTTTAACAAATTGGCATTGCTATATCAACCACATCCACAACCACAAAAACAAAGATGTCCTCCAAGATGCCTAAAACCCTCGTAAATGAGGTAATCATTTTTGATATCATAAGACAGATCTTTTCTCAAGTTTATTAAACTATAGCCATTCAAAATTTCAGAATATTTTATCAAAGATTAAAAAATTATATGCGTCAGATATACACTTCTTTTTTTTCTTTTTGTTTTGAGGGTAGACTAGAGAATGTCTATAGAGAAGGTGGAAGATGAAACTGATTTATCTTTTTTAGGTGATGAAAATCAAACTCTATTATAAAGGTGAAATAAAAAAATTTCCAAACATTATGTGATCCCAATCCTTAATACGAAAAGAATTTGGAAATTTTTCGTAAAAAAACGCTACATTAAATGTGCCTACATGAATGAACAATAGAGTCGCAATGTCATGCACACTCTAGTGAATGAAAGTACAAGCCACTTAAACAAATAAAGTGATATGTTTTTACGTTTTAGGCAAAAGAACAAACTTTGCATTTAATTACTGTTGTATTTCACCTCCAATAAGAGAAAGACATTTCTATAAAAGAGCTAACATCTAGTCAACCAATACTAGTAAACCAGGAGAAATAGGAAAAGGGGGAATAAAAACTGCTCAAAGTAATGGCCACAATAACGGCCAAGATGAGTTTTCTACCAGCTTAGGGTTTCACAATTTTTGGGGTCAAACTTAAAGCCAACTCTGTTTTCCTCTTTACCCAAACTCGTATTCAAATTAACTAAAAGTTGACTTGGTTTTAGAGAATCTAAGAAGTAGTCAATTCAACTTTAACTTTGATCTACCTCAATATATCCTTCTTTACACAGTTTAACCCTTTAATCTTTTCAAACTAAACCTCGTAAATAGCCTTTTATTCCCGAAATTACCCACACTTAATTAGCCGAGCATCAACTCAAAACATATACAACAAATAAGAATAATAACATATCTATTCTCTAATCCTGCCATGAGGCTGAAAAATTAAAAACTTTAGAAATTTCTGGGCTTATTTGAAGTTTTTTTTTTCAAGGCATTCATCTTGAAACGTTTTGTTCCTAAATTCTACAAATATAAACTAAATATGATAATCAATGGTCGTTTATTTTAGTAACTCATAAACATCATTAATTCATTAGACATTGAAGTATATACTGTTGCAAGATAGAGTAATATGATACGGGTAATCATCAAATCAAAATGACAAAAATATGCGGTGAGCGTGGATCGAACACGCGACCTTCAGATCTTCAATCTGACGCTCTTCCAACTGAGCTATCCCCGCAAGTTATATTATTTATTTATTAACTGTTATATAATTAAAAATAAAACCTTTATTTTCTCTTTTCCGTAGCGTATACCCTGTTTTTAGGACCTATTCGATTCGGAGTCGTATATTTGATGATGGTGATACTGATACAGCGAGTATAAGGCGGTGATAAGGTAGAGATGGAGTGGGTATAATCGTATGAAAAAAATTTAGTCCAAACTAAACTAAACTATAAAAATCACAAAAAATGTATGCAAGAAAATGAACTTCTCTTATCTGTTGGAATTTAGAGTGTATAGTGGTCATCGGAAATGATTTAATTAATTAAATTAAATAAATAATTTAATTAAATTAATTAAGTATATCCCAAGGTTGAAAATTATATGTTTTAGTCAAAACATGTAAGTCACGGCTCGTGATTTGGTTCGCGGCTCGCGAAATAAGCAAGAAAAGTTTCTGGACAAAATTCACCTGTTGGTCGCGGCCCGTGACCAAACTCGCGGCCCGCGAGTAGCTTGATTTTTCCGGAATTTTTCGTGCTTTGTTCTGGTTTGTTTTGATGGTTATACAATAACTTCCTATAGTTATTATGGTTATTTTTAACCATGTTATTTGGGATGTAAGGGTTGAGTGAAAGGCGACATGAGTTCGTGAATCGATCTCTTGTTTCACGGATCAACTTTGTGTTTCATGAAGTAATATGTTGCTTCATGAACCGGTGTGAGCTATTCTATAAATATAGAATACTTGTGTGTTGTTTTAGAGATCTAGAACATACATGGAACTTCTGATTTCTCTTCTTCTCTAGCGTTTTAGATCGAGGACTTGAAATTCTCGTTTGTAATTTTATTATCTTCTTCCACTTTAGTTTCTCTTACATCATTCTAATTTCCGTGTGCTCGGAAGTTAGTGTAATTCTTTGTATCTCAAAACATATTTCCGGTTGATTCCCAAGCACCGTAGTAGGGAGAAAATGATGTTTTAGGAAAGAGCATCTCGCCTAGAATTTATATCAAGATCCAACAAAATCTTCTTGTTACTTTGTTCGATATATGGTGATTCCCGATGATGTAATCTACATTTGGTGTATGTTAAGCAAAGGTTTGAACTTGTCATTTGTAATTTGGTTTTCTACTACAAACTTGTAACTTTATTTTATATGGTTGATTTATAAAATTAAAGTCACACATCTAACATTATCAAAATCACAAAAAAATTTATATGGCCGAGTTGTTTGGTTTTTCAATTTTTCAGTTTTGTTGGAACATAGACCGAGTCCAACTCGATCACTGAATTATAATTAAAATTTAGTCCAAACTAAACTAAACTATAATCACAAAAAAATGTATGCAAGTCATTCATAAATGAGCCAAATAGTCCATAACCTAATTTTTCTTACAACTTTTTTTTGCCAAATTTAAGATTTAAAAGATGAATTTAAGACCTAAATAGCTAAATCTAAGATTTAAAAGACCAATTTCAAGAATCAAGTCGATTTAGTTTTAATTCTTAAATTTGATATTATAATTTATTTAAAAAAAACCTCACTTTTGAGACTTTAAAAAATCTGGTTCAAGGCAATGGTATTAAATAAATAATGAAAATGAATATTAGTGTGATTTTAGTTAAAAAAATCTCTTGACAATCTTAATGGTTATACTTGTCCAATTTCAATCATCTCATTTTCTTCATAAAATACATTTCAATACATTATTACTGAAAATTACGATAAACATCATAATGAAAATTATAAACAAAAAATATTTTTGATTAAAGTTTAATCACCATGTCAATGACATAAAATTTTTTAATTAAATCTTCAGATACTCTCTTGAGAGACCGTCTTTTCTAAAGACGACTCTCAAAAGCCCAACCCACTTTCTATTTTTAGTAAATATAGTTATTTTTTTTCTAAATTTAAACATTAGGTTAGCCCAATCTTGAGACGAATTTGTGTTAAATTTTACACTATATATAGCATTTCATCAATCATCACCACAATTTAGTACCACATTATATTTTTTTTTTTGGAAATAGTACCACATTATATTAGTTTGTTTGTTAATTGTAATAATTGATTCAATTCTTCCCCTTCCTTACAACATCCTTTCTCTCTGTACAATCAAACTTCCATGGCTTCCTCTTAAAGAACCAAAAACCCCAGCAAAACTTGCAGAATCTTCCTTAGACCCTGCAAAATCCATGGCTTCCTTTTTTAAAGAACCAAAAACGCCAGCAGAATCACCCTTAGACCGTCCAAAATCCACGGCTTCCTCTGAATTTAAAGAACCAAAAACGCCAGCAGAACCTGCAGAATCACCCTTAAACCCTCCAAAATCCATGGCTTCCTCTGAATCTAAAGAATCAAAAACGCCAGCAGAACCTGCAAAATCACCCTTAAACCCTCCAAAACCCCGTTTACCCAACAATATGGTACGTGAAATCTTAATCCGTTTACCGGCAAAATCAGTATTCCGATTCAAAACCATCTCAAAAAACTGGAACTCAATCATCACGACGACATCTTTCGTTCGTGACTACACTACTCTCAATCCAATCTCCACATGGTTTATTGCAGAACGAACTGTACCCATAAAACGAATCCCCGCCAATTCACCGTCATTTTCAGTCGAATTAAACTTCCAAGAACCCCCAGATTTAAGTACCTTTTTGATTCATGAACTCCCAAATCGTAGCTATAACCGTTACCCAAAACTCATAGCCTCTAATAATGGCTTATTACTCGTTGCCGACATGTACAAGCACAACCCATCAAAACCCAATTATCTGTTCGTGATTAATCCTATAACAGAAGAATTTCTCCGATTCCCCAAATCTCCCGATTCTTTTCATGGTGGAATGGGAGTTGGATTCATTACCCAGAATAACGAAAACAATTCCATTACAGAAAGATTCGCGGTTGCTGAATATGACCCAAAACCCGGATCCGAATCCGCTTCATTAACATATTTCTCGTCGGAAAACGTAAATTGGGTGGTGAAATCCGTGTATTGTAGTCAGAAAATCATGTTAGTTGGGGATAAATTATGCAGAGGAGCATTTGAATTTAAAGGGAAGTTAATCTGGCATGATTTAATTTCTGGGTTAATCATTTGGGATGATCCTTTCAGTAGCGAAGAGATTGCTACATGCCGATTTCTAGGGTTTCCATTGCTGAATTTTGTGGAAGGTGAACGGATGGTGGATTGTAATGGATCTTATATTTATTATTTAGAGGTTTTGACGAAAGAAAATAATGAAATTTGTTTATGGCATTTGAATGAAGTAAAGGGAAAATGGGTTATTATATGTCGTACACAAATTTATATGGAATTTGGGCCATCTCCTATTTGTATACACCCTTTTAAGGATAATAATGTTTTGTTCTTTGATAATGAAGGACGTATATTTTGCATGGATTTATTCCATAGTGATGAAATGGTACATAGTAGTTGTAACACGGTATACGAGGTGATGGGAGAGTATTCGGTTTCTGTTGAGGGACCGTCTTTTATTCCGATTAAGCTTTTCAGTTGGCCTACTATATTTGCTCCGTGCTTACGTAAGTTGATATATACTTTTTTGTTGGATTTTTTACATGTGTTAATGCACGGTTTGATTTTGGTCTTTAGAAATCAAGACGATTATATAAGCAAATCTATTAATAGTAAGTCTCATGGGAGACGGCTATTCTATAGACGGAATCCATGAAGCTCATCCCAAAATATAACATAGTATATTTTGGGTTATAATAAATTATTTGGGGTTATAATAACTTATATTTGGGGTTATAGAATAGTATATTCGAGGTTATAATACCTTACATTTAGGATTATAACATAATATAATTGATATGATAATAAAAAAATCAGTTAAGGGAAATAGGCTGGCCAAATTTTGTGGTCTATCCTATAGACCGTCTCTTGTGAGATTTTGTGATCTATTAAACATGTCAACAACACATTCACTAAAATTACAATAACCTTTTTATTACTATTTACATTATTTAATACTCCCTCTGTTCCTTTTTTATCTTCCATTTTGGGTTTTTCACAAATATTAATTAAGTAAGAAGGAATCTTTGGTAGTAGTGGATATTACTTTAATTATATAGTAGTGTGAAGTAATGATTGTATTGGAATTATAAGAGAAAAAAAAATTAAATACTCCGTCTTGTGAAGTAATGATAGTATTGGAAGTATAAGAGAGAAAATACTTAAATAGTAATATGAAGATGAAAACTTTCCAAAAATAAAAAGTATTCCAAAGTGGAAGAACTTTTAACACTACCCGTTATAGTAAAGTGGAAGAACATAAAAGAACAGAGGGAGTAACGACTACCAAATAAACCGTAACGACATACATTTATTGTTGATGATATAGAAGTAATAAAATAATTAATTAATCCTTAATTTGGTGTTTGTGCAGGTACTGCATTTTATACGAGATATGGTTTAGAATGTATGGCGGAAGGTAATTTTGAAGGAGCTATAAACTACTTTACGAAGTGCCTCTATAAGACATCATATCTGAGTACCCACCAAATATATGAAATTTATCGCGCCCGAGCTGCTGCAAAAGAAGCCATTAATGATATTGCTGGTTATCGCGAAGATGCACTACAAGCCTTGAAACTTCATCCAGATAATACCATTAGCAAGTATTATAGAATGATGGAACTAAATAATTAATACCAAGTATTATAGAATGAAGGAAGTAGATAAAAAAGGTAAAAATACACGTATTATTATGATACGAAGGAAGTAAATAAAAAGAAGGTTAAATACACATTTGTACGTAGTATTTTCAAAATGTTAATAATATCGACACTGGATTTGCTATATTTGATTTTGTAATTACAGATTTGTTGCGATATAAAGTTCGACTTTGTGGTAATAATACACGCTATGATTTTTGATAATTTTTTTTGTTATACGATCCCCTAGGATGATTATTTTTGTTTAAGAAATGGGTGAGGAATTTTTTTTATAAATTACTTTTGGAATAAAATGAAGTAATATCAAATATAATTTCACAAGTGTTTATGAAAGACGGCCTCTTTAAGTGATCATCACTAATTGGGTTGGACATCAGGGGCGAAGCCAGGATTTACAGCTAGGGGGGGCCGAATTGTCGATATACTAGCAAGTTATTTATTATATATAAGCTAGTTAAATTATGAAAATTTGAATCATATAGACATAATTAAGTTGAATCATAGCAAAAATTATATTTGACAATAGAATTAAAGCTCCCCTATAATTACCCTTTTGAAAAAGAAACTAATTAAATGAAGTTACTATTAAAATTAAGATAACAAAAATATAAAGACACACACTAAAAAGGATGAATGTGAATTATGAAAGATGGATAGTAATGACTTTATAGTATTATAAATTAAATCAGCCCGTCTTATATGAGACCGTTTCATCATGAGACGAGTATATACATACAAGTAAGCCCATTTGTCTAAGTGATCACTTTGAGTGATCAGTTTAAGGTTAATTATATGACTAAAAAGTATCACTTTAAAAATAAATTTACATTAGGTCAAGACAATTAAAAAGTCACCCTGAGACCGTCTCATATGAGAATTTATGTAAATTAAATTTATTAGTCTACTAAAAAATATTAGTTCAAATTTGAGTTTGATCTTTTACTTTAAATTACAAATATGTTACCTCCATTGACCTATAGTAATTTTTATTACAATTATGTACTCTTTAAATTATATAATATATTAGTAAGGGGGGCCGAAACCAAAATTACAAAGGATCACATTTTCGGCAAAGGAGGCCGGGCCTCCGCCGGCCCCCGGTGTGGCTTCGCCACTGGTTGGTCTATTATACTTTCTTGATTCCATATTAGTTGCAACATTGGCAAAAATGGCGTTATTCATTCATGACTCTTAATTTGTGATTAGTTTTTAATCTAAAGGTTAAATTTTTATATTTTTTATTATACATAATTAGAGATATCAAAGATTGAGTTAGTACATTGGGTTGCGTAAAAAGGCAAATGTTGCAAGTAAATTGAAATAGGGAAAGTATCTATTTTAAAATATTGTAAGTAGGCCTTAAAATGAAATAAACATTAGCAATACGGTAAATACACATTAATCATTAATGGATTGAGCTTAAAAGATGGTCTCTCAAAAGACTAGCTAAATTTAATTTTATGAATTGGAATGAAAAAAAAAACATATTCATTTTGTTATGATTTGGTTTGCCTTTTGTCTAATTCTAATTATGATTGGAAATGGTGAAATTAAATTTAGTTTATTACTCCCTTCGAATCATTTTAGATGTCCCATTTGGATTTTCACGGTTATTAAGAGTGGTATGGGGTCTATTAAAAAGGTGGTAGTTGGGAATTTTAATTGATTAAATTAATTGTAAAGGTAGTAGTCGAGTATTGGGAATTGGGAATTGGAAAAGTTGGGGTATTTAGGTAAAAAAATATAGACAAAAAAGAAAATGAGACATCTAAAATGATTCCGAGGGAGTACCATAAATCGAGCTTACAATATATGAATAAGATCAAATAAGTTTTAAAAAATTATACTATATTTAATACCTTATCTGAAAAAGTAATATACGTACTGATCAGATAAAATTCGATTATAATGTCCTACTCATACATCATTATTAGTATTTAGTAGTTTAACAAAGTGCAAGAGTAAATTATTGGTTATGAAATACTTGGCTCACGTTGTTTCACTATACATAAGATTTTGATCTTATACCAATTTACATGTCAAGATCAACTTTTGCTTTTACACACCAATGACTTAACAAGCTTCTAAGGGAGGCCATTTAATACACGCGGCCATCTCTTATCGATTATCATCAATTATTTTCATGGGACTAAAATTATTTTAATTTTATGATGATTATGCTTATATTTAATTCGGTCTGATTTATTTTCGTCATGGCCCTTACAAAGTCCTCTAAATAGGTCGGGATAAGGGCTCAAAATGGGCGTCTAACCCATTGAACATCTCTGGTCGTGACCTGCTTACCTCTTTTGTTAGATTATAACCACAAGGTTAAATTTTTGATTGAGTTGCATTGTTTCTTGACATAAATGACATGGTGTCAGAATCCAGCGTGACAAAATGTCACAGGTTTGAATCTTAATCATCACTTATTTGATGTGAAATGTTTAGCATCAGATATGAGGATGAGGCATGTGTTGCATCCACACTTTTAAATTATAGGGCTCTCGTGTGAGAAGACGTGTTAGAGTATATAACATATATCTTCAGGCCTCAAACATAAGCTTAAGTTTTTGGTTGCGTTGGTGACATCTTTTGATAAGAATATGATTTATCGTCATCTATCCAATTCTAAAACTTTATCATTAATTTTATGAGCAATATCCAAATTAAAAATTAAATTTATCGGATTATTTTAAGAACTCACAATAACTCCTGTCTATTTTTACTATAATTTTAATGTAGCAAGACTTTCTTGGGTCTTACTCAATTCCTAAATCATAAAAGTATCTTTTAATTTCCCTTAAAAAAGTATCTTTTTAATTAGGTGCTCATGTGTACATTTCCCTCAAAAAAAAAAAAAAAAAAAAAAAAAAAAAGTGCTCATGTATACATCACTTTAGAAATTTGGAGTTTCTACTCCATTAAAATAAAATAAAATAAAATATATATACATTGACAGCCCTTCATTAGCAAA
Source organism: Amaranthus palmeri (assembly GCA_019776075.1). NCBI lineage: Eukaryota > Viridiplantae > Streptophyta > Magnoliopsida > Caryophyllales > Amaranthaceae > Amaranthus > Amaranthus palmeri. The sequence continues at coordinate 1,710,586 of JAAKBH010000002.1, read as the reverse complement.
CTAATGACATTAACTTAAACTTATTTTAATCTCATAAATCAGCCACGTCACGTACCCTTTTAATACCGAAAGAGAAAAGATTAAGGTGACTTTTTGTCAGCATTAAGGATTTATCAATTATCAGTACTTTCTTAAATATCTTTTTTTATTTTTCCTTTTGATATAATTATATTAAATATTTTTATTTTTCCCCGTTGTTTATGTCTTTATCATATTCAACTACTATATTATTATCATTAAATTATCAATTTCTCTATTACTTTTTCTTATAGTTTTAAAATGGTCTCTTTTATAATGCTCTTGTGACTCAATAAATAGAACATCTGCATGTGGAGCAGGACTGCTGGAGATTTGAGGTTCGACCCCATTAGACGTAGTAGGTATTGATTGGGTGATTTTGACTGCACGCATCTCTCTTAACCTTTACCTTAATTTAAAATGGTCTCTTTCCTATGATTTGTCCGCATCTTTTAGGAAACATAAAACCTCACCCAAAATCTTGCTTGTGCGGGATATTGAGAGTGTCTTTTACCTTTAAAATAGTCTTTTTCCTATTTTTCTTAAAACAAATAGGATATTGGATAATTGGATTAGTATCACACAGTACATAATTAAAATGTGCCATTTTTTGAGCAGATCACAATGCAAATTAAACTTAAAATTTAATTAATTATATTAACTGTGAGCTTTTAAAAAATCAAAAATGATATTTAGAAAATATATATTGAGACAAATCTATCAAAATCACTTATTAATATGTTTTTTTATATGCATGCATGAAAATCATAGTCGAAGTTTGACACAAAATTTCGAAAATTTTATTTGAGAAAGATATACTTCCTCCGTTACATAATACTTGCTAATGATATTGACATTTTTCTACACACGTCACACTCAGTAGCAAATATTATCATACATTTACTAATTCAGAAACTACCTCGACACGTGGTGGCTTTAGAATGAGAGTTGAGGAATTCCTATGATTCGCCACGTGTCTCTTTGCTTAATTATTCCTCAATTAAATTAAATAGTGTTTTCTTATTTGCTCAATTATTCTTTAATCAAATATTGTTTTCTTATTTTCTCAATTATTATGAATATATATAATGCATATTAATAATCAATTAATAATATTGCTTAATAGTAAGTGTTAATATAAAAATTTTGAACGAAAATCGTGCATAGCACGGGTATAATCCTAGTAAATATACTAATTTAGAAACATATTTGACACATGGCAGATTTAGAATAACATTTTGACACGTGGCAGATGTAGAATAAAAGTTGAGGAATTTTAATTATTTTTTGCCACGTGTCACTTTAAATCATACTCCCTTTAATTCTTTTTAATGGTATAATTTGATTTGGCACAATTAAGAGTGAGATGCGGTCTACCAAAAAGGGTGATAGTTGGGATATTTCAATTGATTGAATTAATTGTAAAGGTGGATGTAGAATAAAATATTTGACACGTGGCAGATTTAGAATAAAAGTTGAGAAATCATAAATATACTAATTTAGAAACATATTTGACACATGGCAGATCTAGAATAACATTTTGACACGTGGCAGATGTAGAATAAAAGTTGAGGAATTTTAATTATTTTTTGCCACGTGTCACTTTAAATTATACTCCCTTTAATTTTTTTAATGGTATAATTTGATTTGGCACAAATATTAAGAGTGAGATGCGGTCTACCAAAAAGGGTTGTAGTTGGGATATTTCAATTGATTGAATTAATTGTAAAGGTGGATGTAGAATAAAATATTTGACACGTGGCAGATGTAGAATAAAAGTTGAGAAATTTTAATTATTTGCCACGTGTCACTTTAAATCATACTCCCTTTAATTCTTTTCAATGGTCTAATTTGATTGGACACGGATAGGATGAGGTCTATTAAAAAGATGGTAGTTGGGGTTTTTAGTTGATTAAATTAATTGTAAAGGTGGTAATTGGCGTATTGCTTCCCATAAAATTTATTAATGAATTGGGCCGGATCGGGTCGAGCTTGATGGGCCCGGCCCGTTTCTATTAGAGCCCGATCCGGCCCGTTGCATAGGCCTTATCGTAAGTGATTGTTTTAATTAGGGGATAAGTAATTGCTCTAAGACTATACAAAAATATTTTAAAAATTGTAATTGATCACTTTAAGACAAAAAAAAAAGTGTATTGAACCAGCCCAATAAAGATGGTCTCATCGTGAGACCGTCTCATCGAAGAATTAGTGTGAGGACAATTTGTAAGGGATGGTTATCGAAAAAGTAAATGATGCAAAATAAGTAGAATCATACACTATATTAATTTTGATGTATAGTATAGAAAATTAGAGGTAATAGAAAAATGCCATTTGTAATTATTTTATTGGCCAGCATTATAAGATTATTTATTGCAGGAGTATTATTACTGGTGTTTCTCGTGTTTTGACGGCGATTTCCAGGACCCGATCCTAACTGATGGCGACAAACAGGGCAAGTTTTACGCCGCACCAACCATGAAACAATGCATTTAAAATGATAAATGTGATTGCACGGCGTTTTCCTCACTTCATCGCCGATCTCGAACCGATCTAAACAAATCGAACAAATTGAATGTGAATCTTCGCTCTCAATATGAGTCGGAGAGATCTTAATCGTTTCCAGATCATCAATTGCCGATTTAGAATCTGGTCTAGATCTGGAATTCACAAATTGCGCTCCCCTAATCAATCGCTGAACACTTCCGTCAAGGAAATCGTATCTCATTCTATGTCCATAAAATGGAGTTAAACTTGCATAAACCTGGAATCGATAGTCGCGATAGTTCAGAGATATCAAAGGATCAAATGATTCCATAATTCGAAGGTAATAATCAACACAATCTGATAGATTACTTTATTATTCTTAATCCCTCTCCTCTTATGAAAAAATGAAAAAAATGTAATTTTATTTGGGTTAAATAGAATAAAACAAATTTGAAAGAATAGAGATGTTAGATGATGATGAGATTTTAGAACTTATAAGCCATATATCATAAATATACTTATTTAGAAACATATTTGACACATGGCAGATTTAGAATAACATTTTGACACGTGGCAGATGTAGAATAAAAGTTGAGGAATTTTAATTATTTTTTGCCACGTGTCACTTTAAATCATACTCCCTTTAATTCTTTTTAATAGGATAATTTGATTTGGCACAAATATTAAGAGTGAGATGCGGTCTACCAAAAAGGGTGATAGTTGGGATATTTCAATTGATTGAATTAATTGTAAAGGTGGATGTAGAATAAAATATTTGACACGTGGCAGATTTAGAATAAAAGTTGAGAAATCATAAATATACTAATTTAGAAACATATTTGACACATGGCAGATCTAGAATAACATTTTGACACGTGGCAGATGTAGAATAAAAGTTGAGGAATTTTAATTATTTTTTGCCACGTGTCACTTTAAATTATACTCCCTTTAATTCTTTTTAATGGTATAATTTGATTTGGCACAAATATTAAGAGTGAGATGCGGTCTACCAAAAAGGGTGGTAGTTGGGATATTTCAATTGATTGAATTAATTGTAAAAGTGGATGTAGAATAAAATATTTGACACGTGACAGATGTAGAATAAAAGTTGAGAAATTTTAATTATTTGACACGTGTCACTTTAAATCATACTCCCTTTAATTCTTTTCAATGGTCTAATTTGATTGGACACATATAGGATGAGGTCTATTAAAAAGATGGTAGTTGGGGTTTTTAGTTGATTAAATTAATTGTAAAGGTGGTAATTGGCGTATTGTAAGTAGTAAAAAATAGGGATATTTTGATCATTACTTGTGTGAACATGGGTACTTAGGTAAAAAAGTCATTGGCAAAAAAGAAAATGAGACAATTAATAAAAATTTGCCCAATAAAGAAATGAGACAGTTAATTCTGTCGGTCAACCAACGAAAAACATAAGAAGGTAGTGTTTTGAAAAAAAGTATTATATAAGGTAGTTTTTTGCAAAATTTTTTACATAAGATAGTTATTTTATGAAAGAGGGTATATATAAGGTAGTTTTATATAATTTTCTCTTGATTAAATTATTAGAGTAGTATAAAACATCCTTACATCTCCCTCATATTCATTACTTATTTTCATCATTCAAATATATGAGATTTTAACTCTTCATTATATTTACATACTCCCTCCAATTCAGTTCAGTTGTCCCATTTGGGATTGGCACGGATATTAAGAGTGAGTGGTAGTTGGGTATTTTAATTGATTAAATAATTGTAAAGATGGTAGTTGGGTATTTTAATTGATTAAATTAATTGTAAAGGTGGTAGTTGGGTATTGGGAATTGTAAAAGTGGGGTTTTAATTTGATTAAATTAATTGTAAAGGTGGTAGTGGGGTATTGGGAATTGGAAAAGTGAGGGTATTTAGGTAAAAAAAGATGTACCAAAATAGAAATGGGACAATTGATGTGAGTTGTCCCAATAAGGAAATGGGACAACTGAACTGAATTGGAGGGAGTATAATTCATGTGCGACTAATTTTGAATTATTTAATTTGATCAAGTATGTAATCTTTTAATATTATTATTAAAAACCTTTGTTATATCTAATTAATTAATAATTATGCTAAGAAAAATTATCAAAATAATTAAATTACTATATATATGAAAATTTAAACAATCTCGTGCATTGCACGGGTATTACACTAGTATAACGATAAATTATAAAACAAAGAGGGTATCAGAAAAACACGTGTCCCAATGGAGTGTCACTTTTGGCACTAACTTATTGCTTGGTCTTGATTTAGAGCACTTGGCTTTGTTTGGACACGTGTTCATCGATAAACGAATATATCCAAGAAGTTTGGATCCCTATGGTCGTTTTTTCTCCTTTCAAAAATATTATAAATAAATACGAGCATTACAAGTAATTTTTTTCTAATAAAATTAAAAGACAGAAAAAAAGAAAAAGAAAAGAAAAAAGTAAAGAGCCTTTTTACTGTTGGACACAGAATTAGGTTGGCAGCTTAGGTGGCAAAATTATCTCTTTATTAATAAAGTTTATTAGTTATTACTTTCCTTAAAAATCAAATAGTGGAAGCAATAATTATGAAGGCTATACGTAGTTTAAGAAATCAAATATTAATAATATTTAATACTTCTACAAATAAATGTAATAGTTAATTTTATTAGCAAGAATTTAATAAGTTATTTTCTATTAAAGAAATTTATATTTTTTTATTGTACTCAGGGTTGATCTTTTATTAAAAATAAGAAAGTAATAAAAGTATAAATATAATTATATTGCGTATAATGCAAAATATGATATAATGTACGTAGTATATACAACTCTTCAGAGTGAAATGAAATATAAATATAATACGCCCAATAGGTCAGAAAATTTGATAAAATCGTACATCGCATGGGCACTATCTAGTGTGTTACTATTCCATAAATTCTTGTGTGAGACGATCTATATAATTATTAGCATACGAATTATTTGTTTTGAAGTCATCTTATCGAAAAACGATCTCTCACAAAAGTAGAATCATTTTGATAGAATTTTTTTAATGTATCAAGTGAATAATTATATTATAACAAAAGCATATTTGGTAAATAATTTGTAAACCTACAAAAAAGCTAACTTAGCAAAAATGATCTTTCACCGGGCAGTCTACTTTTTCAAATAAATCAATATCTAAATTTACTAAATATCTCTATAAATATTGTGTTGAATTATTGTCAATGTCATCATATATTCAGGAAAATACGAGGCCAATGAGATAACATACTATACCAAAACCATATCGCATGATCAGATAAAGATTTGCAATGACTTATAAACAATGCAATCATCTTTAATTCATAGATGTTGTGAGACATTTTATCCTAACACCACCCCTTACAATAGAACCCCTCACATTGAAGATATTGGCAGGGTTGGCCCTAAGCAAGGGCAAGGCGTGCCTACGCCCAGGGCCCCCAAAAATTTTAGTTTTCAATAAGTGCTAAGGTTCAAACTTTTCTATGTATATAATAGTTTAGGAGTTCATAATTAATCCTTCGCCCCGGTTCCCTAAAAACCTAGGATCGGTCCTTGATATTGGGCCACTAAAGTATTTTTTGGAAACAAAAGTTGCTCGAAAACCAAAGGGCATTTAGATACCTTATTCATTGCTGAATTTGGTGATCTTTGTTCCAAACCATTATTTTTTTCATGGAGATTAAGGTAAATCATCATTTTCACAATCATCATTATTTTTAATAGTTTCTATATTTCTGTTTTTCACGCTATCTAATGTATAATTTTACTTTTTAATATTTCTAATATCATATGATAAAAAATTCTAAATAGTTTTTTACATTATACATAGAGAACTATATATCAAATAAAATCAATTGGTGAAGAATAATTGCTACAGTAACAATAGCAACTAATTAAATCCGAAAGAATTATAATTGATGTAAGCAGATTCATTAAGAGACAAAAATAACATACTATTTAAGAAAAAATAGCTCCCAATGAAAATTTATTGAGAAATATCTAGGCAATTAGAGACAAAGAGACAAGGAAAAAAGTAAGTAGTACATATATTTAATATTACCAAATTCAGGGTTATCTTGTGTCATGTGCTATGTTATACCACACATATTCATCATATATATATTGATACTTAAATAATACTTTGCTAAAAAAAACATAAATAATACCCTCTGTTTCATATAGTTTGAAGCAAAGAGAAAATTAATATTTTTTAAGAAAAATGTAGATAATGGTAATTGTTGGAAATACTTCACATGTGAGACAAGATCCCACATCGATAAAAATGTGGGTTGTGGACTTGCATATATACTTGGTGAGCTAATCCTCCTATTGCCATATGGTTTTGGGAAACAATGAACCTCACCGAGTGTATATGCAAGTCAACGCTCGTAACCCGTGGGTTTGTGGGCCCGAGCCCGCGGGTGTCCCGTGTCCCCACGAGTGGGCCACGGTGAGATTATGTGACGAATTGTCACGGCCTAATAGTAATAAATGAAGATAGAGAATGAATTATGTGGTTGAAATTAAAAAAAATTAAAATTTATGAATGAGATCAAGAGAAACTAGTGGGCCAATAGGCCATAGTCTAAAAATAATCTTGATGCAAAATGTTGCAAATTAAATAGAACAGAGAGAGTATATACTCCATATATTTATGTTTTTTTTTTTTTTGAAGATCCATATATTTATGTTTTATAAAACTTCATTTCATGTAAAATTAGCTTAACTCATGACTACGTACCATGTTAAGCATTCCTTTCTTCACATATACGATTGACTTGACCTTCCAACCAATCCAAAAAGCACATTCAAGAATTTTTTAGAAAAAACACATAAAATTTTCATTTCATCGAAAAGAATAAAAATAAAATTAAGGTCAACTTTAGGGCCAATTAGGCGGTGCCACATCACCATAGAGGCCAAACAAAATTAAAGCTACAACAAAATGTTTTTTTTAGAGAAAAATATACTTCCTCCTATTTTAGTATTTTAGTATTTTACCCATTAGTCCCATTGATTTTGTTTGATTCATCTCAATACAAAAATTATTAATATTTACTTTTTATAATTTTTAATTAAAAATAATTAGAGTAACTAAAGATTAAAATGCTGTCTTGACAAGTGTGAAAAGCTAAATGAAACTAATGAGTTGAATATGAGGTAGTAGTATTCTATTCCCGTTCCTCTGCAAATGTCCAATTTTTAAAAAATAAGAAGTATGCACAAATAATGCATAATTTGATACTTAATAAATTTAGGTATGTATTTGATAATTCATAAAAAAATTAAACTAATAGAATTTATAATAAAAGAAAACAAATAAGATTCTATTTCACTGTGTTTTAACACATAAATTATGAATAAAAACTATACAAATAAATAAGGTTGATGTGCAAATAGTGATAAAAAATCAAATAAATACTTTTATAAATATAGAGTGTTAGATTTCTGGGTATGAGACGCCGTCGACCTTCCTTCCCCGGACCCTGACCATAGAGTATCTATGTGCGGGAACACTGGGTATGATGATGATGATGAGAGTGTTAGATTGTAAAACTACGTCTATTAGGTGTTTGAAAAATTTATTGATAGGTATAATTGACTTGTTTGAACAACTAGTAGAATTTACTTTTTTCATTAGCAGTTAGGACTTGTGTTAAGGAGTTAAGCATCGTGGTTATCAAAGCATTGTTACAATATATTTAGCTCACAAAAAGTTATGATCAATATTTAACAAAAATTTAATAAGGATGATATCCTTATTAAACGAGATATATAGAGATTGGCCAGTCTAGGTATTAAAGAAATGTTTGTTAAATATTAGTTATTGTGTGTTGTCGATAATTAAAGAAAAAATAGGCTAAAAGGCAAAAATCATTAAAAAGTTATTTCAAGTATCTTATAAATTTAGTCTTAAAAGTCGATATTAGAGTTGTAAACCAACTTGTAAGTTGACTTAAAAGCCATATTCAAACACATTTTTAATTGGTCGAAAAACGAACAAGTTAAAAGGGAAAAATGAACCTAAATTTCGATTAAAAATCATTTAAAAATTATTTAACAAACACATTGTACTCACCTGTTATTCTAATAATGAAATGTCCCTATTTTTTATCAATAAATTTAATCGGTTAATATAAAATCTAGAAATGCCTCTTATTTTATTATAATTGGTGGCTACTTAAAACTATTTATAGATTTTCTTTACTAATTTTTATATATTCACCATTAACTTTGATCTCTAGGAATTAAAAAACCTCCTTAAGTGAAATTATGTTTGATGCTTTTGATTTTATTAACATATACTTTTTAAAATTTTTAATCAAATACAATTATAAATAAAATAATATTAGAATAACAATTGTGTAAAACACTAAAACTAACGAGAGAATTGATTAGAATAGTAAAATATACTCTATATTACTACCTCCTATTTACTAACAATGAAATACTCCCTTTTATTCAGTCAAAATGTCGAATTTAGTTTTTTCACACTTGCTGAGGCAACATTTTAACCCACAATATCTCAAATTATTCGCAATTAAAAATTATAAAAATTTGATATTAAATATTAATATTTCTTGTATTGAGACGAATCAAACAAGATCCCATATGACTATGTTTCAACTTATAGATTAAGAGTAAAATACAAATTAAAAGTGATGAGTGAATAGTCCCAAAAAAGAAAATGGGACATTTAAGCTGAATAGGAGATAGTATTATTTATTCATATTATCCAATACACTTGCTAAATGGCAAATGCTTAATACTTCCTCCGTTTTAAAATACTCGCTACATTTCGATTTTGTGTACAATTCATCGTTCAAACTTATTTTATATATTGTGACTATCTTATTAATCACAGTATTATGGAACAGAGGATTATATCATATTGAGATTCAGATATTAGCACTATTCATCGTTCAAACTTATTTTGCATATTGCGGTTAATATGTAAGCAAAAATATAGTCAAGTAGAACTTGTTAGAATCATTTAATCAAATACTTTTATAATATTATTTTTTTTATAATTTTTTAAGCAGATAACACATTAAATTGCGTAAAAAGTCAAATATAGCAAATATAATGAGAGAGATGAAATAATTTATAAATTTATAATTATAAATAATAAAAAAGTTGGAAAAAGAAAGCAAAGACAGTATGTGGCTGAGAAATATTAGAAAAGCTGACATGGCATCCAATTTGATTTTAAACAGATCAAAACCCAAACTCTGAGAATGCCAAGTTGCATACCTTCCTTCCTTCTTCCTTTTTCTTCTCTTTCTCTCTCTAAATCCTCTCTTTAAACGACATTCAATTCCTCACTAAACGACTCTTCATCTCCCCTTTTCTCTCTCTATAATCTTCTTCTTTCTTTGTAAACCCTTTATTTTCTCTGAGGCGCCAATTTAGGCGAGAAAATAAGGCCTTATTTGGTATTAAAAAAATGATGATGGATCCAGCATTTAAACTGTTCGGGAAAACTATACCAGTTTGCGCCGAAAATGATAGAGAGGGTGATGAATCTCATGGGTGTGATTCTAATGAAAGTTCTAATTCTGATCATCATGATGTTGATGCTGATTTTAATGATAATAAGGTATGAATTTTTTGGGGATTTTTTGAATGAATCTGGGAAATTTTTACTACCCTTGTTTTGGATTTTGGATTTGATTTGTGGGTTTCTTAATTTGTTGATTAATTATGTTTTTTGTGCTTGAGAATTGATATTGATTGGTTTTTTGAACTTATTTTTGGTTTCAATTTTGGATTCTTCTAGGGTTTTTGGATTAATTGAGAAATTATTATTACCCATGATTTGGAATTTGGGTTTGATTAATGGGTTGATCTTTAGAAATGATTTTGATTAGTTTTTCACAAATTCTTACTTCAACCGTCTTTTGAAAAGACGACTCTCAAAAGCCTAGTTCAATTTTAAAAATATATTATTAAAACTCTAATTATAGATTTAGGCTGGACTTTTGAAAGTCGTTTTACAACAGACGGTATCTCAAGAGGGTACTTGTAGTTTTTTTAACTTAAAATACCATTCCACTTGTTTTCCACTATTGTTTTACAGGGAAAAAAGGATTTTTTTTTTTAGAAAAAAAATTGGAATCTTCAGTTTATTGGAATAATTTAGAAATATTTATGACCCATGTTTTGGAATTTGGATTTGATTAATGGGTGGATCTTAATTTCTTGATTAATTAGCTTTTTGTGCTAAAAAATGGTTTTAATTAGTTTTTTGAACTTATAATACTATTTCACTTGTTCTCCACTACTATTGTACAAAAAGTTATTTAATTTGGATTCTTTAGTTTAATTATTGGGTTATTTCAGAAAAATTTGTATTTTAGAGGGTAATTAGATTTCTAATATATACTCCATATAATAAACATTACAGTATAATATTGCTTATTTTGTTTAAAAATAATAATTTTTAGGTTTTCTGGCTTGAATTTATTCCCTTTTTTCTCCACCATATTGAGGTTGAATGTCAATTATTGTAGGAGTATTATAAAATAGAAATATTTTAGAACTTTTCAACAATTTTTAAGTATTTCTCACCCACTTTTCCTTGAAAAATGTAGAATATTTTATTTTATTTATTTATTATTTGTATAGAACACATGATATTAAATTTATTAATTTCTTACTATTAGTAAAAAAATGATTTTTTTTGAAGAAATGTTACTTTCAAGCTTATTATATTAATTTTTTAAAAATTATTTGTGGTTACTTGAAGGATCTTTACTCTGAATAAAAGATGGAATTTATGCTTGAATTTTAGTGTTTTTTTATTTTTTTTAATTTTTTTTTTGTGTTTAAAGCATAATTACTTGTATCATAATCATCTTTAAGTCCACTTCTTACTATTGATTAGTTGAAACATGAATCTTTTGACATTTTTAATGTGTCCTTATTCCTTAATTTTTACTTTTTCTAAAGAACATATCCTTCCACCTACCTATATTATTTTACTAGTCATTAAATTTATAAAAACCCATATGAAGTTATATGAAGTATAATAATTAGCTTTATTTAATAGCTCAATATAATAATATAATAATCAGCTTTATTTAATAGCTTAGCTCAATATGTTATAAATAGAAAATTATTTGTAAAACTAGTCCTATTCCTATAGCTATATTAATGGACTAAAAACTGACAAATAATTTAATCGCTGCGAATGCTTTTCATATTTAAGACCTCTAATATATTTTTGAACCACAATCTCCTGCCAGCTGTCCTTAATACTCTCGAGCAATATTTTGTATTAGAAAAGCTAAGTTAATCACGGTTATTTGTAAATTATCATAAAAATAAAAAAAATAAAAAAAAAAGAAAACAAAATCATTAAAGTCATACACCAATAAATACTTGCCGCCTACAATCACCATTATTTACCTAGTAAACTCATATATTGTAGTATATATATCATTAAATTAAATTTAGGAGACCTTTTATTTTCCGAGATCTGTGCAATTGGACATGTTGGACATGCCCGAAAATAGTTGGTTTTATACATTATTAGTTGGAATCCTGTGCTAAAATAAGGATTTTTAGGTCTTAGTAAATAATGGTTATTTTCATTTATAAGGTTAACAAATCACCCTTATGTGGCAGGATTTGATAGGGTGAGAGTTTTGTTATTTTCATTTATTTTTTTCGGTTTTGTTTATTTTATTATTATTTTTTTTTGTCTTTTTAATGGTGATTTGCAAATCACCGTTATTGATTAAGAATTTTTTGATTTTTAGGACAAAGAACACACTGATTTTCAAGAATCAGCTGAAGGAACAGTGGAAATTGATCAATCTGATGAACCTGCACCCCAATCTGATGAAGACTCTACAAATCTACCCACAATGTCAGAAAATAATGGTAGCAAAAGGGCATCTGATTCTGAAGAAAAGGAATCAAATGACCCTAAAAACCCACAACAAAAACCATTAAAGAAACCAGACAAGATACTACCATGTCCGAGGTGCAACAGTATGGACACGAAATTCTGCTATTACAACAACTACAATGTCAATCAACCGCGGCATTTCTGTAAGAGCTGCCAGAGGTATTGGACTGCAGGTGGCACGATGAGGAATGTTCCCGTAGGTGCAGGAAGGCGAAAGAACAAGAACTCTGCTTCCCGATACTGTCATATTACTGTGTCCGAGGCTCTGCAAGCTGCTCGTCTTGATGTTTCGAATGGTGTTCATCACCCGGGTTTGAAAAGTAATGGCACGGTTCTGACTTTTGGACCGGATAACTCGCTTTGTGAATCGATTTCCCCTGTTTTGAAAATTGGCGATAAGGCCAATACTAGGAATGGGTTTCATAATATTGATCAGGTTGTTTGTGTGAGTAGAGAAAATGGGGATGATGGATCGAGTGGATCGACTGTCACCACGAATTCAATCGAGGAGAAGAAAGCTGGACTACAAGGGCAAATTAAGCATAATATGAATGGTTTTAGCAATCAAATGCCTTGTTTTCAATGGCCTTATGTGTGGAATCCTGCTGTTCCTCTACAACCATTTTGCCCTTCGGCATTCCCTGCTATGCCATTTTACCCGCCTCCTCCTTATTGGAATGGCGCGATTCCTTGGAACTTTCCTTGGGTGCCTCCGGTGTCTCCAAGCCAAAAAACACAAGGATCAAACCCGAACTCCCCAACTCTAGGGAAGCATACGAGGGACGGAGAAATTCTTAACCAAAGCGAGAATGAAAGGAGTCCAAAAAACCCTACTGTTTTAGTACCGAAGACATTGAGAATCGATGACCCAGATGAGGCGGCCAAGAGTTCTATATGGACGACACTTGGGATTAAGAAGGGCGATTCACTTAGCAAAGGAGGTTTCTTTAATAGCTTACCGTCCAAAAAGGGTGACGAAAAAGTTCACCAAATGGATGCTCCACCTTCATTGAAGGCAAACCCTGCGGCTCTATGTAGGTCGATGAACTTCCAAGAGCGTGCCTAAAAGGTGTATATTCAAAATCAAGGTCGGGTTTTTGTAGATTGCACCTGTACGTATGGTGGCTCGAAATATTCGTTTACGAGCCACAAGTAGATAAATTAGAGAACGATAACTAGGGAAGCGGAAGCAGGAAGATATTTTCCGATTAGGGTAGGATCGAAGGAGCTGAACGACACCAACCAGATGGATGTGATCATCTTGTAGATTATGCAGAGTGTTTTCTTTTTTTTTTAATCTATTTTTGTCTAAGATTTCCTTGTTGATCTTGTACATAATCTCTTTTTGGAATTGTTTTGAGCTATAAATAGAATGGAGTGGCACATATTAGATATACTTAGGCCTCTTCTTGTTGTAAAATATTCAATCCAATAATGAAATTTGCCTTCTATTTCACTCTTCCCTTTTCAGGTGTTCTGAATTACATACTTTGCTGTTTTTTCACCTTACTTATGTCAAAATTGACACTTTTTAAGGAACAGAAAATGATTTTTAGAGACCCATGATGTCAGTACTCAGTCACAAATATGTGGTGCTAAGCAGAGTTGGGATCTAACAAGTGGAGTAGTTATAGCATCCTTTTCACCCAAATTATCTGTGGATCTGTCTCGAGCTGAAAGATTCTTCGGCCACACTTATTTTATGGGTATGAGTTGTCGTCTTTCTTTACTCTCCAGACCCTGATCATAGTTCCTATGAGCGGGAACACCGGGTAAGATGATGATGATATTGGTGTAGAACAGGTTGAACATTTATCTTAGCATGTAAATTAAATCAGCTCAATTGTCATTTTCTTATATTATATGCAATACAATTTAATATTGATTGGGTTTTGTGATCAAATCTAGATAGGCTCAACCCGTAATTCTCCCCGACCGTACGTTGGTTTTTTGATAGAGATCTTTAAGGGAGTACTTACTTTAGTTACTTAAGTTAGTGATCCAAAGAAGATAATATTTGCCTGAAAAATGCATACTCCCTAATTCATACGTCTCATTGACTTTGCTACACTTTTTATTTTAATTTTATCTTTGTTATTTTGCTATATTATAAAATATTTTACTATTTTCTTTTATTTTTATCCATGTATTTAAAATGTTTTAATATTATTTATATAATTCAAAAAAAAAATCTAATTTTATAATTTCTTAAATTTTATGTAAAATTTATTTATCCAATCTAAAAGGTAGTATTGATAATCTAAAGAGATTGAAGCAGCCAATAAGAATTAAGAGGAGTACTGGAGGCTGATAGTGTCTGTGAATGACAGTTGTGGGAACAGTCTGGATTGTTGCCAACTCAAATGGGGATGTTAACTGCTAACACCTTTTTGCAGGTTATAACTTATTCAACCATTCTAATGAATAACCGTAATTTGTAAATCACCATAAAATAATAAAAATAATAGTATTAAAATAAATTAAATAAAAAAATAAATTAAAATAACAAAATTCTTACCCTATCATATCCTATCACACGATGGTGATTTATTAACCTCACAGATAACCGTTATTTACTAAGATTTTCTCGCTAAATGACAAACTCATGGTCCCTGCCTCCCTGCTACTGCTTGCAGTTTTGTACCAAACAATTTCCTCTATTATCTTATTTTAGATTAATTTTTTTGAAGATTAATTTTAAGATAATGCTTAAAACCATATTTACTTCACTACATGTTAAAGTACTCATCAATAATGCTTAAATTAAAAACCTTTCATTTTTATTTAATGATTTCTAATCAATTATTGTGATTTGTAAATAATTATAAAAAGACAAAAACATATACTAAAATATTAAAAAAAAAATAGACAAAAGAAATTTACGAAAAAATAGTCGATCTGCAACTTACTATCTGCAATCTAAAATCTCTAACGCTATTGGTTAAAACTCAAAAGCCAGATACAAGATTAAAATCAAAAAGTTTGATTCTTAGACATCCTTTATGTCTTCATCAAATTTAAATCAAAAAATAATAACATAAATTTGAGATTAATATTGAGCCAAGAGATTAATGAATATTCCAAACAAAGACAAGAAAAAATTGTGAGGCAAAAACATGATATGCTTGAATGATACTCCCTCCGTCCCATAGAATTTACATCATTTTCCATTTTTCCGTCATACTTAATTTGCATCATTTCCCATCCCTTTCTTTTAATCTCATCCATACATTTTAACCCTCTTGTAACGTCATCGACACAATTTATTCTCTCTCCTCATTTATTACCACTTTCTTAAAAGTACACAATTTTCTCTTTGATGCAATTTCAAAGGGACATATTAGTATATGTCATATGATAGTTAGAGGTGTTCAAAACAGACCCGATGACCAGATAAACACCCGACTTTATAACCAAACTCGATTCGACCTGACTTAAAAATGGATCTACAACTATGTAAAAACCAATGTGAACACAAAATCCGATTTTAAACCGACCCGAAACAACTGATCCGAAATTAACCCAATAACCCGAATAAACACCTGTAACGATAGTGGATGAGTGTGTAAACCCAACTACAAAACATAGATATTTTGATTTAAGAGTAGCAGTAAACAAATACAGGCCACAATTCGGGTTTCAAATGGGTCCCACTTACATAACTTAAATGCTTTGCCTTTTCTTTTGCTTTCTTTCCCTTTCTCCTTTTTCTCTTTCCTTTTTCCTCACCTTTTTATTTAAGAAATGTGCCTTTCACTATCATGGATAATATATCAAATATCCACTTACTTTTCTTTTTTTTTTATATATATTAATTATATGTGGGATTTTTTCTTTTTTGTGTACATTTTTTTTCTTGACTTTTTCTTCAATTTGTGTTTTTGGTTGGATGTATATCCAAATTGCATTTATGATTGTGGTCTTGTGGAAGAAAGTTCAAGAAACTTTTTCATCAAAATATCTCTTTTACCAAAACTATTTTTTATTCTTTTATTTTTAAAGAAGTTCATCATGCAATACTTTTTAGTACAATTTTATTGAGTTTTTTTTAACACAATGAGTAAATGTAATTATTTTTTAGGTGTTTGGTTCTTAACTTTTTGGTTGACTTTTGGTTTTTGACTTGTTGATTGTATTTGGTAAATGACTTTTGAAGCACTGACTTTTAATCCAAAATGAAAAATCTGCCTCAGTTAGCTTTTTTGGTTAACTTTTAACTTATTGGCTCTCTTTTTCTCTAATAAACAACCAACATTCAATACTCATGAGCCCGATTGGTTTTTGCTAGGCTAGCCATCCGATAGCGTTTTGGGCCGGGTTGGCCTAGATGAAAACCATCCTATTTGAGCAACCAAACTAGAGATAAGTAATATCTTATTTGTATTATGAATTTATGACAAAAGTAATTCAAATCTGGCCTGAAAAATAATATTTATATTTTAAAGAAATAGCCTTAAATACAAATAGAGTGAAAATATAGTGGTAAAAATGGTAAAAATGTACTTTATTTCTCCTGTCCTTTTGAAATAACACTATAAAACTCAAAATATTTCTCATATAATTGAATTATATGTACAAATTCAAGGAAATATATGGAATTTTTTATGAGAAAGTGAGAAATTTTAAATAAAAATTATGAATCTAATAAAAAAAATAAAAATAAGATAAATTAAATGAAAAAAATTAAAAAAATAAGACCATTTATAATGTTGACCACCTCAAAATTTGTTAATTGCTATACACCAAAAACAGCATTGATCATTTAGATCAATTTACTTTGAACCACACATGTCCTCTTTTTCCTCAAAAAGGAATAGACATACAAACAACACAAATTTTTACTTCAGACCGTCTATGTAAATACGGCTCTCAAAAGTCCAGTCTAATTATAAATATATATTGTTACAACTCTAAATATAAATTTAGGCTGAATTTTTGAAAGCCGTCTTTACAAAAGACGGTCTCTTATGAGAGCACCTGAACAAACAATACAAAACGATGTCGTGTAATGACTCGAAAAGGTCAGAAACATGAGGCTAAGAAGTGGTGAAATTGACAAAACTCCAGAAAGTTCTGCAAGAAATGATAATAAGCATTACCACCACATCTCCATTCTATTTTCTCCCTTTCATTTGTAGTTATAAACTTATAATTGATGATGACATTTTTTAAAACAAATTTATCAAAATCAGTTATATTTTATAATGTAATATATTACAATTAAATACAAGTATTTTCGAAAAAGATGATGTGCACATTTTGTAAGTTATTAGAGTCAAACTTTTTTATTGTCATATGGTTTTGAGATGATATATATCTCATTGGCTTATGAAATGTGTACACCTCGTGTCTTTCCGTTAAATATGCTGACATTTATAATAAGTCCAATTCAATTTACATGGTATCTGAGCTTATGGTTTGATCAAAAATTAAAAATGATAGATTCAAAAAGAATGGTGTTTCTACCCAAATTGATTACTCCCACATGCAAACTAAACGGGATTCGTATGTGAGGAGGGGTGTTGGGATAGTTTACATGCTTTATGAGTTATTCGAGTCTTTTTTTCTATTTGCATATGATTTTGAGATGATATATATCTCATTGGCTTATAAAGTGTACTGTGTACCTCGTTTCTATTCGTTAATACCTCAAACTATTACATGGTGTTATCCAATATCCACCATAAGGAAAATTTTAAAATAAAAGGTTCCCTTGTGAAATTTGAGTTTACATTAGCATTACTTTGAGCATGATTATATTTTTTTTTTGAAATTCAGATTTACGAACTAATTTGGAAAAAAGGAAACTTTGAAAATGTTTGTCATGTGAGACTTCAAATGCGAAAATCATTATCATCATATTCAGTGTATTTCGCTCATAAATAAATTATGGTTAAGATTTGGGATTTCAAATATGAGAATAAGACTTTAAATTGAGATTAAAAGATCACTTATTTATTTAGAGAGAATAAGGAGATTTTGGGGAGGTTTGGAAAATGAGACTCTAGGAGGCTAAAGTCTATAAAAAATGTCTTCGAAAAAGGTCATATTTGAATTGATATTTGAGATTTTTAGGAGATATATAATATATTTGCCATCAATAAAAGCACAAGGGAAAAAAATTACTAAGATAAGCTTAAGATTTTGTATTCTTTTATTCAATCAATTATCAATCTATTCACACCATTTTTCATTTATTTGAGTATTTAATGATATAAAGATACTCCATGCAATTATAAATCTTGCATTTGAAGATTGTTTCAATATAACTTTATTATAATTACATGGAAAATTATTATATCATTAAATGATATAATAATACTCCACACTATCAATTTATTCACATTATTTTATATTTAATGATATAATTATATTCCTTCTTGTTTTTCATAAGTATTCTATTTTACTTTTTACAATTTTTTATGTCGTTAAAGGAAATCATACGTGAAAGATAAAGATTATAGTGTTTTTAAATTTTGATAGGGGTAAAGTGAAGTAAGTGTAAAGATGTAAGAAGGTTAATTTAAATGGAATAAATTGGTAAAGTCACCCAAATAAAAAAAGACATTATGAGTGATCACCTTAAGAAATAAAATTTATATCAATTAAGTCAACCTAATAGAGGAAGTCTTACTGCAAAACTGTCTCATTTAAAAATTAATAAAATAAAGAAAAAGACATTTAAATGACTTGATTGAATAAAAAATGAGCTACTTAATATGAATACCAAAAGGTATGTACTTCCTCTGTTCCACAATACTTACTACATTTCACTTTTTACGCAATCCAATGCACAATTCTGATCATTAATATCGTAAATTACACTAAACTAAAAATTATAAAAATTTAATATTATTTTATAAAAGTATGCAATTAGATGATTCACAAGATCCCATTTGACTATATTTCTTCTTACACATTAGTCGTTATATATAAAATAAGCTCGAACGATAAATAGTACTCACAAATCAAATGTAGCGAATATTTCAAAACGGAAGAAGTGTATTTTACATAAATTAAGAACATGAGTAATAATATTTAAAAAACACAAATTCTTACCCGAGACTGTCTTTTATAAAGACGACTCTCAAAAGACCAGTCTAATTCTAAATATATATTGTTACAACTCTAAATATAGATTTACGCTGGACTTTTGAGAGCCGTCTTCACAAAAGACGATATCCGATTAAAAAATACTCTCCTAATAACCAATTAACCATTATTATTGACCATAAAGAGGAAATGCCGAAATAGGACCCACCGTCCACAGATTACTGTCCTGGAAATGGAAGCGGTTTGCAATTCAACCCCAACAAAGAAAATTACTTGTATTTCTAATTAGAAATGAAAATCTGAAATACATAACAAAATTTGTGAACAATCAATTGACTTATACTAAATCCCCAACTGGGGGATCCTACACCGAACACCATTGAAGAATTTGGATATGGCGAACAAGACCTCAACTATCCATACCATTTACGATTTATGCAGGAGGTCCTTTTCCCCTACATCTACACTTCCTCCATCTTCTCAAATCGTTCAAACCCTTTCTTCTCTTTTGGGTAATTTTTCCTTTCTTTAAATTTGTGTATTTCCTGTTTCTCAATTTTACATCCTTATGCTTTACTTTTCACTTTATGTTTCATCTTTATGCTGTGGGTATTAAACTATTAATCAATTAGTGTCAATTTAAGTATTGGGTTCTTGATTTTTGGTATTGAGTCATTGAAGGTTTGTGCCTTTTCTTTTATGAGTATTGAGTGATGGAATATAGTCCTTAATGAATCTTTATTTGAGTTCTTCATGTGGGTTGATAGTGGGTATGTGTAATTATGTGGGAAGAAGCAAGCTTACTCTAGAAGCATCAGTGAATGCTGAAGTTTTGATGTAATTTTTGGTATTGATGTTTGGAATTTTAAATATTATGCAGCAATAGTTTACTCTAGGTGGATTTTGTTTCTTGGGGTTACAGATAGGCCGAGGAAAGGAGAGGGGCTGGCGAGTATCTAACCCAGGGTTTTCGCGAGGAAAGTGGACTGACATAAGACTCGATTCTCCTCAAAGAGGATTTTTTCTCTGCAAGTTTGTATTAGTATATTTTTGAAAGAAATGGGTTTTTCTTAGCTTGTTACCTTGTCTTTGTAATTTAGTGATAGAATGAGAATAGATTCCGCTTCTTCACTCCTTGGTTTTTAGATGATTTACTAAGGATTTGGGAATTGAATGGAAGGGTGAGGAAGGAAGGGGAAAGGTAAGAAAGATAGATTTGATTATTTGAATGTTTAAAAGCAAAGACTTCATTTTGGTTTAGTTTTGCTCATTTTTGTGAAGATGTTACCCAATAGGTAAACATCCGTTGTGACTTCGATTTCACTTTATTTTGCCCAAATTTGAAGTCGAAAAGAAGGGGGCTTTTAGATGGAATGGAGTAGGAATTTAGCTCTTTCGGTATAGCGCCTTGTTTGGTATCGGTTATAGATGGCCTTAGTGGGACAGTTATTTATATAATACCATTTCATTCCCATGGACCATGGTAATGGAAGTCTTTAATGGACGAAAAATAAGCCCCTTTAATCCTGGTACTACATTAGCTTGTTTGATACCCATAGGTCGTGTTAGTGTCTTAGTGAGAATGATTTTAGTGTTGTTTCATATATAGGACTGAGCAATTCCTCTGGTATTGATATTTGATACTATCCTCAAACATGTGTCTTTCCTTAGAAATTTCCGTTACCACTCAATATAGCTTTTCCAAGTTTAAGAAAATTAATATCCAAAAAGAGATATTTGATCTTTGAGGAATCAATTAAATTATGGTAGAAAGAGATGTGCCCACTTAGCACCCAAGGCAAAGTTCAATGCTTAATAAAAGGGTACCTAAAAAGCAAAAAATTCTTAGTTAAACACTGCTAATAGGTGTAAGGTGTTTCATCCTTATTAAATGACTGCTAATAGGTGTAAGGTGGTTCATCCATGAGTTGATGGTCATTGAGGTCAATAAAAAAGAAGAGGAAAAGGCATAAAACTGAATAAAATCTCGAGTATATTTTGATGAAATAGTTTTGTGTTTTGTGTTTTGTGGGGGGAGGTTTCAGTTACGTTTCTGTTTCTTAGTTAAAGGGTAATATAAAGGTCATTTGTGCACTGCCCAAAATGGGATATAGCAAGTTCATTTGTTGCCGGAGTATCTAAGATGAAGTTTGTAATAACTTTGCTAAAGGCAAAGTGATGCAGTTTAAGGACCTGTTAATATGCCAAAATCTAGATGAGAAATGCCTTTTTGTTTTCTTTAAAATTAAGCAAAGATTTGTTCTAGTGCTATGAATACTTTATTTTTGATAGTCTAGAGCTAGACCTAAGTTCATTCTTTTTCGTTTTTGTTATAAATCTTCCTATTTGTTATTATGAACTGAGGGAGGTGCGACCATAAATGGTTGAAAACCCGAAAAACCGAAATGTTTTCTGAATAGATTGAGATTTGCTTGTTTGTTGCCATTTTGAGTCTTTTCTATCTTTAGCTAAAGGTATATGGCTTGTTCTTTTTTTTTTCTCCATTATGAAAACCCTTCTAACAACTAAGTACATTCAAATTAGTTTTCACTTGCTAAAACCAAAGTTTCACACTCTCTAGTGTTTCAGTTATCAGCCGATGGCTCTCGGTAATAGTGGCTTTCAAATCCCCATAGTTTTACTGAAAAAATCACCTAGCGTTATTCTTAATATATTTATCTGATAGTTTGCTCCTGATGTTTCAATTTTATGAATGCTAAAAGTGTGGTTCACTCTTGTGAGGTGAACTGGCTCACTACAACATCAGTAATTGTGATACCTCAGACTTAGCTTGAAAAAGGATTGATAGACTACTCATATAAACAAGGTGCATCTTTTCATGGGAACCTATTTGCTAAGAACTCCACAGTTAAGCGTTCTTGGTGGGGGAGTAATCTTAGGATTGGTGACCTCCTCGAAAGTTCACATTTTCACTTGCAATAGTCTTTTAAGGAACGAATTGATAATCTTTTCAGAGAAGGCATTATGCCAGAAGCTAATTATTAAGTATTTGGTGAATTCTTCCGTGCAAATGATAATGTTTACTGGGCTTCTTTCAACTTCTCTTTTTTACCATGAGAAAGTACAGACTATCAAAGTTCTCATATGCTACATTGTGTGCTATTTAGGATTCGGGATCATATTCGTAACATGTGGAAAGTATGCCCTTCCTCGTACAAGCTATCTGTTATTGTGATCTGTGTAATAATCTTCTTCTTTGCAGACACTGTGACTCCTGCTGATGTTGGTCTCCAAGAAGAAAATGTGGATGATGACCGAGGATATGGGCTTTCTATGTTGAATCCATTCAACCGAGCCCCTAGATGGGCTCAACCAATAACATATATGGATATCCACGATGGTGACAGTTTTACAGTAATGCCTTCTGACAAATTATCTATAAGTCTGTTCTATTTACATTCCCATGCACTTTTGAGCGAGAAAAAATTTATCTAGAAATTTATGGTGGTCACAGCTGACTGTTCTCTGCATCATGTTTTACTTTTCTGCCGAATTTTACCATTGTTGTCCATCTGGTTGAGTCCCATATGTATTTGTACTCATCTGGATGATGACCGAGCTTCACTAAGATTAATATTGAACAATTTACCTACAGAATGTGAAAAATGATGTACACAATATAAATTGAGATAAATGTTATATTGTAGCCAATTTGCAAAGAGACTGTTCAGAATCTGTGGAAGTATAAGAGTTCACTAATTAAAATCTATTTTATAGGCTTTGCAAAGAGACAATTTGTTGAGTCTCACTGTTCAGAAGAATAATTATCTGTTAGCGTTAAGAGTACAGAACGACGGTTAAGACTTGTGTCTATTAAAAATCAAATGGAAAGTTGAAGATGAATGAAATGGTTGGATATTAAGGGCCTTTGGATATATTGGAGAGTTCGAGAGTTGAGAATTAGGTTGCCTTTTGGCCTAGAAAGACGAATTTTACATTCCATCACACTAACGCCATAGAGTGGCTAGGTAAGTGGCTCCTACCTAGGCTCGCATTTAGGTGGGGTTTCGGAGATTGATTTCTTGTAAAAACAAAGGGTATTTTCGATTGTCTCCTTGCATATATGACCTAGGATTTTGTTTCAGAGTACTGAACTAGTTGGAGGATCTGTTTGAAGACGTTTAGTTTCTCTAGTCCGTAAACTGATGAAGTAACATGCGATGTTAAAGAGTTTCAAATTTTTTTTAAGTGCTGTGGTTTGTGATTATGCTGTGTCTATATTTTAGCACTTTAATTTGTCTAAGCAGGATTCGCTTGTACTTTCTCTCGATTCAAATGTGTATTTTCATGCGATTTTCATGTAAGCCATCTAATCTTGAAATGAATGTGCAGATGTGCATATTCTGCTTTCCGACATCTGCAGTCATTCCTTTGCATGACCATCCTGGGATGACCGTCTTTAGCAAACTTCTGTATGGATCCTTGCATGTGAAGGCCTATGATTGGGTAGAGCCTCCACAATTTGTGAAGAGCAATGGATCTGAGTACTCTCAAGGTATAGTCCTAATGTAATTCAACAAATGCACTTATTGGAAGATATTTTGATCTAAAAATTAGCTAATGGGGACATTGCCTGCAATTATTAATTCCCGAGCATGACTATTAAACTTGACAAGAAGTTTCCTACCAAAATTACACTAAATTTCCATTACCATTCGTACTATTCAATACCGACAACCAAACAGGCCGTAAATGATAGATTATGATGATCAAATGCCGTTTTTGGTTTCCCTACAAGAGGGAAGGAGTTAGTTTTTGGATTTGTTTCTTTTCCTTTTCTTTTTCTAGGAGGGCGGGGGTAGAAACAGTACTGGTTTTCTCGGGAACCCTTGACGGCGAAAGATGGAATTAAGTTTTTGGGTGTCGAATTTTTTTAGTATACTCAAGGATAATGGTTATAAAATTTTTGTTTCTCTTAGTCTACATTACTGCTCAGATGCATATTATCCTCGAGATCTCTTTAACACTATGATCTTTCGTTTTTCAGTGAGGTTGGCGAAGTTGGTGACTGACGGAGTTCTAACAGCGCCTTGTCTGACCAGAATTCTATACCCAAACAGTGGGGGAAATATACATTGCTTCACTGCGGTGACTCCTTGTGCTATACTCGATATTCTGACACCGCCTTATCTAGAGGATGCAGGCAGGAAGTGTACTTATTATCATGATTATCCATATTCAAGCTTTTGTAAGTGATTTAGTTACTTACATCATGATCATATTCTTTGTATTTGCGTTGGCAAGTTGAGAAAATTTCCGACCTCTGTTTGCAGCTAAAGACGAAGCGATAAATGATGGAAAAGAAGAGAACTATGCATGGCTTGCCGAGATAGAAGCACCAAACGTGTATATGCGTCCTGGAAACTATTCTGGTCCTTCTATTCAAGGGTAACAATGAGCTAATCATCTTTTAGTTGGTAATGTAGAATCTAGTCTTGAAGTTGCATTGTTGTTTGTGGAATGATCTTTGCGGGTTGTGGGAGAGTTCAGTCATTTTCATGTTTGAACTCTTCCGCTTATAGCATCGTGATCACAATGTCGAGTTTGGGAATTTTTTTCGTGTACAATTTATACTTTTTAAAATGTTTATACAAGTTAGGTTGTGATTGTTGTATAGGATAAGCAATTCAAAAAGTTTAGAGTGTTGTCGATTTGCCTATTTGTTTTGGTTTTTTTGAAACCGAATTATTTGGTAAAAGGGACTAGCATTATGTTTGGTATGAGGGATTGAAGGGAAGGGAAAGGAAAGGGAAGGATTTAGAGGTATAAATAGGTGGTTGTTACGATAATAACGGAGAAGAGCATAGTGAAAGTATGTTGTGCGCGTAGAATTTGCATAAATGATCTAGCTAAACGAAGGAATGGATCTATGGTAAATCTCTCTTTACTCATTTTTTGTATTGGAGGAATTGGAGAGAAACGCAGTGAAAAGAAAGAGAGGGATATGACGAGGGAAATGAAGGGTAAGGAATCTAAACAATTTTCCTTCTCTAACATTATGTTTGGACAACATTTTTAAAATGAAATGAAGAGAAAAAAAAAGGAGGGAAGGAAATAGAAAATAGCATATTTTCGTTTTAAATCTTTTAGACTTTGTTTGGATTGAGAAAATTAGAGGGAAAGATTTGGACTATTAATTGAACTTTTTTTTTTTAATTATTTTGATCTTATACGATAGTTTTAGATATACCTCATATTTTCATTTTTCACTATTATAATGATATATTCTATTGATTTAACTAAAACCCATTAACTAATTTTGATCGGCAAAAGGAGAATTTTATAGGAAATAAAAGCAAAGACTTGGGTAGCATACTAGCATGAGGTTCGTAACATTATCAGATAACAATCAAAAATATTGTTTAAAGTATTGCAAAAATAAATTAGAAAAGGTCAGTTGAACACTAAGGTTCTATTTAGTTATCCTTAAAAAAATAAGTAAAAATAATAAAAATCAACTTTAATCAATAGAAATCAGTTATAAAAGTAAAAATTAATTTCAATTAGTACTATTTAATTATAATTATTTACTATAAATTACTTTGAATAAAAGCTACATCTGTTTAATTTATAAAAATCAGTTTTAATCAATAAAAGTTGGTTCAATCACTAAAAAAAGGTTGAATCAATAAAATTTAATTTTAAATTTGTAAAAATCAGTTAAATTAAACAAGGTTAAAGACAAGGAAAAAAGCAAATCAAAATTCAATCACACGTAAACTTGTTCAATTAAAATTTTTGAAACGAATAAGGATTAACCGGCACTAAATTTTTTTAAGTCACTTGGTAAGTAGAGATAAGAGGAAAACTAAATGAGAATCTAACCCAATACCTTATCTGAAGTACTATTTGATCTCTAACATATACAACAGACTCAATACTCAATCTGCACTAACATGGTTTGGCATGTCCTTTGTCGTTAATTGTGGGTTGAATGACTTGTATCCTTGGCTGATCACCAATTTGGAAATAAGCTGAGATAAACCCACCATAATTCAACCCACAATTAACGACAAAGGACATGCCAAATGATCATACTACATTTTCTTTCAAAGATCTCATTGAGGACATGCATTACATTCCAACAAACTACGATAGAGAAGCATTTTACGATACACATATGAATGATCATACTTCGATTAAGAAACATACGAAATCAATTAATCTCATCACAGTTCATACGAGTGATACAAATACATAAAGATAGGATGTCGTGAATCTAGTTCGGACACTTGCCTAAAGTGCAGCTATTTGAATAGTGCGCCTATGCAAGTTCCAAAACACATTTCCAGCTTCATCAGACCTTCCCGAGTCAAGAGCGATTGCACCAAACATGGCACGAAAAGCACCACAAACTATAGCAGGAGTAGTTGAGTTAGTATTGTGGGAGACTCTAATTATTTTGTGCAACGCCAAGCGCATGCCATCCACAGCACAAGAGGACTCCACACTAGATACCTCTGCTATCTTGCTGTTCAGAGTTTTTGAAGAAATATCAATGTCGTCTAAAAGATACCGAAAGGACACCGATGTTTCGATAATGCTTGTGCCTAGAATGCTTAATGCTCGATTGTTCTCTTCAGAAAATGACGCATGGGTTACTGCACGTCGTAGGAGATTGATGCTATGGAAAGTATAACTGAAATATGCAAGTATCTAATCAGCATTATGATTCCACATGCTAATTTTGTAACTAATAACAGTGGAGTGAACATCATTCAAACAGAAGCAAGAGGCACAAACTCAAACAGTAGCATTTTGTTAAACAAAACACGAGGGAAGAGCTCACCAAATACTATAGAAACATGCACAAGTTCTAGATGCCCAAAAGTAAAGAAAGCCAAAAGTTGAATGACCAGTGATTCATATACCCATATTTTGCATCATATTTTTCTGAAAACGGAGCCAATTCCGTCGTTAACTTTTACAAGAGCATGAACATTGTTGAGCTTTAATCTAAAACAAAGATTTCAAAACAACAATAATAATGCAAAAGCTTTAATCTAAAAAATACAATCAGCTACATGAAAGAATAATACAGTCCCACATAAACTATCCCTCTTTATTCATTTTTATCTCTAGTTACAAAGATATCTAGGCCAAAATTCTCATATCCTAACCTACTCCTATCGTCCAAGTCATATTTAGCCTTCTTCTATCCCTATAGAAATCTCAAACCTTACTTTTTTTTGTGTGTTTACAACCATTGTTGCACATACCCAAACCAACAAAGACAATCTTTCTTTATCCTATATTTAATGTTTGCAACTAGGGATGACATGGGTCGGGTTTGGGCAGGGTCCAACCTAACCCATACGCATTTATTCTATGTAGGCCACAATCCTTAAGGGTTAGGGGAATTCAGACCAAAACCCATCAAATCTCATGTGTCTAGGCCCTAAGGTCTTAAACGAATCTTAATCTAATTGTTTTTATTCCATCATTATTAAATTTTAAAGTCTAATTACATTTAAAATGAATCTATAAGTATAGGTCTAAATTGAGTCCATATGAATTATAAACAAGTCTAATAGATCATAGGTCCAATGAGTCAATCTAATTCAGGTAGGGTAAAGTTCTTTGGTAACCTTGGACTGAGACTAAGATCCAACAAGTCTAAAAAACTCGACCAAAATTCTACATGTAAGAAGGATTTTGGACCCATAAATAACCATATAAAATGCAACTATCAAATAGTTCCTTAACTCCACATTCCTATTTTTATCTTTGAATACATCTCAATCACTCAAATCTTCTTACTTTGATCATCATTGAAGTCTAATATTATGACTCATATAATTACACCAGCCCAGTGACAATGTGGTAAAAATTTTCTTTTAACCTTCGAGGAAGTGAGAAACCCCTTGATCACATCAACCTCTTGTGCATTTTTATGCTTTATCAACCATACTGAATATTATGCATCATATATCGGTTAATATCTCAAAAATGCTTCAAACATTCACTCCATTGTAAATCCTTGTCTCCAATCAAACATTCACTCAATATGAGATTTGGCAATTTGGACTGACTTTTGACTAATCATATAATGATATAAAGAATGATGCCTTGGCAATATCTTAAAGCAATTGATGAAAATAGGGGCGAAGCAAAAATTGACAAATTTTTTGAAGACCCTCTGCATTTTGTATTTTTCCAACAACTTTGTATCTTTAAACACTTTAACATATATTACGTAATTTAATATTGAGACCTTAATTTTTCGAGCTCTATGCGGTCAAACATATTGAATATGCACAAAACCTCCCATGGATGAAAAGCTAGTCCATGAAGTTAAACACAGGAAGGGATATGAAAAGACAAACATAGTATCACATAAGATAGAGAAGAGCAAGAATACTTAATCTGCTTTTGTAGGGTTTGAAGTGCAGTAGAGAAGGGGGAAATTGTTGTCCTTTTATGGTTCCCGATCTGATAACCAGGGTGAATCTGTAGTAACATTTAAACAAGAGTTTTAATTGCTTGTAAAATACAAAGAAAATATGTTGGAATAAGAACGTTACCTGGAAAGCAGATGAAGAAGTAAGTGTAAACATCATCAAAACGAAAAAAACAGCATGACGACGATCCATTTCTGATAATTCAAATTAAGAGCGTATTACTTCACCAATTAGAAGTATCAGGTACTCTGTCTTTGCATCCAAAACCTAATTAGTAATTAGTAACCATCCTACTTCAACCTTTCGCAGCAAATCAAAAAAAAAGTACTGATATCGATCAATTATGAAACATAACTAACCTAACTACAAATTTGATCAAACAATTTACAATTGTGGAATAATGGAAAAAAAAAAAGAAAGAAAAGAAATAGAGATTGAATAATTATTAAATTCATCAAAATACCTTAAACGAACGAAGAATGGCAGCAGGAGAAGTGGCGGATCGGCGGTGGAGGCGGAGGAGACTGCCGGAATTATAGTCTGCCGGTTGCCGACTGGGTTTGACGTTTGTAGTGTGTAGTACTGTAGTTTGTAGAAAGTAGGAAGTCGGGAATTCTTCGAAAGTAAATTATACTCTAAATTCGGCCATGATTACTTTCTAGAATTACTTTAATAAAGAATAGGAATAATTCTACTTTCTCTATTAATTTATTAAGATTTTTGACACCTTTATTTATATATAAAAAAAACAATTTTTTAAATTTTAAATTTTTTCTAGATCAAGCGATCTCTGCCTTAGATTATGTGTAGGGTCGTGCTTAAGGGCGAGCAAGAGGGAAGGTTTTAGTAAATAACGGTTATTTGTGAGGTTAACAAATCACCTTTATGTGGTAGAATTTGATAGGGTGAGAGTTTTGTTATTTAAATTTATCTTTTTGGATTTTGTTTATTTTATTGTTATTTTATTGTTTTTTTTGTTGTGATTTACAAATCACAGTTATTGATTAGGATTTTTTGAGCAAGAGGGTCTGTCGGCTAGGACCCCATGTCAAAGAAGCAAAATTAATGATTATAGAAGGTCTTTATAGTTTATAAATTACAAGGGAAAAGGGCTTCAATGTACCCCTTCGCCCAGGGCCCAAAATATCTAAGGTCGGCCCTGATTATGTGATGGACCATCTATTATTTTTAAATTTTAATAATATTAAAGATATGTAGTAAAAAACATAAAATTATTAATAAACATATACGTAATAAAACACTTACTACATTGGTATATTGTTCCTTAATTTTGAAGATTTGTATAAGGTCGTTAATTTTTTTCAAGTATATTTTTTGTTTAAACCCACAAATTTTACAAATTTTGTATATGAATTTGTAAATGTAGCAAATTCATAAGAATGAGTTATTTTCTAATTCCTTTTGCCATGAATAGAGACCATAAAACTACTTGACACTTATGATTGTGAATGATCCAATCCATTTCTATTACATATTACAAGTTAATATCATAACATAAGTTAGTTGTACACTTGTACTCTTCATTTTGCTTCATGTACCCGTGTTTGATTCTTGATATTCGAACATTGGTGTAGCATTTAGACACTTCATTCTAGAAGTAAAATTAAATATTTAGACGTGTCCGACTCTTGAATACGTACCTGTATCTAACATCAGTATTCGAGTCCAAGTAACATAGATCATAAGTTAATAACGAAAACAATATGATCAAACAATTTAAACATCAGCTGAAAAATAGAGAATAATGAAATTGGATGATAAGTTTGAAAATTTTCATTAGGAATCATCAAAATGTAGAATCACAAAACTAAGACTAAAAGAACATGTATATTACTCCATCCTTGTATGTGTGTCTAAACTCGAACTTGGTTCGAACGCTTCGGTTCGAATGATCTTGTTTTTGTTATCAACAAAGATGAATTTACTTGCAAAGAAGCTAAAATAAAAGAAGTTAAATATTCCAATGAAACCAATAATAGCATAGAAATAATCGAGCCTATTATGGTTAAGGTCGCGACCTCCTAACCATGCCTTCCCATCGCTCCTACGAGTGACTTGATAAATGATGTTTACAATAGCCGTAGCCAAGTAATTTGCCATCGATAAACTAATGAAGAAGATTGAGCCAGCGACCGATCTCATGTACTCGGGCATTTGTGTAGTGAAAAACTCCATTATAGTAACCGCGGCAAAAGCTTCAGTCAAGCCCGAAAGGATGAGTTGAGGCACCAAATAACCTACACAAAGAGGAGACACAAATGAGCCTTTTCTTAAGGCCTCATTTCTCCTCTTGGACTCTACTAATGCTGCTATACCCATACATAGAATCGACATAACAATTCCGATTTTGATCCTTGCACTAACCGATAATCTCACATTACTATTCTCCGTCTTCATTAGTATCCTCGCTAATGGGAGAATTACACGTTCATATGACAAAATCCAAACCGAGAGTGCAACCATAGACACAAATCCCGTCCATGCTGGTGGGATCAAAAACCTCGATCCCACCTTTCTATCCATTTGAATCGATTGTAGAATACCAAACGTATTTTGTTGATCCATCGATACAAAACATAGAATCCCCGCCACCCAAACGGGTAATATCCCAATCAAGCTCTTCAATTGTTCTACTTGTTGAACACTACATAGTCTCCAATTATCGATCACCTTCCCTTCACCATCCAATTCATTCCGCTCATTGATCAAAGCCGCCTTATCTAAGAACTTCAATCGATTCGATCTACTTAACTTACATATCATATGATCCATTTGCTCATCAATTTGAATGGGTGGATCATACAACATTGGATTATGACCCTCATGTTTATCATCCAAAATCAAGTTCCTTTTCCTATAAGATGCTACAATGACTTTAACCATATCAAAGAATATCATGCTCCCTTTAGGTTTCATGCATATGTAATATGGGTGTCCAACCAAGAATATTATGATTGAGCAACCAAAACAGGCAGTCGGGATGGCGAACCCGATTGTCCAACTGATATTGGTTTGGATGTAGACTATAACAGTCAGTGCTACTAGTAGGGACATTGTGAAGGAGAAGTACCACCAGTTGTAGAAACGCGATAGCTGGGATCGCCCTCGTTCTGTTGTTGTGTCGAATTGATCAGCACCGAAGGCGATGTTGCACGGTCGTAAGCAGCCCGAGCCAAAGGCTAGGACTATAAGAGCTGTGATCAGGACTGAAAGTTGGAGGATTGTGGGTGGTGTGCAGTAATCAGCTTCTGGGTCACAGTTTGGTGGCCTTAGTTTTGGTACTCCTGCGCCCAAGGTCATTATTCCCATTCCCTGTATTTTTTTTGTTAGATTTTATTAAGTACGAATGATCCGGGTACTATTACGGCTTGTTTGGTAATCGGTACTAAATGGTGGGATTGGTAGCGGAAAGTTAGTGTAATTTTGGTAGGAATATCTCTTACAAGTTTAATGGTTATGCTTATTCCCACCATATAGTACCAATTACCAAAGGGACTCGTAACTGCCCGTTTGGTAAGTGGTAATAAACCGTAGTAATGGGAATGAAACATTAGTGTAATTTTAATTGAAAATATTTTTTGCTACCTTAGTGGCCATGCTTGACAACCTTCAATCGTCTTATTTTGTTCATAAAATTCATTCAAATGCATTACCAATGGGAGAAGTGGTATTAGGTGGTAATGAAAATTTGTGAACAAAAAAACTTTTTTGTGATCAAAGTTTCATTACCATGGGAATGACATGAAAATTTTGATGAAATTTTACACTATAAATCATTCCCATTACCACTATTTAGTACCACTAACCAAACGGGCCGTAGTGAAATAGTGATGTTTGAGATGGTGAAATGATTTTGAAGGAAAATGTTTTCAATTGATGAAAAATAAATTTTCACATAATTAACTCATCATTTTAAATTCTTGTCAAACTATACAGTGAATATCATAAAACTCAATATTTCAAAAAAAAAAAAATCATCAAAGGGACTCTTATTGATAGTGTTTTTTATAATAAGATTTTATCTTAATTAAAGGAAATATTACTTTTCACCGCTAAGATTTTATGTTCAATTCTCATTAGCTCTTACTTCCCTTAGCCCACTTTGTAAATAATAAAATACTTTGTTCAAATAGAATTATTTTCTTGTGGCTATAAAAGTTATTTTTAAAATTCATCAAGAAAAATTATAAAATATGACTTAAAACCTTACGACTCGTTTGTTAGTGGTACTAAATGGTGGTAATAGGAATGAATTATAGTGTAAAATTTCATCAAAACTTTCATTTCATTCCCATGGTAATGAAACTTTGATCACAAAAAAATATTTTGTTCACAAATTTCCATTACCTTCTAATACCACCTCTCCCAATGGTAATGCATTGGAATGAATTTTATGAACAAAATGAGATGATTGAAGGTTGTCAAGCATGGCCATCAAGGTAGTCATGAGATTTTTCAACCAAAATTACACTATTATTTCATTCCCATTACCGCGGTTTATTACCACTTACCAAACGGGCCAGAAATTAAAAAGGCCTAGAAGAGTTAGCTTACCAGCATAGAAATAATGGAGCCAATAAGTAAAGTCCAGAACCTACCCAGATAGGCATCTGATAGTAAAGCACCTCCTAATGTTAAAAAATTGGAACTTCCTGACCAAATATTCACTACATTCACCAATAATAATCCATTCATGTTGTATTTTGTCCGCAAATACACTGTTATATTTGCTATCAAACTCATTGATGCCAGCTTTTCAAATGTCTCATTTGCTGTCAATAGTTAATTAATCGTAATTAATGTCATTGTCGATAACAAATTTATCACCACGTAGCTACACATTATAATACACCGCACAAGAGGGATTGTATGAGGATATTAGATCAGTGTTACATAATTCGATGTCTAGTTTGCTTTTTAAAATGACTGGAAAACACCCTAAATTCGGCATAATTCCCTTTCTCCAATTTGCAGTTCTCGAGATTCGACCATAATTCCCTTTCTCCAATTTGCAGTTCTCGAGAAAATTAGCTAATTATGTGATGTGAGTAATGTGACATTGAACTGGACCATACTCTTATCCAAGAAGATAAGAAAGTTGTGTAGTGTTGCAGAGATTCTCGATTTGAGAAACACAAATGACAAGTAGGCAGTATGATGAAAAATGAATGTAAGATCGTTCTGATATACGTGGGACGACATAGTGAACATTTTGTCGCCAAGCTGGCGACAAACTTCATTTTTGCGACAAAGTGGGTGTCGACGAAGGGTTTTATCGCTAAATGTTGTTGACGATAAGAATGGCGACAGAAACCCTTCATTGCCATTTCCTTTTAATTTTGTAGTGAGAAATGTAGATTATTATTGCTAAATAGTAAGATTATAAAAAAAATAATTATAAAAATTATAAAATCTCATTCGATTATATTTTAATATTTTGATTAAATAAAATTTAAATCAAGGATGGTGCATGATGAACAAAAATCCAGAAAAACACATATAATGACAGGTAGTATATAACATAAAAAGTAAAAAAAAATTTACCTAAAATATATTTTACAGCCATCCACCCTCCTTTTTTCTTCATAATTTGATTAATGGGAGAAATTTTATCTTCATTCTCTGGATCTATATCTTCAATCCCCATTTTAATGGAGATTTTAAGTTAAAAATAAGGTTCAAGGAAGGGAAAAAAAGGGTTTGATTAATTTTTTTTATTGTAATTGTTATAAGCAATATAAACAATTATTTACATCTCAATATTATCAAATGAAGGTTTATGGGATCCGAGAAATATGCAATAAATATTAGAAAAAAAAAAATTGCAGACACCTACATGTTTAAGAAAAATTACACGAAATTGTAAAAAGAGAAAATTAATACACCACTTTGCAAAAATAAATATGTTAGCTAATTCAAAATAAATAAATTAATATAGAAATGTCGACGACTCGTGACATCAGGGGCGTTGAGTTATCGCTTTAGAAGGTTGGCGACGAGTCGTGGTAAATGGAGACGATTCGTCGATTTGTCTCTCGACTATTCTGTTTACTTTAGTAGATATGCGACGAGTCGTGGCATCCTGGGGATGACTCGTTGCTTTTGTTTAGAGCTCCAAATGCTCTGAGATAGGTCGTGGCTTTTTGACACAACTTAGCTGCGACTCGTTTCTTTCCCTTTGGGCTTGTTTGGCTCGATCCTTTCACTTCTTTAAGGGTCATAGGCCATTTCTCCAAACCTTCACTCTCTTATCACCCCCTGAACCTAATAATTTTTGATTTTCGCCTTAAAATAACATGAAATTCAACACTAAACATATGAGGCAAAAATATGAAATGATGCAATCAAATATATCTAAAAACCCGCTAGATCATCACAAAAGGAGTATAAAAATGACATAAATAAGTACAAATAATTGCACTTATCAAATAAATATGACCTGCTACAATAGATTTCTCACTAAAAAAAGATTTTTTTAAAAAAAGTAAAAATATATTGAAAGGGAAAATTTGTTCTAAAAAATGAAAATCACGTACGTCATCAACTTTCTCTTCCCACTCACTCATGTCATGGCCGGTTCTCGCCTACGGCACCAAAAATAAGAGGCTTTAAATATTAAATGGAGTTATTCAAGTCCGATTTCGAGCAACATTTTTTTAGTAATAAATTGTTGGTGAACATTTTTTATATTTGATTTGAAGTAATTTTAAAATATAATGGTACAATATATATATTTTGTCTTAAATTATTTTTCTTTTGTTTATTTAATTTTTTTGAAATTTACTTAAAAAATCCACCTTTAGATTTCCTTAAAAAATCCGTTCTTTTGATTTTTTTAAATTCCACATTTGTGCTAAATTTTCTTTCAAAAAATCTCTTTATGTTTTTCTCCTAAGATAGTTGATTTTTTTCCTTTTTTAAAAAAATAATACATGTCACATCCTGATTTATTGATCTATTTTTAATACTTCCTAAGTTCCATAATACTTGCTAATGATAGTAATTTTTCCCACATAATATGTCACACCCGGTAGCAAGTATTATGAAACCGAGGAAGTAAAAAACTAAAGAGACCCTACTATCCCTTTAAAAGTCCGGGGCGAGAATCGGTTAAGGCTTATTTAGCCCTTTAAAAGAAAATGTGATGCAAATGTTAAATTTTTAAAAAATAATTAAAAGATAAGATTTTTTTAAAAAAAATTCATTTTTAAAGATAATTTAAAAAAAAAATTAATATGAAAACAAAAAACTCTAAACAAGTTTATAAGTCGAAATCCTTATTTGTAGATTTTTAATCAATTAACTAAACATGTTATGTTCAAGTATGAGAGTTTTCAATTCATTTATATATATACTTTCTTCGTTACACTATATTTGCTAAATTCGAATTTATACGCAATTTAATGTGTTATTTTGATTATTAATAAATTCAACCATGTACATCCATAAATTATAAAAAAATTAATATTGCGAAAATATGCGATTAGGATTCAAATAAAATCCTATTCGACTATGTTTTTTGAAAGGGGGTTCTTGGACGACCCCAATAATGGCAAAAGAAAAAAATGTAAAAATTGATAAAAAACATAACAACAGACGCAAAAGTTGTAAGGTATCTTAGATACCAACCCAACGGCCCAACCCCTCAACAAATGTATAATTTTATTAATGGATACAATAATAAATAAATTCTCATACTTGAAAATAACCTTTTAAGTCATACATCTTACAATATTAATACATGCAAAAACACTCTTAAATTTCTACCATGTAGTAAGAGTCGGTTCTCTTCAACTTATTTTTTGAACTTATTACTTATTCTTATTGGAATCAGATTAGATTAGATAGACCAAACTAGATCAGTTCAGTTCAAATCAGAAAAGTTGAGATTAGATCAGACTAGATCAGATCAAATCATGATTACTTCTTCTTCTTCTTTTTCTTAATATTATTATTATTATTATTATTATTATTATTATTATTTATTTATTTATTTTTTTTATTATAATGATTATTCCATCTCATAAAAAACGGTTTACAAAAGTAAATTTTATTATTATTATTATTATTTGACAGAGTAAATTTTATAAAATGCCAAGAAAAAGCCAAATGCAATATATTGGGTAATGATGTGGGGTTCAAACGTAAGGAGGTTTGTGGATCGATTGTCCTGGAAGCAACTCAAATGCAAAGCGAGATCGACTTCATGGAAGCACTAACTGATCGGAAAGGGGAACCAACACCTACTAGAAACCCACTCTCAATACGACCTCCCCTAGATAGCAAGCACTCCCCCGTGAAGCCAGGGTGCACTCCCCATGAAGCCAGGGTCCCTAAATTAATTGGGAGCAACAACCCTAACAAGTAACTACAACCATTAACACCAAGCCCTCACACCAACCTACAAATCACCCACAAAGTAGTGAAGACTTTACAAGAAATTGGTGGGGAGTCGAGCAACAAGCTGAGCTCCCACACCTTTCTGAATACAAAAAGCTAATCTCTGGTAAATGTATGTTCTAGAGTTGGAATTAGTAGAGTTACGCAAGGACAATGATGCAATCCTAGATAACATATTAAGCGCATCTTCGCCTAACCCCCCAAAAGTGGAAAAAGCAAAAGGAATGAATTTGTATCCATTTCTCGTACTTAACAATGTATTTCTTCCTCTTCCTTTCTTCAGCGTAGGCTAAGCAGACACCAAGGGTCCACAAGGAAGCTCCTATGCCAGCAAAGGGCGACCCTATAGTTACATCTACACAAGCATCTTTGCCGTAAAGCCAATTAAACAAGGATATCTTCCGGCCTAAGATCTTTTCCTATCTTTGAATAAAAACCCATCGGAGCTTCCTTACGGACCGAGATCCCCATTTTGCAACAAATATCCACAAGCATGCCCCGAACAAAATTGTGGCGAAACTTCACCCCAATCTTGCTAGAGCAATGAACAGCATGGTCCCCCCATTTCAACGTAGGGTTTTATCGTTATCTTTCTAGAGCCAGGAGACTCCTTTTTGGTCGCGCTCTCCTTTATGGGTATGAGTTGTCGCCGTCATTCCCTCTCCATACACTACCCATAGTTTTCTATGGTCGGGATACACTAGGTAGGATGATGATGATGATCTAATATAAAATAATTATATTAAATATAAAAAGTTAAATAGAGTAAGTGGAATCTTGTTTGAATAATTTAACAGATTTATTTAAGACGTTGCTTGTCTGCCGAGTAGAGTTGTTCATGGGCGGGCTACCCGCTAGGCCCGCCCAATCGGCTCAAAAAAGGGCTGGCATGGACAACGTTTTTCAAAAAATTTAAAGTTTGGACGGGTAATACCCGCTCGCCAAGATAAACGCGCGGGTAGCGACACCAAAAATTACCCGCGGGTATACACGTCCGCCCGCTTAGTTTAATATATTACTTATTAAATAATTAATTTTATCAAATATTAAACTATACTACTACATGACCCATACCCAACTTCAGTGTATTACTTTTTTACTAGCCTTAAGTTTTATTTCTTTTAGACTTTAATATTTTTAACCCTCAAAGCACTCAAGCAATCGACTATCAAAGTTCGAACAAGTAGCCGACTCCATCGTCTATATTCAATATTCATGTAATTTGACTATTTTGAGTCTTTATATATATTTAAAGTATTTTAGATAATGTATTATATTTGGTTTGTTCTTATAAAAACATAACTTTATAATATGATTTATGTTTAAAATTTTTATATAAAAATACCCGCCTATCCGCGGGTCCCGCCCGCTTTAAAAATGGGCGGGTAGCGACAAAAAAATATGCCCGCAAATGTGGGCGAGCTTTTGAATATTTAAGCCCGCGGGTAGATTTTTTAGGTGCTATCCGGTCCGCTACCCGTCCAAGCCCGCCCATGAACAGCTCTACTGTCGAGTTTCTACCACATTTACATGAGTCATGATTATCAATGTTAAATTATGTCCACCGAATGAAGCATTGAAACAGATCGAAGTCCCTATAATCATGCATCTTTAAAAAAAAGTCCCTATAATTGTGGGTCTTGAGTCTGATGACAGCTCAACCTATTTATATATTCCTCCCTAAACCTTTTGCTATTTTCCATTTGCTATTTTCCCCTAAATTCATTCATCCTGTTTAATTTTAAACAAACCTAATTTTGGATTTCTAATAATTCAATCCTCCCTTTTTTCTGGGTTTTCCCTTTTTGGCTCTTCTTCCCTTCATATTGTATTGTAAGTCCTTCATTTTTGCTCTTTTCCCCCTTTTTTCATTTAAGTTTTGTTATTTTCTTTTAGGGTTCTTTCTCTATAATTTCATCGCATATGGGTGTTTGGAATATTATTTAGTTGATTTTTGATTTTAGCTTTGCAATTTTAATGTTCTTGCCATTCTTGCAGTATTATTTAGTTAATTCTTGATTTTAGCTTTGCAATTTTAATGTTCTTACCATTCTTGCAATATTATTTAGTTGATTCTTGATTTTAGCTTTGCAATTTTAATGTTCTTACCATTCTTGCAATATTATTTAGTTAATTCTTGATTTTAGCTTTGCAATTTTAATGTTCTTGCCATTCTTGCAGTATTATTTAGTTAATTCTTCATTTTAGCTTTGCAATTTTAATTTATATTTAGTTTAAGGACTGAATAAAGTTCCTTGCCTTTTGTTATCTCTTTAGAAAAAAATAGTTTTGGGTATAATGCTTCAATTCTCTGTAATGAGATCTCTTTTCCCCTTAATTATGAACTTAAAAGGGGTGTTTGGAATAAAATAATGATAATAATGTCGAATTCTATATATTGTAACTATCATTAGAATTGTAGATGGGTAATCAGGAGTGTTAATTACCGGGTGCCCGGAAAGCCGGGTACTAGGTTGATCGGAAACCTATTTTAACGGCTGTGTCCCGGCTTGATTTATGTGAGTACCTGGATATCGAGACCCAGATAAATCGGATAACGGCCATGATGTATTAAAGTGACCACTATTTCGGCCAAATGACCGATTATGAACGTTGAGCACCTAAATTGCCTTTGAATTTTTTTTTTGACTGGGGAAAGAATAATTGGGGAGGAGATAAATGTATTTGTAATATTCTTTTCCGAAACTGTTATTATTATTATTATTATTATTATTATTATTATTATTATTATTATTATTATTATTATTATTATTATTTTATTTTCTTTTGTGAAATTCTTGCAATTGCATGTTAATTAATGAATGTGTTTGCCCTTTTATTTGTCAGTTGTTATGATGGAATGGGAAATGTCCGGTATTTGAGATAAATCGGATAACGGCCATGATGTATTAAAGTGACCACTATAATTTTCAGAATAGGTCTTTGTTTACTTTGGGCCATAAACAAGGCATAGTGAAAAATATAGTATCACCAGTTGCATTATAAATAAGACATAAAGTTGCATTACTTTGAGATAAATCGGATAACGGCCAAGAACTGGCCATGAGTTCATACTATCGATTTCAATCTTTTGGGATTTTTGAAATCAAGGCATAGTGAAAAATATAGTATAGTAATGTAACACTTGAATTGCTCGATTAGACTGGACTTATTGTGAATGTCAGCTTATTATTGGGAAACACTTGGTGAACACTACCATCTCAAAATCCATATGACAATGGGACTATAGGAGAAAGGGGTTTCAATGACTTATAAAGTGTGCATATGATCATTAATTCATCGATGTGGATAAAACATTTCGAACACCTCTTCACATGCGAATCATCGTCAAGTTTACATAGTTCGCATGTGGGAGTAATCAATTAGGATAAGAACGACTTTTTTAGACCTATTATTTTAACTTCTAATCGAACCATTGACTCGAATACCTTGATATAGCCTAATATGGAATTTATACACATTTACAATATCATTTTGTTTAAGTTGAAAACCTTTACAATATAGATCAAGGGTTAAGTTGTGTTGGTGTTTATACACTAGTTTATATAATAACATAAGGTTTATATTTTTCTCTCAAAAAAAACATAAGGTTTATATTTTTGTGGCAACTATACTTATTTTAGCATGATTTTGAAAAGAAATGCTATTTTTATAAGGTTTTTGTATTGGTATTAAGCATGTTCAACATGTTCGATCACACAGGACCCCGAAAAATTAGGGGCCTCAATGTTAAATTATTTGGTATATGTTAAAGTGTTCAATGATTACAAAGTATTAGCAAAATATCATTATTTTTTAAATGGCACAGGGCCCTTTATTGAATTCATCAATTTTTGCTCCACCCTGATGGGAAGAGTCAAACTTCAAATTAAGAGATTGGAGAGTAGCAGCAATCGTCAAGTTACATATTCTAAAAGGCGTACTGGAATCTTAAAAAAAGCTAAGGAATTAGCTATTTTATGTGATATTGATGTTGCCCTACTCATGTTCTCTCCTACTGGGAAGCCAACTATACTTCTTGGAGAGCATAGGTACATTCTATTGCTTGTATTTTGATAATGGTTGTTTTTTACTACTCATTCTGCTCTAAAATACCTGCAACATTTGATTTTTCACGCCATCTATTGCACTAATTCAATAATTAATATGTCTAATTATGTGTAGTGAAGAAATATAAAATTTTGATATTATCTTTGCATCAAGACGAATCAAACAAGATCCTACTTGTTTATGTCTTAACTTATAAATTGAAAATTAATCACAAAGTAAGGAAGATAAGTGAATGATGTAAGTATTTTCAATTGTGCACGTAAAATGGAACGGAGAAAGTACTTCTTCTGTTCCTTTAAATTTACTGTATTACATCAATGTTGAGGATGATGATGATCAATATGCGCAATATAGCAAGTTTGCTATATGAATATGTTGTGGTTGAACATATTATTTAGGTGATGCAAAGTGTGTGTTGAAAATACTTTTGTATGTGAAGAAGATTTCACATTGTTAAAATAGTGGGTGAGTCTTCTAAGATTATATGGTTTGGAAAATAGCGAATCTTATGTTTGGATAACAAATTAAGTATGAAAAAAAAGGAAGAGGAGGGGAAGGTAAAGAAGGGAAAGGAAGAGGAGAGGAAGAGAGGGAAAAGGCTCCCTTATTTGTTTAGGAAGTAAAAAGAGGGGAAAGAAAGGAAATTTTTATTTTTCTTTCAAATCTTCCTTCCAAATCTCTCCCCCTCCAATTTTGCTATCCAAACTAATCCCTTTAAATCGTTCCCCTTCTTTTACACGTATGTTTGCGGGCCCAAGCTCACAGTTGTTCCATGGGTGTATCCACACGAGTTCGCCTGTAGGGTGATTGTGTGATAAATTGTCAGTAGAATTGATAAGCACTTAGCTCATCCTATTGAAGTATATATGATATATTATTAAACCATGCATTCTATTGGTGTACTTCTGGTAGCTTAACGTGGTTTACAGCAACCTTGAACAGATTATCTCCAAGTATGGTCAACTCACCCCCCAAGACAGGATAAAAAGGTGTGAGCTTACGTATATCACTATGGGGTGTTTGGCAAATGACTTATAACTGATTATAGTGACTGATTTGACTAACTGATTTTACTAACTAGTTTGACCAGCTGATTTTAAACTCGTTTCTGTGAGTAGCTTGTTTAAAAGCAGCTTATTCATAATAATAAGCTATTTTAACCAACTAAATTACCAAACATTACCGTTAAATGATTTGACTACCTAATCTGCTATTTATATCAAAATAAACTAAAATTGCCCAATAAACCATTTTGCCAAACACCCCTTATGATATTAACTCCATTTTTTAGGTTTTGTTCTTAAAATTGTTTTTGAATGCTGGTTATCATCTGCAACAGGAAATTGGAGAGTCTTGAAGTAAGAACACCATCATCAACTCGTAGTGTCTAACTTTTGGCTATCAAAAATTGAACTTCATAAGACCTTTTTTCTTTGTTTTACCCTCTTTTATACATAGGCCCTCAAGAAAACTTTCAAGAAGTGTGATCATAATGTGAATATAGAAGACTTTGTAGCTTCAAGGTATGCATTTTTGTTTATAATGAATCTTCATTTAAGCACAAATTTTGCAAGGATGCTGATAATTTTTTCTTTTCCCTTACAGTAGTCAAATGGCTGAGGTAGGATTGGTTGCTGATTTACTTGGTGAATGATTTATGTTGGAAAAAAGTTATTTTGTTGCATTTAATCTCTTGGGATTAAGACTCAGACGTTGTTGGTGCCGTTATTTTTCAGCAGGAACTAGCTAACCAAGTGTTTGTGCTTCAAAACCAAGTCACACGAGCAAAGATGGAACTGAGGTACATGTTGTATGTGTTCTCATAATTTGTTTCTATGTTACTCAGACTCTTTGTTTTGCTTTACATACCCCTGTCCGATCCTTGATGCGCCGACATTGGTAGACACTTAGACGCTTCATTTTAGGCGTAA
The DNA here is from genome assembly GCA_019776075.1 of Amaranthus palmeri. Classification (NCBI taxonomy): domain Eukaryota; kingdom Viridiplantae; phylum Streptophyta; class Magnoliopsida; order Caryophyllales; family Amaranthaceae; genus Amaranthus; species Amaranthus palmeri. Next base: position 1,667,248 of record JAAKBH010000002.1, on the reverse strand, counting down.
AATTGAGTATTTAGATTAGACGTATTCGACACTTGGACATGTATCAGTATCCGACATTAGTACCCAAGTCCAAGCGACATAGATTTGTTTATTATGTGCTTACTCTTTTTACATGAATGGAGGAAGTGAAAGAAATACAAAACTCTAGCTCAACACTGAAATTGTTTCAATACTACCTGAAAATCTTGTATGTTTTATTTCAATACGATTTGCTCGTTGGCTGGTTCAATTGGCTTGTTTGACCACCAGGAAGTATTAGCTTTTTCATTAACTGTTAAGTTATAAGCTACTCCCTCTGTTCTTTTATGTTTGTTCACCTTACTATAACGAATAGTTTCAAATGTTTGTTCACGTTCGTTTTTTTAGATCTTGTGTCGTTGGCATAAGTCATTGATTGTACCATAATACCATTTTGTTCACTTTCATCTTTATCTTCCTCGAGCCGGGGAACTCCTTTTGGTCGCGCTCTCCTTTATGGGTATGAGTTGCCGCCGTCCTTCCCTCCCCAGACCCCGTACATAGTTTTCTTTGAGCGGGATACACTGGGTAGGATGATGATGATGATGATGATGATTTCGACCATTTTGTTCACTTTCAATGCTAATTTCCTTGTCAGTTGCTGGACTAAACCCGATACGATCAACAATGTTGAGCAATTGAAATTGATGGAAAGTTCCTTGCATGAATCACTCAACCAACTTCGTTTACACAAGGTATAATTAGTTCATCCATTGTTCTTTATGTACCTATTCCCTCGGCAGTCCTTATGATACTGTTTCACATTAGACGTTTTCATTGTTCTTTGAGGGTGCCCCGGTGGGGGTGCATTTTCATTGATGAAGGATTTCGATATTGTGCAGGGTCGATCCTGAGGGTAGTTTTAAGGTGTAACTGCCTAGACCCCACCTTATAAAGGTGCTCAAATTGAGTTAATATAAGTACTTTATCATTATATGATCTTAAATTTATACATTTTTTTGACATTAATGTGATGGAAAGAAAGAGAAACTATATGCTGCAGATTTAATAATTAAGTGAATAATTTATAAATAATGTTATTATTCATATTAGGAAATATTTATAAAATTCGTGTTTTACACGGGAATCTATACAGTGTCCGAATATCACAGATCGGACACAGGCTAGTATAGTAAAACGAAGAGTCCAATAAACATAAGCCATAAAGATTTGATCAATAACAAGATCCAACTTTTGTTAGTACTTAATTTACACCTTCCAGTTATTGTATCAGGAAAACATTAACACACAGAAGTTTGAGCCTCTAGAAGGCAATAACCAGGTGAGATTTCCTTTATACATCCATATCAATTCTGTTTTGTATGGATTGTGTGCTTGAAGTTGAAACATTTACAATCCGCGTTTGTTATTTAGTCCCAGAACGCAATGTATATGCCTTTGATGATGAGTACTTTGCAAGATTTTCAGCCCCAATCTTGGTTTCCAGGTAATGAAAATCAGCAAAATCAGCAAAATCAGCTACTTGATGAGTCTAACACTTTGCCTCGCAGGTTAGTGCACCTGACCCATTTTGTAGGTGGAAATATGTGGAATTGTTGTTATTGATTTTACATGTAACATCACATGACAATTCCCACACCAATGTCCTTATATGTGTCTTCCTCTTATATTCCCGTAGTCATAGTCATCAGCCCTGCATCCCGCAGAAAGATATGGTCGGGTGGAAGAGGTAGGGGACATATTATACACGTATCCCTCGAAGTCAAGGAACCAACTCAACTAAAAGTTCAAGCTGATGGTTGGGGTCCTATGATATGTTATATATATTTTAACACGCCCCCTCACATGAGACTTCGAGAGCCTTTGGGCTATAAGTGTGGATGCGGCACTGGCCTTCTTCACACCTGACGCTAAATATTTTACTTTAAATGAGGATTGGTTGTGATTTGGACTTGTAACCTCTTGCCACGCTGACTTTTGATACCATGTTAAGGAGCTAACTCGACCAAAATTTTAAGCTGATAATTGAGGTCTTATGATATGTTATATACTCAATAGGAGAGGATAGGAGGAAAGCGCACAAATAATTAAACCCCTAAGAAAAGAGTGCGAAATAAGAGATGAGTAATATCAAAATAACATGAGATAGGTTCTGCAAAACACAAAACAAGCTGATAGCATCCCGCCCTTTAGTAGCTTGAAAACAAGATCACGCCCAACGAACTAACCTATGTGTTAACTCATTCCCTACCCAAAAGTTAACCAGTACAATTACTTCCAAATAGTACCGTTTAAGTTCAATGAAATAACCCATCGTGCAATGTGAATGGCATGTACTCTTTGATGCGTCTTAACATCAGTTACAAGTTTACTTCTTTCTAATCCTTTGTGAATGACTTTTAGAGATACGAACTTCACATTCGATCCTTCCCTTCCCGGCTGTTCACACGACTTTGGGGATACTAAAATAGAGCATACGAACTTCACATTCGATCCTTCCCTTCCCGGCTGTTCACACGACTTTTGGGATATTAAAATAGAGCCGGGTAATGCCAACCAACATGATCAAGCAAGACCAGAGTGTGATGGCTTGAATAAGCTGCCTGCAAATGCATGTATGGGGGTTCAAATTGGTGAGCCATGTTCATTTTCTTTGTTCGATGATATAAATCTTCCTGAGTCAAAGGTGATGCAAGATTGCGCGGTTAACCAAATTGCGGGTCCTCAGGATTTGCCCATGTCTATGTTTGATACAAAGTCCCAACCATGGGCTCCTTCTGAGTTGCCATCGTTTAATGAATATCCACAGGTTAGTTTTCATTAAGTTTTTAATGGTATATGGTAATGGGGAGTTAAGAGTTTTCTTGGAATTCTAATGCTGTCATATGCAAGTGATAGAGGTGCTTAATGGGTCGGGGGCTGGCTAAAAGCCCGTCACCCGGCCCATCAAAAAAGGGTTAAGCCAATTAATTGTTTTAAGGGACGGGCTTTAGATGGGTTAGGTTGATTTTACATATAAACGGGTCGAGGCGGGCTTTTAACTGGTCTCCTAGACCTAAACAAGTACGCCTGCAGTTCATACCGACAAAGATCAACAACAAACGGCCTGGACCTAAGTTTGGAGTAATTTTAGCTATTTTAACCGTACAGAAACATTACTTAGGATGTTTTTGTAGAGCAACAATATTGGAAGTTTAATTTTAGGGAAATTACCAGTGTAACTCCTGAGTTTTGACATTTTATTAATGGTAACTAAGTTTTTTTTTATTATCAATAGACCCTCGTATTAATGAGCATGTAACTTACATAATCTTGGGTGATTTAAACTTTTTTCTTTTTCTTTTATTTTTCAATTTAAAAATGGTAAAAAAAATTAACGGTTTTGGACGGAAAAAGTTATAAAAAAAAGTTACGGTTGTAGGACGCTCAATAATACGAAGATACCATTGATAATAAAAAAAACTTAGGAATATCATTGATAAAGTGTCAGTATTAGATGAACCAATAAAATCGGTATTAGATGTTGAAATTGATGCTCTAAACGCAAAATTATGTCCTTTATTGTGTTTCAAACCTCTTGAGCCGAGGACTCTTCGGCCACACTATTTTTTATGGATATGACTTGTCGTCTTCCTTTCTTTTTTAAACCCTGATCATAGTTTCTATAAGCATGATACACTAGATAAGATGAGGATGATGATGATCGGGTTTCAAACCATTTGTATCAAAGTTGTAAAGTTGTCTTGGTTTACTTTGTGCTCTACGTTTTGAGGGGAAATGTCCAATGTCACTATCAGTAGCATTTAGCATTTAGTGAGTGTTCTATTCAATATCCTAACACTTATGAAATATGCATTGTCATTTATGCAGGATAGGGACTACCACACTGAGCGCCATTGATCAATGTTACATTCAAGATTATACGCTCAATTGTCGTGTTTGTCTCCTTTAACCATTTTCGTTAAATCGGGTAAAAATGTCGAAGACTTGTCGTGTTTGCCCCCTTTTACCATTTCCGTTAAATCGGACAAAAATGTCGGAACGAATAGATTGTATGAGAATGGTTGCGAGTCATCTTGCTAAAATAGCATTCGATGTATATAATTTCATATGTAGGAAATTTTGGTGATGTAAATTTGTTAATAAGTACTTCCTCCTCCGTCCTATTGAAATTCGCTTCATTTTTTTTGGTGCATCCCACTTAATTTGTATTATTTCAATTTTTAGATAATGGCCTACCATTTTCTTTTAATCTCATTCATACATTTCAATTCTCATTTAATTTCATCCACACAATTCATTCTCTCTTCATTTGTTATCACTTTCCCACAAAATAAACTAATTTCTCTTTGATGCAATTTAAAGAGGACATAATAATAGTTTTTTTTATCTCGCTTTTAGCTTTTTTTTTGTTTTCGATCCTATTATATGGGTAAATTTTGTCAAGATTTGTGAGTAATTTTTCCATGTAAGACTTTTTTTTTAATTCTAGTCATTTTATTTTGAATTTTTATAGATGACAGATCAACTCTTGACATCTAAGTATTGAAGATTATAGATTTTGAATCTCATCCACAACTTTTAGAAGTAGTTGAATTATTTTCCTCTATTCATACCCATTTTTTAAAATCTAACACATAAGTTTAATTCTTTATTCCTTCCGCTCTCGAAAACCAAAATTTTGGTTTATATAGGGCATTATTAAATTTCGCCACCTGTGACGATATGATGAAAAGGGTGGCGATATAATAAAAAGGATATTTAAACTATCATGGCTGGAATTTTAACTTCCCATTTGGAAGCGATATTCAAAGTTTGGTCTAAATCATAAACCAAATATGACCAAAGTCCGATTTTGGTTTTTTATTTTTCAAACTATACCAAAACGCAAACTGTACTAAGACAAAATCATAATTTTGTTAAAAACATATGTAGGTACCTAGATATTTCGGGATGTAGTTATTTTTAAAATGTAATATATATTTGAATATTGTTAATTTTAAAAAGTAATATATATTTGAATATTGTTAAAGTGTTATTCATGTGATCATAAAGGTATTTAGCCATTTATTCGACTTGGGTAATTTAAGTTATTTTGCCCTCTACTAAGAAAGAGACTTTAAAAGAGCTAAAGTCTAGATGAGATGAATGCCCTTTAATTTAGCCAATGACCTCTCTCCACCGCTCCCGAATCAACACCATTCAGCCACCACACCACCACCACTAACATCCACTTAAAATGTGACGAAACTCCAAACCCATCTTCACCCAACCCACTCATCAATTTTAGTGTAAGAAACTCGGTTGCTTTTAAGTTTTAATCATTTAAGCATTTGGAAATCTAAACCTTAATTCAATTTCATTGTAAGAAACATAGATTAATTTCGAATCATGTATCTCAGGTCAATTAAAATCAAGTTGAGTTCATAATGAGTTCTACATAATGTTTAATTCAATTTAAAGCCAAACGAAATCAAATTTAATTATAAAATCAGCTAGATATCAAACGATCAAATTTGTTTTTAACCACTTCTATGTAACACATATTTTAGTCTCGGTATAACAAACTCTTTAAACTCACAACACAAAAATCTAGGTTTCATATTCAAAGTCTCCCATCAATTCACGTTAGATAGCTTTCTTTGTTGGTTCTTTAATTCCTCAAAACGCATGCCACGATCTGGAAGGGATGAATGCCCAATCAGGTCATGCTGCCCGGCCACACGAGCTCGAGATGGAACCTCTAGGTCACTTCCAGCAAAACGAGACAACGAGCGTTAGCCCGTTTGATCGTCGAAACTGATCAGATCTCGACTTATTTCCCCTCTTCGCTTTACGCTAACTTACGCCCTTTCAGCTCTACACCGCTGGTATTTAGGACCATAATGCCAAACAACCTGTAATGTATCACCATTTTCCTTCCAAACCCTTCTAACAAAATAAATTGACTATTTGTAAAACTCCTACGGCCTGTTTCTAACAGACATTATGCTAATTTCTCCAAAAAAAACTCATTCCGAAAAAATTGAGGACAAAAAAACTTGTTATGATCAAATTTTGTAATGACATGTTGCATATAATAAAAATTTACAGCACAAATCATTTCCATTAGTACCATTTAAACGACCATTGGTACACAACATCTATATCACCGTTCTTATTTTCCAATCATTAGTATAGTAAAACAATTCATCAAAATCAAAAATCAAGGCTTGACACTGACCAAAAGATGAACATCAAACAATAAAAAATGCCTCAGAGGTAGTGACAATTGAGATATCATCAGCTTATAAATCTGATAATACGTGCAATTAGAATGCATCATTGGCATTTGACAAACTTGAATAACTATATAACCATCAACAAATAGCAAAAGCTTTCTAATAAATTTATTTGTAAATCAAGAAGAAATGATGAAAAAGATGATGAATGCATCAGAGAGATTCCCATTTTAGACTATTCATCATACATACTCCTTGGAGTTTCTGATGTCCCTGTCTAATTTTATCATCATATGCAAATATTAACACTAATCCAAACCAAATATCATAATAAATTGGAAGAATAGATTTGAAAACTTTTGAAATAATCACCCAAAAGCCTCAGAAGAAAGTTCTTTTCTTGGTATTTTAATACTCAAAGTATATTTATAACCATCATAGGCAAACAGGGTGTTCATAATCATTTAAAAACTAAAACATGGATTTAGATCAGATTTAAAAGCCTCAGAATTGCAGAATAATGTCAGCAAGGTCTAAAGACCAATCAGTCCCGAAAGATGGTGTTTTTTTTGACTGATTTCATCATTGGCTAGAATAATTAAAATTAAGATTTAGAATAAAAGGAAAAATAAATAAATAAAATGTATGCCTCATGGCCTGTCCAAAGAGATAAAGGCAGCAACGCCGCTACTCAAGGCAATGGAATATGAGACCGTCTAATTAATGGAGAATCCAATTAAGGACTCTACAACATCGTTCGACTTAATTTGCGACGTTTTTACTCGTTGGGATATACAAATATTGGAATTTGATTTGCCCCAATTTAGGTTTTGTAAATGGGATTATCGGATTAATCCCCGTCGCATGAATTTTCGAAAATTGAAAAGGAATTAATTGATTGAAAGTAGATTCAGGCGTAATGAAAATAGAACATCACTTAATGTCAGATCAAGTGTTGGATTATATGTATTTCATTGGCTCATCCTCATCAATTTTCATCGATTGGAAATCGACAGAACTTATAATTTTTACAAAAATAATCGTCAAAAAATTGAATTGAAGAAAAATTGAAGGAAAGAGAATTACTCAGTTCAGCGGGATAATCGACATGCAAAAACAATCTCAAATTGAGAGAAGTTCCTGCAATACGGTCTGTTGAGCTTGAATTTTGTGAGTCGTCACTGTAATTCTCCATCCCGATTTAAGACTTAGTATAAGAAATTGAATAACAAAAATTGAAAAACAGAAACAAAAAACCTGAGATTTAGAATGAAAGAACAGCGGCGGGCATCGACGAAATGAATGAGATGTTGGAAATTGATTTATAGGAGAGAATGGATCTAGGGTTTTTCTAGGGTTTTCGATTAGGTTAATCAATTCAGTGAAACCACGGCAAGAATGCTCTAGAACTTGGATTTGGGGCTTATTAAACAGCCAAGCTTTAGAGGCCCGACCAAAACCAGACTACAATGAGCTGGCCCAAAATGCTCACACCAATATCTTTTTTGGTATTTTTTTTCTCAGCAAGTCTCCTGAGAGACCGTCTTTTTGATAGACGTCTTTCAGGCCCAATCCATTAGAGATTAATTCTTATTTTTATTCTATATTTTCTGTTACAGGTGCTCTCTTGAGAGACCGTCTTTTATAAAGACGACTTTCAAAAGTCCAGCCCAAATCTATATTTAGAGTTGTAACAATATATATTTAGAATTGGACTGGGCTTTTGAGAGTCGTCTTTACAGACGTTCTCAAGTAAGAATTTGTGTTTCTGTTATGGGTCGATCCAATTAGAGTTGGTCTTTCAAAGAGACCGTCTCTCACAAGAATATGCGTTTTTTTATTGAGACCGTCTCACCATAAGACAATCTTAATTAGGTTAGTCTAAACTTGTAAAAGAATATTGCTGCCTTGTACAATTCTAGTTTCAGTATTTTATATATATATATATATATATATATATATGATATTAATTGGCTGCTCTTATAGGCTCGTCTCATAATAAGACGGTCTCATACAAGATTTGCTGATATCTTTAAACTGTTGTTGTCTTGTTGATAGACCTGTCAAAATAGTTGATTAGCTGAGTTTCAAATTTTTTTTGTGTTAATTCAATTAAGGTTCGGTGGTGAGTTTCAAATTCTATTCAAGTTAGGACATTTTAAGGTTCGATTAATTTTTGATCAGCTAGTGTCTATTGGCTTGAAATATTTTTTTCCTTTTCAATAATGTTTTTCCAAAAATAACCTTCTTTTTCATAGAATATGGAGTATTTTCTTATTAAAAAGACCAATATAATGAAAAACAAAAGGATATTGATTTAATATTGATTTATGATTTTAAGAACAGAGGGTACTCATTAAAAATGATGATGTTGATCTGAAAACAATTCAAAATTGTTGTGACCCACTAAAATATAGTCAAACTTGACCGATTTTTTTACGAATTTTTTTGGGTTGGATCATTTTCCAGCTTTAAGTCACACTAATTTCAGTCAAATTACAAGCCAACCTTAGAGTTGGGTTAAAATTTGATAGGTCTACTTATTGATAAATGATTTTTTGAACAATGAGACATGTCTATATAGAGGGCTCAATTGTTTAACAATTAATGTTTCATTATATAAAGTGTCAATTTTAACTTTTGAAATGACTTGTTAAACATTAAAGGATTGAAATTGAATATTTAGGTAAAAAATACAAATGTTTAAATTAATGTAGTTTGGCCACACCAAATAATGAGACAGTTAAAGTGAGAATTTAATTAATGTAGAAGGGTTAAGGCTCAATGGGCAGTTGTTGCTCTATTCAGCCTACGTGATGCTCTTAGTTTTGATTTTGAGTATATCCATCATAAAGGCGATCTCCTTATCAGTCATCTCAGCTAGCAACAGCAAAAAAGTTGGTCGTTCTCCTGCTCACCTCTTGTATGATAGTATTTTTGATTTATGCCCAATCATTAGAGGTTTTGGTTGTAGCTTTGTTAGAAGAGATGGGATCTCGTTAGCCCATTTAGTTGCTAGATGAGATACGAGCGTTGTCGATGAGAAAATTTGTATGGAACCTTTTTTCCAAGGGCTGCAAACCTTAGCTGATCTTGATTTATGTTAGTGACAGGTTGAGAATTTAAGAAACTCATTTGGTTCGATTAAAGGATTTGAAAGAAAACAAAAGGGAGAGATTTAGATACATATAAACTTTTTGTTTAAACAATAAAATTATAAAGAAATGATTTGAAAGAAAAGGAACTAGATTCTTTAATTTTATGAATTATAAAATCATCTCTATAAATTTTTCTTCTTTTTCCTTTTTTCCCCTTGAACAAACTTGAAAAACTTTTTTTTTTTAATCTTATTTTTTATATTATTTCCTTTCCTCTTTTTCCTTTCTCATCTAAAATTCTTATTCAAATAGTAGTAGTTGAAAATGATCATTGTAGAACCCTTGACAAAAGTAAGTAGGTCAAGTTGACAAACATATGGACAAAATTAGCCAACGTTCAAGGAAATTAATAATAACTAATCAAAAGGTGAAATATTACAAAACAAGTCAAAAAAACCAAATTATTTTTTGTCTCTTTGTGTTCATGGAATTTTGAATTCATGGATTTAGCCTCCCGCAAATGCCAAAAAAAAAAAAAAAAAAAAAAAATCAAATGTTTTTTTTTTTTTTCTTTTGTAGCAAAAAAATTTTCAAATGTTATGTGTTAGTATTTTTATTTCACTCAATTGTTCAATTTACTTTTTACACTTTTCGATATATTATTTTATTTTACCATATTTAATTAGGTGTAATTAAAAATTATAAAAAGTTGATATTAATAATTTTCGCATTGAAACTTATCAAACAAAACCGCATTTAACTGTGTTATTTTTTTAAAATACAATTATAAAATAATGAATGAATAGTGGCAAAAAATTAAGACAATTAAACTATGAGTGAATATTTATTAGTACTCTCTTTATCTCGCTTTTTCTTCACTTTAATATCCAATCATTTTGATTTTGCAATATCTTTGTTCAACAAGTCATTTAATTTCATTTCATTCCTATATTTATCCATCTTTATACTTTTCATATTTATATATATGATACTTTCTCACCGTGACCTTGAGATGAGTCCATACAAAAAGTTTATTATGGTAAAAATTTCTATTATTATGCTATTTAACTAAAGAAAAAGGCACGTCTCACGATAAGACCATCTCATAAAAAATTGTGAATATTAAAATCATCATCATCATACCCTGTGTTCCCGCACATAGATACTCTATGGTCAGGGTCCGGGGAAGGAAGGTCGACGGCGTCTCATACCCAGAAGGAGAGGGCGGTCATAAGAGTCCTTCGGCTCTATAGTAGTCTTCAAGGATAGGACAAACAAATAAAATATCTACTTAGTTGCACCTATAGAAAACAAATTACAAAAACACAACCATGTTACTTTAACTTTCAACATTACCCAAAAAAACTTTCAACATTACCCACTATTTCTTTCCTCCACCATTGAAATATCAATATTCACAAACAACAAAAAACTCAAAAATTCATGGAACCCAAAAAATCCATTTACAACCAAAATCATCATGCAATATTTCTACCTTTACCACTTCAAGGTCACATAAACCCATCAATAAACTTATCCCTAAAACTTGCTTCTTCAAAAAACTTCACCATAACATTCCTAACTTTTGATTACCTCCACCACCAAATCACCCAAGCTCAGCCCCTCGACGACTCTGATGACATTTTTTCCAGAGTCCGCGAGGGGCCGAGCAGGCTAGACATCCGATATCGTTCGATATCGGATGGCTTGCCCTTGGATTTTGATAGAAATGGTACACAATTAGAGGAGGCTTTAGGGTGGTATGTGGATGGGAAATTGATTGACTTTATAATGAAGGGTGTAGAAGATATTATTTTGAATTCAAACCCAAAAGTTGATGTTTTAATAATTGATTCTTTTTATCCTTGGGGATCTAAGATTGCTACAAAGTTTGGATTACGATTTGTGTCGTTTTGGACTGAAACGGCTTTGGTTTTCAATCTTTATTATCATATTAATCTTCTTAAGGAGCATGGTCACTATGATTGCCCTCGTAAGTATTACTATCTCGTCTTCAGCCCATTAGTTCCATTTGATTTTTCACATTTACCGAAATAATATTTTAACCTTTAGTATCTCTAATTGTTTTTAATTAAAAATTATAAAAAGTAGATATTAATAATCTTTGTATTGAGACGAATCAAACAAGATCACACATGACTATGTTTTAACTTTTAAATTATGAATAAAATACAAATTAACAGTGATAAATAAATAGTGAAAAAAATCTATGTGAGTAATGGGTAGAATACCAAGGTGTACCTTTTAACATTTTTTTTGAGTTGTATGTATTATCTTTTAAGTCAAAGCTTTCTATTCTTTTAAATTTGCTCTTTTGATAAATATTTTTTTATTGATTTTTTTGTAATTTTTTGGTCAAAAGGCGCACATAATACAATATGATGATGGTAAATAGTTATCCACATAGAAGGAATTATATAATTACAAGTTCTATGCATGTTCAGCATAATTATTTAATAGTAAAGGTAATTGTTTTCAAAACGTTACAAACTTGTACTAACTCAAATAAAATGTGCATTTTAAAATTTATTTAATTTTTCTCTAAATTTTATCCACAAGAATATTTTACAAATGATTTGACAATTTATCACAGATACTCCTATAATTTTATGACTACACTACAAATAGCTAAAACGTATTTTGACAAACCTACCCTTATCAACTACCACCTTATCCCAATTAAACCCTATATAAATTAAGTAGTGAATAAAATTTCTTTAATGAAATTATTTATCATTTATAAGATAAATTACAAAAATAACAATGTAGTTAATGTTTACTGATAACGTAATATTTTGTATTTAGTTTCTTATATATATGTAATCCTATAATTTGTAGCATCTTTCCCTAAAAAGCTATTAGTGTACATCGTAAATACTACTCCCTTCGTTTCTTTTTGATGTTTCTATTTGTGTTTTTCACCAAGATTAAGAAAAATGTAATCTTTAGTGGTAGTGGGTATTATTTTAATTATATAATAGTGAGAAGTAATGATTGCATTGGAAGTATTTGAGAAAAAATAATGAAATAATAGTGTAATGTAATGATTGTATTGAAAGTATGAGAGAGAAGATAATTAAATAGTAGTGCGATGTAAGGAAAGTGAGGTTTTAAGAGGTAAAAGTGGGATGAAAACTTTCCAAAAATGGAAAGTATTCTAAAGTGGAAAAGCTTATGAAACTACCCGTTTCAGTAAGGTGGAAAAACAAAAAGGAACGAAGGGAGTATATGATATTAGATGTCCATTTATGCTATTTGTTTGTAAGTTGTAACATATACTAATGTGTCAAACTGTAATTAATAAATATTGTCACACATTTAAGAAATTTTAATCCTAAAAAAACTAAAAATTAATTAGTCTATAGTCTTAACTAAAGACTAAGTCAAGATTAAATTATTGACAAAGATTTTTTTATTAAGGAAACAATTGAAATTGAATGGATAAAAAGTGTGACTTTTCTAGTGAGATACCTCACCAATAATACATCACGTACTTTTTTTATTGGTTGAGTCATGTAGGTTTGGTGCTCATAGCAATTCCTAAGCGACAATAAACAAGTTACGATGCCCTTCCCATCAATCTAAGTCCCCATCCGCACGGATTTGTAGACAAAATCATCACTGATATTTACTCGATCTTATAATTGAATTTGAGTTGACTCGACTTCAAAATAAATTTATTATTATAATCTCTCCAATTCACTTGAGTTGTCACATTTGAGTTGGACACGAAAATTAAGGTGGGATGAGGTATACTAAAAGGTGATAGTTAGGGTATTTTAATTAATTAAACTAATTGTAAAGGTGGGGGTATATTGGTCATTACTTGTGTGAACATGAGATATTTAGGTAAAAAAATCATTGATAAAAAAGAAAATAGGACAACTGGAGTTAATTGCCCATAAAAGAAAATGAGACAACTGAAATGAATTAGACGGAGTATAAAATATGATACTAGTTTCGATTTTAAATCGACCCAAAGCACATAATCCAAAATTGATCTGATGACCTGAATGAATACGGACACTAATGAAGGATAAATTTCTATTTATTTTTCATCACTAATTACCAATCACTTTTTGTATTTAATTCTCAATTTATAGGTTAAAATATAGTCAAATAAACTTTTATTTATCGATCTCAAGTAAATTGTTTTAATATTAATGTTTTATAATTTTTAATCAAGCACAACTAAAAATATATAAATTTAAAATAGTACATCGATAAGTGGGGCTGTTGGCAACTTGAAACTATCTTTTCTTTGATTGCGATTTATTAGTTGATTTTTGACTTTTTAATTAGTCAAACATCAAAAATAATATGTAGTAACTAGTAAATGGCATTGAAGCCATCTAAAAAATCAGCTTTTAATCCAAAATCAAAAGCCAGCAAATAATTTATACCAAATGTATCTGTAACAGCTGGCTTATAAAACAATACTTTCAGCTGGTCAAACCAACTAGCTCAAACTAACAACCTTTTACAAAAATTCTATATTATAGATATTTAAGATTAAAACACCGTATAAATATATTATGATGTTATTTTTTTGTACCCATTATGTAACTAGATACCCGGAAGGATCCAATTGATTACATACCAGGAGTAAAATCTCTTAATCCAAGGGACTTGACGTCATATCTACAAGAAACAAACACCTCAACCAACATCCACAAGATACTTTCTCAAGCATTTCAAGATGTTAATTCAGCTGAATTTGTGCTTTGTAACACTATTCAAGAGCTTGAATTAGACACCATCTTAGCCCTACAAGCCCTCATCCCTTTCTATGCAATCGGGCCCACATTTCGTGTTTGTTCACCCAAAAATGATGTATCGACTAATCTTTTGGTTGAATCTGATTGCTCGGAATGGCTCAATGCCAAGCCTAACGCCTCGGTATTGTATGTTTCGTTTGGTAGTCTTGCTAACCTTTCTAAAGATGATGTTATGGAAATTGCTTATGGGCTTATGGAGAGTAACATTTATTTTATTTGGGTGCTTCGACCTAAAATTGTGCTTAATGATGATGGGGTGTTGTTGCCCGATGGATTTGAGGAAGGCATTAGTGATCGAGGGATTGTTGTTCCTTGGACTAATCAGATTGCGGTTTTGTCTCATCCAGCCATCGGAGGATTTTTAACGCACTGTGGGTGGAATTCGATATTAGAAAGTATATGGTATGGAATTCCGATGTTGTGTTTTCCTGTATTTACTGATCAATTTACTAATAGGAAGCTAGTTGTTGATGATTGGAAGGTGGGAATTAATTTATGTGAAGATAAACAGTTAAGAAGAAAGGATATCAGTGCACGAATCAAGGGTTTTCTGAACCAAGAAAAGGTGAATGAAATGAAAAAGAATATTAAGATTGCAAGGAATTTATTAGAGAATGCATTAGAAGATGAGGGATCTTCAACAAAAAATTTGGATATATTTGTTGAACAACTTAATATGGTTCTATGAAAAAAGATAATATTGATCCGATATATCTGCTTATAAATGTAATTTAGTTGGAAAAAAAACTCTTGCCTTGCAAATTTGTTCATTATCAAAATGCCTTTTGGGATGTACCCTTAATAAATTGAATATGTTGCAAGGTGTTATTTTGGAGTTGGGAAATGTCTTCACTTTGATATCATATATGTATTTACTTTTTTTTTTTAATGATTTTACATTCAGTTTTCACGTTATTCAATGTATTATTTTAATATTAAATATCTTTAAATATGCATAATAAAAAAGCAAACAAATATTCTTGTGTGTATACTAATCTTGTAGAATAATACTCCATTCGTTTCTTTTTTATTGTCCATTTTTCTTATTTGGTCAGTTCACTCTAATTGTCCACTTTCTATTTTTAGCAAAGATTTTTTTACTTAAATACCCCCAACTACCCCAACTTATATATTATTTAAAATACCCTACCTACCACCTTTTCAATTATTATAATCATTTAAATACCCCAACTACCAAATTTATAATAGTTATAATTACTTAAATACTCCACTACCATTTTTCTTAATTTGTGTGCCCACTAAAAAATGGACAATAAAAAGAGGTGGAGGGAGTAGATTATTATGTAAATATTATGCAAAATCTTATGTACTTGTATGTATAATACGGTAATACCCATTTCATGAATGAGATTGGTAACCAAAAATCATTCTATCAATGAGCTTAGGTTATTTCTCTTCCAAACACCCTAATTTTTTTTTTGTCTTTTCTCTTCCTTGGCCGTCGGTACCATCTTTCTTCCCTGGGATCTTCAAAACTTCTTCCGACTACTTCAATTACCAACATAAAAATTGTGTACCCATACAAGTGAGTGATACAACTGTTGGAAATACTCACATGTGAGACAAGATCTCACATCGATAAAATAGTGGGTTGTTGACTTGCATATATAGTGGGTGAGCTAATCTTCCTACTACCATATGGTTTTGTGAAACAATGAACCTCACTGAATGTGTGTGCAAGTCATCGCTCTTAACCCGTGAGTTTGTAGGCCCGAGTCCACGGGTGTCCCGTGTCCACATGAATGGACCACGGTGAAATTATGTGACGAATTTTCACGGCCTAATAATTAATAACAACTTTTCATACTTTTTTGTGATTTGTCTTTGAATTACCGTTTTTTTCAATTTTCAATTCAACATATGAACCCGCTTTCCTCCTTTAATTCTCTACGTTCACTGTCAAAATCGGAGGAACACACTAACAATGAAGAACTCAAGACACAACTATTGTCGTCAGGGCCGACCCTAAGCAAGGGCTAGGCGTGTCTACGCCCATGGCCCCTAAAAATTTTAGTTTTCAGTTAGTGTTAAGGTTTAAACTTTCAATGTATACAATAGTTTATGGGCCCAGAATTCATCTTTCGCCCCAAGCCCCTAAAAACCAAGGGCCGGACCTAATTGTCGTCATTGATCAATGAGATTATTTTTAAAACCCCTCGGAAAATTTTCCGCCCCCAACCACCATGGTGGCCGCAGCAACAACCGTCGTGGTGGACAGCCCAGCCGAAGCAGCCACCGGCTTTCTTCCGCCAATTCTGCCTTTGCCGCTGGATTAAGGAACCAGCCCACTACATCTGGCCCAACTTCTTATTTCAATTCATGGCCATATCCTACTTGGGCCTATTAGACTCCTTTTCTTTGGGCTGCTGCTCCTTGCCTTTTCCTACTCAAAATTGGCGCCTCAAAGGCAACCACAATAAGCCCGCCTTCAAATCCTCACCGGGTATTCTTGGGCCAAGCCCAACCCATAGCTACTTCATTGGGTGTCTGGGTCATCTTTTTCCATGTATTATTTTCCATAAACCATCTCTCAAATAGACGACCTTAAAACAAGAAGCCCACATTCTTTTTTTTCTTTAATTTGTATTAATTGGGCTATTTAGCTCATATATTTAATGTATCTCTCGAAAACACTGTCTTTCACAACAATTTGCATTTCCATATATACCGATTTCAAGAAATTGAAATCAGTACTCCCCTTTTCCGATGATTTTGCCATAATTATTATTTTCGTTTAACTTTGTATTAAGATCTTCTCTATTACTTTTCTCCATTTTACATGCTAAAGTCTTAAGTGAGGTACACCTATTATAGAATGAAAAATAAAATCTCAAAATCCCTCCTATTTTCTCAATCAAGCGATTTCAACCACTATATTGGATAATAAACTCTCCATATTTTTGTAGAAATTAATTTTATTTTAGATAATATTTCCATCTGTTTTTTTAATTTTATTAGGAAATTTTTTTTCTTACTTTAATTATATCCACACAATTTAATAATACACACCATTTTCTTAATTACAAAAACTCAACCTAATCTCATGGCTTCACAGCCACTCATGTAATGCCACGTAGCTGTCCCCATCAAGAATTCATGCTGGTACCGATGAAACATGTCCCATAGCTTAGCCAACTCTACTAAAAATTAAAATGCACTATAATGTCAACTATTTAAGCTAAAAGTATCTATAACTATTATTAAAACAAAACACTGCTGATGTCATTATTTACTAAAATTGCTTACATGTCACTCTTACGATAAAAAATTTCCTTCCAAAACTTAAAGATGATGTCATTGTATAATGACTACTATTAATATCTTTGACTTTACTAATTTTTAATTTTTTACTTTTTATATCACATCATTTAATGTATTAGAAAGTCTCTCAAAATATCCTAAACTCATTCAATAAAAAAACATTATAAAGATTTTATAAAAAAACTTGAAAAAAATAAAACAGTAAATTTTTTTTTGTTTATACTATGTCAGAAATTTTAATAAAGCCGTGCATCACACGGGCATAATCTAGTGATTAGACTAAACAAAATCTCATAAATTATTTAATGTCAAATAATACGAGGGCACGTGTACTTTTAAATGATTTATGATTGGGTAAAATGGTATTATCACATTCCCTAATTAGGTAAGTCTAGGTGACAAATATGAATTATTGACTAATTCAATTTAATTACATATTTTTAATCATATATGATATATGATATGATGGTATTTATTTGAAGAAAATTAATTATAGTTTAGTGTGAGTTTCCTAGACGATTTGAATACCTAAAAAGTATTTAGCCAACTTAGGATGGACAAAGGTTTGGTAAATTTTGTTTTCATTTCCTAAAAATGGTAACAAAAATTAAATTATATGTGTTTACAATTTGTATTTTGTAATAAGTAAAAGAGGATAATATGCAATTAGATCTTTTCATATTTTTTTATGGTAAAAACAATAATTACAAGAGTCTAAAATTATCTACATCATTAACTATCAATTTTTATTTAGACGTTTAATAATCACATTTCATTTGAATCAAAGTGATGTACGTTTTCGATAGTTTTCTTCGTTAGTACGTAAATTATTCTTGGAAAATGTTATGCGCAGTCAAAGATAAAATGTTACGTCGTTTATGTTTTAATTTCACACTATATACTTTATAATCAATCTGGAGAAATTTGACCGATTTTTGATCATATACACTAGGATTATTGTCTCTAAACGTCAAGTTTGAGCTCGCATCTTGATTCTTGATCCATCGTAAAAGAAAGACTTATATCGCAACCGAGTATTCACATCGTAAACCCATGCCAACAATCTTATATTATATTATTATGACCCGTTTGGTAGTCAATATTGAAAAGTAAATGTAATTTTAATAGGAAAATCTTTTCAAAATCAAATGTTCATACTTGTTCTCCTTCAATCATCTCATATTCTTTATAAAATTCAAATGCATTACATTAAAATAGTGGTATCAGATTGTAATATTAAATTATAAAATAAAAAGCTTTTTATAATTAAAATTCTATTTCCGAGGAAATAACATAATACACTTCGCGAAATTTTACATTACAAGTCATATCCTTAACGACCTACTGATACTAACAACCAAACAAGTCGTTTTGCCAAACTTTTCATCATTGAACATTAACACTATTATGGTGTTTGGCCTATTATCAATTATTTGTAGCTAAAAGCCTATATTCTAGTAATGATATATATGAACAAATAGAAACAAGAAATTCTCATGATTATATAGACAATATTGGATGTTAATATCCACACAATATATTCCACATAGAAGTATACAAATGTATTCCCACTTCTTTTTCTTGGTTGAAGTTTGAATGACCTAAGACCCATAATGCAAACTAAATCTTCAAGCCAAGCTTATCCAAATGTTTTGAAAGAAAAGTTAAAGCCATTCCATAAGATGGGCAATATTATGTTGCTTTCTAAGAGATACCTTCCCCCCTCCCTTTCTCCTCTAATAATACAATAACTTTATGTATCAATATCAAGTTCCTTATTAAAAATATATGTACTCTAGTTTCAAAAAGAAGCATCTTTCCGATGCTTAAAAGTATACTTTTTATATCCCTTTAAGTTCGTCATATTTTTCAATTATTTGTAGTTTTTGTGTTAACTTTCCTTGTTGTAGTGTTAAAGGGATACTTAGAGTGATATATATATCCTAAAATCAGTGTCGTTGCTGATATTTTATTGGTCTTAGGCAAACTAAAAGAAAGAAACTCTCTCTATGAAGGGCTGATTCTGAACTTTAACGAGTATTGAGAAAATAAGAGAGACGGAGCCTATGTATTATAATTATCAAAATATAAATGTAGACGTGTTATAAGCTTCTTAATTGATAAAAGAACTACTCAAAAATTACAAATTATAAGAGTCTACTTTATTAACTAGAATTTTTAGATATTAGAACCCTTTCTAACTCTGAGCTTGCCTATGGTCAAGAACGACCCCGCCTAAAACTAAGAAATTTGGTTACATTCATACTAATTGGGTGTTTGGCAAACTAACTCGTTGGAAAATTAGTTTTTTGAAACTTGTTGTCATGAATCAACCAGCTCTCACCATTGTGCTCAAAATCAGTTCGTCAAATATTTAAATTACCTATTTCAATCATTTATCAGTCGTTTATCAAATACTCTAATACTCCCTCCGAATCATTTTAGATGTCCCATTTCCTTATTTGGCAAAACCATACCAATTGTCCTATTTCTTTTTTGTCTATCTTTTTTTACCTAAATATACCCACTTTTTCAATTCTAAATACCTAACTACTATCTTTACAATTAATTTAATCAATTAAAATATCCAACTGTCACCTTTTTAATGGACCCCACACCACCCTTAATAACCGTGAAAATCAAAATGGAATATCTAAAATGATTAGAAGGGAGTATAAAAGTATGTTATATTAAAGTACTTATATCATCATTCAATCAATCATTCATGCATGTTTTATGGAACCATTCTAAGAATAATATGACTAATTCTTAACAGTTTGCAACTACTAGAAAATAGTGATGAGACAAAATCAAAAATGAATGGAGCATGTATCTTGTTGCTAGCTACCTATGTATACTTGTTATTTTGAAGACGGCTTTCCTTTTTTAGTTATGTTTTTGTTGTCTTGTGAATTCATTTTTCTTTAGTCCTTTTTATTGGGTCAAAGTTAGGGAGGATGCATCAAAATTCAAGCTTTTTTTTAAGGATAAATTGATTTTAAAGGTTCGAACTTTGCCTCATTTGCTGGGAAAGGTTCGAACTTTCATTATTCCAGGAAAGGTTCGAACTTTGACGTCGATCTTCATTTAAAGGTTTTTATGGATTTTTTTGGGTTGATTTTGGATTGATTATGGGTTTATATGGGTAAAAAACCCCATAATCTACCAAGAATCAACCCAGAAAACCCATATAAACCCATAATCAATCCAAAATCAACCCAAAAAAATCCATAAAAACCTTTAAATGAAGATCGACGTCAAAGTTGGAACCTTTCCTGGAATAATGAAAGTTCGAACCTTTCCCAGCAAATGAGGCAAAGTTCGAACCTTTAAAATCAATTTTTCCTTTTTTTAATAGACCCGACAATTCGATATTATCTGGCTTTGCTATCGAATTTATTCACTTTGATCAGATTCCAAAAATAAATTTACAATTATGTAAAAATTAATGTCGTGGACGCGTGACCTAATTATAAACTTACCCAAATTACGTTATCCAAATGAATTTAAAAATACCCGAAATGAACACCTCTGATAAAAACTGAAAATATTTATGTCTAGCCTTAGCTTTTATTAAATGAACTGGACTACTACCAATGAAAGCTGTTTATTGTTGAGATCATTATAATTAATGGTCTAGATTGGTTGTGTTTATGTATTACTACCAATGAAAGCTGTTTATTGTTGAGATCATTATAATTTATTATTTAAATATTATCAAGTAAAATTTTATTTAACTTTTCATAATGTAAATTGTATTGATTCCACCTTTTCATAGTGAAAATAAGATTCAATTCATATCATAATTAAGTACAAACTTTAATCACCAGATTAACTCATAATTTTTCATAAATTTTATACATAATTGTTTCATCATAATAATTGTAAGAGACCGTTTTTTAAAGAAATAAGTCTTAATTCGGTTGGCCATTAAATTTTTTAAAAATAGAAAAACAGAAAATATAATGTAGCTGCACGTTAATTTACTCGGTAGGATTTTAGGATATCTCATGTAGGCATTTAGGATACATCAAGTAGGGGTTCACCGTATGTCAAGTAGGTGTTTTAAACATGCTGAAGTTGTCAAGTATGTGTCAAGGTTATTTGCTGTAAGGGTTTAGGTTATGTGTTGTAGGTGTTTGGATTATTTTTTGTAGTCTTGTAGGTGTTTTTGTTATGTACTGTAGGTGTTTATGTTATTATATTGTATGTATTTTATGTTATATATTGTAAGTGTTTAGGTTATTCGATATTGGAGTTTATTTTGCTACGGGGTATTTATATGTCTACTTCAACATATAAAATACCTACTAAAAATTATAGTAGACATCTTGTAAAATACGTGCACATAATAGGAATTTTAATGAATTGAGCTGAGTTTTAAGAGCCGTCTCTTAAAAAGACGGTTATATAAATTCAAATAATATACCGATATTTTTCAGAGTTGTTGAATGTTATTGACAATAACATTACCCACACGGGTGCACTCCTCAAAAGTACAAAAATTTAGGTATTTGTTGTGTTGACTTCTATAATTTATGTATGCATGAATATACCCCATTGTTAGGCTATGGTAGAATCAAGTAGTTATCAGGTTACTTATTTTCACATTTTGTGTTTTGATTCTACTTAATTAGGCTAGTTTTACTGTGATTAGTCACTAAGTACCTCACTCTAAGCCCTACATAAACTGTACTTTAGTCCTTAATGTACGTCCACAACTAAACCTTAAAAGGAGTCAAATAGTTCTGCTTGAAAGTGTCTTCTTATGAATGTAGACATAAACTTGTACTACTAAATTAGGGTGAAAGTAGGACAAAGACTCAAGGAACTAGTTTAGAGATGAAATTGCATAAAAGGGTGTTTTTTTATATATTTATTTTTTATTTTATGAATAATGTAAAGTTCGGATTTAATTTCACTCAGTCCTTTTCATTGCAGAAACATTTCTTTCTGAGGATCTTTTGTTAGAGTATATAACATATTCTGGGGCCTCAACCATAAGCTTAAGCTTTTGGCTGAGATGGTTCCTTGACATGGTATCAGAAGCCAACGTGACAAGAGGTCACGGGTTCGAATCTCAACCACCCCTCATTTAAGTGGAATATTTAGCACCAGGTATGAGGAGAGCCTGTGTTGCATCCACACTTCTAGCCCAAGGGGCTCTCGTGTGAGGGGGCGTGTTAGAGTATATAACATATTCTGGGGCCTCAACCAAAAGCTTCTTGACATCTTTAGATTAGAAATGTGTCTTTCGTTGCAGGAACATCTCTTTCCTTATGTGTCATTGTCTTCCTTCGCTTCTTAGACCCAAATCATAGTTTTCTTTGGGCGGAATAAGCTGGGTACGATGTTGATGAACTTTTTATCATGTTAGCTCTAATATACTATATTAAGAAACTAATTTAATTTAAAGATTAAACTGATGATCGAATGAAGCCTCATCATAGAAAGACTTATAGAAAGTTAGATTAAGTAGCATTTGTAGCATATGACAAAAATCATAAAAACCCAATTTAGTACTCCCTTCGTCCGGATGAATTAGTAGCATAGAGAAAATGGGTGAGAATTAAGAAAGTGGTGATAAATGAAGAGAGAAAATGAATTATGTTGATGAAATTAAAAGAAAGTTAAAATGTATGGATGAGATTAAAAGAAAGTGGTGGGACATAGTCCAAAAATAAAAATGCTGCAATTTAAGTGGGACGAACGAAAAAAAATACTGCAAATTATAAGGGACATAGGGAGTACTTCGTAACAAACCAATAACTTAAACAAAGAACTAGCAAGCAAAAAAAAAAAAAAAGACGTACACACTATCTACAAAGATTTCACTTTTCTTAATAAAATAATACCCACTATCTACAAAGATTTCACCTTTCTTAATTTGTGTGAAATCTTCAAATAGGACAATCAAATAAGAACGGAAGGAGTAATAAACAGCCAATAATTAATATTTAATTTTTATAAAAAATCTTCTTAAACATCATAAATTCTACTAAAGCAATAGAAGAATGTGACAAGTGTCACAATTTCAAGAGTTATTTTCCCGCCTAATTCTACTTAACTTATTTAGGTAGTTTTTTAAATTTAATTTTATGCCATTGATTTGTTTAATTAATTTAACCCATATTTGATTTTGCCTCATATATTTTTCCATTGATGCCTCTTTTCACTTCTGCAATAATCTTTAATAATCAATTTTTTTCTCACATATTTTTTCAAAAATTCCTATAATTCCGTGCTTAGCACGGGTATGTACCTAGTAGGTATATTAAGCTAACTAAAAAACGCACCTTCGCCTGATCAACATGTCATCTAAAACATCCAACAATCAACACTTATTTTACTAAACAATATCATAAATTTTGCTTAAAGTAAAACGATAAATAAAAACTCTAGGATGTACCAAAAAATAAGGATGAAAAATGGAAGATAAGGCGTGAATATAACCCCAAAAAATGTGTACATGTTTGGTGCCAGTAATTTGGGGAGTGATTTAAGATTTGTACCATTTGTATAACAGTTAGCTACTGAATCACGTAAATAAATTGCAAAAAATGAGACTTTAATGGTAATAACAGATTATTTATGTTTACAAAGGATTACGATTACTTATCTATCAATGGAAAACCTAATATTATTTCTTAACAACTTAAGGTGGAAATAATTAACAGTAGTTATGACGTGCCCTAAGCAAGGGTAAGACGTGCCTACGCTCAGGGCCCTCCAAAAAATTTTAGTTTTCAATTAATGCTAAGGTTTGAACTTTTCTATGCATTCAATAGTTTAGAGACCCATAAATCATCTTTTGTCCCAGGTCCCTAAACCTAGGGTCGGCCCTGTGATCAGTGTTTGATCACAAGAAGCTTAGCTTCATTGTTAGAGCGACAAACGAGTCTACTTAGGGAACGTTTGACAAACGATTCATAGCTGATAGATGATATATAGTTGATGTGTGATTGTGATTGGTAATTTGATCAATTGATCTTATTAAC
The DNA here is from genome assembly GCA_019776075.1 of Amaranthus palmeri. Lineage (NCBI taxonomy): Eukaryota > Viridiplantae > Streptophyta > Magnoliopsida > Caryophyllales > Amaranthaceae > Amaranthus > Amaranthus palmeri. The sequence continues at coordinate 1,642,871 of JAAKBH010000002.1, read as the reverse complement.
TGATTTGACCACCTTATTTTGAACATGTTGGTCTGAATGGTTTGTTGTAAATTTGCTAATTAATAATCTATTTTTCAATCAATTAACATGCCAAACACTAATATAGATGGTCATTATTGCATCAATCACTTCTCTAATTCAAAATCAACTAATATACCAAACACTAACATATCAGAAATAGTTGTGATTAGACGATCTCGCCGAGAGACGCACTAGATATATGAGCTAAATAGCCCAATTAATATAAATTAAAGAGAATAAGAATATGAGCTTCTTTTGAGGTCGTCTCTTTGAGATAAGTTTTATCACAAGAGTAGTTGCTAATATATTGATTAATAGAATGGAAAATTTGAAATGAATGAGCAAAAAAATAAAAAAAAATCAATAAATAGAATCTTTTTGAAACTTATTCCCAAGATAAGCAGTTTTCAGCCTGAGCTGAGGTTCGGACCGGTTCGCTGTTAGTAACAGCGAACAAAAGAGTAATTTTTTAAAAAACCAAAGAGTGTGTTCGCTGTTAGTAACAGCGAACAAAATAAAATTGGTCAAACAAAAGTCAATCTCAAATAATAGTGGAGAAATTTGGAAAAAAAAAAAAAATTATATGGTGTTCGCTGTTCATAACAGCGAACAAAACGTTTTTAGCATTTTCACCATTATCTTCTCCCTTCGTTGTCATCAGTCATCACTGAAAGAATATTGCTATATTCTATCAATCACTCCTCACCATCATCATGAAGTCCCAGAACCAAATATCACAAATCTTGCTACTAAAACTAATGGTGTAATTTTATCTCCTTCTTCTCCTCAATCAGTACAATCTCCATCTTCTTTTTCTCTCCTTCTTAAAAACTCTTAAAAACTCTCTTGGTTACTCAAAGCTTACTCGTTGTGGTGTTTGTGTTCACAATGTTAAACCAGGTCAAGGAACCATCATTTTTACTACTGAATCTTTAATTTTTTCATTTCCCATGTATTTCAATTCTTGCTATTAAAACTAATGGTGTAATTTTATCTTGCCCTCTTTGTGGATCTCAATGGAAGAAAACTACTTACCTTGCAGTTACCCAGAAAAGTAAACCCATTAAAAAATCAATCCCAACTGATTTACGTCTCTACGATGACGATGAACCACTCGTAACCCACGTTTCGTCAATTCAATTCAACCCCATAACTGAATCTGAGTAAGAAAATGAACCCGAAGATGATCAATTTCATGGGTTTTTTTCGGATCCAGTTACTCCTCGACCTCAAATTACCCACATGAACTTTGGAGTAGATGTAACAATGTCTCCAGAATAGCCCCCATTACAAATCATGATGATGGTGATGAGTGATTGATAGAATATAGCAATATTCTTTCAGTGATGACTGATGACAACGAAGGGAGAAGATAATGGTGAAAATGCTAAAAACGTTTTGTTCGCTGTTATGAACAGCGAACACCATATAATTTTTTTTTTTTCCAAATTTCTCCACTATTATTTGAGATTGACTTTTGTTTGACCAATTTTATTTTGTTTGCTGTTACTAACAGCGAACACACTCTTTGGATTTTTTAAAAATTACTCTTTTGTTCGCTGTTACTAACAGCGAACTGGTCCGAACCTCAGCTCAGGATGAAAACTGCTTATCTTGGGAATAAGTTTCAAAAAGGTTCTATTTATTCATTTTTTTTTATTTTTTTGCTCATTCATTTCAAATTTTCGAATTTTTAGGAATGGTTATGAGCTCTCTTCAAAGGCCCAAACTATTAGAAAGCCCATCTATAACCATTTTTTAAAACCTTATGAAAACCTTAATTACTACTCCTATCATACATTTACTAATTCAGAAACTACCTTGACATGTGGCGGCTTTAGAATGAGAGTTGAGGAATTCCTATGATTCGCCACGTGTCACTTTGCTTAATTATTCCTCAATCAATTAAATAGCGTTTTCTTATTTCTCAATTATTCTTTAATTTAATCAAATATTGTTTTCTTATTTTCTCAATTATTATGAGTATATATAATGCATATTAATAATCAATTAATAAATATTGATTAATAGTAAGTGTTAACATAAAAATTTTGAACGAAAATCGTGCATAGCACGGGTATAATCCTAGTTTAGTATAAATAAATAAGTAGCTATTGAATTTGTCATTATTACGTCAATCACTCCTCTTTTATTGTCATACTTCATTCCTCCCATAATACTTGTTACTGAATGTGACATATTACATGAAAAAATATCACTATCAGTAGATTATAGAACAGAGAAAGTACATACTTATCGAATAAGTCAAAATCTAATAACCTTTTTCAGTCTTTTTCTTCTACTACTTCCTCCGTAACTATAGAATTGCTAAATGCTACACAATAAAATACTTCATGTTTTTAAATTTCAAGGGAAAATGTGTTATTTTTGGAAACTTAGGGAAAAATTTATCGACAAGATAAAAATATAACCTAAATATTTTGGATAAGAATTAAAGAAAAAGGCTAGATATATCATTCAAAAAAATATGAACTTTTTTTTTCGAGGATAAAAAAAATGAACTTCCCATACCGAATACATTTTTGCCACTTCATATGATCACTTGCTTTGGTTTAATTTAATTTACTCGGTAAATGTACTTGAAGCAAACTTATTAGTGAGACAAAGATGGTATAATTTTTTGGAATTAAAGTTCTGACATTGTTATTATAAATGTTATTGTTATAAAGGGGCGAAGGTAAACCTCCCCCAATCCTTAGTCTATCATATTTTAATCATATAAATCATATCCAATTGATATTTTTATTATATAGCGTTCCTTATTCCTACTTTATAAATTTAACTAAGTTTCAACTGAAACAAGTCTATATAATAGTAGACTAGAAATATTTGGATTATTCTATAATTTTTAATTATATTTTTTCTGATTATGTTTGAATGCGTCAAATAAATAGATTATAAAATTGAAGATCATATGCCATTTTATTTTATCAAGAAGATTTAAGACTGACTTTTCAACCAAAATACAAATTATAAAAGCAAATTAAAAAGCTATTGTATTATATAAGCTGTTCCTAGGTGCATCTAGCCAGTAACACCTTCAATGTAAATTATACACTATGACTAATGGTCAACCAAACTACTCTTCGAATCCCCTTTATTTATTAAATTATAAAAAGGTAAAAGACATTTATAGTATTCCGCACAAGGCAGGGTCCAAGTGAGGGGTTTCTTTTTCTTGAAAGATGCAGACAAATCATACTCATACCCCTAAGGAGGGAGTAAAGAGATATGCGCGCAGTCAAGAAACCCCTAGTTGATACCTGCGCCTAGTAGGGGTCGAACTCCAAACCTTCTGCTCCACATGTAGATGCTCTATCCATTCAGCCACAAGTGCTTTTTAATTATTTATTAAATTATATAAATTATATTCCCTTCAATTCTTTTAAGTTGTCCCATTTAGTTTTTTAACACTATTCATCGATCACTCTTAATTTGTATTTTATTCTTAATCTAAACGTTTAAATACAGTCAAGTGAACTCTTATTTGATTCGTCTCATTGTAAATTTTATGAATACCTCATTTTTATAATTTTTAATTATGAATAATTAAAAATATTTAAATTTTAACTAGTGAATTGAAATTAAAAGACTAAATCAATAAATCTGGTAAGATTTTGAGTTTAATTCTCATTAACTTGACTATCTATGATAAAATAAATGATTATAAACATGAATACTTATCTAAATGAATTTCCATCACACAAAATAATAGTACTTAGTAAATAATGTACATTGTATTAAAAATAATTATCTTATCAAGGTCCATGAAAATGTACAAAATATTAAAGATGATGACAATGCAATTTCATTCCTATTTTTCCAAATAATTAAATTCTAATAACCAATTTGAAAGCTTAAATAGTCCTACTCCTAATTTTAATTATTTTGACCTTTTCATGCACTATCCTATACTTTATTTTCAAATTCTAAAATAAAAAAATCAAGCTATCACCCCTTGTTACATTAAGCATGGGCAACTCTAATAAGGAGAAAAATAGGTAATCTACTAATAAGTAACAAGTTTAAAGAAAATTCAGTACTAAAATCAATCGGTACTAGCTCATATTATATGAGTTGATATACTATACTCAAGTTTAAAATAAAATTCTTTTACACTGTGTTTGGATAGAGAGAAATAGAGGACAAAGGAGAGAGATTTGAAAGGATGGAGAATTCCTTGTTTTGAATAATAATAAGTGGGGAGAGGGGAGGGATTTCGAGAGAAAACATTGATAAATTTTGTTATGAATACAGTATTTCTCAAAGGGGAAAAATTTGAAAGGAAAACTCTCATCTTCCTTTTTAATTAACAAACAAGAAGCGCTCTCCCTCCTTACCCCTCCTCTTTGTTTATTTTCTCTATTAATTCACTATCTAAATATATTGTTACTCTGACATTAAACTTACATGTGAGTAATAATGAGTATCTGAACCAGCTACAATTTTTCCATAAGGTACCTTTTAATTATAAAATTTTGAATATTAAAAAGCAATTAAGAAAATAAATGGAATAAGAGGACTTGGTCCCAATCTCAGCTAGTTGATAAAGAGTCGGTTATCCAAATTAACAGACTGAAAGCATAGTACGGTGCAAGATATTTGAGGTACTTCTGCATGAAGATACATGGAGGGTCATATTGGTCAATTTACCTTTCAACAAACCTACTTTTTAATTAAACTATTCTAATATATTTAATAATAACGTTTGTGTATTATAAGATGGAGACTTGTAGAGTTCACTACAGCTGCACTCGATCTTATTAGTTATAAAATCAGAATCTTATCTTTTTTTTTTTTAAGTCGGAAGACTCTTTAGTTGTGCTCTCTTTTATGGATATGAGTTGCGTTATTAAAATTGTCATTTGTCTACTTTTTTAAGAGAAATGGGTATGGATATTCGATAATACGTTCTCACTCAGACCCTATCTTCGAGCGGAATATTAGGTTGATGATGATAAATTAATAATGATGATAACTTTTATTTTGATCTAATTTAGGTCAATCCAACTGATCAACAAATTCAAAGATATTTATCTTCAAAAAAAAAAAATTCAAAGATATTTATAAGTATTAAAATTTATAAAAAGAACATAATTTTTCTCTATTTTTCTTTTTTTTTTCTTATAGTATGGAGTAATATAAATTAAATTTTATGGATTTCAACAAAGAAATATCAATTTAATATTGAAAAATGACTTAAATATGGTGAATCTCAACTTAAAAAAGTTGATTATATTGAGAAAACACATCAAAGTGATTGGTTTGATACATTTTTACTTTTTTATAACTCATTTCCTTTCAATTGGTTTTAAGGTTAGATTAAAAATTGACACGTCTTATTAAGAGCTACGTAAAATACGAAGTATATCATTTGAAATATTATTAATTTACAATTTTCTATATCAAATTATGCGTTAACTTATGTAATCAATATATTACCTTTCTAAGTATTTAAATTCTCTTGCACAACATTAAGGACTGTAAATATTATTTTTCATAAATAAAAGGATCAATCCCCAACAACAGCCACCAACTTTAGTCATTTTCATTTAAACAGCCGCGAACTTCGTTTATCCCCAACAACAGCCACCAACTTACAAAATGTGACATCGAAACAGCCACTTTACCGGATGACCTGCTAATTGACCCTTGACCATGCTTAGTGACCTTTGACTTTACCTTAATTTCACTAATTAAACCTAATTACCCAATTATCCCTAATTAAACCCTTCTTTCCCAACCTTTCTCTAACTCACCTCAATCACCTCCATTTCTCCCCACCACCACCACCACCACCACCATTAAAATCCAGAAAGAAAGAACAAAAAAAGGAGCAAGAGAAAGAGTACTCACATCAAAAATTGAGAAGAAAACAACATTTGGCACCATTCAAACATCAAAAATCATACAATAACTAAAACAAAAAATCCAGAAAAATCCTTGAACTAAAACAAAAAAACCCAGAAAAATCCTTAAACTAAAACAACATTTGGGCATCTTGTACTACTACTACTAGTTTTGCTTATCTTGTACTACTAGTCTACTACTACTAGTTTTGGTAGCCCAAAATAAAGCTTAAAGAATGGAGTCTGTGGGAATATCTGTTGCTAATTTCCCTGTTCAGAAAATAAAGAAGCCCAAAAGTAAGAGTTGCTAATTTCCTGTGACTTCACTTCTTCTCCATATGGTCTTTCTTACTGCTACCAATTTCTTGGTACTGGTCCTCCTCCAATTAAAGGTCAACTCATTAAGGTACTATTCGTCTTGTCAATTGTAAACTTAATCAAAAGCTATAACAGTTATAATTAATAAATAAAAAATATAATAGGCACACTACACAGGAAAATTGGAGAATGGCGAGGTATTTGATAAGCAAAGATAAGCAAACCCAGCAAAAATTGAGAAGAAAAATTTCTGGGTTTTAATGGTGGTGGTGGTGGTGGTGGTGGTGGTGGTGGGGGGTTAGAGAAAGGTTGGGGAAGAAGGGTTTAATTAGGGATAATTGGGTAATTAGATTTAATTAGTGAAATTAAGGTAAAGTCAAAGGTCACTAAGCATGGTCAAGGGTCAATTAACAGGTCATCCGGTAAAGTGGCTGTTTCGATGTCACATTTTGTAAGTTGGTGGCTGTTGTTGGGGATAAACGAAGTTCGCGGCTGTTTAAATGAAAATGACTAAAGTTGGTGGCTGTTGTTGGGGATTGATCCTAAATAAAATAAGAATAGTATATATATGTGGCAAGTTGCTTAAATCTAATAGTTTTTTTTTGAGAGAGAGCTTAAATTTAATAGTTAGTTGTTTATTAAAGTGACTGATTTGACCAGCTGATTTTATCAACAAGTACGACCACCGATCTGAAATAACATATTCAAAAATAGCTTATTTATGATAATAAGTTATTTCGACCAGCTAATTAATTAACCAAATAATAATATTTAATAATTTGACGACTCAACTATCTATTTAAATAAAAAAAATTAAAAAACTAAAATTACCCTTCTAGGCATAGAGTGTGAAGGCTTGTTTGGAATTAACCAAATTTGATGGGCAGTATTTTTGGATGATTCTGGCTATTTACTCATATTAACCAACCAATAAAAGTGCTTGAAAAGCCTCCTGCCTTTTGTTTGCTTCCTTCATGCTGATGTTACACTTTAATATTTTACTCCTAAACACTATTATTTCTTTTTTTTTTTCTAAGTTGAATAATACATTAAAAGTCAAATTTTTGGAAATTATTAAATTATACATCTGGGAATTTCTTTAGAGATTAGTTGGCTCTGGTCACTGTCAGATTTTACAGAAGGCTGAATCTATAATTAAATTTCTTTTAAAAATATTAATTAATAAATATATAATATTTTAATTTGATAATAAGTGAAATTAAGGTGATAATCATAGTTGGTACTTGATCAATCCTCAAAAGACTTTCTCCTTCCCTTGTCTTAGGTAGAGGTGTTCATTCAGGTTATAATTTCGGATCAGATTGTCAGCTCAGTTTTAATTTTGATTCAAACATAAGATTAGGTAAATGTCAGATTATCAGATTATTTTTGAACACTTATAGGTGATCAAACTTATCCAATTAAGTATGACTGTATGACTCAACTCAACCCAAAATAATTCGCTTATAACAATCAAATCAAATTACCACAATACATATAAAAGCTAAATTAACTCGATAATGTCAAGGAACCAGCTCAACCAAAACATAAGCTGATGGTTGAGGTTCTAAGATATCTCATATACTCTTATACGCCCCCTCACACGAGATCCCATTGGGCTAGTAGTGCGGATGCAGCACAGACCCCCCTTATACCTGGCGCTAAATATTCCACTTTAAATAAGGGGTGAATGAGATTCGAACTCATGACCTCTTGTCACGTTGGCTCTGATACCATGTCAATGAACTATCTCATTATTTTTAAAAAATTATATAAAAACTGCCCATCTTGTAGACCGTCTCACGGTAAGACGACCTCAAAACAAGAAGCTCATAAGCTAAAATAATTTTTATCATCAAACTATTTAACTCAAATATAATTCACGTCTCACGGTCACCGTGACGACGGTCTCATTCAAGAAAAGAAATTGTGATTAAAAAAAAGAGAAATGGGTTAAATTAGTAATCTCAAATGAGAGTTTCCTTGCAACCTACGTCTCTTCCTTAATACAACCAGTATTTAGGGGCATATGTTGCCATTTGATACAAATTTTTCATAACACACTTTTCATTTCTCAAGTCCAAAAAAAATTTCCCACCTTTGTTTAACTTCTTCACTTTTTTTTTTTCTTACACATACCAATTTTCTTCAAAATTCTTAAATTAGTACAATAAATTTCCATCCTTTCTTCATTTCATACCAAATTAAATTAAATAAATACCATCTAAAGTCTAAATTTTAGTGTATATATATAAACATACAATTAATTTTGTATTTCTAAATTAATTTCTCTTTAATTACTCATCAATTGGAAGAATTTATAATTCCAAGATACCCTTTTCAATTTGGTATTGAAATCTTTTGTCAAAAGGCTAGCTGTGTATTGGAATTTGTGGGAATTATTTGTTGATCAAATACCCAATTGTAGAAAAAGAGAAAATCCCAAAAATATAAGGGAAAAAATAATTAAAGATTGAAAATTTATAAATAAAAATGGAAAATTTGGTTGTTCTTGATGGTGAGCAAGAATCAATGGATTTACCACCTGGGTTTAGATTTCATCCTACTGATGAAGAGTTGATCACTCACTATCTTTCATTTAAGGTTGTTGATACTAATTTTTGTGCTAGAGCTATTGGAGAAGTTGATTTGAATAAGTGTGAACCTTGGGATTTACCAAGTATGTTCCTAATCAAACCTTTGAATTTTTTTTTTTTTTAATTTGTAGCGGTAGGCTAGAGAATCTCTATGCACGTCAAGACCCTTGATGGTGTTCATTCGGGTCATTGGGTTGATTTCTGATCAGGTTTTTGACAAGGCTGGCCCTAAGGAGGGGCAAGAGGGGTTGTCGCCCGAGGCCCATGTCAAAAAAGTAAAATTAATAGTCGTAAAAGGTTCACATAAGTTATAAATTGGAAAGGAAAATGACCCTAATGTGCTATTTTGCTATCTAGGGCCGACCCTGGACTGTTTCTGGTCACTTTGAAATGGGTTTTCTGTCAGGTCAAATTGGGTTCAAATTTTATATGATTAGGTCTGTTTTGAATATCTCTGAGTCTAGACTAACTCATGATTCTCGTAATTTGGTGATTTTAAATAAAAAAATTTTTAAATTTTTTTTGGGATTTGGGTATGTTTTGCTAATGTTGTATTGGTTGATTTGATTGATTATAGAGAGAGCAAAATTGGGAGAAAAAGAATGGTACTTTTTCTGTTTAAGAGACAGGAAATACCCAACTGGATTAAGAACAAACAGAGCAACTGAAGCAGGATATTGGAAAGCTACAGGGAAAGATAAAGAAATTTATAGAGGAAAATCACTTGTGGGTATGAAAAAAACCTTGGTTTTTTACAAAGGAAGAGCTCCAAAAGGGGTTAAATCTAATTGGGTTATGCATGAATTTAGACTTGAAGGCAAATCATCCCTTCAAAACCTACCTTCCAATGCCAAAGTAAGAACTTAATCTCTATTTTTTATTTATTTTTTTTTGCTAATTTCTTCATAATTCTTAGTTATTATTATAAGAGTTTTCTTCAAAATTTAGGCTTTTTTAGAATTTGAGTTCTGAGATGTTTAGATCATGGTTCGGATCATTTAGTTAGAAATTATATTGAATTGTCTAACTTGTACCATAGAAAAGTATAATCAAGTTCTTTTGTACACATGCAAAGATTGTTGAATATAATTCATCAGCTAATTCGTTTGTTCAATTTGCAATTTGCTCATACACCGACATTAAAAGCCATCGTAAATTGTCTTACTTGTAACAAATAATACAATAAAGTTAGTTTAGTACATATGCAAAGATCATCACAATATAATTCATCAACTAATTCGTTTATTCAATTACAATTTACTCAAAATTATAATAAAATCGTAAAAATACAAGCAAAATAATAAATTTATTCTTGTACACAAGACAAATACAATAGGAGAGTTAACTGCACACAAACTCAATAAATTTCCATCCTAAAATCAATTGGTATTAGGAAAAGTAGTTCACCAAGTACATATGTCACTCAATCACCTCTCTATTTCTTCGATGTGGGATTACTTATAGGTTATTTCCCTACACAAATCATGCGACACCGACAAAGATCAATGTATAGCCCACTTTATATTAGTATTTCGAATTCACCCCGTGAGATCCTCTTGCTCAAAATCAAAATTAAGATCCACATCGACTGCTTTATAAGTTTTTAGATAGTTTTTGGATGGTATATATCACCTTTACTTATAAAGTGTGTTAGTTGACACTCGCTCGATCGAGTGATTTCGAGCGGCTCAAGTGCTCACAAGTTAGCTCGGCTTCGGCTAAGAACACATGAAGTATGAATGTGGACTCTAACGGAAAAGTAATGATTCAAATGGAGTAGAAAACAAAGAAATGCATGCCAACTAAAATATGTTGTTATTTATAAGTTAGTATGAAATGAAGTAGTTGGAGAAGTGTATGTTTTAGGGTATATAATGATATGAAAATAAGGTTCCTATCAAATACTTTACATTTATTGCATTTTTTGGGGGCATAAAAATGAAAATGGTGTTACAATCATCCCAATCTCTTTCTTCCCACATTAGAATGCATGAATATTATGCACCTATCAATGGATAAAGTTTGGTTATAGGACCACTTCCATCACCTCACTCATTCCTTTTCTTTACCCTCCTCAATTTAGTGAAAATTTCAAAAATAAAAATTAATATTTTAATATAAATTGTGCGTTTGCACGGGAGTCAAGCTAGTTTCATCGTATTTTGGTTTAAAGCGATTGTTAAACTTCATAAAAGGGATGTGTTGGTTAGTTTTTGAGAAATTTATTTCGTTTAACTGCAAAAAGCGTTTGTGGCTCAATGGATAGTGCATCTGCATGTGAAGCAGAATATTTGGGGTTCGACCCCAACTGGGCCCAGGTATCTGTTGGGGGTTTTTTGATTGCGCGCATCTCTCTTTACTCCCTCCTTGGGGATACGGGTATGATTTGTCCGTATCTTTCAAGAAAAAAAAAACTTCCACCCGAACCCTGTCTTGTGCAGGATATTTGGGAGTGTCCTTTACCTTTAATTCATTTAACTCATCAATTAACAAATTCTTATTAGATCTTTTTAATGTAAGACGGATATATTGTATATTGAATCTCAAAAATATCCTCACTTTAAGATTAATCATGGTTCTATTTATGATCATAACATATGAAAATTGAAATGTACTGATTGTTTTAGTTTATTCTTTCCTTTTAATCAGCACCAAATTTTTTTTGGAAGTGTTTTGCAAAAAAGTTTGTTTGATGATTTTAGTTTATTTAGACAAAAATAGACTACGTACCATCAAAAAATAATATTGAATCAAATTAAATAGTATTTTAATTAGTGAAATCAATTATTCAAATCAACAATTAATTACTATCAAACTATTTACCGAACACCTGATTATTCCAACCATATCACACCACAAATTAAATTTATGAGCAAATCCCAAACTTGTTAGAGAATAGATTATAGATACTTAAAGGTAAGGGGAATAATAATTGAGTGGAAAAGGTCATTATTAATAGGATTTGGATATGATTAACAACATTTAATTAAGAACAAAAAAGCTGCCGCCTCATACGCTGACAATATCAAATAATTGGTGAGATTATTATTCTTATTATTCAGATTCATTTTAAAAAATTGTCACAGTTATATATTGAATAAAAATTAATAGAACTATATAAATTATATGAGGACATAATAAAGAAAAATTAAAATGTACGGAGGAAAATAAAAAAATAGTATATACATTTTCATAATAAAAATTTTAACAAAATTATGAAACAGATTTAAAAAAAGTGTAACAATCTCTTAACGACGGAACTGAATATTAGTATTAATTATTGGATCATTTGGTAATCATATTTGTGGCAACATTACACTACCTCCCCTTCCTCGAGGGAAGAAAATAAACAATTAAACCTCAACAAATAACACTTAAGATTAGGTTGGGTATTTTTCACTTCACTCTATCACAACCTGTGTTAGATAATAAAAATATTTATTTTCTCTTGCACGTCAATTAGATTCTTTCTTTTAATGTTTTTACATTTTTTTTAGCCTTACCATAGTGGAAAAAACTATCGAGAATGTAATATATATGCTGCGGTTTTTAAATTATGCAGCATAAAAGTGACAAAAAAAGGGCGAAAAAAGAGAGGTATATGATGTGGTTCTTCAACTAAAATTAATTTTGCGTATAAATTTGTTATTGATAATAACATTACTAATTTATACTCATAACGAGAATCATGGTCAGCCTAGTAAGATATTTCCTTTATTTTGAAAGGGTAAGTCTCCTGTGAGACGATTTTAGCCGAGCAACTGGCTCAAACCCAATAACTTTTTAAAAATATAAAACCAATTTTAAGACTTAAAAGGTCAGTTTCAAAGTTTTAAATATCAATTTTAATGTTTGAGAAATTCTATCTTAAAGTTGATATGAGAATTTAATGTTCTGGATTTGGTTTTTAAAGTATTAAAATTAACCTTTTAAGTCTTAAAATTATTAAATTACATGCCTTAAAATGTCAATTTCAAATCATTCAAGTGATGCGTCTCACAAGGCGGTCTCACTCAAGTTGTTGTGAGTTTGAAATACTTCACTACAAAAAATGTTGTTTCCTCCCACGCTTAAAAATGCTATTGCCCACGCTTATATGTGAGGCTAAATTAATTCCCCACGCTTAAATAAGTGTGGGGAAAAATTCTGTGGGGAAATTTTGCCCACGCTTATTAAGCGTGGGGAGATGCACATTCAGCCACGCTTATAAGCGTGGGTAAATGCATTTCTAGCCTCAATTATAAGCGTGGGCACATTATACTCACTTTTAAGCGTGGGGAAATTAAGTGAATTTCCAATGATTTATAAAATGTTTATTTATTGTTGGAATGTGCCATGTCGCCCACGTGACACCTACTGGGCTCCCCAATTACGCCCACGTCACTGCCACGTGGATCCTACTTGGCGCCACACGCGCATGCATCCTTCCACGCGTGCCAACTCCAATTCACAAACAATCCATGCGCGCCCAGCAGGTTTCGAACTTGAGACCTCAAGTTCCACAGCACATCACTCTTACCACCAGACCAAGTGACGAGTAGTGATTTGTTTTGCAAGGCTAATGTATTTATTAGTTAATGACTCGTACCTTGATTCTTTAGTTGCATAATAATAGTCGTTAATCTGTATTATTATTATTAATATTATTTTATATTATTATTATTATTATTATTATTATTATTATTATTATTATTATTATTATTATTGTTATTATTATTATTTTTATTATTTTTATTATTGTTATTATTATTATAACCCGTTTTTGAAGATCATTAATATAATATAGTATTAGTCGTACGTATTAGTGTTTCATTGGTACAATATTAGTTGTATAAGTATATAACCACTACACCACAACAACTTTTGTATTCTATATTCAAATTTTTTCAACTTATATCTATATTTGGTCAATCAAAAAAATCAAAAAAAATGAAAATTACCACCTACCAACTACCGACTAACTTTTTGGTCGGAAAATGGTCGGAAAAATTTCCGACTAAATGTTGGTCAGTGGTTGGTCGGAGATAATTAATAATATTTTTTTATTATTTTTTAATTTGAAATTACGACCAAAAACACATTTAGTCGCAATTTAGTCGGAATTTCCGACTAACATGGTTTAGTCGGAAAAGTAGTCGGAAATTCCGACTAAAAGTGGGTAGTCGGTGGGTTTTGGCCGCAACTTTGCAAATTTTTTGTAGTGATTTTTGTACAGAGGGTGCGAAATGGCGGATTTTAAGGCAAAAATGGAATGGAGTTTTGCAAGGAAAGAGAGGGGATGAAGATGAAACGAATTTTCATGGTTTCTGAATTTTGATTATTTTTCTTAATTAAATTAATAAGTTTTGTCCCGCCTAAATCAGTAAATAACATTTGAGTTTTTATTTTTTTAATTAGGCTAATGCCCACGCTTTTAAGTGAGGGTAATAATGCATATAGCCACTCTTATAAGTGTGGGTAATTTATAACCAAAATTTCATACAGCATGCATTTTCCCACTCTTATAAATGAGGTTAATATTCCCACACTTAATAAGCGTGGCTAAATGCAAATGTCTTACCACACTTAATTAAGCGTGGGTAAATAAGTGTGGGTATATGCAACTTTTTTTGTAGTGCTTATTATATTATGATTATTGACATTATTCATTATTCAAGCTTATTTTATATATTGCGACTAATGTGTAAGAAAAAATATAGTTATGTGAGATATTATTTTAATAGGTTAATCGTGCACTTGCATGGTTTATTATACAGATCATCAAAATAACACATTGAATTATATAAAAAGTCAAATATAACAAATATAATAAAAGAAAGGAAAATCTACTTTTAAAAATTAGACCTTTTACTTATTCTCTTTTAGAAATCCCACCTTTCGATTAGTTTTTAAAAATCTGACATTTTGCGAGTGTTTTCTTTTATACAAACCCCATATACCTCTCCTATATCATTTATCACGGCTATAATCTTGGACTAATCTTGCACTTTTGTACAAATCCCATGTTCATGAAGAATTAAGGTCAAACACATTCTACAAGGAGATGTCTCATTAAAAAAAATTCAATGAAATAGCCTAAAATTTAGCAAAAAAATTTAAAAAAAATCCAATATCATAAATTTTAAATTTGGTTTCCATTCAAAAACTTTTACTTCCAATAGTAAGTAAAACATCATTTTACTTGTTAGGTCACTTGCTGACATAGTTGTACTCATGGTTGTTAAAATCGCGATTCTAATCTACGATTCTACGATTTTACGATCCAAAAACAAGCGAGCGATTTGAATCGTAGTTAGAATCTTAAAGTTGTAGAATCTTACGATTCTAGTTGGAATAAAATTTTTAAAGGTAGAATCATAACACGATTCTACGATTCTACGATTTAACGATCCGATTCTACTAATATAGCATGAATTATTTCTAATTTTTCTTATGTACCATATTTTACTAATCTCTTTCACATATACACATTTCAAATTTTTCATCATAAAAACATTTTAAAAACAAATTTCTTAGTCGGTATGTAGATTTAAACTAATTATTGAAAAGTTTTTGTTATATTCTTAAAAATAAAGTCAAAGAAATTTTAATTCATAAATTTAAATACTATTGAATTGGATAATAATGATAAGAAACTAGATATTTTATTATTTTTAAGTTTATTTGTAGAATCGTCGATCCTACGATTCGATTCTACCTCTCCAAACGATTCTAAATAGAATCACGATTTTAACAACTTTGCATGTGATCATACTCTGATGTGGATGTACACGTATGTAAACTTGGTTGTACAAGTGGTAGTACGTGTGTATACACTGTAGTACACATAGCCTTACATGTGGCATTTATTTCTATTTTCATTCAATAAATTCATTTAATTATAAAAACAAAAAAATATTTTTTAAATATAAAAGGAGTAGTCTTTAATGAATTTTTTTTATAATTTAAATAATTCTAAATTTAGTTTTTAGTTCATTTTTAAATCAATTTTTATCTTTTTTATTTTAAATTAATTTTTAGACGCTATTAAATATATTATGTTTTTTAAGTAACTTATTTATACTATCAGTGAATAAAATTAAGGAAAAATTACCCAGAATAATCCAAACTATTCATGATTTTCCTACAATAATCCCACCTATTGATTAACCAAGAATAATCCCAACTTTGAGGGGTGTTTTCCTATAGTAAACTTGGGTAACCCAATGACCTGCTATAGTAGGTAATTCACCAAAAATAATAAATTAAATATTAATTTAAAATTAGAAAATATTTTTGAAAATTTACATAAAAAATTTAAATAATAAAAAAAATCATAAATTTTTTATGAATATTTTTTTCTATTTTTTTTGGACATTTTATTTTAATTTATCTTTTTTTAAAAAATAAAACTTGGTATAGCAAGTCATCCGGTCACCGGGTTTACTCTAGGAAAATGTCCCTCAAAGTTGGGATTATTCATGGTTAATCAATAGGTGGGATTATTGTAGGAAAATCATGAATAGTTTGGATTATTCTAGGTAATTTTTCCTAAAATTAAAAATATAATTCAAATCTTTTTCCCTGCCACCATCAGTGGCAGATAAAAAATGATGTAAAAAATTTTTAAACTTTTATTAAATACGAATTGTATAAGTCTAAGAGAAATATACTCAAGGTACGTATTTGGATAAAATTAATCCTAAAATTTAACATTTTAAAAAAATAATACTACCTCCGTTTATATTTATGTGCAACTTTTAGCCCAAGCACGATTGTCAATGCAAAACTTTGTAGGGAGAAATTAGAAGAAGTAGGTATAGATAATTAAGGGAAAGAAAGAGAGAGAAAATGATTGAAGTAGGAATAGTTAAGTAAGAGAAAGAAAGAGAGAGGAAGTAGGGATAGTTAATTAAGGGAAAAGAAGGAGAGATAAAATGATGTGATAGGTAATTAAAGGAGAGAGAAAATGATGGGATATGTATTTAGATAGGTTATTTTTTATTAAAAAAAGAAATAAAAAATGAGTTGCATAAAGTTGCACATAAATATAAACGGAGGTAGTAGTAAAAATGAGAAGCAATATAGATATTGAGATTAAAACTTAGTCTTCAAGATGGAAGACAAATTGTATCACTCACCAAGCACAAAAAATTACCAAATATAGTTGACGCAAATAATTTAGATACATGTCTTGTGTGAATAAAACAACGAAGACGAATAATTTTGATATTCCATTTGTATATTTGATACTTTAAAAAATTAAAATCTAAGTTGAAATTTTAACTTAAAATAATGCAAACTTAAATTTAAATTATTTTAATTTTTATAAATATATATAATTAAACATTTTATACGTGCTCAAAATCAAATGGTTTACCGCCATAATAGAAGTAATGCAAGGAAAAGTTGATAATGTAAGTTTTATATGAGACCATCTCACCATGAGACAGATCCATACAAACACCCCCAAATTAAGCTATATAGTTTATAAATAGTTTTTTCGATTAAATTTTAACAAATTATAATTGTATCAGCCCATATTAAGTCGTCTCACGGTAACACGATGTTAGTTTTTTTTCATTCCATAGTCCCATACTTTAGGTTGTAGGGTTATCCTATAAGCCGTTAGGTGATTGGTTGATTTAATTCATTCCCAATTAATAGTATGAATGACAAAATAAAATAGTTATTCCCATCATTATTTATTTATAATTAGTTTATGTCATGTGCTTCTTCTTTTCTTATCCATTCAATTTGATTCCTATACGAAATAACCTCACGTATTACATACTTTTATGTACTCATTCATTCTGTATTAGACGCGTTATTCTATCATTTTCGATTTCTCGTCTAACTGTTCGTTTTTTTTATTTTGCATTATTTTTCATTTTAGATTCTCTTATTATTTTCTTTTAATCTTATTTATATATTGTACCTTATTTTTAATTTTATTAATATATTTATTATCAAAGATCTTTAATTTCATCTCTAAATACATCAATTTTCTCTTTGCTGCGATCCTAAAGGAAAGAGGTTGGTTTGGCTCAAACAAAAAGTATCAGGGTGGATCAGGCGTCATCAGACATCAGCACATTTCTGCCCAACATATTTGTAATGTTATTCTTCTAAAATTTCATTGTTATAAGAATGTTAAATTGAATAAAATTTCTTTTTACTTAATTACGATCACTTTTGTCAATTATAATCACAGTCCGCTTAATTTTGTTAAATAATAAATTTTTTATAGTAATCTATCATATTCACAATTCAAGAAAAAAATTAATAAAGACAATTTAAGATCTATATAGATTCCGCTTTATTTTGTAAATAAATGCACCCATTTAAAATATGGCCCATTTAAAGCGCGCATATTTAAGGGTCAGATCTAGCTCCAAACTCCCGACCTGTTGCATAACTCTAGTCACAATTGAAAATCTAATTTTATCTTAATTAAAAATTGAATATTATATTCTATAAAACATTTTAGATTCAATTTTCACTTAATTAAAAAGTGAATAATATATTCTATAAAATATTTTAGATTCAATTTTCACTTATTACTCCACATTTCGTTCGTACGATCTGTAATTTACAAAATAAAAAAAATTGTGTCACAACTTGCCAAAATCTAACGGTTTACAATGCAAGTTGTTAATCGTTTTGGAAAATTTTTTGTTTATCGTTGTTGGTTTCACGGCTCTTTGTTGTCACGTGAGATTGTATATAGTATAATAATTTAAGTAGTTTTGTTTTATTTGAAGATTAATAATTTAAGTAGTACAAATTTTTACTACTGTCTATTATAAAGACGATTCTTATAAGCTCAGTCCAGTTCTAAATATATATATTTTTTTAATTCTAAATATAAATCTGGGCTGAACTTTTGAGAATCGTCTTTACAAAAGACGGTCTCTCAAGACTCAAGAGAGTACACAGAAGGTCTCTTGAGGGACCGTCTATGGCAAAGACGGCTCTCTAAAACAGCTCAGCCCAATGTTCAAATGCAGTTTTTATTTTTTTATTTAAAATATTGAAAATTAGAAACTGATTTTATAATTGAATTGATCCAAGATGAGTGGTCTATGACAAAGACAGTCTACGGTAAGAATCTACGGTAAGAATTTGTATAATGTGAACCGCCGAATTTAATTCATATAGATGGAGGATTTTTTAATGCATGATTGTGGTGTAACTATCAAATATCAAATTGTATAGAATCATGTGAAAGAATTTAAAATAAAAGTTGGTGAAGTTGGTTTAACGGATTATTATTGTCCTCCAAATAAATATTGTGTTTTGTGTTTTGTGTTTTGTGTTGTGCACTAACACTATCATTTTGTTCTTTCTTAATTGTCTTTGTACTTTCTTCTCCTCTTTAGTTGCTCTCAAAATTATAAACTATAAAATTCTTCAAATTAATGTAGTGAAATCAACATCTCAATATCTCATGTCATTTTGTCCTATCAAATTGGAAAAGAAATTGAAGATGAGAAAAAAAATTCAATTTTGACCAGTCAACCGTTATATTTAACGGTTAACTGAAAGAAAATGTTACTTGGTACTCTTTGATTCAGAAAAATGTTAGGTATTTTTGAAAAAAAAATTTTATTAAGTACTTTTTGGAAAAAGATTTCTTTATTGTATAATCTTTGACACTTATCCCTAAAATAAAATATTCTAAATGAAAAAATATTAGTCAAATAGAACTTTCTATCTTCAAAAGTTTGTACCGGAATGTTCACAATGTTGTGGCCTTGTGGGTAAAGAAAAAGTTCTTAATCAATAACCGTGATTTATAAATCACCACAAAAGATAGAAAAATAATAAATAATCAAAAAATTAAAAAATAAATTAAAATAACAAAACTCTCCCCCTAATATACTACCATATAAAGATGATTTGTTAACACTAGTTACAAATAAGCGTTATTTACTAACACTTCTCGCGAGTAAAATAGGTGCAAAAGCAGCCAAAAAAGAAGATGCCAATATGCCATGCTGTCATATGTCGTTGCGGTGATGAGGTAAGAAAATTGGGAATAACCAATGAGAATTGCAGCTTTGACATCATGTAGGGTCCCACTCCCTTCTAAGGATTATTATATGAGTTCAATTTTTATTGGTAGCTTTGGTGGGCCTAATGAAGGTGACTTGGGCCGTGTCGTATTAATTGGGCCACGTGCTCTAGAAGACTTTTGTTGTGGGACCAATTCTCAGATGAGTAGTTGCCCACGTGGAAAGATAAGTGGGCAATAGAACGATTATGAGTTGGGTCTTGGTTGGATAGTATTAGATTCGAATTTAAACTCACTAATTTTTAGTGGATTAATTTTAATTGCAGATCCAAACTCTTTAAGTCTGACGGTTCCGAGGTCTTGAGCAAGTCTTAAAGGTCTTTGTTTAGGATTCACACTTAAAATTCTAACATTTTTAGGGTTTTATTTAACTGAAAGAATATTGTAGATAAGTTTAAATTGAATCTATATATCTATATAATAATATAAATATAAAAATAGATATAAAACGAATTTTAAATTGATTTTAGGTTGAGTAATAGATCAGGTCTGGATCGGAGCGAGTCTGGCCGGTCTCAAACGGGTCTAACATGTTTGTGTTTTAAATTGATCCAGAGATAGGGTCTTATTTATTCTTTTTGGACCAAAAACCAAACCCAGGTTCGTTGGATCTCAAAAAAGCTGGATTCAAACCCTAATTATAAAGAGAGATCCAATAGCGTGTTAGACCCATGACTATTTTGAGTGGACAGGGACTTGAACACATGCTTTGCCACTATAATCACAATAAGAGTGGTTAGTTTTCATTTCTTATGCACTGTATTTTCTAATTTTTTTTATAGGTTTTTCAAAACAGTTTGATTTTAGATCAGATTATGAGTCCTTATTTACATGCAAAAGATAGACAAATTGATCTTAAAAGTACACTTGTTACCAAAAAAAACTCTTTAAAATTGCCAATTAATTAAAGCAATTGTTGGCACTCTCTAAGTTGATGAATGATTTAGTGTTAGTGTACATCACAACTTCACACCTTTTTCTTTTCCATAAATTCCAAATGACTTTTTCTTGTGCTCATTGTAATGCACTATAATTGGGCTAAACTCTTTTCAAAATTTGACCTTTTTTTATTGTCAATGATTTGTTTCTTATGGAAATCAAATGATCCAAATATTAGGAAAAAAAATATAAATTTAGAATATAAAGTTTAGGTTACATTTATAGCATTATATTAGAAAAATATGCATCATTTTCACGAAAAACGACAAGAGCTACTAACTAATTTGATTTTATATATTATTAATTTTTCATTTCTAGAAAAGTATGGTCATCTAATTTATATTTACTTATATATCATGGCTTAGCTAGTGGGAATGAAAAAATATAATACCAAGTCAACAAAATATAAGTAAAATAAAAAATGAAGGTATAAAGAAGATGAAAGACTCAAATAATAAAATGATGCAATAAATTACGAAATAGAATAAAAAATAATATAATATTTTAATTTATTATTTGGTGATAAATTTTAAATTTAATACGATGTTAAATGATATTATTTGTATTAATATAATTAAAACTTAAAAGTTTTAATTTGTAGTTTACTAACTAAAATTGAATAACGCCCTAAAAGCGTCCATTTGCAAGATCCTATTAAAATGTACATCATAAATAATCCAACGGAGGAAGTTAAATTTCAAATAAAATACATGCATTATATTATACTTATACTAAAGAAAACACAAATTATTTAATGTCAATCTTTGAATAAAATTTCCAAAAAGTTATTTGTGTTTCTTAATTTTAATTACATGATATGTTAAAGAGAAGTAAAACACTTAATAAAAATTGAATTTAAAATTTTAAAAAAGAAAAATTTAATCTAATTAAAACCACTACAACAAATTTAGCTTTTTGCGACATTGGATTTAGTGGCATTAAAAGAATGCCGCTGATTTATATTTTCAGCATAATAATTGTTGGTTTTTATTTTAAGTTCCACCATAAAGTGATTTAGTGACACTTAATTTGGTTTTTAGTGGCATATATAATTGTCACTACAGTCTATAGTGGGCATTTGTGAGAAATGTCACTAGATTCTATGTCGCTAAAAGTTTTAGTGTGACTTTTTAATATGCTATTAAAGGATCTAATAAATGTCATTAAATCCTCTATACACATTATAAGAAATTTGAAATATCGACATTTATATTAAATATCACTAAATATATCCCACTAAAAGCAAATTACGTTCCTGTGAAATAGATTTTAATCTCTACTCATGTGCTATTGATGAAACAATATGTAAATCTAACAAATTTTTTTGGTGAAATGTTGGGTTGATATATATAATATTCCACTATAATTGGTCAAATTTAGGGTTGGATATATTCCAAATTAGAATCGGTGCACTCGTGCAATACCTAATGTCTTTTACTTGTGTCTGTTAAGCACTTATTTTCAATAAATGAACCATATTTATTTGGCAAGTCAATGAAATGTTTTTTAATTTGAAAATGAAGCTTAAGATCTCTCACCAAATTTAGGTGAGACAAAAAATATGGGATTATGATTGATCTTCATAAGACATATTGACAAAGAAGTTGTTTGATTTATTAGATAAATAATTTAATCTTTCTTTCTCGAGTCGGGAACTCTTTGGCCGCGCTCTTCTTTATGGGTATGATCGATTGACCGTATGAGTGCCGCCATCCTTCCCTCGTCACCTCATCATAATTATTTATCGTTTCAAAATTAAGTATCAAAATTCATAAATATAAAGTTATATGGATTAACAAAGCTATACTCTAACAACCCATTTGGTTACCGCTTGGTGGTAATATAAATGATTTATAAAGTAAATTTTCATAATGTGCATTATTTTCATGGTGATAATTTTTTTGTCCACATTTTCATTACCTCATCATAATAACACAATTTTACATAGTAATGCATAAAATAAATTGTATAACGAAATAATATAAGATTGTGAAGGCAAATGAGCATCTGCATGACCATTTAACTACTAAAATTACTCTAACTTTCATGTGCAATCGTGTATTATTAATATTAGTATCACTAACTATCCGTAAATCGGCTAGGCTGTTACAATATCATTATAAAATTGTCTATATATTTTTATAATAAAAATTATTAAATTTACATTTTATTTCCTCATCTAATCCGATCATTCTTTCTTTTCCTCATTTACAAATTTTATTTACGTGTTATTTTTTGTCTTCTTCCTTTTCTTTCAACCATATTTAATTTTCATTTCATCTAATTTACAAAAATATAGGAAATATTTCATTTTATTCCTATTTCGCAAAGAAAAAAATTCAAACAAAACTTACGTGTAGTAGAATCAATAAGATTTGAAAAAATTAGCTTCATCACATAAGTAGACAAAATAAACATCAATATCAAAATACACTATTAAAAAAGGTAAAATGCATGATTAAGTAAAGTACACAACTCAAAAAATAAATACACAAGTGTAAATTGAATCAACCACGTAGATTTTTTATTCTTTTATATGTATAGGCCACAAGATGGACTGAAAAAGGACAACGAGAATCTAACTCAGATTTTTCTCGAAAAAATAATTGAATATGTGTTGAAATAATATTTTTTATTATCAAAATAAATTGTGAAGAAGAAAAATTAATCTAGGCTCTAATACTATGTTGGAAATATATTTTTTTTGTTTTTCTTATTGAAAAATTGAGTATATGTACAAATATATCAATTTAGGAAAATGGGCTAACTAATGAGTGATGACCCAATAAAATATATACTAATAAACACAATATAATTCTAATAATATACATCATACTTTCTACATTGTCAAGAAAGAAGTCAAGGATAGAATCCTTGCTCTACAAATTCATGGGCCTAGTGTGGATACTGGATATACACTCTGAATTAATAGTTTATGAGTTATTTTTTGCTTGGTTCTTTGTAATTTCTCAGTTATGTAATTGGATTGTTTTGCTAGGGCTTCCTTCCTTCCCGGAAGGGGAGAAACTCTTTCTCGAAGGTGGACTCCTCTTTTTCCATGTGATACACATTAGGTTGGTTGGGTGTCTTAGCTGTTTGTACAGTTTAGTTTGATTTAAAATTTTTTCATTCTCCAAAAAAATAATATATCTTTTTAATTAAGACCCAATTCTCAAAATAATGGGATTTTGAAATTACTAATTATGATTTTTTTTTTATTGAAAATGATGTTAATAGTGATAACAAGTTTTAATTATTTAGTGACTAAAAATGAAGAAAACAGCCAAAACCCACTGAAAAAAAGTCAACAAATAAGTAAAAATATGGGTATCATAATCAACAAAAAGATTATATTCCAATTAGGTCAAGCATATTGCTGTAGCTACATATACATGGAAAACAATGGGATGAACAACCCCAAGTGTCCGTTCCAAAGAAATGGGACCATTGATAAATATAGAAACTCATTTTTTTTATTATAATTAAAAACAATACAAAATACAATGAATTTAAATATAAATGTATGTATCAATTATATAGTGAGTCATAACATTTTGATTAAATTATATGGATTATGTATGTATTTATGTCATTTTCTAAGGTGCTATATGTGTACCTTCTTCTCTAACTACAATATAATTTGCTTTTAATGGGATATATTTAGCGACATTCATTATAAATGTCGCTATTTCAAATTTCTTATAGTGTATAGAGAGGATCTAATGACATTTACTAGACCCTTTAGCAACATATTGAAAAGTCACACTAAAGCTTTTAGCGGCATAGGATCTAGTGATATTTCTCACAAATGTCACTATAGACTATAGTGACAATTACATATGCCACTAAAGACCAAATTAAGTGTCGTTAAAATCACTTTATGGTGGAACTTAAAATAAAAATCAATAATTATTACACTAAAAATATGAATCAGCACATTTTTAATGCCGCTGAATCCAATGTCGCAAAAAGCTAAATTTGTTGTAGTGTCTATTATCTAGAGCAGATAACATCTTTTGGTGAGACGAGCTCAAATAAGAAATTTATATTCTCATAATATGTATTAGATGCGTTATTTAACTCATGTATAAAATATGTTTTTCAGTTGTCTCACATGCAAAGATTTGTAATTAATTTATTGAAATCTATCTATTGATGTAGGTTTGAGACTTAATAAATGCCTTAATTTATTTTGGTCTAAAGTATAAGACATGAGATAGTAGATTGATTTTCTATTAAGGATTGCCAAATGAACGCTTTTGACGCGTTTGTTAATAAGAAAATATAAATCAATTTATAAAAAATATATAAAATTTTAATTAGCTAATTAACCAAGTTAATTTTTTTAATTTGTGTAATTAGCTAATTAAAATTTTATATATTTTATATATTTATTATTTTGGTTTGTTATTTGTATAATAAATATTTTAGCTAATGAAGAAATAAATCAAGAAAAATTTACCTTATTTCTATTAAGTACTATTTTTTATTTTATATTTATTTTTCTTGCATTTGTCATATTAATTAAAAATAAGGTAAATTTTAAATTAAAGTACACGATGAGATAGACTTATTATTTTGGTAATAAACATATTGAATTTGAAGACTATCTTCCTCCAAAATCAATTGTTGGAAATTAGATAGTTGAATTTGCCAAATATGAAAAATCAAGCCTAACAAGGAATACCACAAAAAATTTCTAATGATCGATGTTGTATGTGTACATGTAACAATATTTGATATTTCCTTTATCAATCAATCAAAAGATTATTTGTGTTGAACATCAAAATATTGACCTATTTTTACTTGTATGGCATATTGGTATACAGGGCCGAGCCTAGGCAAGGGTAAGAAGGGCTTATATCCAGAGCCTACGAAAAAAGTAGATAAGATTGGTCTTCATATGCATCGAAATTGAGACATTGTGTAATTAAATTGTGCATTTAACCAAGTCAAAGTGCTAATGATAATAATTGTTACCTTATTTACCAATTATTGATTTATAAGTGCACAATGATCAACCAAAAAAGGATAATTAGGACCCATAAATTATTTTTTGTCGCGGGCCCCTGAATTCTCAGGACCGGCCCGGTTGGTATATCTTTTATAACTTTCAATTTGAGTTTCTTTATTGCACAAAATCTCACAAGAGACGGTCTATAGGATAGACCACAAAATTGGGTCAACCCATTTCCCTTAACTGATTTTTTTTATTATAATATCAATTATATTATGTTATAATCCTAAATGTAAGGTATTATAATCTCGAATATACTATTCTATAACCCCAAATATAAGTTATTATAACCCAAATAATTTATTATAACCCCAAATATACTATGTTATATTTTGGATTGGGCTTCATGGATTCCGTCTATAGAATAGACCGTCTCCCATGAGACTTACTATCTTTATTGTATTTGGTATCTTAACATGATATCAAAAATCAACATGACATAAAAAATTATACGTAATCACTTTGACAATGCAATTGTACATTATGTCAGCCAATAGTAATGGTCTCGCTCTAAGACCGTATAATTTGGAAAACCAAATTGTTATATGAAATGAGAGACGTGTTTCATATATGAGTTAAGTAGTCCAATTACCCGACTAAGCCACATCGAAAGATGGTGTGTTACGAGAGGAACTACTTTGACAATATGTGTTTCGAATTTGACAATTTCCATATACTTATTGATAAAAGCCAACTTTGACAACAAGGCCCATGTAAAGAGACACAATATGTGTTGGCCCAAAGTCCCTTATTGTCTTTAGATTTTATAATTATTGGATTTTATCTAAAATTAGTGTAGATGCCCGTACAATGCACAATTTTTTATCAGAGATATATATAAACATATGATATTAAAAAGCTAGACATATTATCCAGTAGAAACACTCAATTTTGACAGTTATATGTATGAATTAACTTTGCAATTTTGAAAATTTTCAACAATATATTAAGCAGTATATTATATTCTTTAATTTACTCAAATTAACTATAAATAAATGTTATTCAAAAGATACTTTAATAGCAGACATATTGTTCAAGATCAATTGCCATATCATTAGGCTTTAGTCAATAAGTGAATTTTGGCAACTTCTCTTAAAAGTTGACACTTGGAATTTTCCAAACTTTTTATTATAATGTTGTATGATTTATATCTATCTATATCTATATCTATATCTATATCTATAATAATAAAAACTCATATATTTAAGACATTAAGTCACTAAAAATATTGACTGATTTGCTAATTGTTAAATCAATTGTTTATTTCAAAAATTAATGGAAGAGTTACACAGTTTTTTACTTTTTCTTAAAATTTTGTTTTTTTTAATAAACTAGTCATTCGCTCATTTGTCAATGTTGTTTCTTCTTTTACTATTTAACCGACTAAAAGTTAAAAGTTATCCGAGAATAGTCATTTGCCGATCATAGATTCGATATGTTCATATTAACCTAGAGCTAATAATTGGCGGGTTGTCCGTCATGCTCGGCCCATCCGACTAAAAAAAGGATGGGCTTGGACAACATCTTCAGAAAAAGTTCAAAGTATGTGCGACAGTGCAAGCAAGCTCACCCAATAAATATTATCGAACTGCTAGCGGTATAACAAATTATCCGCAAATAAGTCTGCCCACCCGCTTATTTTTTTATATTTATGTAAATTTATTTAAGTTTCATATATTAGTAGTAATTATTTTAAAAATACTTATAAACTCCTTTTCACTCTTAGTTTTCACATGTAATCTAAAAAAACCTAAAAATATTCGCATATTCTTATATAAGATAGTCTCACCGTATGAAACGTGCTCCATACTTGGGTCTACCAATAGATATTTAGAATTAAATTGAGTACCCTACTTGCCTAAACACATACACAAAATCTTACAAGAGACGGTCTATAGGATAGACCATAAAATTGGGCCAGCCCATTTCCTTTAACTGATTTTTTTTATTATAATATCAATTATATTATGTTATAATCCTAAATGTAAGGTATTATAACCTCGAATATACTATTCTATAACCCCAAATAATTTATTACAACCCCAAATAATTTATTACAACCCCAGATATACTATGTTATATTTTGGGCTGGGCTTCATGGATTTCGTCTATAGAATAGACCATCTCTAATGAGACTTACTGAAACACATATTGTGACTCTTCGTTTTTTAAGAGCACACAAAAGGAATAAGCAAGCAGAACCAGAAGTCTGAAAAACTGCTTTCTCAGTCATCTCTACCTGGTTTTCCTTCGAATTCATTGTAAAGGTTTGATCTTCCTGCTCTATTTTCTGTCTTAAACCTTTTATTCTTTGTTTGCACCATTTTTCTGATTTGGGTATGTTCGATTTTTAGGGTTCATTTTCAATTCACGTGCTTGCTTTCTCTCCAGAGGTTTAATTCATTATTTATTCACCGTTTTTCCATTATTTTATATAAGTATCTAACTTAACTCAAACAATTTCCTGATTGACCTAATTTGTCTTATCTACTTGATCAAATTCTTTGTGTTTTTGCGAATTTTTCTTTTCCGATGACGAGAAAGCTGCCATTGTTGATGGGTGTAGTTCTGATTGTTTTGAATATAGCAAAGAATGCTAGAACTTTTGCAGATGTAATTGCTGTACTTAATTATTGATTACAGTAACAATTTCTTTTGGTTCATGAATTAGAACCCACTCTGTCGGATTGAAATTTTCGCATTTTTGTTGATTGCAGTGATAAGTTTTTGAAGGTTTCTTATTGGGAACTGAGTGTTTCTGGGT
Source organism: Amaranthus palmeri (assembly GCA_019776075.1). NCBI lineage: Eukaryota > Viridiplantae > Streptophyta > Magnoliopsida > Caryophyllales > Amaranthaceae > Amaranthus > Amaranthus palmeri. The sequence continues at coordinate 1,614,289 of JAAKBH010000002.1, read as the reverse complement.
AAGGGTTGTTTTGTTATTAAATTTAGTGCATAAGAGCTTTACACTATGTTTGGATAGCAGGAAATGGAGGGAAAGATGGAGGGAAGGAAGGGGAGGTAAATGGGGTGATATATCCTGATTGTTCGAGAAGGATATGTGCCATGTTACTTGTACTCGGGTACAGATGTCGGATACTGGTGCGTGTCCAAATGTCTGATACGTCTAAATATTTAATTTTACGCCTAAAATAAAGTGTCTAAGTGCCATATCAATGTCCGAGCAGCAAGGATCGAACACGGGTACGTGAAGCAAAATGAAGAGTCCGAGTAACAAAGGATATGTGTCGTGATTTAGTCACTTAGATGTCAAGGAGATTGAGATAGTTGGAGGAAAATTAAGCTAAGTTTGTGTAGCTTTGATATTCATGTACTTCATCTCAAAGTATCTTGATGCTTAAATGAATATCCACTAATAAACATAGGGCTGACAAAAGCTAACCCGACCTGCTAACCTAATCTGAAACCGACCCGAAATTAGCGGGTCTGGGTTTAGATTTCTGACCCAATTAATTAAATAAATATTGTGCTGAATTTTGTTGTGTGTGAAATTTATCATTTCCAGCTACTTATTGTAAAAGCGGGTTTGGGTTTTAACGGCGCACCGCGCATCTTTTAGAATGGAAGTTTTATTAAGAATGTTAAAGCAATATTAGAATTGTTTTTTGTTTTTTTTGACAAAATCCCGATTAATGTTGTTATGATTTAATGCTTTATTGTCATGGGTCGGAATAGACAAATTTCTCTCTTTATGTAGCGTAATTTTCAAATTTAGTTATAAGAATTCCCCATCGGGATTGATGGTCATAGATTACTGAAAGCTCTGTAAGATGTCTGAATGAGATGCATTTGTTTTTACGAATATGTTCTCAGTTATGGGTAAAGACTCAAAGAAAAAGGAGCCTGCCGCAAAAGGCAAAGGAAAACAAGCAGCGGGCGCTAGTGATGAGGGCGGTTCAAAGGATAAGGGTGGTGGAAAAGGAGATAAGCTTGGAACTTGCAATTTTGTCAAAGGTAGGCTACATCCTCTCGGCATTAGCTTTTCTCTTGCTATGAATGCAATATTGTTTTCGATGTTACTGATATCTCGCTCTTGATTTATGTTATCTAGCTAGGCATATATTGTGCGAGAAACAAGGGAAAATTAACGAGGTGTACCAGAAACTGCAAGAAGGTTGGCTTGACACTGGGGATAAGGTCCCACCAGCTGAGTTTGGAAAGGTATAATTGAATGAACTGCCCAAGCTTTCATATTTCTCCAGTTCTCAACCTGTACAATCTTTTCTTTTTGATGTGGTTTGTCATTTAACATGATAATATTGACAAAATTATGTAACCTCTATGTAACTGTGGGAAACAACGTAGTGAGTTGTAGAAACTACCACATTGAGGTAGTACGCTGAGGCTCAGGCAATGCAATCCGCGGAAAGGAAGGGAAAGGGAAAAAGCAAATTGGAGTGTCAAAAACTCTGGGTTTTGGGCAATATCAAGGATATCTTATGGTTTTGACCGATATTTAGGCGTTATGATAACCACATCACTCTTGTTACCGTAATTCCATAACCGCAATCGTGACCTTTACTGCATTTTCACACTATGTTAGTGTGTTGTTTTCTTCTTAAGACTTGGTTATGTCACTGGATTAGTGATTGATGCATAACAATAAAGTGAGATGTGTCGGGTCTAAATAGGAATAGCTTTTCCTTCATTTCGTTTCATTTTAAAAGGTTAAGCAACATTACAAGGAAAATCATACATCATTTGCCAATTTGAAGGATTAATGTGGTTGCATATAGTGGAAGATCAAAATTTAATCCCTTTGTCTCATTGAGTTTGCCCCGACTTCATTTTGGGTTGTCTTTTTGAGTTTATACCATTGCCTTAGAAATCACCGATTGCGTTTACATTGACGGACACATAGGACATAGATTACTGTGTTTCCTTGTGCCGCCCTCGTATCCCTGTGCTACACACTAGATGAAAGTTACAAATTTATCGACACAATCCTGCCGATCTAAAAATGCTGTGTTCACTTGTGATTTAGATACACTGCTACTTAGACCCTCTACAATTTCTTGTCCATTTTCAGTTGGCCGCTCAATACTCTGAATGTTCTTCGGGCAAAAAGGGTGGAGACCTAGGATGGTTCCCGCGAGGAAAGATGGCGGGCCCGTTTCAGGAGGTTGCGTTCAAGACTGCTGTAGGAGCCACCAGCGCACCATTTAAATCTACGTAATCATCTCAAACTTGCTTTTTATAAGGATCCGTCTTTTATTTGTCAACTTTATTTCATTTTCTCAAACTCGTCCCCGATTTTGATTCTTCAGGCATGGCTACCACATAATATTGTGCGAAGGTCGGAGGAACTAATAAACATGTCAACATAACCGAACCAATTCATCTACTACGATGATTATGCTGCTGGAATAACTGTTTTACTTGTACAATTTTGGGATGAATACCCAATTGTAGACCATAGAAGTTTACAACTCGACTTATTTTCGTGATCAAGTTATGATAAATTGTGTGATTATTCTCTCGTTTAAGTTCATCTATCTGCGATCATGATAATTTTCCACAGCAAACAACGAACAAAGACATACGACATGACGACATCGATGCATTTATCCGCCGAAAAGAGTGCAAGAGACCAGAGTTCGGAATGGTGTACAATATCTCTATTATCTACAATTAAAATCACCTCATGGATTCCCTAACACGCCTAGATGCTTAAAAACTTTACTAATATAGGTACACATAAAGCAAGTAAAAAAATGTGGGACAATACTTGGTTTGCTAAGTGATTCAAAATAAAAAAAATTTATCAATGTACCCCTGTGTTATAATACTTTATCAATGGTATTTTTGTGTTATAACACTTACACTTTTAAATGACATTTAACGTCAATTTAACGGAAAAAAAGTGAATAGTATCACGTTTGTAATTAGCTCAAAAAGGTAGGGGTACTATTAGAATTAAAGAAAACATAGGGGTATCATTGATAAAGTGCTTTAACACACACAGGGTATCGTTGATAATTTAAAAAAAAAACAAATTAAACAAGCTATTTTTATAGCTAAATCTATGCGTTCATACGTTATGGTTCAATCACACGAGAAAAACCAACTTATTTCAGGAATTTTGCAACAATTATCGGTTTCTCTTTTATTAATTTTGTTTTTTTGGTTTGGGCAAAATTAGACAAAATGTTTGAATTGTCCTTATGAGGTAGATAAGTTGAACATGTAGATGAGATGAAAAATCATTTCTGTATGAATGAGAATTAAATAAATATGACGCTGAAAAATATTTCAAATTTTCGTAAGAAGAATAGAGTATATCAATAGCATTTACTTCATTATTACTGTGGATAAAAAATAAGAGAAAATATATAGATTAAATTTAATGAAAATAACAAGGACATCATAATCATACTCAGTATATCCCGCTCATAGAAACTATGTTCAGAGTCTGGGGAGGGAAAACCAACGACAGCTCATACCCATAAAGGAGAGTGCGATCAAAGAGTCCCTCGGCTAGAGAAAGTCCTTCCAAGAGAGCGAAACCTGAAACTTACAAATAAGTTAAACAGAGTACATACAAATAACCAAAAATAAGGAAAAAGTAAAAAAAAGGTAAAGAGCGATAAAAAAAACAATAAACAAAAACAAGCAAAGAGCAAAAAAAGACAAATTTAATAGTTTAAGACGTGGACAAGACTCAGCCAACTGCCACTATCAAAATAAATTGGAAGGACCAAACCAAAAAGTTTGGGCAAAGTAACTACGAGAGAACTAAAAGTGTTCATTAGGGTCATCGGGTTGATTTCGGGTCAGGTGTTTCGGGTCGGTTCAAAATCGAGTTTTGTGTTCACATTGGTTTTTACATAATTGTAGATCTAATTTTTAGTCGAGTCAAATCGAATTCGGTTATAAATTCGGATGTCTATTGGGTCATTGAGTCTGTTTTGAACACCTCTAGAAACAACCATGTATTTTGATCCTCTTGGACCTTGGTGAGTTCGTGTATTCAAAGCTACTTCCTTCCTTAGATACTGCTGGCACGATAAGCTGATTTCATTCTTCCCAGCTTTCCTTCCAATTTATTGTAAAGGTTCGTCTTCTCTGCTCAATTCTTTGGTCTTCTGAATTGTGACTTGTGAGTTTTGATTTGGGTTTGCTTCCATTTTAATGGGCTTTTCTTCTTATATAATTCAATTTAGTAGTATGTTTTTCGTTTTGTCTCTAGAGGTTCAAATTATTTATACTTACTGTTCTTCCAAATGAAACCATGGTTCTCAAACATATCATCATAACCTAAGTCCTTCCTCTCATTCGGAGGAGCAACTATTTAAGATGAATTGAACAATTAATTACTTTAACAATTGAGCAGATTCTGCTTTCGTTTTTGCAATCTTGCGTTATTGATGATTTGATGATGACAAAGGTTCAATTTTGATGGGTGTATTTCTAATTGTTCCAATATAACCAAGAATATTAGAATTTCGCAAATATATGTGCGTTTTTTTGTTTTTATACTCTATTTTCGAAGAAGTGAAGTGATAAATCTTTGAAATTCTCATAATGGAAAATTGGGTAATTCTGGGTAGGGATTAGGGATTAGGGATTAGGGATTAGGGATTAGGGATTGTTTTTATTGTTAAGTTTAATGATTGAGATAAAGGAGAATAGCTGGGATTAGCATTAGATTAGTGGGCAGGGATTAGGGATTAGGCAATAGGTGGGATTAGGGATTAGGGATTAGGGATTAGGGATTAGTGGGTGACATTTACCTCATCTAGAATGATTGAGAATTGAGAAAATGGAGAGTGGTAAAGCTTGATGTGTGTGCTAGCTTTGAGTAACATGTACTTCATCTAGAATGATTATGGTGCTCTAATGACTATTGAACAATATGCATATTCTTCAAGGTGGAAGTTGTCATAAGAATGTCAAGGCACTATTGGGAGATGTTTTCGTACATGATCACATTTGGCGTTGTTGTTAGTCGTTACCCTTTCCTTTTTTATATATTGGAAATCAGAATAGAGTAGTAATAAAGACTGTTAGGAAATAGGAATCAATTCATAGTGATAGAAGAAAAGGTTCTGTGTTATGTTTGAATGAGATACATTTGTTGTTTTTGACTATTAGATTCTCAGTGATGGGTAAAGACTCAAAGAAAAAGGAGCCTGCTGCAAAAGGTAAGGGAAAACAAGCAGCGGGTGCTAGTGATGAGGGCGCTTCTAAGGGTAGCGGGAAAGGAGATAAGCTAGGAACTTGCTCTTTTGTCAAAGGTAGGCTACATCCATCCTCTCAATCTGGTTTCCTCTCGATATGTATGTGATATTGTTTTCATTGTTACTGATCTCTCGCTTTTGGTTCCCAGCGAGGCATATATTGTGTGAGAAACAAGGAAAAATTAACGAGGTATACCAGAAATTGCAAGAAGGTTGGCTCGACAGTGGAGATAAGGTCCCACCAGCGGAGTTTGGAAAGGTATATTTGAATATAACAAAGCCTTGTCATTTATAATGATAATATTGCTATAGCTTATGTAAGTTGCAAGTAGCTGCAGGGAACAATGGGGCAAATAGTAGACCATAGTACAACAGTAAGGTCATACGCCGAGGAAGTGGTAATTGTGGGTTGGAAGGGGGAAATGCTGTTGGAGACTCAGAGTGTCAAATTAATTGTAAAGCAACAACATTTAAAGACCTTTTTTTTCTCTAGGAATTCTATCATACTTTTAGTCATTTAGCTGTACGGAGTATTTTTTTTCATTATAGACTAGTCTTGATTTCAAAGTGTGCCTCAGGAGTCGGACAAGGGAATTTTCAAGGCCATCATTCAAGGCGTGCTTAGAAACTAAAGCACCTGCCTTATTTTTTACTTTTGAGCCTAGGAGAACCATTTCATCATGCATGTTTTAAAACTAACGGATTTGTGGTTGGAGCACAATTATGCATTGAGATGTTTTAGGTCTAGATATGGGTAACTCTTACTTAATTTTGCAATACTCCATGTTGAAATCAAGAAAAAAAGTGGGTAATTTAAAATGATGGTAACCATTATTCATGCAACAAGTTGCATCTTCTTTTCCAAGTAGCTAATATGTACAAAACTCCACAGTCAAGCGTGTTTAGTGTGAAGTAGTCTGATGATGGATAACCACATAAAAAAAGTCATCAAGTTGATCGCGATTTATGACAAAGTTCACTGGAAAAGGTTTGTCTTGGTTTGTGGAGCCAATCTACAACCATCCTGAGTGTTGTCATTGATCAGGACGAGATTAGGGTGTTATAAAGTTAGCATCTAAATTTTAAGCAAACATTACAAGGCAAAATTGTGAAACCATTTGTCAATTTGAATGATCTATCCTAACCTCTCCTTCATCTTGACATTACCCCAAATTCCCTTTGGGTTGTCCTCATGAGTATATCTCATCGCCTAAAAACGAAACCAATTATAGGACCACCGTTCCTTGTCTATATCTCCCTACCCCCAGTTTATCTGTACCCACTACCCATTCCAACTTTATTAACTACTTTTTGGTAAGGATAAGCTGATGAGGCTGACCTCATAACCATAGTCATCATGATTATGATTTTAGCTAAACTGATGATCAATAATCAAGGGTAATGATATTTACATTTATATGAGAAATGTGGTTTGAGGGAAACTGTTTGATCCGTGGATTGTGTTAGCAAGTAATTTCGGACTTTGGGGAGTTTCAAAAGTGCCGTTATGCTGAATTACTTGAGGAAAACTTACTGGAACCTCTAAGCCCACGACCCTAGATTTCCTCAGGTATACATTATGCCTATATAGGATTATCCGACACACCAACCAAAAGTTACTATTCATCAATAAGACAATAACCATTTTGCTGAGCTGAAAACTGCTGCATTCTCCTTCTGCAAGCATTTATCTCGATTTTAATAGTATTAAAGATCTCACATGTATATCTTGTGATTTAGTCTCGCTGTGCTACTTAGACATTTAATATTTTTTCTGTTTTCAGTTGGCTGCTCAATACTCCGAATGTCCCTCCGGGAAAAAGGGAGGAGACCTCGGATGGTTCCCACGAGGAAAGATGGCTGGCCCGTTTCAGGAGGTTGCGTTCAACACTGCTATAGGAGCCACCAGTGCGCCTTTTAAATCTACGTAATCATCTCGAACTTGCTCTTTACTGGGATCCATCTCTAGATTTTTTAAATTCGTTTCACTTGCTCAAACTTTCCCCTGATTTTGATTCCTCAGGCATGGTTACCACATTGTATTGTGCGAAGGTCGAAGGGGATCATGAAACGCGCAAGCTTTACTTTTTCATCTACTATCGATGATTTAGCTGCTGGAATAACTGTTGTTTTTACAACTTTGTGACGTTCACGGATCTGTTTGGTAGACCATGGAAGTTTCAACTGGATATTTGCATGATCAAGTTTTAGATCATACTTGTTGGTCTGTTAGATGTTGTGTTTCAATTTCAGTTAATTGTGTGGTTATTTATGGGTTGTGTTCATTTTTTTTTTCTAAAATCATGATTATTATCCTCAAGAAACATAGACCAAAGCTTTATGACAATATGATGCATTTGTCCACTGGTAGTGATGGATTTGTAATTGGGCTTGTACACAACAAGACCCGTGTAAGAGGAGAGTTGATTTTCGACAAACCTGATGAGGTCCCATCTTAAAACCAATTGATAATAGGAGGAGTAGCCCCTGGCCCCATCAAGCTCATATGTTAGTCAACATCTTTCTAATTCTTCGATGTAAGATCACGTGTGGGTTATTTTTCCTACATAAACATCTTTTAGAGTGCAAGAGACCTAAGTTCAGTTATTGGCTGAATTGCGAAGTACTTTGTAGTGTAGTAAATGGTGGTAATGAGAATAATTTGTAGTGTAAGTTTTTAAATACTAATGCATTAGAATGGATTTTGTCAAAAAAGCGAGATGATTGAAATAGAATAAGCAATTTGTTTAGAGACTTTCCTTTTAAAATTACACGAAAAATTATTTATACCATTTAATACAGACAACTAAACAAACGGACAGAGTACGCCGTGACAATCTAAAATCATTTTCCTAGTCTCCTGCTCAAGGGTGCACATCATATAACAGACTTGACTTGAAACGCCCCATTTAGCTAACCTTGCTGCAGAGGCAGACAGTATTGACTGGCCAACCAACCATGGAATTTGGACTTACGAGTGATATTTTTCCTTATAATTTTTTTAAAAAATTATTGTGAATAATATAAATTTTTTTGTTAATTTTCTTATAATAATATTAATTTTTTATTAACTATAAATAGCATCAATTTAAGGGGTTTTTTTCTAAAATAATCTTCTATAGTTTAGTTTTTGATATGGAAGACTCCCATAAGTTGAAATTATTCATGGTGAATCAAAATTTGATATTATTGTAGGAAAATAAGTAAAAAGTTATACTCCCTCCTATTCAGCACAATTGTCCCATTTGACTTTTCACACATGCCGAGACAACATTTTAACCCTTAATATCTCCAATTATTGTTAATTAAAAATTATAAAAATTTGATATTAATAATCGTTGTATTGAGACGAATCAAACAAGATCCCACATAACTATGTTTTAACTTATAGATTAAGAGTAAAATACAAATTAAGAGTGATGAATGAATAGTGCCAAAAGTCAAATGGGACAATTGTGCTGAATAGGAGGGAGTATTATTTTTGGTAATTTTCCTATTTTTTAAGTGCATTTTCCCTTATTTTTAATTACGCTTGGAAGGTTTTTATGACTTTTCAATTACATTTTGATTTTTAAATATATACTTCAAAAATCAAAATGTAATTCGCTCTCATAAAGTTGAAAACTTAAAGTGGACAAACAAAATGTAATTCTCCCTCATCAATATCATCATCTTTTCATTTTATTAAAATATTAATAGACTGTATCTCAGAGACGTCTCTCAGAAAGACTTTGGTGGATTATGAAAACCAACTCAAAAAAATTAAAATTAGCAAAAAACAACCACTTCTTAAATGCAACAATCACATCAAAGTATAAAGTTTTCACCCTTTGGTGGATTATGAAAACCACAAGTCATGCACACCAAAACAATCAACCATGCCTTTCAACAACCCCCATAAGTGGGACTTCTTTCAATTTCTTACTTTCATCAGCAATAGAGAACCAACCATTTCTATTTTTCAGATTAGATAAGCCATCATTGCCAATAATTACATTTCTTGGAATATCCCATCTTTCTCTTTTAATTTATCTGGTTCATAGTTTTCCCTCCTTTGCATTTACCCAAATTTTAGAGTAAAAGAAGAAGAAGAAATCTCTGTTTTTTGTGTATTAGAAGTTAAAAAGGGGATTAAAAACTCAGGTACAGAAAATGAGTACATCTTCATTGTGTCAATCAACTCTTCAGTCTCAGATTAATGGGTTTTGTGGAGGTCTTAATCTTCACAAGTTTCAGAGATCTACCTCTACTCCCAATTCTTTGACTTCTACAAGGTATGATTTTTATGCTGAATTTCATCTGGGTTTTGTCTTTTCAGCCTTTTACTTCATGGGTTTTTTCAATTTCCGAAGTTTATTAATTTGGGTAAGTTTTTATGTTAGTGGGAGTAAAGAAAAGATGGGATTTTTCTACATATATTACTTTTTAGTTTGATCAGTGTATTGATTTAATATGGGTTAGAAATTGGGGAAAAATGTTTAAATGTACATGGCGATTGGTTGAACTTTAGAGATGATGCTCCTGAGTTTAATAATTACAGAAAATGGTATATAAGTTACTGATTATCAGTTGTAGAAGTCTGAGATAGACCTTGAATCTTGACTGAGTTCTTGGTGATATGGAATTGCCGGATTGGGTAATTGCTTGTTGTTGCATATATGTTAGCTAATGTAGAAGGAGTAGATGACCATAATCCAGTGTCACATGATTCGCTAATTACCTCGCAAATCAAAGAAAGCGAATTGTGGTTGCTTTTAGGCTATTTTTGAACCATTTTGAGTGAATCGTGAATTCAAAAGGCGTACTAACTTGCGAATTAATGTTTCACTGCTATAATCGAACAAAATTTGTAGTATTTGTTTATTATGCTCATTGATCAGTAGTCACTAGTAAGTAGTAAGGTGCTGGTGGGTCTAATGATGAAAGGTTTTTTTTCTGTTCAAACGATGTGGTAATGTGGTTGCGGATTTAGCACTGTTGTTTTTGGCTTAAACGCGTCTGGTTGTTCGAAAGGTTGCTCTTCACTGGAAACTTTCAAAGGCAAAAACGAAACTATGCATTGTTTTCATACTATGACATGAGTAGCAACTTGCTAGTTTAGTGCAACCATTGAGAACATATTCTTGATCAATGTTACCTGGACTCTTCATTTTGCTTCACGTACCTGTGTTCGATCCTTGATGCTCGGATATCGGTTTGGCACTTAGACCCTTCATTTCAGGTCTAAACTTGAATATTTAGACTTATCCGACACTTGGACACGTATCAATATCCAACATTAGTACCCGAGTCCAAGTAACATAGTTCTTGATCTCTTGTTAGATTTCTGAATGCATTGTACTGATTCCTTTGAGGATATATTCATTGCAAATAAACTAGTAGTCCTAAGTCCTAACTACACCTATATAAGTTTGGACCTATGAAGTTTATTCCTAGACTGTTAAACAGTGAAACCCAGACCTGTGTTTTCAATTAAGTGAGAAACTTGTCATTTTTGGCTTTTCAGGTATAAATTTAGCATTTTTTTTTTCTGGATTAGTGTTTTTTTATGCTTCTCTCCTTAGGCCTCATCACATGGTTCTTTTTGCCATTTTGTCTGTCTCTTTCCCTATCACCCGAGTTTTCATAATATTATTTCCAATCTCCTATGTTGCCCTTGTGTCGAAACAGCGGAAGTATAGTTCTTTCGATTAATATGCTTGCTGTTACAGGAGAAAAATTCAAACTGTGGTGAAGGCAACGTCTCGAGTCGACAAGTTCTCAAAATCTGACATCATAGTTTCTCCTTCTATTCTCTCCGCTAACTTTGCAAAGTTGGGTGAACAGGTACATCATCTATTCTCCGAGCAATGGTAGCCTTAGGTGATCGCTAACTGTTAGAATGGTACGTTAGCTGAATCCGACCTAACATTTCTTGATTTTGATATTTCTAGGTAAAAGCTGTTGAATTGGCTGGTTGTGATTGGATCCATGTTGATGTAATGGACGGTCGTTTTGTTCCGAACATTACTATTGGACCTCTGGTGGTTGATGCCTTACGGCCTGTGACTGATCTCCCACTAGATGTGCATCTGGTAATCTCCCTTCCTCAATATCATGTACTCCTATAATCGTACTCTCTCGAAAAAGCTCACAAGATTGCCTCCCATTGTATGTGGTTTTCCCAAAACCAAATATAGATCACTCGAGAATGTTTCTCCCTTGCTCAGTGAAGTAGAGTGTGACATATTGTTCAACTCCTCACATAAACAATCCGACAACCTAATGCCATTAAGTGACTCCCATATAGATGTAATTAGGGAGATGGGGTGGGGGTGACTGGGTGAGTGAAGGCAGATGTATGTAATCTTACCCTTGTGATAACAAAGAGACCGTTTTCGACCCTTTATAGCGAGAATAAAATCGAGGAGTCACCCTTGTGTTGGGATTATTTAAAAATAAGTAAATAACCCATAGTGAGAATTAAAATGTGAAGACTAAGCATATTTGAGATAATTCTTGTAAAATTTCTCATAGTAGATTTTTGGTAAATATAATTTGCAATGTCTGTAGATGATTGTTGAGCCAGAGCAGAGAGTCCCAGACTTCATCAAAGCAGGTGCTGATATTGTGAGCGTTCACTGCGAGCAATCATCCACCATTCATTTGCATCGGACTGTTAACCAAGTAAGTGGTCGGTGAATTTTCTTAGATCGTGACTTTCATGTCTTCTTGATTTTCGTTTAATGATTTTACTAGTAGTTCTTTTTCGTTAAGAAACTTTTCTCACATTCTATGCAAAAGAATGCAAAGTTTTGGTTGTAAGTCGCATATCAAGGGTTTGAGACTAATGATCCACTTGGTCACAACTCTATAGTGTTGTTCTAAAGCAAATTGGCTATAAGTCGCAAAGTTTTGGCTGTAAGTCGCAAAGAATCTTCTATTTCATTGATTTCAACTATACAAGGCTAGCTTGATATCACATGATTCACTAATCTCCTCGCAAATCGCGAATCGAAAAGGCGAATTATGATCGATTTTGGGCTATTCTTGGGCAAATTTGACCAAATCGCGAATTCAAAAAGAAAATTAACTAGCAAAAGACGTTACACTGTGCTAGCTCATTCCAATGTCTCTACCATCCGTTCTTTCTGAGGCACTAGTGTCAATGGACATAATTTAGGCGGGGAAAAATGTGAATGCTCTACAATCAATTTTGTATCTTATTAAATCTTTCGTGGATCACCATCTTTAATACCTTTCTGTATGTCTATCTTCGGTTTTTACTAAAAATAACTTTATTTGTTCAGATCAAGAGTTTGGGTGCAAAAGCTGGAGTCGTCCTTAATCCTGCAACCCCTCTAAGTACGATTGAATACGTGCTTGATGGTAAGTATTATCTCTCGGAATTAGAGCTTTTCAAACTATTCGACTTTTTAGGACAAACTTGACTTTTGAGTATGTTTTTCGGATAAATTTTTATATCGAAGTTAAAATGGTCTGATGTGGTTTGACACGAACAAATCAATAGTTAGGGTGGTCGACACTCCTGTTATGTTCTTCCGAAGTTAAATCCTTTGTGAAGTGCAGCTAATCAGATGATTCTTTTTTGAAATCAGTGGTTGATTTGGTCTTAATAATGTCGGTAAACCCTGGCTTCGGGGGACAAAGCTTCATTGAGAGCCAAGTCAAGAAAATCTCTGACCTGAGAAGAATGTGTGCAGAGAAGGTAATTCTAGACCATATTGTTTTCTTTTTTTCCGATTTTTTTTTGTTTTACATGTGCGCTGGTGTTGTTTAACATACATAATCTAAATCGATTGCGCAAAATATTGGCAGGGGGTAAACCCATGGATTGAGGTTGATGGTGGAGTTGGTCCCGCAAATGCATACAAGGTACTTGATCTGAAGTTTCTTTTGCTAGTAGTTTTTGTTAATAATTCCCGTCCTGCGTTTTTCGCCCATATTGACTATAAACAAGATTCAGCGTGCTTTTGATATGTGTTATGTCGAAGCCGCGCTGTCACTTGGCAGTCTTTCTTTATTGTTTCGGGCTCTACTAGACGCAATAATATCGTTATCAGCCTCTTACAACTTTGATTACTTAGATTAGATGAACTTCGAGAACCATTTTAATGGTTAAAGTTGTTAACGGTACATTTTGGTGACATGATTGTCTTCAAGTACTTAACAATTGGGATGAATTTCACACCTCGATGTTCTTCTGTCTTTCTCCCGTATTTCCCTTAAACCCTACCTGAACCAACTCAACCAAAAGCTCAAGCTGATGGTAGGGATTCGAATCCATGACCCCTTGTCATATTGGCTTCTAATACCATGTCAAAAAACTAACTCAACCATCAGCTTAAGCTTTTGGTTGAGTTGGTTTCTTGACACCTATTTCCGGTTGACTTTTACTATAGTTGTCTTCTTGAAGGCCCCCTCTCCTATTGCCATTAAGGATTAATCCTGCACCCGTTTGAAAAACTTTTTGTAGCTCATGGTATCACAGCACCTACAAGACCCTTGCTCATATCCCCTCCTGAATCTCCATGTTAACCGAAATTAATTTCGCAGAACTTATGCATTTTATTTTTTTCTGCAGGTCATCGAGGCTGGAGCCAATGCTTTAGTAGCAGGTTCCGCGGTCTTTGGAGCTAAAGACTATGCTGAAGGTATCTCCTTAAGAGTCTTATGTACACTTAGCCATTCTAATACTTACCATCATTCCCTCTAACTTCTGAATTGATTCTTACGCAGCTATCCAAGGAATCAAGACAAGCAAAAGGCCGGAACCTGTTGCCGTTTGAGGTTCCAAGCGTAAAAAACCGATAAAAACACATCCTGAAATCCATATATTTCTACACCCGTATGTTCCTTCACCTTCCTCATTCTTCCCGTCATGAGATTTGTGCAATTAAAATTCTTCCCGTAAAATATTTAAGTTGATGAAGTGATTCTATTCCTCAATTTGTTTGAAACTCTATGTTATCGCCTTTAGACACAAGCTACATTTTCAATCGAATCCACATTTTCTTCAAAATAACTTTCATTTTCCGAGCATTAATGATGAAAACTTTGTATGCTATATTTCGATAACGTGAGCGGGGACCATGTTATGGAGATCTATCCCTTTATAGCATACAATCGGATGCTTAAATATGGTTGTTTAAATAACCCTTTCGACACTTATTCTGTTTCCTGTCAGTTTTTAATATCTTTGGGTTGAACATTAATGTACTTGCTGCCTTGCTGGTCCAGTTTTGATTATAAAGTACTTCAAAAATCTCTGTTTTATCGATATTTTTGGATCGTGACAGATATACGCCGCAGACGTTTGCAGACATTGTGTTAATGCTCGAAGATGACATCCAGCAAGGGGGATTATAGCCTATAGGAATACAACTCTGTAACATATACAAGTTTTGTTTTTGCATAATGTCTATTCTTAGTGGATATTGTTCCTGCACGTCTGTATAAATGTTCTGGGCTGTATTGATATTCATAACTACCAATAAGATTAACTTTCAATCAACAAGGTTGAATTATGAGTATGACTAAATCATCATTCTCATTATCGTCCCAATGAGTAACGCCAAGGCAGGCTCTGGAGAGGGTGGGAAAGAAGGCAGACCAGAAAGCAAGGACGTTATGAGCCTTCGCTAATGTCAGCCCTTGATGGGTCCTAAGGGTAAGGTTAAAGCCTAAAACCTAGTTTCATAAAAGGTAGCGTAGCGGTTCAAAATATTGATTGGGGGAGCGATCTACGCAATACTTTCATTACGAGGAGATCGTGATCGAAGGGAGTCCCTCAACTCAAGTATCGCCCCTCAACAAGGTTGAATTATGACTAAATATTAACACAATCACATTTCTTGTATGGATTTTCGTCTTGATTGTTATGCATGTTTAAGCAACACCCAATACAAGGGTTTAAGAAGTGGGTAGTTTAGGTTTACTTTGGGGTGGAGTTGTTTTGGCGTTTCGCTTATCATTTTGGTGTTATTTTTGAGTCGGGTTGATCAAAAATAGGTCGGGTATAGTCAAGCTTCATTTGCCCATTTTTATGAAGAACCACTCAACAAATACAAATAAAGACTCTTTTGGTGATGATTTTTGAACAATTTTTTGTTGGTTTTTGTCTTGTTGGTCGGTTAAACAATTAAATTACTTATTTAATTAATGACTCTCAAGATAGTTGAAAGACCGACTTTTACCAAACATTTCTACATTCAGGTATTTTAGAAATCAACAAAAATAGTCAATTCCAAGTCAACTAAATTATGCTTGTTAGCTTTATTTTTCAATGCAAGTGAAATATAAAAAGCTTATTGTGCTGATAGCGTTTATTCAAAGAACAAGCTGTAAGCTGAAAGTAAATTGTCTAAAATTTACAAAATGCCAACAATTTCTTCCCTACTAATACTGAAGAAAATATGGCTACATTCGGGGCGAGGGAAGGAGGTCTTCCGGGTTCACTCGAAGCTCGGTAATATTTACAAAAGCTAATAAAGAACTCACCAGAAAAGTAGAAATCATATGATAGTTCCGAGAGTACATATTTACATCAAAACTTCAAACTTAAACATCCCGTCTGCAAACAGGGCAGGAACCTCGTGTTACAAGCCATTTATCGACACAGCTTTGGTGGAATGTGTGGCCGCAGTGAGGCAAACACCTAGCAGTATCTCCCAACTCCAAATCCTGGACACAAATTTATAACGAAAATCAGCACATTTCTCTAATGGAGGCGGTAAGGACGAAGAGCCAAAAGATGAGCAAGAATCGACCTGCAAACATATGGTGCAGCATACGTTGTCTATTGCGTTGTTAATATCCAAGATCACATGGCAAGGGAGCTCTTTCAGTGAGTCCCTTGATAACCCTCTCGAGGACACATCACCGTAAACATCATAAACATCGTCATAAACAACATTAACAAGGCTAGCCTGCAAGTTGGCATACGATATTATAAATTTGAAA
Organism: Amaranthus palmeri; assembly: GCA_019776075.1. Lineage (NCBI taxonomy): Eukaryota > Viridiplantae > Streptophyta > Magnoliopsida > Caryophyllales > Amaranthaceae > Amaranthus > Amaranthus palmeri. The sequence goes on along the minus strand of JAAKBH010000002.1, from coordinate 1,598,052 downwards.
AAATATAAAGGGCTTGATGTAGTAGATGTAGATCCGTTTTTACATTTGATCCCAGAACAGTGAAACCTGATTTGCTAGTTAGTTCGTCTTTTGAATTCGAGGTTCGCTCAAAATGGTTCAAAGACAGCCTAAAACCGACTATAATTCGCTTTTTTCGATTTGCGATTCGCGAGTTATCAAATTATGTGACACTGTCTGAGGAAGTAGGAACACCGTATTTTTACCAAGGGAAAAAATGTTGTCCGCGTAAGATAATTCAAATTCGGAGGATGATTTTGCATTCTCAAGGTTTTTGTAGCTAGTTGAAGCATATGGCACGACTTACCTGCCAATAGTACCCAGTTAACACTGCGGGTGGTAATTGTTCCTCAACAAATCTCCCATGGAGTAGCTCCTCAATGAAATCCGCCTGCAACCAAAGATTGATGGAAAGAAAGCAGCAAGATAAGTATAACACACAAAGGGATAAAATAAAGATATAAATTTATTCGACATCCAAATATGAAGAGACATCGATATTGAAAGTAGACAAAACGTCTTTCAAGCATAACTGCTTTACAATCTAATCCTGTGCGCATTAGTTTAAATCACAAGCTAAAACCATAATTCAGTCGTTGAATATGAAATTAGATTCACACGATCATTAAGAAAAAAATTGATATTGGTCTAGAAATATATGGTCATGAACAAGGCATCAACATTTCAACAACATTTCATTTCCCCAACACCTATGTTACTCAGACTCCTCATATTGCTTCACGTACCCGTGTCTGATCCTTGAAGCTCGGTTATTGGTATGGCACTTAGACACTTCATTTTAGGCGTAAAATGGATATTTAGACGTATTCGACACTTGAACACTTACCCGAGTCCAAGTAACATAGCATAACACAATATAATGGATCCCGCATAAATGGTAAGTTTTGGAGTCAGATGTACGCAACCTTAACCTTATTAGCAATGACAAAGAGCGATTGAACCTTCATATAAAATATCATCTGCAACTTCACATAAATAAAAAGTGCACATGGTTTAACGGGTTGATGCTTTCAAAGCCAATCGTCTTACACATACACATTGAGTTGGGTTCTAAGTTCTGACCCTAACAATTGGATTGTGATATTGCCTAGATCTCAAGGACTTAGTGAGAAACACAAGAACCGACCATACTAACCATAGATGACGAGGTTCGTAAACCAGATTGCTGTGAATACCAATAAGCACGAGAAGCTTCCAAAACTTCCACAGAAAGAACAGCACCTGCCACAGCACCCAACCCTGCACCTCTGAGCAATCCACTATCAGAAGCCCGACCAGCTAAAGCCCCGGTAATGGCTCCAGTAAAAGCACCAGCTGCAAAATTGAAAGTCGGAAATAAAACAAGGTTATCAGGCTGTCTTCATTCTCATCCTCAAACCCATCCCCTGATTAGAAAGGAGATCAACAAATTTAAACCGTCGAAAGGATAGAGTACAGAAGAAATACTTAAATCTGCAAGCAAAATGACCAATATGACCTATCAGTGTAACATCGGGTTTTTGATTCGTGATTCCCTGATCCCTCAAAATGACCCAAAACTGTCCAAAACCAATCATAATGCGCTTTATTCAAATCATGTGGATTTAGCGAATCATAAGACACTAATTTCATCCTTTAACATATATCGTCAAGTCCCAAATCCCAATATTCAATTCTAGGAAGTCCGCTAAAAGTTGAGGACATCAAGAACTGTATACAATGCAGTGTAAAAGAAACCACAATTCAAAACATCAACTATAAACACTTCCACCTTGATGTGCGGACAGCAGAAATAATAACCCAAAACAATAAAGTTCAATGCAAAAAATACGAAAATCACACCAAGAATTTACGTGGTTCACTATCGATGTGATAGCTACGTCCATGGCCAACAGATGAATCAATGACAAATCTCTCAAAGTGGCTTGCTTTTCTCCCTTGTGTTTCCATAACCCTAATTAGAGGGGTTTTATATAGTAAACCTCTCTTGAAGCGAGATTTGGGTTACAAAAACAAGAATAACCGGTCAAAAACGTGGAAAAACTCCCATCAGGCTGACGTGCATAAAGCCGACTCAGCTTTAGTGCCTCTCTGGATCAAGCCGAATTGGTTATGTTCTGGAAAAAAAAACGTTGAGTTTCCAAAACCTAACGTCGACTCGGGGTTTCGCCTCCTCTCCTAAAAGTCGAGTCGGCCAACATTTGACATAACTACTTCCTCTTCAAAGACATGATTCACAAAACAGAACCTGACAAATTCCCACTCTAATAGTCCAATACTAACAAATTTTAACAGCCAAGCTAAAGAAAATCTATATAGATCATCTTATACAAAGCTACTACCAAACACTTCTAGGCTGAGCCCAACAACAACTATTAACAGCCAAGGATAAAATCTTTCATTGCAAAACTACCAATTAACTTTGATACTCTAGATCAAGCCCATTAAAGTTCAAGCAAATTGCTTAATGACCCTACTGCCAAGAAGGAGAGGATGAAGGATCCAATGTCATTTAATGATATCAACTGATAGCATTCTAGTAACGTATACAATCATATACCTAGAAGTACAATATATGCGTTGGTTAAGTTGGTTGAATATTTGCTATGTGAATGCGACTTGGGTTCAAACCACTTTAAAAATATATTTTAAAATATTATCGACATCATTTGATTTTGTTCTAAATTTGCCACAGCTGTCAAAGCCAAAGTGCAACAATGTCAATAACTCAAATTTCAAACTTCAAAAATGACTGCTTAAGTTCCTCAAGATCATTGAATTACTAAAACATAATATAAGAATGAACAATAATCAAAACAATCCATCAATAATCCAAACCCAGATAAAATTGTGATGTAACTACCACAAATTAAAAAATTATCTCCATTAATCAACCAATAATCAAATATAAAGATCTCACAACACATACCCCCTTCATATCTAACACTTACAAGTAATATCTTACTTCAAATTAGGGATGAATGAGCTTGTCATTCCTTCATGTTGTCTTATGATACCCATTTTAATCAAACAAATTAAGCTTATAAATGTATATACTCTACCATATTTTCCATCATTATATCAATATCTTGTAGCACATCAGTATAACATATAATAATCAGAAACAAAGAATTCAAAATCTCCAACCTTTACTATTAAACCAATCTAAAAGAACAAAACCCGTATCAAAATCATGAATAACATACAAAGAAAAACAAAGAAATGAAATGGGGATTATGGGAATAGTTTACCAAGAGCAAAAACACCAGTAAGAGCACCAGAAACAGCACCACCAATCAATTTGGGTATATAATCATAAACCCCAATAATCTCTCTATCTTCAAAAGACCCATCTTCAAAATTTTCCATTAGTGGATTCAGTGAAGAAAAAAAAAAAGAAAAACCCTTGGACCCAACTGAAAAATGCTAGAAATACTGAAATTGAGAGTATCAGGAATGAGCTACAGGTGTAGAGGGTGGTACCAATTCCATGATAGAGAAAGGAAAAGAGAGGGTGCTTGAAATAATTGGGAGATCCAAGGAAAAGGAATGAATTTAGAAGCATTTAAATGCTTGATATAAGTAGGTGATGAATAGTGGATAGTACAAATTGGGAGTGGACATTGGTGTGAGTGGATTAGACATAAATAAATGTGAGATTCAATTTACCCTACAATATTTATGCACTAATTTTAATATTTTTCTATATTATTTATGTCATAGACGGTCTCTCAGGAGACCTTTTAAAATTTATATAAGACTTTTACCAACAACAAAAGGAGGACATTTCATCACTATTCGTATGGCTGAAACTACAAGTGTTCATTTGGGTCATTGGGTTGATTTCGGGTCATGTGTTTCGGGTCAGTTCCAAATCGGGTTTTGTATTCACATTGGTTTTTACATAATTGTAGATCCATTTTTAAGTCGGGTCAAATTGGGTTCGGTTATAAAGTCGGTGTCTATCGAATCATCGGGTCTGTTTTGAACACCTCTAGCTGAAACTCGATAAATAGTCTTCTAACTCAAAATAATCTTAATTTGCTCAAAATGATTGAAATTTCACTTTTTATGATCTGAATGATTATATATAATTCCCATTAAGTAACAACGGTCCATCTTGTTGGAACTGAATTGTTAAGAGAATTTAAAGAAAATCTGAAAAATAGTGTATTTGTTGAAAATTTATGTGCACTAATTAAATGAATCATTTTTATGGTCCATGTGGTAAATTTGATGAGTTAAATTATGTGTATATTTTCATGAAAAGTAGTGTCATTTTCTGAAGTCTTATTGATCATAAATTGTTTTGTAACCTAAAAACTACGTCAATTTGAGGTGTGATATTTACGCAAGTCATTGCAGAAAAATAATAGAAATATGATTTCAATAATTGAGCTAATTTGGATGATTATAATTTAAAAAGCTATTATTAAATCTAACACCTTACGATTAAGATACACATAGGCTTGGAAATTTATAGGAATAACAATATAATAGTATTATCGACAATATCAACAGTTCTGTAAGACAACCCACAATGTTAGCGTTTCTAGCTGAAGAGTAACTCGGTGACATAGCCAACGATTCTTAGGTCACTGACATACCCAGTGTTTTTTTTTTTTTTCCTCTTTTGAGTTTTAGCTAGGAATACGGAAGATAAATATGTTAAGAGTTAAGTTTTTTACATAATGGCCTTACGGAAATGGGGGACAAGAAAGTGGAGTGAATTTTTTAATATTTTACTGATTTGAGTAATTGGCCCGAGTCCAACCCATTGTCATCCCTAGAGTAATATAATAAACTTTTTCATGGGGGTGAGACTCTTCTTCAATTTGTCCATCGTATCACTCAAACCAGTCAAATGTAATATCCTTTTCTATTGACATTTGACACCTTTCAAACAACCATACACTATTAAGAGCATTCCATCCCTTTTTCTTGCTAAAATCAAAACACAAGCACAACAAGCAATAATAATAATAATAATAATAATAATAATAATAATAATAATAATAATAATATAGGAACATTAAACAAGATTGATCCATCATATTCATGACCTAGTCTATAAAAATTAAATTTAGTTTGGTTGATAGACTAGAAATTAAAGCTCATGCCAAAATTTCAATGGGCATTTCTTCATTCTTATCTTCTAACCCATCATTGACTAGAATGGATGATTTATACTTTCTTGTCTCTCTCAAAATAAATCATTTATTTTTAAACGAAAATTAGTAAAAAAAAATTAAATTCGAGAATAAGAAAAAGAAAACCAAGTGTATATATATATATATATATATATATATATATATATATATATATATATATATATATATATATATATATATATATATATATATATATATATATATATATATATATATATATATATATATATATATATATATATATATATATATATATATATATATATATATATATATATATGTTTATGGATGTAATTTAAAATAAACAAAATCAATTTCAAAAATGAAGACGATGCAAAATCAATACGATCAATTAAAATAAAAGTTAATGTAAGCTAGACTTGGTCAAGTCTCCATTAGTTTTGACTCATTGTATATCTTTTAAAACTCAAAGATATTTTTCTTGAAGAATATCATTAATATATGATTTGTTTGTTGAGTAGAATATATTCTATATTAATTAAACAAAAAGTCAACTTCCTACAAGAAAATGAAAGTTAATGCCCCAACAGGTAACTGTATTACTGTATTAGCCAGAATGTGCATTGCTTTCTTTCCTATTCTGTTAAAAATATTACTTCAATTTAAAAGATATATTTCTATTTAATTAAATTAATAAATATAAATAAAAAATAGATATTTTAGATTAAAATAATAAATTTATATGAATGAAAGATAGATATGTTTCAGTACACATATATTTGCTACTATAATTTTTTTTACATATGTAGTATATTCTAGAAAACTTAATTACTATGATAAAATAGACATTTTTCAAGGTAACACTTCATTATCGTGTTTGCGAAACACCGCAAGATGCTATGTACGCGACATTGCAATCGTTACTTCAATCACGACCACATCTGTAATTTTCAAACAAAACGGTGCATCGTTTTTGTATCAATCTTACTAATAGGAGTAGAAGTAAGAAGAAACAAGGCGATATATAGAATGGGCAAGACGTCGATTAATGGAGGAAGGGTAAAGGGCTACAGTTACTAATGTGTTCAATCCAACACGAAAATTCATCGTTGTAGCCCTTCTATTAGATTTCGTACACACAATACAACACAACACTCCTTTGGTCCTTTAAATTTTCTACATAACACAAATCGATGTGAACTTTTTAGTTGTTCAACTTACGCAAAGAAACTACACGAGCAGTCGAGCACACTCTGGAATATGTGGCTTAGCCGACTATTCCCATCAAGTCTAAGAGGGCACCTTCGATCTCAGCTTCTGGTCGTTAATGAGTGTCTTTAGCGACAAACTCGAGTAAAAGCCAAAACAACTCCTAAGCAGATGACCTCATCTTTCAGCCCTTATCAGACTTGATCTAGTTTCACTTGAGCAAAAATAGTAAGCGACTGGAACTAGCAATGTAATGCATGCCCAAGAATCATGAAGTCGGGAAAGTATTATACACGCAGAGATCAAGGTTAAGCCATTGTTGATGGAAAATATAGACATCGGTCGATCTGCTTACGCAGGCAGAGAGGGCTTAACCGTTTTTATCAGCATCTGCCTGAGCATTGTGAAGGCTTTGCCAGCCATAATTTAAGCAGTGATCAAAGATGTTCCACAGATAGAACTTCTGCAGCATACGTTGTCGAATATTAGACGGGCACAATCCATATATCTCCCATATGAGTACAATTTTAGCTAACACAATTGGAGAAAATCGGTTGTTTGAAGCTCATTACTTAACAAAGGCTTCCGATTTAGCACCATATGAATTGAAAAAACTTTATAGAAGTACCTCAACTCTCTTTAGTCTTTGTTGATGCACAGAAGTTTGGATAATACTCGGCCTTGAGCTTACTTGACATGCCAAGGCAGATTAATATATATACCTGAGCAAGCACAGAGACAAGTAATTAAAGTATAGCATAACCTAAGAGATTGTTTCCAAAGGACTTGATAGCAAATATCATCTACAACATCACAATCGAGAATGGGCAAACAAGAAACACGTTAGACTAAAAATCTAAACTACAGAGCATAAGATACATATCATTAACCCTCTACGAATCATGAAGAACTAAAATTCATGTAACAGATGAACTTTTGTTGCTCACAAAATATAAACAAAATAAAACAGTCGGGTTGTAATCGACATGAGCAATACGTACCATCCAGTCGAAAAAACGTGGGGCTAGACAGTGTAAATGATAGATCCGACACAAAAACATGTCAATACTCAGCAAGGAATGACTTTCCCTATTAGCTTCAGTTACCCAGGATCTACAGAGAGAGAAACAAGTCCCCAAATTACAAGTCCTCATTCACAAAATTCATGTTGCTTTGTATTGCCCGACAATGATGCTGAAAGTGATTTGATATCGCCAACGTCTACATAAGCCCTGTGTAAGATTGGATATACAGCAGTGTCAGGCAAAAGACCTAATTTGAGCATATCTGCGTGCAGCATCCGTAAGTTTTGGACATTCTGAGCTCGAGAGTGACCCTTAATAATGACTATGTACGTGACTACATCAGCTCTTATACCATAAGATCTCATATTAGAAAAAAGCTTACTAGCTCTAAGTATTCGTCCTTCGTTACAAAGACCTTGTATAAGAGCTGTAAAGGCTACATGATTGAAAGGACTAGCTCCCAGGTCAATTTCATTTAGACCACCATCACAAAATGTAGATTTCAGAAAAATACTAAGAGTGTCATTAACAAGCCCATCTTTGCACAACCCATCAATAAGAGAACTCATTGTGTAAGCATTAGGTGTAAGCCCCTCCTCTTGCATTTCTTTGTACATCCTAAGAGCACCTTTCGTGTCTCCGTTTTTGGAATGCCCTTTGATTAAAGCTGTATAAGTTACAACATCAGGCGATATCCCTTTAACGGACATTTCTGAATATACGCCCATTGCAGAATCCAAATCCCCTTTTAGACAATATCCATCTATAAGTGTAGTAAAGGTGACAGCATTAGGTTCAATGCCTTCTTCTATCATTTGTGAACAAAGTACCAGAGCTTTCTCCATGTCTCCTTGTATGCAATGCCCACTAATTAGAGAATTATATGTCACAGAATTCGGAAAAACTCCTTCATCTTTCATCTTAGAAAGCATATCACTTGCTTCTGTTATCCTGCCAACTTCACATAAACCTCTGATAAGAATGTTATAAGTATAAACATCAGGAAGAATACTAAAAAACTCCATCTCTTGATACATGGACAGGGATTCAGAGATATATCCAGCCTTGGAGAGTCCATCCATCAAACTATTGTACACAAATACATTGGGAGGAACACCACTCTTAATCATACAAGAAAAGAGACTTCTAGCAATCTCCACTTTACCATCTGTGCAAAAACCATTAATCAAAATTCCAAATGTAACAATATTAGGCACCAAGCTAGAACTTAGCATTTCCTTATACAATCCCACAACACGACGAAAGTCACCTATTTTACAGTATCCATTCATCAGAACATTATAAGTATATAAATTTGGATTCACACCAGATTTTTTCATCACCTTAAACAAATGCTCCCCTTCTAACAAACTACCCTCATTACACAAACCACGAATCAAGCTCGTGTAGCTAACGACAGTTGGTTTGATCCCTTTTTCTACCATTTCATCAAACAACTCACGCGATTTTCCTAAATTACCTTCACTACAACTGGCATCAATCAAAATACTATAAGTAATAACATTAGGAACAAACTTCTTTTGAATCATCTCATTATAAATTTTCCAAAAGGAATCAAATCTAGCTGCCTTAACTAATACATTCAATAGCGCATTACACGCCTGAATAGCAGGCAATCCTTCTATCTTATAAAAAACCCAAATGGCTTGATCAACAAAACCCAATTCAGCTAATGCGGTTATGAACACACTAAACACATTAATATCAAATTTAGAACCGTCATCGACTCGATTCAAGTCCTTAAAAACAATGGAACAAACACGAGGCAACGGGCAAAATTTAAGGAGATCCTGGATAAGGCATTTTAACAAACACCTTGCCTGCAAGTACCATTTGGCCCTGCTTAATACATGAACAACAGCTGCATGAACTCGGCGATTCTTAGCTACATTGATCGAAAAGGAAACTGAATTGAAGTAACTAAGTGCTTGATCAGGGGTTTTGCTATCCAATATCGTAGTTATCATCTTAGACATGTAATCATTTGATGATGAAGTATAAGAACAACAACATTTGATAGTGTTTAGACATGCCAAAGGTAGTCTATTGATATAAAATGGAGTCTTCTGTCGTAAAAAAACCCTCAACATTTGCTCAAACTGAAAACAAACAAATTGCCCAATTCCAGTATGAATTTTCTGAGAAGGGATTATACAATTTATGGGTTTTTAGCAATGTAAATTCTAATTGAAAGATGGGTAAGTGAGAATTACCTTAACGAGATGTCCTGTAAGAAAGAAGGGGAAATGCTGCTGGGATTTGAGAGTTTGAAGTTGACTACTTGACATACAAATGGCGGAAATTAGGTTTATTTTTTTTTGGAAATTCTTCAAAGATAACGAAAGTTAATTTAATCGGCAATAATAAGTGAATCAAAAAAAAAGGTTGAATCTTGAATGAGTTTAATCTTCAATATACGGATTGAATTATAAGTTGGTAAAAATTTTAAATTTATTTAAACAGGTTAATTAATTATTAGGAAAAATTATCTAGAATTATTTTATGATTTTTCTATAATAATTCTACCGGTTAATTAATTATGAATAATTTCAATTATGAAAGATATTTTCTTATAATAAATTTGATAATTGGAGGACTAGCTATAGTAAATTCTGTATTTTAAAAAAAAAATAAGTTAAAATAAAATGTTGAAAAAATTGTCAAAATAATTTGTGATTTATTTTATTATTCAAATTTTTTATGTAAATTTTTAAAAAATTTTCAATAATTGTACAATAATAAAGTTAGGATTATTTATGGTAAATTAATAGGTTGAATTATTATAGAAAAATCATGAAAAAATTGAATTATTCTAAGTAATTTTTCCTAACAAAAATGCACCTAAGATCAAATATTTCGAGCAAACTTTCTTAAAAAATTATTATTATTATTATTATTTTTGTTTTAGGGTGGAATAGAAAGAGAGATCAATCCTTTTTCATTTTAATATTGATTCAAATTAACCTATTTAACGGTTTTAACTTCCTACACGTACTCTAAAATGCTCCCAAAGAAATACATACCATAGTGTTCTCATTAAGTCATTTTGTTAATACATTTTTGCCCCTACAAATTCGACTATATTTTTCGCTCTGGTTGACTAATAAGTTTGTGACATGCTTATTTAAAGACATAAATTCACTATTAATTTACTTATTTTATTCACCAACTACAAAACACTTTTCATCTCAATTTATTTTTGATCTAATTCTTCTAATAACAATCTATCCAAATTATTTATCAAATATTATAACAATACATGCTTGAAATAGAACAAAATTAAACAAGCCTGGAAAAAACTAGTGTTACTCGCTTACAAATTACAATTACAACTTAATTTCAATTGTCACTTACAAAGCATCAAATAAAGTAAGAATTAATTTCTATTTTTAAAAGTACTAAGGTAGTGTTTGGGAATAAGGATTTTATTTGAAAATTTGGATTTCAATTTAGAAATTTGAAATCATGAATTTGGAAATAACAAGTCTAGAGCTCTTATTTTGAAATCCATAACTCACTCTTATTTTCTTAAGTTATTAGAATTTGGATCAAATCTACATTCTCAAATTTTAGAGTAGCCAAACACATAATTTGCCCAAATCTATATTTGCAAATGAAATTCATGTTCCCAAACATACCATAAGAGTATTTACAAATAACTTTTTCTTAGGATATTTACAAATAACTTCTATTGGTATGATTTAATTTTTTGATAGGAAAAAATAACAAAAAGAATATTGTTGCCATTTTAAAGGATTAAAATAATACTTTTTCCGTTCCATAATATTTACCCATATAATATATCGCACTCAATAGCAAGTATTGTGGAATGAAAGAAATAGTGTTACCATTAACATTACAATTACAAGTTCCATTATTAATTTTAACAAATATCTACTCAACAACATCACATATGAGTTTACTACACATCCAAAAAAACTCCAAATTTAAATACTTAAAATCTAAACCAATATTAAAAATAGTATTTTTTTCGTTTCAATATTTTTACTAATTAATATGCCTCATTTTTCAACACAATATGTCACAACGCGTACAACAGAGAAAGTATTGCACAACAGACTAAATTTACTCACTAGGTTTACACAACATCACAAAGGATTAGTGGATTACAACTAATAATTCATGCACTCATAATCAAAATTACATATAATTAAACTAGCATAATCCACAATATTAGCACCATAATTATCATAATTATTAATTTATTCATCAGAACCAGTAATTTCAACAACCCTAACATTACTCCCCCTTCCATTACCCTCTCTTTGACCTTCCCACTCCATTTCCATGGCAAATTTAGGAACTACAACCGTTAACACACCATTCTCCATCGACGAGCTCAACAATCCAACCTTCGCATCCTCCGGAAGCTTCAATCGCCACGAGAATCGTCCATCAATGGCGGCAATTGTTACAAATCCGCCATCATCCGTCGTAACTTGAATCTCGTCTTTCTCAATTCCAGGTAATTCTGCTACGATTAAGTGTGCTTCTGGAATTTCCTTGCATTCGAGTCGAGTTCTGATGTTGCCTGATGTTTCGACGGAAAGTTCTGAGTAAGGGATTGAACGAGACGAGTGTAGAGGAGAGGAAAAGGGGAAGGAAGGGAGGTTTGGGAATGGCGGAAAAGGGAAATTGGAGTGAGAGAAGAATTGATCCCAGAAATCTTGGGAAAATGGGGTGAATGGGGTTGGATTGTTGAAGGTGTTTCTAGGGATTAGTGACATTGTGAATTTGTGATTGTTCTAGCTCAAGCACATAATTGGTCTGAATTCTGAATATAAGAGAGCATTACTCCTATAGAAGGATCTGGACACAAGGGTAGCTTTTAGTCTTTTGTGTCTTTATGCTATTGGGACCCCACCTCACACACTACATTTAGATTTTTTAGTGGAGTACAATAGGTGTTCGAAACAGACCCGATGATCTAATAGATACCCGTCTATATAATTAAACTCGATTTGACCCGACTTAAAAATGGATCTACAATTATGTAAAAATCAATATGAACATAAAACTCGATTTTGGCTTATATTATGGTCATTCTTGCTTAGAAGTTGACACTCACACATTATAATTTTTTCAAATATGAACATTTTTTTTTTCTCTACCAAGTCTTGAGTGCGGTGTTGAGTTCACACTTTAACGAAAATAAGTACTTCCTCCGTTCTTATTTACTTGCAACATAGTTGATTTTGGTACTATTCATTTAGCAAATTGACTTAAATATTGTCGGTAATCTATAAGTTAAAATATAGTCATATGAGATCTTGTTTGAATCGTCTGGATTCAAAGTTTATTAATTTTGAGTTTTCATAATTTTTCGATATGTATAATTAGAGATATTAACGATTGAATTCGTGCATTGGAGAATGTGAAAAAGCAAATGGTGCAAGTAAATAAGAACGGAGGTAGTAAGTACATATTATTAAGAGGGTGAGTACGTTAACTTTAGAAAAGCCTTAATATATAATTGTACGGTTGATGCACCAAAAATATAAAGGCACTTAATCTAAAGTAGGTTAAAATGGTACTCTTTTAATATTAAATAGGAAAAATTACCGTGAATAATACGAATTTTCATTAATTTCCCTACAACAATACGAACTTTCGATTAATCCTGAATAATACCAATTTTGATGTGGATTTCCCTCTAGTATCCTTAACCTATTGGTAACCTACAATTGTAGGTTAACTTGTCAAAAAAAGGGATTAATTGAAAATTCGTATTATTGTAGGGAAATCATTGAAAGTTCGTATTATTCACGGTAATTTTTTCTTCTTATTATTGTATTGTAGGCAATAAACTTTTAAATTTTTATTGCATTTAAATTTTTTTTTCTATTTTCCTTTTATTTTAGGCAAGTTGACCTACAATTGTAGGTTATTAACAAGTTAATGATGCTAGAGGGAAATCCACATCAAAGTTGGTATTATTCAGGGTTAATCAAAAGTTCGTATTATTGTAGGAAAATCAGTGAAAGTTCGTATTATTCACGGTAATTTTCCTAATAAATATTAAAGTAATTAAGTACATGCGATTAAATTTTCAGTATAAACAATTTTAGTAATTAATGCTTTTGTAAAGTAACATTTTCTTGAAATTAGAAGCAATAAGGTCTATCCATCATTATTTTTAACTTAAAAACACATCAGCATAATATGTATTAGCTATTATCGAAAAAAGTGTTCGACTACAAAACCAAACCATCATCATCGTCATACCATCACATCCGAAAATAGGGTCTGAATGAGAGAAATTGACCGCTGTCCATACTTGCATAATAGTATTAGCTTAGCCTTTTCCTTTAGTATTATGAAAAGAATATACCAAAATGTCAACCATCTAAACAAACATTCCCATTATCCACCTTACTAAGTAACCTAAAGGCTAAAATGTCCAAAAACGTTACGCTTCTACCAAGTAATCTTCCACAACACAAAACGTAACAAAACTCCATAACTATATTTGGCGCCATCCTCTTACTTCCCATTTCCCAAATAATCCCTTATCCCCCACCATTTTTCTTCCATTTCTGTTTTCTCCCAAGTCTGGAAACTTCAAATTTGTTCATCAATGGCGGAACAAAGATCAGAAATTGCATTCTTTGATGTAGAAACAACTGTACCGACTAAACAAGGTCAAGGTTTTGCTATCCTTGAATTTGGAGCTATTTTAGTTTGCCCTAGAAAACTTGTTGAACTCGAGAGCTACTCCACTCTAATTTGCCCTAAAGATCTATCTCTTATCTCCATTAAATCTGAACGATGTAACGGAATTTCGCGTGCTGCTGTTTCAGTCGCTCCTCCGTTTTCTCTCGTCGCCGATAAAGTCTTCGACATTCTTAATGGTTTGTTTTTTCTTCATCTCTTTTCCGATGAATTTATTGAGATACGGCAAATGAGAGGAATTTTTGGAGACATGTTTAACAGGATTTGATTTGTTTGTTCTTTTGATGGATGAATTTCAGGGAGGATTTGGGCTGGGCATAATATATTGAGATTTGATTGTCCGCGAATCAGGGAAGCTTTTGCAGAAATTGGTCGTCCTTCGCCGGAGCCGAAAGGGATAATTGATTCTTTGGCTTTGCTTACTGAAAGATTTGGTCGTCGTGCTGGTAATATGAAGGTAATTTCATTTGAATAATGTTTACTAAAGATTTCATTTTTAAATTTGGTGCTTCGTTTGTTACTTAGTTTTGAATATGATTTAAGTTTAACTTTCTCCTAATCACATATTCACATCAAATTAAGGTTCATTATATGAGGTTTCCTTTCAAGGGAACAATTGATTCTAAGGCTGCAACCATCAGCTTAAAGCTTTGGGTTGAGTGGGTTTTTAACACAATTTTAGTTAGTTTATGACAATGTCTAAGTGAAATGATGGTGTAGTGTTAGTTCCATGGAAAAATGACTAGAAAACATACTTTATAAAGCGAAAATGTGCAAGCTATTTGTAATTTTGTCATTTTTGCATTTCATTTTTTCCCTTGAATATTTAATGTCGTATTCAAAAAGTTCATTTTCAATTGCAAATTACAATTATTGTTTCAAATGTACTTCCATGTAACAATGAAATTCTATTTGGAAAGGAAAGATAAGATATGTTGTTCTTTTGTTAAGTTTGGTTTCTGAATTTGCAGATGCTATGGAAGGTTTAGTTAAATGTTTTTGATCAGATTATTAACTTAACTATGGATAAAATTTAAAAATCTTTTTGACTTGCTCCGTTTTGTGTTAATGTTAAACAGCTATAGGTTAGTGATTGATTTTTTGATGATTTTACTTTTCAGATGGCTACTCTTGCCACCTATTTTGGATTGGGACAGCAAACTCACAGGTAATGTTCCTATTCCAATTGTTAATTCCCCATTTTCTTCACATATTTGATAGGTTTTCTTGTGGAAATGATGGGTGATGGGTGTGAGGATCATGTATTGTGTTGATCAGAGTACAATATTGATATACTTCATGATTAATGGATGGGTGGGAATGAGTGCTGTTATAAAAGAGATGACAGTGCTGAACGAATATTTTAACCATTTCTTCTATCCATATCTAAGATCTAATTGTTGATATGGCATTTTTTTTGTATAATCCGGCTATTTGGACCCGTTTGCGCACACCAACTATTCTCAGGGGCCTGAAGTTAACGACCAGGAAAATCCTTTGTGGCCCTATTGGGACTCAATCATGTGACCCAAAGGATATAATACAAAACCTCAACAAGTTGAACTACCCCTAGGGTTTTGATATGGCATATTAATTGTTGTTCTCCCTATTATATAAAATTTTATTTTACTTGTATTTGCTTCCGGCTTAGAGGCCTTATAAGCATAAATTAACAAGAGCAATGAGAGTGCCTCAATCTCAAAAGTTTGGGGTCGACCACATGAACCAACATATCAATCTCAATGGTTGTCCACATGGATTCTTCTTCTCCATTTGTTTGGATTTTCTTCCATCTTAATTTGTAAGTTTTAGATCCTTCATATCATTTTCACTCGTCTTCCAAGTCATTTTCGGTTTTACTCGCCCTCTTCTAAAGTCTCCCGAGGGCCGAGCTCTATTTTTCTATCTTTACCCCGTCTTTGCATATGGTCAAATCATCATAAAGGATTTTTTATTATTTTTTCCTCAATATTTACAACTCCTACACCCTTATATTTTTCTTCAAATTCAATCCCTTAACCCACTGATCCATTGAAGCGTTCGCATTTCCACTGCTTGCATGTAAATTATAATTACTTGTTTACTAACGTTGGTGAATGTTATTTCATGTAAATTATAATTAATTGTTTGAGCCAAGTAATATATGTGAACTGGATATGCTGTCTTTAATTAGTGATAATAACGCTGTTTTCGGAATGCCTGCTTATGAATCTTATTCCTTTTTGTTCTTGAATGATTTCAGAAGTTTAGATGATGTACGCATGAATCTTGAAGTTCTCAAGTATTGCGCAACTGTTCTCTTCTTGGTAATTTTTCTTTTTTGGGTTTCTTTATTGTATGGCTAATAACTAAGTCTAATCCTTGTTGGTCTGCTGTTACAAGCTGCCTGCACCTTGGATTAGCTTTCAGGGGTGATTTAGATGACCTCGAGAAGTTTAGGCGCTTAATATTATGAAATGGGGGTATTAACTAGGTTTTTGTTTTTATGGCTGATTTCAAGCACATGAACAAAATTTTTTGGGAGGGACTCATTAGTATTATTTTTTATTTGTAATAAATACCTGCAGCAAAAACATACTCGCCCTCCGTCTCTTGAGTTTTGGATTTGCAACATATGACTAAAACACTTGCGTATTTGAGTTATATGTTACAAATTTAAATGGAACGAGGAAGTAATTTTTTGAAGATTTTGGGGCCCCAGGGTACCCCTTGGATCTACCTTTGATTGCAAGGCAGTTTTTGGGTATTTTGGTCTTCAATTCAGGCTAACTCTGTCTTTAGAAATGTTCTCATAGAAGTATAAAACTTTTCTGTTTCTCTGTTGGCAGGAGTCTAGTCTTCCAGATATTCTTGCAAGTGATAGTTTGGTTTCTCCAACTTCTGCTAGGGTCACTCGTAGTGGCGGAAGGGTTTTGCCAATGTCTATGAGCTACACTCCTGACTTAGTAACCAACTCTGCAAACCATTCAAATCAAACCTTGGGGGAGCAGATTCTCAATTTTGTTGAGCCCCGTAGACCTGGAACAGAATCTTTTAATATGACGAGGCTTTCTGAGGAAATAATGGATGATGCCATCCAAGTAGATAATGCAGCAGAGGAAAGGCCTTTAACTGAACCTTCAGAGGCTCGCTCACTGACTATAGCTGAGGGTAGCAACAGTTTGTCTGACTTTATAAGTCCTGATGACGTTTCTATTTCTTCTATCAGTGCAGCTCTTGCTCCATCCTATATTTGGAATCGCAGGATGCAAATACTGCATAACGGCAACATACTGAAGCTTCACTGTAATAGCCTGAAAGTGCGATTTGGTATTTCAACGAAGTTTGTAGATCAAGCAGGCCGCCCTAGGTTAAGCTTTGTGGTGGATGCTCCTCCAAGCCTATGTCAAGTTCTGGATGTGTGTGATAATCATGCACAAAGCTTGTTTAAGGAGTCTGGTAGCATGTCTGATTGGAGGCCCATCGTTACCAGAAAGAACGGATATTGGAATTCCCCTACTATACGGCTCCAGTAAGTTCGTTTTCCTCACTTCCTCTTCCATCTTATTTTGATGCCTTCATTAACCTAATACATGCTGTATGTACTTGCAATTGAACAATGGGGGAGAATTTATACTCCCTGCCTAAATTGATGAGTTTTAGAAACTAGTCATTTTCCACGATGTCGAACACACATTCAGTTACTGTTAGAGAATTGTAGCAAAACTCGGGGGAAAATACCGAGAACTTTATAGTTCACCCATATAAAACTTCTACAATTGAGGGTAGAAATTCTCATTTTCTTGTTGAAAGATTTGAATGTTCAATTGTTTTCTATTTTTGCAGTATACCCACTGTTGTAACCGGGAACGTTGCCAAATATGGCACCGAAATGTTCCAGAAAGAAACAGCTTCAGGTGCTGAACAAAAGCTCGTATTCAGCAAATTTGATGCTGCAGAACTTGAAAGCTTAATTGTAGCGGGGACTTCCATTGACGTGTTCTTTACCTTCGATCAATATGACTACCAACAGAACGCAGGGGTCCGACTAGTAGCGAACAAGCTGGTTATCTGTTCTACGTGACGATGCTGTTCTTACCGTGTTTGTTTGACACGACGAAAATCAAGGATACAGCCTTTTGCAAACCTGTAAATCAGATCGAATACCGGAAATGGAATAGAATGTGCAAGGCAAGATAGGGTTTAACATGATAGGTTTGGATGTTGTAGGAGTTAGAATGATGGTAATTGTATTTTCTTCATATTTATATGCTAACCCTACATTCTTTTCCATATGTAATTTGTAATATTATTGATGTTTAATATATTTATTTAATCATTATTTGGTAGTAGTAGTAGTACATTTGCTGTTCTAATGATGATTGGATTAACATTTTTTTATGCATCATTTGAAGTTAGTTTAAGTATATTATGGAAGTGGTCGTAACCTTTCCTTGTCAGTTTTATAATAAGGGTGTGTTTTTTTTTACTAATAATGGTTGATAGAGTTGTGCATAATCGACCCAATTAAGTGATATCAAGTACGATCCAATCCTTCCCGACATTTGCGAGTTTTAGATCGATGAAAAAAGGATATTATTACTTGTCACTATCTTTTTCGTTGTGTGGCTACCTTTCTTTTTTACTAAGTTTTCATTTTTTGTCCCCTTTCACAACTCTCTCAATCCATTCAATTAATTATTTAATCTTTTTGAATTGAAAATATTGTATTTGATCACATTATACCTACAAATAACTAAAACTCGGCCTAGCCAAATCGCACAAAATGTGCGAATTGCACTTTTTCATAGCAACAAGTATGCCAAAAGCCCAAATACAAACGTATTAGTATTTGTAGGTGGGGCTAATTGATCCACATGAATATAAGGTAGATGAATTTCGAACCTATAAACCTTTTGTCACATTGACTCCTAATATCACGTTAAGAAATTTTTGATAAAATAAAAGTAACTAAAATATATAAAAAAATCCAATTAAAAAAAATACAAATACAATTATCACAAAATATATAAAAAATATGAAACATTTTATAAACTCAATGTCTTCACGTGTGGACTAGCAGAGGCGAGAGTGACCGAGGTCACTTGCCTCCACCCTTATTGAGATGATGATTGAAAACACTCCTATCCTTTGAAACTAGAATTGTGGATTTATAGTATTACTTCCTCCGTTCCATAATACTTGCTACATATTTCATTTTGGGAATTTTCTTATTACTTGCTACATTTCCTTATTTGGTAACAAACCAATCATTTAAAGTTATACCTACTCCTACTTTTATCCTACTCTATATCTAATTATTCCTATTTTTCTTTTTTATTTGTCAACAAATAATATTAAAAAATTTCAAAAAGCAACTTTTCACCTATTGCTAATCATTGCATAGTTACTCCTTAATATTTGTGCCCATGCAACGGTAGCAACTAAATAAGAACGGAGGAAGTATTAAATTTGTTAAAATAAACAATTATAAATGCTACTTCATAAGATCTCCTTGTTTGTGTACAAATTTGCAAGAAATAGATAGAAAAATATCTAAAAAGATCTTAAAATGACGTGGCCAAGCCCCTATCTCAAAGAAACTATCCACTCCCACTTTTTCCAGCACTTTTCCTTCCCTCGTGTCCACTCTCTTTCATCCACGTCTTCAACTTCTCTAACGTACGCCACCTACCTCACTTCACCTCTCCTACCCTTAACCTTTCTTACACTCCTTTTATAATTAGCTCCGGTACAAAGAGTTCTCTTCGATCATAACCTCCTCGTAATAAGAATATTATTTTATTTTCTTTTTTTGTTCTCTAGTTTTTACCTTAGGCGGAATTTATTGAAATGATGATAATGATATTTTGTAATCTATTGTTAATTGGTTCTGGTAACTTATTTGATTAATTAATAGTTTTAGTTTTTTTTATTTACATGGTACTCCAAATAATTTAAATAGAAATGATTGGTAATGATTATTAGCTATTTATTAGAAAAAGAGTGAGTCAATGAGTCAATTAATTAAAAATATTTCTGTAGCAAGTTTTTAATTTAATTTTCAGCTAATTTAAAAATATCTATGGCACACTTTTATTTATTTGATCAATCAATAAGCAAGGCAAAAGGTCAATGAGATGTTTAGTAAATTAACCTATTGAACAATTTTAGGTTATTTTAGCACACATAGATGGTTATGGCATGGGTCATACTAGATAATTCTAAAATTTTGGTAAATTATTGGTTGAAACAACACGTCGTTAAAAAATTATTCCCTTCGTTTTCACATATTCTTCTCAAATAGAATTTATGAATTTTTAAAAAGTCATAATTACAATTATTTAATATTAAAGTTTACATTGAATTCTGCAAAAAAAAGTGAATAGAAAAAACATTTGAAAGTAGAGAAAACAACTAATTTTAAACAAGATACGCATAACAGTGTGCTTAAAATCAATTAGTTGGACAAGTTAATAAAAATAACTGGTCAAATAAGTCATTCTAAATTAATCGGCTAACATTTATCAATTATCAGTCGTTGACCAAACATATCAGAAAAATAAAAAATACATACACCAATAAAACCTTAGAAAGGTTGTCTAGTGTCTACTTGTATACCGCTAAAATGCGCCACAAAAGGGTCCATAAAACCCAATTTTAGCCGTCGATATAAAATTAATCTTTGATCTAAACCGTCCAATTTTGCTGGTTCTGGATAGCATGATTGATATTTATCAATCTTTTTCTCTCACTACCTTTCTTTCCTTTTTTTTTTTCTTGAAAAAACTCAGCTTAATTAGGTGATGATAAAAATGGCGTCTTCAAATAAAATCTCCATAATCACACTTTCTCTCTCCTCTGCTTTCAGCAATTCAGAAGCTCTAATGGAAGTTCTTTAGTAATTCTTACTTTCTTGATCAAGTTTTTTTTTTTTTCAATTTTTTTTTCTTCTTCATCAATCAATGGCGAGAGTTATGAGATAAATTAGGGTTTTTATTTTTTGTTTTGCTAATTTTGGATTAAATTGGGGGAAAATGGAGACAGATGAAGTAGGGCTAAGCAACGGGAAGACTAATGATCAGTTTATTGATCGAAGTAAAGTCAGGATATTGTTGTGCGATAATGATTCCAAGAGTGCTCAAGAGGTTTTTTCTCTCCTGTGCAAGTGCTCTTATCAGGGTAATTTTATTCATTATACCTCTCTTTAGTTTAATTGATTGTTTAATCATTTAATTGTACTTTTTAGTAGTTTATTGTGCAAATATCTTTTGTAAAATATCTGGATTGTATTGTACTGTAGTATCGTGGATGTGTTTGCTTGATATTTTTAGGTACTTGTTTTTAAATTTTTATTTTATGATTTTATTAAATTCATTACTAATGATATGTGTGAAAGATCATGGGCTTGAGTCCTGAAGCAGCTTGTTGTTGAAATGTAGGGTAACATTTGCTTCCATTACACCCTGGGACCCTTCCCTCAACACTTACAACCATATCTTGATTAATAATTGTATCCTTAGCATCCAATTTTACACCTTTACTTGGAAATATTGGGAAATTAGAAATACAGCTCTCTAGTAATTCAATTTAGGAAATGTGATTGCAAAACGTATATTTGACTATTAATCTAGGATATAGGGAGTTACTTAAGTTGCATTTGAGGTCATGAGACTATGAGGATGTCAGAAATGGAGGAAGAAGGAATGAAATATCAGTCTTCATGGACAAGAATGTTTTTATGACATTATTGATAGGGTGTAGTATACCATATATTGCAGCTTCAATATATTCTATATACTTTATCATTGGAAAACCTTAGCATCTAATACCATAATAGAAGGAATCAAAATTGTTTAGATTTTTATTTTTTGGTTCATGATTTTTATTTCCTCTGCTACCGAGTCAACTAGACGTTTTGTAATCCTTGCAGGTCATTTAGCTATGCTCGTACTTTTGCACACAGTATAATATCAAACTAGATGATTGGAGTTATTGGCTAGAATGAGCCTTGGCTAAAAACTTATGAGCAACCACTTTTTTTAGTTATGAATAGATTTAAGTTTTATTTTAAGTCAGAGTCTTCAGGGACTAAGGTGTCATGAAGGCGAAGTTCATACTTTTGCACACACCATGGTATTGAATATTGCATGAAACAATGAGCAAAAACACCTCTAATGTTTAATCCCATGCTGAATGAGTTGTGAAGCCACCCAACTTGAGGCTCATCAAATAACATGGAGTTGGCCACGTGAAATAAAACGAATCAATTATAACATTACCTTAAATACTTTTCTTTTGTAACCTTATTACTTGACTTAAAAATTTTGTTCTTCAATGTCTCTCACCTTTAACTCTAAAATTAGCAATATATGAAAAGCCACCTCACATATCTTATCAAAATTGAAATTCCCTCTTAATGCCCACTTAAGAGAACTCGAATTGCACAAATCCTTTGAATGAAATTTGGTGAGAGCTAAACCTCCACTTACTCTCTTTAGAATACAGAGCAAAAACAAAGCCGCTTCACCGTATTGCGAGCGTATTGTAAAGGTTTTTGAGTTTACCTCGATCGAAATATAGGCCAAATTGACCGCTAAATCCTTTGTATTGATCGTGATTTCCGCTTTACGACCGTTACGGCAACCATAACCGAAATAATATTGTTGCTCTTATGCTTTAGAAGGAAGGAAAACCTAAAATACCACAAAATCACATTATCCCAAAAAGTTCTCCCGCAAAGAAAAACAGATGGCTCGTATAACTTAACTTCCAAATGGACCTAGAATACTTTACCATTATGTGTGTACATAATTTTTATTAGCCTGGATTTCACATGTACTTTAGATAGTAAATGTATTCCTTTTAAAACTATATTCTATAATGATCGCTCTATGACTTTGTATCATATCTTCATTGTATTTAGTTGTAGTTTTTAGTCATCATAGATGCATTTAAATTATGGCAATAGCAATAGTATTATAGTAACATTAATTTTGGTTTTGATTATGAGCTATGAGAGTAAGCATTTCCATCAAATACTCTAGTAACTCTACTATAACTGTAAATCATAATTGAGTAATTGGAGGTGTAAGATATAAAGCCATCATTTTATTCGACTAAAGTACCTTCTATATTAATTATTGTCTTTGTAGTCCAGAAAGATACTCACTCTGGCCTGTACTCGAATATAATTGTCCTCATATAATCTTTGTATATAGACCTTTGTTACTCGGACTCTTCATTTTTCTTCATGTATCCGTGTTTGATCCTTGATGCTCGAAGTTGATATGACAACTTAGACACTTCAATTTAGGTGTAAAATTGAATATTTGGACATATCCGACACTTAGACACGTACTAATATCCGACATCAGTATTCGAGTCCAAGTAACATAGATATAGACTGTTACAATTTGAAATGAAAACATGATGAAACTTATTGGTTGAGTTTGAATTTTGATGCAATACTCAGATTTAATTATCTATTTGGTCTATAATATGAGTTTATATTACTGATCTCGAATTCTCGACTAATTCATGATCAAGTGACCCCTATAATCCATAAAGCTCACTGGAGCAATGGCCCTTGTGTACCTATTATCTATGTGGTTTTTGAGGTGCTACTTTTTAACCTAACATAGGTAAATTTCAAGCCTTTGTTGGGGGCCGAGGCTGAATATCACAATATATGACTATCATGTCACATGATAATGTGGCATAGATATGTTAGTTATCTAATTTGATGCTTGAGAAGTAAGGCATGCCCGATGCTTTGACTCTTTCTATCTGCTGTAAAATAATGATAGTGTGTAGTTTCTTAGATTTTAGATGTGATGCTGCTTAGTTTGGGTTGACTTTTATTAATTTACAGTTTCAAATATAAATGTTCATGTTCCTGTATTTGTCTTTGTATACACAGTGACATCTGTAAGGTCAGCTAGGCAGGTGGTTGATGCTCTTAATGCAGAGGGATCTGACATTGATATTATACTTTCTGAGGTTGATCTTCCTACAAAAAAGGGGTTGAAGTTGTTGAAGTACTTAATGAGAGATAAGGAGTTGCAGCGTATACCTGTGATCAGTACGTTTGCTCCTGATTTATTTGTTTGCATTTTAAATTATAGACTTTTTATTTATTTTGTTTTCATTTTTGATGGAGCCAAAAATTTATAGTTCTTTAATTTCGAGTATTATTGAGTTATAGTAAAATGGTTTGTTGAATCACGTGCACTTTTTATTTATGTGAAGTTGTAGATGATATTTGCTATCAAGAGTCAATTGGAAACAATCTCTTTGTTTTTACAAGGATAGAGTTGCTTACATTTGACCTCCAAATCGTGTCTAGATGTGAACCATTTATGACATTGGAGTAATGGAGTGTAATAAAAAAAATTATTAATTTTTTCGATTACTCCTCTTCTTCTTAGTGATGTCAACACAAGATGAAGTTTCTCTTGTTGTGAACTGCTTGAGGCTGGGGGCAGCTGATTACCTTGTGAAGCCTTTGCGGACTAATGAGCTGTTAAACTTGTGGACTCACATGTGGCGTAGGCGACGAATGGTTAGTTTTAGAAGTTTTGAATGCCAACTTTATTGGGTATAATTTTTAATAATAAACCGATTTTTACTTGATTTACGAAAATAAACTCATCTGTTATTAATTTTTAAATGAACCCGCCTATTGGGTATGGTTGCTGAAAAGAAACCCACCTATTGTTTATAATCTTTTCCAAACTTTCTTTGCAAGTAATAGGTGTGTTTATGTTTCAGCAATATACCCAATATGTGGGTTTATTTATACATGAACAATAGGTAAATTTATTTTCAGCAGATCGAACAAAGGTTAATTCATATTTGACAAATATAACTTTGATGTTCTTATGTGTTGCTTATGTTTAATGGCTTCACTCGTATTCAAATGTGATTTTTGTCAATTGTTTATCAGTAACAAACCTTTGGTTTTTTTTTTTTTTTTAATTTTTTTTTTTATATATGGCAGCTTGGGCTTGCAGAAAAGAACATTGTGAGCTATGACTTGGATCTAGCTCAATCAGATCCCAGTGATGCTAATACAAATAGCACTACACTGTTTTCTGATGACACAGATGACAAGTCCCGGAGAAATGCCAATCCAGAGATGAGCATTGCAGTGCAACAGGAGGAGGTCAGTTTGAAATGAATCTTATTTTTAGCTCTGAGCTTCTTATTCGAAGTCATGAGCATTTCACTATTATTTCTCTTTTCTGTGTATGTGATGTTTACTGATTTATGCTATACATTATTCATTATCATATTTCTGTACATATATTTGTTCTAGGCATTCTAATCTCCTGTTTAAAAAATACGTTGTCTGGCATGAGATCTGGATCAGTTTGTGCTGATGCTCTGAATAAAATTGTTCTATGATTTTATTCCATTGTATTAAGAAGCTTGAAGAGTCTTGATAGGTTCATTTGTTTTTCAATAGTTTATATATTTGCATCTTTAATATCAGTAAGCAAGAGTAACAAATGCACAATGCATGAGAATATTGACATCCTTTACCGTTAAGTGGGTGTATTAGGAACAGTATATAACTGGTAATGTGGGCTCTGCTTCTCTATTATGAGACGATGATTGTTGTGATATTCATTTAAAATTTCCAGTTTTTCGTTTGGGCCATAGTTTTATGGTTCTTTGGTTTTTGATTATAGTGAATTATATCAAAATGCCTAACTAAATCATGTGCACTTCTTATTTATGTGAAGTTGCACATGATGTTTGCAATCAAGAGTTAATTGGAAACAAACTCTTTGTTAGTGTTATCACTAACAGGGTAAGGTACGTACATCCTACCCCCCCAAACCCCACCGAGCCACTTATTAGCATTAGGGGTAGTGTAATGTAATGTACTTACCTTAAGGTTGGAATTATGTTGTATTATGGGTACATAAATTTTATGCCTAAACCACTACAGCGTCTGTCTATCATAATGTTCCATTTGGTGGTGGCCCGATGGGTTTTTAGGTTAATATGTATGCGATGTTTCTCCTTGACCTTAGAACTAGTCATGAGTGTTTTTTGGCCAGTCCAGCTTAATCCGTTCCCATAACTCCAACTTCAATCCAAAGAGAAACAACTTTTCATGATTACGCTTTACGTTGTAATCATTTTGTGGGTCATGTTATGGGTACATGGTATGGATTACGCTCTAATCTGTCAAACTTTATGCAGATATGCTCTTTTATTATGGCTGGTGAAAACGTGGGGCAAAGAGTCTCAAATTAGTTTGTTAAAGAAGGCTTGGTCGTTGTATGTCCAAAATTTTAATTTATGTAGCTGTTGCCTTTGACCTGTGATGTCTGAACTCAATTTCTCAATTTGGCTTGTTCTAAACTCAACTTTACCTCTCATATCCGAACTGGAAACTAGTGTAATTGATGATTGGTTTTCACAATAGGTCTATCTTATTGTTTATAAACCAAATGTGACCTGAGTTGAACTTTATCAAAACTATTTTTAATGTCTGAACTAACTATAATCAAGATGACTTTTTTGCCAACTCACTCTTTACTGGCCTTAAACTACAGTAGTTAGGATTAGGGCCTTTTGTTGGACAAAGTTTAGAAATCGTATAAGAATGATGTGCTACAATTTGTCCGAATGTAGCCATATTTCTATTTTTCGGTTTAGGAGTTCAATTTGAAGAACAAATGAAGCAATCCTTTTGTGCTGTGATATAACAAAGTTTTGTTAGCGCTCTTATTTTGAGTCTTGGTGAATGGAAATAGATGATTGGATGCTTTGTCTAGTTTCTCCTGTATTGATTTGACATAATTGGCTTTTTTTCAAAAAGCATTTCTCTTGCCAAGTCTCATAATGAAGTACTCTTGAACCTTGGCCTTTCTGATTTTTTTATGTAATTGTCTCTTATTTGATATATTTGTTCTCTGTTAATTTATATGTAGAACTTATCATCCTCTTTGTGTTACTTAGTCTATTCATGGAGATTTTTTTTTTTTTTGTGTGTTTGCTATATACTTATGTACTTATGTTATCATTTATCTTCAAGATCCATATCTTGACTTTTGTTTTCAAATTTCTGTTTTGTTTTTCGGCTCTCTTTCCTTCCTTAGTGTAACAAAGTCACTTCAGAAGCCAGGCCAGAAAATACATCCGACTTTCGATCTGGCGTGCCAGCGCTGAGCGACCGTCGAACAGGCAAGCTGCTTTGCACTTTAAAACTACTTTTTCTGTTTTGCTGCCGCTGTCAATAAATACTGACACGGCGACATGATATCTATTCTGACTTTTTCTGTTTTTCACATACCAATAATGTTGCTTTTTATGTGTGCACTTTTTACTAAAATCAGTTTCGTTGGCTCTTCTGTATACATAGTTATGTTACTTTCCTTCAAGTGCATAAACTGTATCATTCATGTATGATAATCACATAAGGAAGTGTTCTGTACGCTCAGGTCAATTTGTCCCGTTTCCAAAGAAAAGTGAACTGAAGATTGGTGAATGTTCTGCGTTCTTCACTTATGTCAAATCAAATACGGTGAAGAGCAATCGCCAAACAGTAATTGATGTTGAATGTGATGCTGCTCAACCTTCTAAGCCAGATGATAAATTAGAAACTTCGAATGGACATATAAACAATGGCAATAGGGGATATGAAAATGGACATGTAAACAATGGCAACAGGGGATATGAAAATGGACATGTAAACAATGGCAATAGGGGATATGAAAATGGACATGTAAAAAATAGCAATAAGGGATATGAAAATGGAGAATCTGGGGAAAACAACTCACATGGTGAGGAATTCCCTAGCACTACCAGCGTACCTGATTCGACTTCCATGGAAAGGTCATGCACCCCGCCTGTAACTATGGAATTTATGCCTAATAAATCTAACGATGAAGGCTTATCTGAGGACCAGAAGCAATCAAAATATGAGACGCATTTTGATGTCTCGAATTTCGCAGCACATGGTTCTTATCCTTACATTATGTCAGGTGTTATGAATCAGTTTATGATGTCATCATCACCACATGTGCATCAGAAAGATCTGAATCATAGTGGGTCTGCTATGGTGTCTCACTTCAACCATCTTTCGCATTGCCCATCTCATGTGCCTGGAATGACACCATTTCCTTACTATCCCTTGGGTTTTTGTGTTCCGCAAGGTCAATCACCCACCAGCAACCAGATGACCTCATTTGCTACTTCATCTTCAGGTGAAGCCAAATTAAGCAAAGTTGACAGGAGAGAGGCAGCTTTGATCAAATTCAGACAGAAAAGGAAGGAGAGGTGTTTTGATAAAAAGATTAGGTATGTGAATCGCAAAAAACTAGCTGAGAGAAGGCCACGTGTGCGTGGACAGTTTGTTAGGAAGATGAACGGCGTGACTGTTGATCTAAATGGGGATCCATCTGCTGACCTAGATGAGGAAGATGAAGATGAAACTAATTATAGTCCTGAAGACGATGCGTATTGATAAAATACATGAAGAACCCGATATTTCTGATGGATCACTGCTATTGTCGCCATAATTGTTTCTTGCAAATCTGTGTTTAAGCTCCACTGTTCCTCTCCTTCATGTATGAATGAGAAAACGGCATGAATCCACGATCGCCAGACCTTGCAAGCTTGTACCGTCGATTTGGTAAGCATCTTTATTCTGTGGTAATTGACGTGGGCATGGAAAATTCCGTCTCCAGAACATCCTCTCCCACTAAGCTCCGTTTAGAGCCTGCTGTCTCATGTTTTCACCTGTGGAAATGGGGAGGGGATTGACAAGTCTTGTATCTATGGATAATATACATGCTTCATTCAGAAAATGTTGTATGAAATAGAAAACCAACTTAAAAAAACTGAGTGAAGTAATTTTTTTTTCCATTTTTCCCTTTTCTTTTACGCATTATTGTAAAGGGGCGCATAGTGATCACTTGTATGAATTATGAATGTATCTTTCTATAAAAGAGTTGTAAAATTCATCTTTCTTCTTATGATATGTGAGAAATTTTTCTCTACAAATTCCGAGCATGACAGGTTTAATACGGTTGGCTTGCTTCAACTTCATCTTGTTCCATCTTTTTTGTACTTCATTGAATTTGCCATCTTGGAACTATAGTCAGAGCATATGTTGCTATAAGGGTTGTAAATAAGTGAGATTATAAGAAAAAATAAATTTGTAAATTTGTAAATCCAATGCCAAATAAAGAGGAACAAATTAAAATAGTAAACGATGCATAATAATAGGGACAAATGGGGTATTACATTACAGAAAATTAAGGCAATTTAAGGGTCTTACGGCCCGTTTGGTTAGTGGTACTAAATGGTGGTAATGGGAATGATTTATTGTGTAAATTTCCATCAAAACTTTCATGTCATTCCCATGGTAA
This sequence comes from Amaranthus palmeri, assembly GCA_019776075.1. Classification (NCBI taxonomy): domain Eukaryota; kingdom Viridiplantae; phylum Streptophyta; class Magnoliopsida; order Caryophyllales; family Amaranthaceae; genus Amaranthus; species Amaranthus palmeri. The sequence continues at coordinate 1,568,583 of JAAKBH010000002.1, read as the reverse complement.
TGAAACTTTAATCACAAAAAAATTCTTTTGTTTACAAATTTTCATTACCATCTAATATTACCATCTAATACCATCTCTTCCATTGGTAATGCATTGGAATGAATTTTATGAACAAAATGAGATGATTGGAGGTTGTTAAATATGGCAATCAAGGTAGCCAAGAGTTTTTTCAACCCAAATTACACAAATTTTCATTCTCATTACCATGATTTATTACCAATTACCAAACGGGCCGTTAATACAATCAAAGTCTATCCCATATGACACAAGTGTTCCTGAGGATAGAGGGGGCAAGCGTCAACTAGGGGATAGAAAATAAAGCAATTTGATTTCAAAAAAAAAAAAAAATCTGTTTGAGCAGTCAAGCTCCTTTATTAAAATCTAACACAAATTTTTGTGAGAAACAGTCTTTTTGAGAGACCATCTCCAATTGGATTGACAATAAGCTTAAGTAATCAACTATTCATCTTTTCTGCATTTATTTTTATATGACAAAATACATATATTTTTTATGTCTAAGAATATTATTTTCTTTAAAAAGTCAGTGTTTTTTTTTAAAGGAAGTTATAGCTTTTACAGACTTAACAATTTAAAACACACTCATAAATAAAATAATGAATTTCTTGTGGGCATAAATAAGTTGAACACAAGCTTAATTACTGAAACCCTTAAAACTTATGTTCATGCACGTTTATCAAATCAATGTACAACGGTTGATTGAGTTCCAAACGAACTTTTGAACTATTCACTAACATATTGAATCATTAATATCTCCATGCATGTACAATTCATAAACATCTCATAATATCCTCAAAGATCAATTCGAAGCCAATAGTCTTCGATAATCGCTCACAAGTCATCCCGTTATCAAGAACTATAAGCCAGAGCATATCATTTAATCAAGCGCTGAAGGAAATTATTGTGTATTAGAATAGTATAAACATAAGATTCAATGCAAACCTTTACAGACTCGAGAATAATTGACACAGCGGACAGAACATGAGAACGAATGGCAAACCTTGACACACGAGGCTAACTAAAACTTGGCCGAAGAATATGAAGAAGCAAAACAGAATAATATGAAAATGAGAACAAGGTGGCTTAGCAACAAAAGATTAATCACACCAAGGTCATGCACTGCACATCAATCAGAGTGGCACAGCACGGGGAGTCGCTGTGTTCGATGGATATTCAAAAGAGTTGAGGAACTAATGGCTCAACTTGAAGTAAAGGATCAATATAACTGCAACGACCAGAATCGCAATTATAGAACCAATAATCCATTTGTTTCTGTTCATTCTCCTTGACATTCCGGTCAGGATTTTCTTGCTTCTTCCAATATTCTCATCAACCCCATGCAGCTGTTTACAAAATTAAGTGGAAAAAATGATAAGCAAACAGAAATACAAAACCCTGAAAAAGGCAAATTGACGTATATTGCTCGCAGAAGAGCTCAGTACTTTCCAAGACGAAAAACCACAGGAAGGGATGAACTGCTTACTGTGTTATGGGCGTGCAAAAGTGATTGGCGTTGCTGATGCAAATCTTCAAGTATAGAGACCCCGATAGCTTCAGTTTCTTGCATGGTCATTCTGCTCTGCCTAACCCTGTCAGTGGACTGGTTCAATCTTTCCGTTGACATCAATAATCTACCTCTTTGATCAGCAGAAGCCTGTTCACATACACAAACAAAAGAAATGACTGGCAAGATTCATTTACCCGTGTTTATTGGTCATTGTCTCATTGATAATCAAAAAGTATTTCACAAGTTTGACTCAAGTTGTTTGCCATACAGATAAAAGAAAAACAAGGAGGGTGGGGAGGGGAAGCACACTTACCATCAGTGCATCCGCCATACCAGATTCCAGCAATGCATCTCGAGCAGCTTGACTGTCTGTAGTAGAGAGTCTTTTGATCTCGGCTTTTAGATTGCTCAAGTCATTTTTGTACTCTCTAAGCTTGGCAAGGACCATGGCCTTCACATTTGGCTGCAATGTTCTCGCTTCTAGATCCATTTTCCGAATCTAAAGTTTAAGATCAAGAGCATTAGTTAATAGCTTACTGGAGATGACTCAAACCCAATGTCGTGCAAGAAAAAAAAGCAGAAAAGCACAATTACAATACCAGTGTTTCTGCTTCTTCCAAACCATTTTTAATTTCAGATATTTTCTGCTTCTTCTGTTCTGCAAAGAAGCATCAGATAAGAACAATTACACAAAAACAGAAGCCGCTATCCAATTAAAGAGTGTTCTATATTATCATGCATAAAAGGCACTTGCTTTAAGTGCATCATATTCCTTCTAAAAATTTTCTAAAAAGTGTACCATATTCTCGAGGAAGAGATTTTGGCACCATTTAACAAATGTACACTCTTCTCCCCACCCAAAAAGGAGTTGAGATAACTTTAATCGCTTAACTAAATCCTCAACTAGCAAGGTCATTTTTGTACAATTTCCACTTTCTTATTTACGGGCAAGAAGGAACTTATGCACTTAATTCATATTGAAGGAATAAACTAGCAAAAACAAGTGCCATTCAAAGGATGCAGAAACTGTTCTAAAATATTAAAAAAAAAAAAAAAAAAAAAAGGCAAAGCAACACTATTCGGCAACAGTATGATACTATGACCTCAGGTCTCAGTCACCTGATTTTTGGAGCAGTGACGCTCCATTATGTTCAGTGGTAAATTAAAATTAAATTAAAATTTCTAGTTCAGACTGATAAAATTGCCAAACTAGAATGATAAGCAACAGGGAGGAACTCTTTAGCCTCCCAGAACTATAAGCGCATATCATATTTTAGAGCTAAATATGAACTACAAATTTACAACGCATTGATGATATAAATTGTTGAACCTTGTCAACTACAATTAAGGAACTATACGATGAAAATCAGGAACCCTTATCAAATAGCCTTCTAATAATCAAAATCCACATTTTAAACATCAACCATCTAAATGGAGTGATGAAAATCACAGTTTTTGCTGAAGTGTGAACATTGATAAGCTTAATCGGTAAAGTCTAGTAAGGATGTTACTTGAAATAGGCTCAAACTTATATGTAGCAACCCAATAAGCTCCATAACAAATAATTAGTTGTTTTGATGTGAGATAACAAAAATGTTCCATAACTATTAACTAATAAATTGGATAGCATGAATAACCAAAATACAGTTCAAACAATACTTCGATCCAACATAACAGTTGTAGTAAAAATCTTCCACAATTGTGAATATCATCTCCAAACTTGAAGATTCATATAGGTCTGTTTTTGACTTAAAATGCACTATACATTGAAATTCTCAATAAATCATAGGCTCTTCTTACTTTTGTGTAGTTGCAAATCATGTGTACTACCAAACTAAATATCTTCGCTAACAAGAGTAAAATTGCATATGTTGGATATTCAACCAGCCAAGGTGAGAGTCGTTTAATGACATTGGGATAATGAAATAACTTCTTTGTATCTCCAAACTTGAAGATTGAAAATTTTAATCATTAATTAACCGGGCCAAAGGCCCAAATCAGCCACACTTAGCTTCTATTCCATCAACCTCCACCTATATCCAGCCTCCCCAAGAATCTTTGGGAGCTCATAACCATATAGGCTTTGATCCAACACTTGCCCCAAACTATACAAATCATCCCAAACTATACAAATCATAAAGCATCAGCTAATTCAATGACAAAGTATGCCCCCAAATTAAACCTAATGATCATTTCCACATTAAAATTTTACTGAATTTTACAGCAGTATCAGAGGAAAACCAAATTTCGCACCATTATAGCACAATTTCGATAAGCATAATCATAAAGAAATTACAGAAAAGAGCGAATTACCTCCCTTAAGAACGGCTGCATTGTTACATTTGCGGGTCAAATTCGCAGAGATTTCACAATATTGGCGTTCGTATCCGTCGAATACCTGACTCATCTTTATAAAAATATTTTTTTCCTCCCCCTAATTTCAAGAAGAACAAGCTGAAATGATGAGAGTCAAATCAGTTCGCAAAATCAATTCGCAATCAAAACCCTAGAGCAACAATTAATTTCAATCAAATTGAAAAAGATTAGATAGATGTTTACCGAAAATTTGATCGGAGATTGTTGCCGGAAACAAGAAAAAGTGGAATAATTATGCGAAAAAGGGGAGATCCGGAAATTTCCAGCAGATGATGTCTCCACTATGCAGGCCTACCTGTGTTTTCTTTGTGATCGATTTTGACAAAAGAAAAAAAAAGTTCAATTTTTTGTATATAATGGTTATGGACTTATGGTTATTCTTTATTTAGTAGGGGTTGTGAGATAACAATTCGACCACAATTATTCCATCTGAAATACTTCTACCGTTCTGAAATACTTGCTATGTAGCGATTTTGACATTATTCATTGTTCAAACATATTGTATATATTTACTCAAAAAAAAAAACATATTGTATATATAGTGCAGTTAATCATTATCATCATACCCAGTATATCGCGCTCATAGAAAACTATGATCAGGGTCTGGAAAAGGAGGACCAGAGGAGCGACGACATGCTCATACCAGTAAAGGACAGTGCGATCAAAGAGTCCCCCGGCTCGAGAACGGTCTTCTAGGGAGAGAAACCTGCAGTTGACAAATATATTGCAGTTAATGTGTTAGAAAAAATATAGTCAAGTAAGAACTTGTTTGAATCATCTAATCGCATACTTTCCTAAAATTAAGTTTTTAAAATTTTTAGATTAGTATAGTTCAATGTATAAACGATTGAAATAACACATTAAACTGCGTATAAAGTCAAATGTAACAAGTATAGTAAAACAGAGTAAACATGCGGCATTTTATATTTTAAGTATAGTAAAACTAAAATTTTCAAATCAAAGTTTCAATTTATATTTTAAAGTTAGTAAATTTTGTAAGAACCTAAAAAGTAAAAATTACACCTTATAGAAATTTAAATTTGTCATGGTTTAAAATATATTTGGCTAAAGAAACAAAATTCTAAATACTAAAGTCACATGAATATTTATTAACAAAAAAAAAAAGGTCACATGAATTTAAATTTCGCAAACAAACGAACTCATAGTACAACAAATTGAGAGGGATTAGGAAATTACAATTTCTCAACACCTTCGTGATATTTGGCCATTTGCAGGTGTATCAATTTTAGTACAGAAAGTCTCCTAAGAGATTGTCTATGGCAAAGACGACTCTCTAAAACAGCCCCGCTCAATGTTTAAATGCAGTTTTTATTTTTTTATTAAAAATATTAGAAATTAGAAACTGAATTTATAATTGGGCTGATCCAAGACGAGTGGTCTATGACAAAAACTGTCTACAATACGAATTTGTGATTTTAGTAACATATCTATCTATTCTTTTATTTTAAACTAAAATTTTGTTTTTCTTTGTTTTTTTTACTTGCACTAAAACTGATTTTTGCACTATCTATCACTTGAGGTATTTTACATATTGCGACTGTCATATGAGAAAAAACACAGTCAATTGATCTTGTCTTCTTCACCTCGTCGCACATTTTTATAATATCACAATTTTTTCATTTTTAGTTATTTATAACTCCAAATATCAATAATTTAACAAATGCATTAAAATGTGTAAAAAGTGTTAGGTGCAAATAAATTACGACAGTGTCAATTTGCTAATATTTTTATTTTGATTTGTTTCTTTTACTTTATAACCATTTTATTTTCAATGTCTCCAGTCTTCGCAGCGTTTTAAAATTATTATCCACACATCAACATTTTTTCTATCTCACTTTTAATCTTATCCACACAATTTATGCATCACAACTTATTTCATAACATTTGTGCAAATGTTAATGTTGCATATTCAAGAAGACATATGGAGTATTACAAAGATTGAAACATGAATAATATGAAAAGAAAAATGAAATCATTAGACAATAAAAAAAATATGGTAAATTCTGATTTCTAATTAGAAATTGATGCAAAATAAAAGACAACAAAACATAAATATCGATACAAATTGAGTCAAGTAAATATAAAAAATGAGCCAAAAAATCGAATATTATCTCAATAGAAGAGCAAGTAACACAATTTTAGATAAAGTTTTAAATTCGATTCTCGCCTAATTCTCACCTTCCATCTAACAATTAAAAAAAATCCACATTAATAGAAGGGTATTCCCTCCGTTCTTTTTTAATTTTCCACTTTGGGTTTTTCACAAATATTAAGAAAGAAAGAATCTTTGGTGGTAGTGGGTACTATTTTAATTATATATAGCAGTGGGAATAATGATTGTATTGGAATTATGAGAGAAAAATAATTAAATAGTAGTGTAAACTGTGAAGTAAGAAAAGTGGGGGTTTTAAGGGGTAAAAGTGAGATGAAAACTTTCCAAAAATAAAAAGTATTCTAAAGTGGAAGAACTTTTGAAACTACCTGTTATAGTAATGTGGAAGAACATAAAATAAAGGAGGGAGTATCTCTTTAGATTACCAACCTGGTGGATTTTTTTGATAGGAATATGTGGATCTTATAGGATTGGAAGTACTTCATATACTATTCACCAATAGAATTTTAACAAGATTTCCACATTCCTATAATCTCCCCTAAACTTATCATATCACAATCTTGTTTTCTCACACCCAAGTAAAGATGGAGGGGAGCAAAATGTTGCAAATAGCAATGTTTCCATGGCTAGCATTTGGTCACATGATCCCATTCCTTGAGCTTTCGAAACGGTTAGCTGCTTACGGTCACCATGTTTTCTACATCTCCACCCCTCGAAATCTCGAACGCCTTCCAAAAATCCCTCAGAATTTAGCCCCTTTGATCACTTTAGTTCCTCTTCCATTACCCCGAATCAAAAATCTACCGGTTGATGCAGAAGCTACAACTGATGTTGGCTTCGAAATGGGACATGATCTCCTCAAAACAGCCTACGATGGTTTACAACAACCCATGAAATTGTTTCTAGAAGCTTCCAAATTAGACTGGATTATGTATGATTTCCCCTGTTACTGGCTCCCTCCTATTGTAGATCAATTAGGTATTCGGAAAGTAAGTTTCTGCATTTTTAATGCAAGGCTTTTTACAGTTTTGGGTCCGAAATCGGAGATGGCAAAGGAAGATGGTGCTGGTATATTAACTGATTCTGATTTTCTAATTTGTCCGCCATGGTTGAAATCAAAGTCAGTCTCAACCCATGGCTATTGTTTACCCTTCGAAGCGAGGATGTTTTTTCAAAGTCTGACAACAATAACATCATCAGGTGTTTCAGATTTTTTTCGTGCTAAATCTTGGAGTTATAACTGTGATTTGATTGCTGTTCGTACTTGTTTGGAGCTTGAAGATGAAGATCTTCAAATTCTTGAAAAGCTTAATGAAAAGATTGTACTTCCTGTGGGTTTACTGCTACCATCAACTGAAGAAACTGAAGAAGATAATACAATGTACAAACCCATTTTTGATTGGTTGGAGAAACAAAGTATCGGATCGGTAGTGTATGTGGCTTTTGGGAGTGAGGTTGTACCGAGTCAAGAACAAATCACTGAGTTGGCTCATGGGTTGTTGCTATCTGGGTTTCCTTTTTTGTGGGTTTTTAGGAAATCAGGAAATTCATCTATTGAGTTACCAGACGGGTTTCAGGATAAAGCTCGTGATCGTGGGTTGGTTTGGACGAGTTGGGTGCCACAACTCAGGATACTGAATCATGAGTCAATTGGAGGGATTTTGACTCATGCTGGGTGGAGTTCTATGATTGAGACACTTGCCATTGGAAAACCTTTAATTATGCTGCCATTAATGGTGGATCAAGGCGTAAATGCAAGAGTAATGGCAGAAAGAAAAGTAGGAATTGAAATTCCAAGGAATAAGGAAGATGGATCATTTACACGAAACTCAGTGGCTGAGTCACTTGCTCTCGTGCTACAAGAAGAAGCTGGTCAGATTTACAGAGACGAGGCGAAGAAAATCAGTGCAATTGTTGGTAATGAAAACTTACAGGAGCAATATATTTCCAAATTTAATGACTTTTTATGTGATCACAAATCTGTAATTTAGTGATCAACATCTATCTTTTGTATGTTTCAATCTAAGGCTAGAACCCAGAATGGTGCAAAAATTTAGCTATTTAATCTTTGTTATTATAAAATATAAAACTCCTTTTCTCTTTAATTCAGTACACCAGAGAGAACAGTAAAACACGTACACAATGAGTATATATGGACATCATTGCCAACTGAAGCACTTGAGTCTTTGCTAATGGAGATAGAGAATGATGATCTGCTCCGGTGTGAGAATCATGACTTGCTGAAGCATACATCAAGCACAAATTAGTTAGCGCGATCCGAGATTAGCAAAATGCATAGATAACTAAAATAAATAGCAGCAAAAATAACTTACCAGAAAAGGTGAGGAGGCTGATTTCCAACCGTGTTTTCTCGAGAAACAGGAGGCGAGGGGGTTCCCCTTCCCATTTGCATATTGCCTGAATTCGGGCTATTAAAATCCATGTTCAAATGTGAGCCTCCTGCCTGCAGAAAATTAATTGAAAAAAAAAGTATTTTTATACGCCTCAATGGCTACAAGAAAAGCTTCCATGCAAATACCATCAATGTAAGGAATGCTTGAAGAGTCTTATTATTCATATTCAAGACAAGTACACATCTCAGTTGCTTTCGAAAGTGGTCAAAACAAAACTAGACAATGACTAGCTTGTCATATTATGGGAAGAATAGTTCTTCATTTACACATAAAGTCATAATCAAACGAAATCCTGAAAGGAATGGTACAAATTAGGAACAATGTTCTCTGTTTTCAGCCACCTCTAGTATTCCCTCCGTACGGGTATGGATTGTCCGTTACATTCCCTCACTCAGACCCTGTTTTCGAGCGGGATATTGGGTTGATGATGATGATGATGTTCTCTGTTTTCAGCCAATGATCTGCATCATCTCTACACCTCTGCCAAAAAACTTTACGTTGAGAGTTCTCTTCAGTTGTATTTAGCACCAATTATTAGCGCGGACAAGGCAAGACTCATGAGCTTTCAAACCATTACTTAGTTGTAAAATGCACAAGGCACAGACCTTGATGCGTCTGAAGCGCGCACCTTGAGCACATCCAATGCACGAGACGCAAATGCAATCTTATTTCGAAAAATAATTTGGTAAATCTTCGTAAAGTTCCATAGAACAATAGCCATACACTAGGAAATACGCAAGACATTCTAATCTTCGAGATGTGAAAGCACCAAAACAATGATATACTGTACAAACAAAGCATTGTAGATTTCTTTCTTACACAAACCCATAGGCAAAAGCATAAATATTTGCTTTATAAGTCTGATATCTTTAAAAGTAGCATGCTCAGAGTGGACTTAAACTACATCTCTCACACGAATTGGCCAAAGTTACGTAAGAACCTGATAACTTTTTCCCCTTCACAATCAGGCATATGGGGGTTCTAAAATTAGCAAAAAAATTTACAAAATAAAAATAAGCAAGAAATTAAAAACTAAAAGAGGGCTTTTGTTAAACGGGGGTTTTGAATTAAAAAATCTTTGGCTTGCAGCTGATTATGCTCAATAAGTGACTGTAAAGTGACAAATTAAGCAAACAATAACAAAATTTGTATCAACATACGACCAATTGAGTTAGATCATTTACATAACCGAGAATTAATCAACAAATTTAACAGCATTCCAGATAAGAAAACCAGAAAGGGCGTATAAAGTGAGATAATATGATATAAACTCGGAACAAGGGAGCGAAAATAAATTACCTTCATTTGAGATATGATTTCGTAAAGTTGATTTTTCAACATGCCGGCAAGATTCGTCGACAAATGTAGCCGGAAAATTTTTTCCGGCCATTGTCCCAGAAGTGAAAGAGAAAACTGATTAACACTTTGTTTATTACGGGAAAACGGAATTAGGGTTTAGAATTTGTAGAAGAATGTGATTCTCTGCAACTGTAACACAATTACCGACTTTCCCTTTTATTTTTTTACCTTTTTTTATTTTGATCAGAGCCGTCGATTAGCAAGGGCAAAGCGGGCTATTACCTAGGGTCCAAAATTTTTTAGGGCTAAAAAAATTATTTTTATGTTTATAAGTGATAATAATTTGAATTAAATTTATATATAACTTACATTTTTTTGCTAAGTAATATGAGTTCTTAGTGTTTTTTATATAAATTAGTTTAAATATTAACAATAAAAAACAAAAAATGTATTATATTAGTCGTTACGCTTTAAGTATTTAGGGGTTTTTTTTAGCTTTTGCCCTGGGGCCTAAAAATAAACGGGACAACCCTGATTCTGATGTATGGTTAGTCTTGTACACTCATATTATTTGATTAATTTCGAATTAAGAATGGTCTCTAACTATCATTAAGAGCAAGATGGTCTTAAATATTTCAAAAGTCCTCTTTAAATTTTTAAATTTATGTTCTATAATAAATTTTAATTACTTGATGAATATAGGTCACTTATAATTCGTACAAAGGGGCAGGGGCAAATGTATTAGATGATTCTTCCTCTACTAATCCCAAATTCGTACTTAGTCCCAATTAATTTGTTTAATTAAGTTTTAATTACTTGGCGAACATAAGTCACTTATAATTCTAATACTAATAGTAGTTTAATACCATTGATCAGCTTACTTAGACAAGTATGATTGACGCACATAAAAATCGAAATTGGTCTTAACTATAAGTGATTCTTATTAGTACTTTCTCCGTTCCATAATATTTACTACTGATAGTGATATTTTCCCACACAATATATCACATTCAGTTACAAATATTATGTAACGGAGGAAGTATTTTTTTTATGGTACCTACTACCTAGTAAACATCTAACCCCAAAACATATGATAGGACGCACATGGAGCAATTAATTAGATTAACTATTTTTTTAACTAATAATCAATGCAAGGTAGACATATATTTCTTGAATTCATCAAAGCATCAATTGCGAAATAAATGGCTATTAATTCTTTCTTAAATGTTTCTTAAATGCATTGTGAATAGTTATATGAAGTCAGTTGACCCATACTTACCATCTATATTATAGACAGTCTATAGCAAGAATTTGTGAATTATTAATATAAGACAAATTTAAATATAAACTAAAATAAACAAACGGTACTTTTAATGCTTTCTATATAATAAGTTAATATAATTTAAAATAATAAAAGCAAATGAAAAGGTATGCCTCTAATTGGAGAAAATCTTTGTTTCTCTACCCTCTTTATTGTTTTGGTTATCAATATGTCCCAATTATTATATATAATAAAGCCTGCATTACATCTTGTATAAGACCGTCTTCTATGAAACGCGTCCATACAAACAATTCAATTACTAGTTTATCTTTTGTTCAAACTTCAAAGGTTCAAAACATGTGAATTAATGTTTGAAAAAATGATAAGCAAAGGAAAGCACTTTCCTGGTATCTCGCTCAAGGCAGGGTCCGAGTGGGGGTTTTCTTTTTCTTGAAAGATGCGGACAAATCATACCCGTACCCCTAAGGAGGGGATAAAAAAAGATGCGCGCAGTCAAGAAACCCCACAATTAATACCTGCGCCCAGTAGGGGTCGAGCTCCAAACATTTTGCTCCACATGCAGATGCTCTATCCATTGAGCCACAAGCGCTTTTGGTTGAAAAAATGATAAGGTATATACTTATATTATTTTAATTGTCTACTTACAATATTTCAAAAAAATATATAATGGATCGACCCAATTAAAAATAGTCTCTCAAAGAAACCATCTCTCAGAAGAATTTGAGAAATACTATATACACGTACTTCCTCCGTTCCATAATACTTGCTACATATTCCATTTTGGGAAATTTCTTATTACTTGCTACATTTCCTTATTTGGTAACAAACCAATCACTTAACTCTTACACCTACTCTACTTTTATCCTACTCTATATCTCATTAACTCTTACACCTACCATTATTTAATTTTTTTCCTACCATTAATCTCTCATTAAATAATTCACCTAATTTTACCTACCCAACTCTCTCAATAAATACCCAATTAAAACCCACCCATCTAAATACCCAATTAAAACCATTTTTTTAATTAAATACCCAATTAAAACCCACCCTCCCATCTACCTAATTAAATTGCATTTTGATCTGAACCGTCAGATTCATTAATTTTTAATCTGGGCCGTTGGTTTTTCCTATAAAAACCCATTACCCACCCTAATCATTCATCTGGGTTTTATATTGATCTGGCTTTGATCTATTTCTGGGTTTATACTTCTGGCTTTTATTTTTTTTCGATTATTCATTCATCTGGGTTTTATACTTCTGGTATGGTTTTATGTACTCTGGCTTTGATCTTTTGATCTTTTTCTTATGGTTTTATAAATCTGGTTTCATATACTTCTGGTATGGTTTTAGTTTCCATATTCTTTCGTTTTTTTAGATCTGTAGTTAGTTTTTAAGATCTTTCGTTTCCATGTTCTTTCGTTTTTTGTTTGTATTTTCGTTTTTTATCTGTATTAGAACTCTAACTATCAGCTTAAGCTTTATAAGATGATTTTCTTAGCTATATAGTACGAAATTTTCATTACCATTTCAACTATTTAACAGCGACACTAAAATCGAGACAAGTTCTAGTAAATCCCAACCAAGTATTTAATCTCTTCCATTTTCTCAATCCTCATAATTCATGTGTAAAAACCATGGAACAACCAAAACCCACCAAGAAGCTCAACATAGTAATGTTCCCATGGCTAGCATTTGGTCACCTAATCCCCTACTTAGAACTTGCTAACCAATTAGCCCAAAAAGGGCATCATATTTTCTTTGTTTCAACACCAAGAAACCTTCAACGCCTTCCAAAGGTCCCACAAAACACATCCCATTTAATCACATTAGTCCCTATTTCCCTACCCAAAACCCCAAACCTACCCTTAAATGCTGAGGCCACAACTGATGTAGGGTCCCAACAAGGGACCCACCTTCTTAAGGAAGCCTATGATGGTCTTAAAGAACCCATGAGAAACTTCTTAGAAGCTTCTTCTTCCTCTTCATCTCAACCGTTGGATTGGATCATTTATGACTTTTCTTGCTATTGGCTACCACAAATTGTTGATAGGTTTGGGATTAGGAAAGTGTTTTTCTCTATATGGTTTGCAAGAACACTTTCTATAGTAGGTCCTTCAAGTGAACTTGTAAAAGAGGGGGAAGGAAGTTGGATTGATCTTTGTAGTCCTCCTCGTTGGATCCCTTTTGAAGACGAATCGGTGTGTTTTCTTCCCTTTGAAGCTCGGAGTTTATTTGATGGTTTGCGAATGGCGACATCTACTGTTTCAGGTAGTAAATGGTAGTAATGGTTATGAATTTTAGCATTAATTTTGATTAAGTTGATAGAGTATATAATAATGTCTCCTGGGGCTTAAGCGTGGAGTCTTTTGTAACGTTGACTTTGATACCATATAAGGAAATCAATTTAAATAAAAGCTTAATGTCAATGAACCAAGTCAACCATCAACTACAAGCTTATAAAGCTGATGGTTTAAGGCCCAGGACACCACGCCTCCTCACACGAGAGTTCTTTTCATTGGGTTAGAAGTGTGAATGCAGCATGTGTCATTCTTATACATAGCGCTAGATATTACATTTTAAATGAGGAGTGATTGAGATTCAAATATGTAACCTATTTTCACATTGACTTATGATGCATGTCATGTCAAAGAATTAACTCAACCATAAGTTTAAGCTGATGGTTGATACCTTAAGATATGTTCTCCATCACACGTTAATTATCAGAAATGTGTTTGTTTTCTCATCCTCAAACATGTTTTCTCAACAATTCCTCATAGCACATGATACCGCCTTTCTAAGTAGTAATGAATGAGAAAATGAATTTTGTGACATCATTAAAATAGGACAAAAATAACGTCAAACTTTATCGAGTAATTACATAGCTAAATTACAATGTATTTTCATTATCATTCTTATTATAATTTAATAGCAATAACCAAACGAGTCGTATTGTATTAGGTGTGGTTCGATATCAGGGCAGTGTCGACGGCTGTGACGTCATTGCTATACGTAGCTGCATGGAATTGGAATCCCAATATTTTCCATTATTGCAAAAGTATGAAAATAAGGTTGTTATACCAGTTGGATTATTGCCTCCATCTTTGGAAAATTACCCCATGGATGACACTTGGCAGCCCATCATTGGTTGGTTGAATAAGCAAAGAAAAGGATCAGTTGTGTACATTGCCCTAGGAAGTGAGTTTGAACCGAGTCAAGACCAACTCAATGAGTTGGCTCTAGGGTTAGAGCTTTCCAAGCTGCCCTTCTTTTGGGCATTTCGAAGATCGAAACTTTCTTCATTGGTTTTACCCGAGGGTTTTGAGGATCGAACTCGAGATCGTGGGATGGTTTGGACAAGTTGGGTGCCTCAACTTCAGATATTGAGTCATAACTCAGTAGGCGGGTTTTTAACTCATTGTGGGTGGAGTTCGATTATAGAAGCGCTTCAATTTGGGAAGCCTCTTGTTATGTTACCATTGGCAATTGATCATGGGTTATATGCAAGATTTATGGTACATAAAAAAGTTGGGGTTGAAATACCAAGAAATGTGGAAGATGGATCTTTTACTAGAAGTTGTGTGGTTGAGTCACTTAAACTTGTGTTCCAAGATGAAGTTGGACAAATATATAGAAATGAAGCACAAAAATTGAGTGCCATTTTTGGTGATAAAAGTTTGCATGGAAAATATATTGATCAATTTAGTGATTATCTTTGTGACAAGTAATCAAATAGCTAGAAGTCAATGAGTTTGTTTGGCATAATAGATACTTTTTCTGTCCCTCTAAATATTGCTCGTGATAGTGATGTATTAAAATGTCACTATTAATAGCAATTTCAATGGGATAGAGTAGTATATGTAGCTTTTTGTTGACACGATGGAAATAATTGAAATTTCATTGAAGATTATGGATTGATTCAGTGATTAGCGCTTTTCCTTTTACTCTTGTGACATGAGTTCAAATCTCAAATCCTACAAAAGGATTAAAACCCTTTCACTTTTGCAGGTAGAAAATCTCGAACCTTAACTTGAATCCAAAAATAACAAACTCTGAGTGAAACTATAGTGGTTTGTCTTGTACACTACAAGTTGGATTCGACAATGAATTATAAGTTTCCCTCCTTGTGTTTCGTAGGGCATTCACTAATCCCTCTATGTTTGTTCTGCCTTTAAATCTGCTAAATTGTATATTCAAAACATGGCCCCACCTTCTCTTCTATTATCATGCATAGACCATAAATTTAACATCCCTCTTCATTTCATTCGGTACTTTTTTTTAACTAATCCCCCTTGATCTATAAAGTAGAAAAAAAATGAAGCAAACTCATAGGAGATCGAAAAGTACTTCCACTATAGTCGAAGAGCAAAAACACATAAACCCTCGATAGAGTATATAACATATCTCAGAGTCTCACTCTCAACTTAAGTTTGCGATTAAGTCGATTTCTTGACAGATTGAAGTTATATTCAAACATTTAGCTTATAAAAAACCTAACTAACAAACGACACAAAACTAAATTTCCAAAAGATTGAGAATGTTATCATCATCCAATTTTGCAATAGAAGTATCATAAGAACCACACAAAGAAAGGAAAAAATACAAACAAATATATAAAAACAAACAAGAAGCCATTATTAAGATTAAAGAAATATCAAACATAAAGACAACCAATACAACAAAAAAACTAAACACCCAATATTCGTCATTTTTCCATTGACAGCTCAACTAAAAAATAGTTGATAAAACATGATTAAATCCCATTAGTATCCCCTTCTATATGTGGTTTCCAAAACATACCATATCCTTCAAATTTTACAAACTTTTAAGCTTCATCTTCATGTTCTTTCTCCTATATTCAACCATTCAATATTCAATTATTCGTTACGTCGTTTATTAAATGGGTCGTGTAAACGCTACCAACACGAAACCAACAAGCTCGAGGATGTTTCCGCGTTGGAGACAAGTGAACAAAACAATCAATAATGTTAAGCTCACACTCTTAAGTGGGTTCATAACGATACTCGTGTTAAGGGGCACTATTGGGATTGGAAACCTTAATAGCTCCTCAGACAGTCGGAACCTTATGGATGAGACTACTCGAGTACTTGCTGAAATGCATTCGAGCAATGACCCAGATGGGCAGACGAGCAAGGCACAATTCAACCCCAACGAGACCTACACGTTGGGGCCAAAGATTAATAATTGGAATATGCTACGACAAAATTGGCTAAAAGAGAACCCGGGTTTTCCCAGTGTAGTACGTGGGAAAGAACGGATTTTGCTCATCTCTGGCTCATCGCCCGACCCTTGTGAGAACCCGTATGGTGATCACTATTTGGTTAAGGGGGTTAAGAATAAGATTGATTATTGTAGGTTACATGGGATGGAGATTATGTACAATATGGCTAATTTAGATACAGTAATGTCAGGGTTTTGGGCAAAATTACCCTTAATTAGAAAGTTGATACTTTCTCATCCAGAAATAGAATGGTTTTGGTGGTTAGATAGTGATGCACTCTTTACTGATATGGTGTTTGAAGTTCCTCTTAGAAAGTACAAAGACCATAACCTTGTAATCCATGGATTCCCCGATTTGCTATTCGAGCAAAACTCGTGGATTGCACTCAACACCGGAAGCTTCCTACTTCGGAACTGTCAGTGGTCGTTAGACTTACTAGACGCTTGGGCACCCATGGGTCCTAAAGGTCCGGTTAGAGATGAAGCCGGAAAACTCCTTACAGCAAAACTGAAAGGAAGGCCAGATTTTGAGGCGGATGATCAATCCGCCTTAATATACTTGTTGCTATCGGAAAAGAAGTGGTTAGACAAAGTGTTTATAGAAAACTCGTACTACTTACATGGGTATTGGATGGATTTGGTCGATAAGTATGAAGAAATGAGCGATAGATATCATCCGGGATATGGGGATGATCGATGGCCTTTCGTGACTCATTTTGTCGGGTGCAAGCCTTGTCAGAAGTCCGGTGATCACTCAGCCGAGAAGTGCTTGAAGAGCATGGAACGGGCATTCAATTTCGCGGACAATCAAGTTCTTAAGCTCTATGGGTTAAGGCATGGAAGTTTACTCAATCCTAACAGCAAGCCATTCAGGGATGAAACTGATAAACCTCTTAAGTTTGTGGATGAACTTGATATCCGAAGGCACATAGGCAATGGCTCATCAAATCAAAAGGCACATTAAATTAGTTTTGATGATCGATTATGTCGATAGAGCTAAAGATTTGTAGTTCTTTGATTTCAGATTATACTGAAGAACTACAGTAAAATGGCTCATTCAGTTATATACACTTCTTATTTATGTGAAATTATAGATGATGTTTGGTACCGAGGGCCAATCAGAAACAACCTCTATGTGGAATATCACTAATAAAGGTAAGTAGCGTACGTCTGACCCTCAAAACCCACCCTACCCTACCTTAGGTGGAAGCCACTAAATGATAATGGGGGAATAAAATAGAGTTGAGTTACAAATGTTTAGGTGATGAGAATTATTATGATGATATAAAATTATTTGAAGCTTGTAGTAAGATTTATCTTGATCAGAAATTTTGTAATTGTAATGTTGTAAATCTATATCACAATGTTTGTAAAACATAGTAATTATTGATAAATCACTACTTTAGCCAAAACAAATTTGTATTTTATGAAAAATTATTTTTATAAAAACTGAAAGCAATTAAGTTTAGATGTAAGAATTTGAGAATAACACAATGTTAAAGTTAATTTTCTTAAAAACAAGTTAAATATATAATTAGTTAATACAGTTGAAATTAAAAGCATTAACTACTTTTTTTATTATAAGATAGACTAAGAGAAGGAAAAAGCTAAATGAGATTTAGACCTAAAATCAAATCTGAGTAAAAAAAATACTTATTTCAATTGATACAAAATCCGATATATAATTTTCAAGTGATTAGTTTTAAATATTAATTCATGTCATCCACATATTTTTTTCACTCAATAATTTTAACTAACCAAATTATGACAAAAAAATTCCGACTACTATCTCTAAATTAATATTTTTTTTCATTTCTCTCAAAAATCTTTCACATCAGACTTAAACGACATACTATCATTTAAAAAGGCGATAGATTGAGCACTCTAACTCACGAAATTCTTGAAGTTGATACAAATTTGCCTTACTTTTTTCCTTTTTTAGTTCGTCCAATTAAAATTGCCCTTAATCTATTTTGTTCATAACTAATTTTTTTTAATATTCATCTATACATTAACTTACTTTTTCATCTGATCCACGCATTTATCTCATTTCCCCATAAAATATCAATTTACTACTTTTCTTGATTTTGTTAAAAGAGATGCAGATGAGATAGATTTGGTGGGACATAAGAATTAAGAAGTAAACCGGTAAAAACTCGAGCTAAGCTGGAAGATGCTTAAACAAAAATAATATAGAAATCATTAAATTCACAATCATTAAACTTTTGAAACCAAAAGGTTGAAAATGACAAAAGACAGCTTGGATTTTGGTAAATGATATCAAATCAATCAAGACTCAAAAACACAACAATCTATTATACTTGTATATTTGATTTTTTTACGCAATTTGATGTGTTATTTTGATCATTTATATTTTATTAAACTACATTCATCTAAAAATTATAATAAGTTAATTATTTAAAATATACAATTAGACAATTCAAACAAGATCTAACTTGACTATATTTTTTCTTACGCATTAGCTGTAATATATAAAAATAAGCGTAAACGATAAATGGTACCAATAATCGTACTGTAGCAAGTATTTCGGAATGAAGGTGTGTAAACCAATTTAGTCATACCCACAAATTTAGTTTCTAATTACCTATGAAATGGGATCAAATCCATTTTTCCCAAAAGGTAATGGGTTGAGATTTATAACGTAGTTTGCCGAATAATTCATTTTTTTCAAATTGCGAGGAGATTAGTGAATCATGTGTGGACTGTATATTTTTAGAAAAAAGTTTGGGTATGAATTTCTACACGTATGTCACTCACAAAACGGGTCTCGGATACTTGGGGTAGGTAGTGGTAGCTTTAGGATCCAAAACCAAAAACTACTCGGCCGGTTCATCAACCTTATCAAATCTCACTGCCAACAAGGGTAAAACTATTTGCTCACCAGTATCCACCAGGTGTCAAGGAACCAACTCAACCAAAAGCTTAAGCTGATTGTTGAGGCCCCAAGATATGTTATATACTCTAACACCACGCCCTCCAAGAGCTAAGGGTGATAATGAGCCCGGAGTTTTTGCAAGTCAAAGCTTGGCTCAATTGAACTATAGTTGATAAAAATTTGGGGTGGGCAGTAAAACGAATGAGCCGACTAAGTAGTAAAAAGTTCAAAAGAATCTTAAGGAGAAGCCTCGGTACATAGATTGAATGAAGTATAGCACACGGGTTAACAATGACGAGTGATGATTCAAATTTACAAAATATACAATCACTTCTAAATATGTTGATCACGAATTAAAAACGAGATTACGAGTCGAAAGAATTTTTTACCCATGAACCCTCATGACTCTTGCTCAGCTTGAACTTGAGTTTAAAGCTCAGGTACTAGGCACTAGCAAAACTGTGCTATATCCCTATATCAAAGATTAGCTTGGCTCATTGTCCCCTTTATCCTCGACTTGAACGATACTTCTTTTGTTGTGTTCTCGTAGATTTAACTTTCTCGTTCTTATATCAGTGACCTACACAATTACCCCACGCAATAAGTCTAGGTGGATAACACTTATTGATTTACGAAACAATATCAAGACACGTGAACAATCAATCACTAAATCATCATCATCATCATATCCAGTATATTCCGCTCATAAAAACTATATTATGGATTTGTAATCACTAAATCATTGCGCTAAACTCTAGATTACATCCATTATTGGTATATCTTGATATGGATTTGTTACCAATATCTATTATTGATTGATATTCTTTTATTAATATCTATTATGAATGAGTTAGTTATAGGATGAACACATGAAATGAAAAGACAATGATATTGTATATATATACTTGCCAGCTTTTGCCCATTGAGTTTATGACTATTGCAACTTTGCAAGAATGTCAACTTCAACAAACTTGTAACCATGGGCCATGCACTTGCGCAAGAGGGAGTGAATGATAGACATGCAAATAATGTGAACTAAATATGTAAAAGCATCTCCAAAAACCCAATCAAAAGTAGGTGAAATATTTTAGGATAACCATCAAGTAACTTCATGCTATGTTTTCACTTAAGTACCCATGTTGGATCAGACATTGGTATAACACCTCGACACTCAATTTGGACAAAAATCATGTAACAAACTAGTCAAATCCGACATTAGGACACATACCCAAGTCTAACACCAATACCCGAGTGCCGAGTCCCAATAAAATAGCCTTCAAAAATAAATAAAAAATCAAGCAAGGAGGTTGAACCTTCAAAAGTTCAATTTAAGGGAAATTTAAGGATGTTAATAGTGAAAATAGGCATGGGCCATAATTGAAGGTGCAATTTCTTACAAATCTAAAAGACGTTCCCTTTCAAGCCTAAATACCAATTGAGTAATAGTAGTTTTTAAGGCTACCATTTTTTATGTTTCTCAAAAGAGATAAATGTATCTTTGGTTGAATAAACGATCTCGAAAAGATGTGTCATGGACTGGATAGGCCATGGATGTAATTGCTAGAGAATTGAACAGAAAATGTGAAAGAATGCAAGAATTTGTATGTAAAATGGAATGTAAATGAAAGATTGAATGTAATAAAAGAACAATTACAAAAGATAGAATTACAAGCTTTCGAGAGGCTTGTTCTCTCCCAATGAGTATAATACTCCACTCAACTCTATTACTTGGATGATTTCTAATTCCCCTCCCTTCCCCTCTATTTATACTAATTATGCCCACCTAATATTCTCCCACTTAACTAATTACTCCATATTATTTATTACTTAATTCCTATAATACCCCTTCCCAGCCATCCATGACAAGATGCTGCCCATTATTTTTAGCCAAAACCTCGAGTTAAACAGAACTACAAATCTTAATTATAGGAACATTTCAATAAACAAAATTATTAGAGATTAAACTTATGTAATTATAAGAGAAAAGTTGTATACTTCCACAAATATATGATGGCATCATCAACAATGGTGGTGCAAGCATAACGAATTACAAACTAAACCGTGAACAAGACCTATATACAAATCAGCCTCATGGTGTAGATAAATTATGAATGTAAATACAAATATAACACATATGCACACCTGATTGTTGCTCCTAATGACATAGTCATATACCTGAATGCAGCTAATTATTAAATTTTTCCGAACAATCAGCTACTCCTCAGCACTGGAATTCTGTATCTTGCCAGTAACAACTTATTCATCTGAGCAACCTGTTCCAAGAGCTGAATAATCTTCTGCGCAAGAAACAGATACTTCATTTAGTACAAGATTTCAATTCAAAAACGACAAACCAATATGGAAAAAAATATAAAATGAGCAACCCATTTCACGAAATCTGTGGAATAGGAGTAGGATAAACATTCTGTAGATATGATAGCCTTCAGCAAACAAAACACAGAATGCAAAAGATTCAGTTATATCACAGAATATTCATGAGTATAAATTGTTGTCTCCCATACATTTCACTAGTTGAGTTTTGGAACAAACCGAAAACTCAAATCACAGAAAATGTTACTTAGCCGGTTTGCCGTTAATGCCTAGCTATTCTTTTTTTTCCCCTAAACTAGGTAATTGATGTTAAAAGAAGTAAATGAGTGATAATTAGTGGTTAACTAAAAAAAACATCTTAGAAAATAGAACAGTCAACAGATTACTCAACTCTTTTGACAAACTTAATGAGAAAACTTAGGCTGTGTTTCATGCGATTTCAGTCTGAGTTCAGGTTTTGCAATCATGTGCACTCGTCAGTTTTTCCACGTTAATCTAAATCCACTTCAGTTCATGCAAGCGAATAATTATTGAAGACAGTGTCTGCTCTCATATTTCAAACAGGTTGAAAGAATAGCTACATGATATTTTTCAAGCTTTTAGGAAGGACACAATTTCTGAGCTGTCGCAATTCGCAAACACTAAAAGCAAGAAAGAGTCATCCTACTTACAAAGGCTATAACGTTGCTGCATGTGTTATAAAACAGAGCAGCATATTCGGGAGCAAACCCATTATAGAAATGGTTGGTTCTACTAGAATAAGGGAAAGAATTCTAAAAAGTTAGTCCAGCGCAGAGTTGAATATCGGATAAAGGAATTCGCTTCAAAGCTAATCTTGAAGTTAGTTTATTATGAAGGGAAATTATCAATGGTGCCCCTGTGTTTTGGCCTTTTATCAATGGTCTACAATCTTTTTTTTTTTTCCAATAGCACCCCTGAGGTTCAGTCAAAGTAACAACCGTGACCTTTTAAGGTTTTTTTCGTTAAAAATCCGTTAAGTTTATGAAATTAACCTAACTATGGTTAGTTTTCCTTCTTCTTCTTCTTCACACCTTCCATGGCTGCCTTCCATGGCTGCCCTATCTTCAATAAACCCAGAAAAATGGCTCGAATAAGAAGTGCACTACGGGTTTTTTCAACAAAATCAGCAAACAAAATCAACTCAAACATACAAGGCAACAACAAGGAGATCAAAAGGCATATGCAAATTGTTTAGTGTCGATACTCAAACTGTCAATTTGCATGGATATTATCAGAATCAATTTGAAGGATGAGAAAAGTGCAAATAGAGAAAATACCTTGGACCATTGAGAAAATACCAAACCCAAAAGTGCAAGGAAACAGATGAAAAGTTAGAATTTTTATGGGCAATTGAGAAAATACCAAACCCAAAAGTGCAAATAGAGAAAAGAAGATAAAGAATGAGAAAAGGTAAGTCCTTGAAATGCCTTGGACCATAATTATAAGCAATTTGAAGGAATTGGGTATTATCAGAATCAGATTGAGGTAATGATTGTTGTTGAGGTTGATATTCTTCGATTGAAGGAGTATGATAGGGTTTTGATAAAAGGGGTTGTGTTGGGGATGATGAAGAATCATAAAGATTGGAGCTTTTGTTGGGTTCTTCAATGGAAGCCATTTTTGAGCGAAAAAAAAGTAGAAGGAAGGTAGCCATGAAAGGAGAAGGAAGGTAGCCATGGAAGGAGAAGGAAGGTACCCATGGAAGGAGAAGGAGAAGGAAGATAAAAGTAACCATGGTTGAGTTAAAAATCATACTTACCGTTAAGTTTAACGGAAAAAATGCCAAAAGTGTCACGGTTGTTACTTTGACTGAACCTCAGGGGTGCTATTGGAAAAAAAAAAAAGATTGTAGACCATTGATAAAAGGCCAAAACACAGGGGCACCATTGATAATTTCCCTATTATGAATATACTATTTTTCAATTCTGACACTTCAAATACATAGCCGTGTCTTCTTTGTTGAAACAATATCAAAATATTCAAAAATTAAGTGAAAATATAAAATAAGTATGTATGAAAATCTACTCTGCCTCTCCTTTCAGGTTCTAGCAATAGACTACTATGACTATCCCTAGCGCGAAACAGGTCATAATTATTTTTAATATAGCGTTATAGAAGAGTAATTATTAGTGGTGTTCATTTGAGTCGAGTAATTTTTGTGTTTAGTGTGTGCCTAATTAACATGTCATTGGGATTAATTTTGTGGTAATTCTTTTTTGATTCCATTTAGAATTGAGTTAGTCAGGTCTAATTCAATGTATTCAATCAAGAAATTTTTCTACACCCCTTTTCCTCAGATGCATGCCCTTGCATACTTCCATCCATAAATAACCCCGTATATAATTATATAAACAACTAAATTATATAGGAAAAATTATATAGTACTAATGTACTATACAATGCAAAAACGAGGAACATGTAACTTCATAGATTAAGAAATGTACAGATATAATTACCACACTACAGGATGCCAAACAAAATTATCCCCAAGTGCTAAGAGCATGTATAGATAATAATTGAGGAAGTGAAGAGAAGGGGAATGACGAATGGAATGGTGATACAATCCCAAACATTTCCAAATGCTAAAACCATGACCTGGGAACCAAATTACATTATGTTTTTACATTAGTATTTCTATATTTTATGGCATTTTCGCTGTTTTTATTTATTTTCGATAGATAGTGGAGTAAGTTACCAGCGATATATAACTATCAGGTTTGATGTAAAAGCAATCTATCTGAAGTGCGAATACAATATTTCCCATCCTCTTCAAAGTTCAGACAATTCTCCTCTAGCTTCTCTGGTTGTTAATGTTCCAAGCCATTTATAATTTGTTGATAGTTTAAGTTCCAGGTATCCTTTTATTCTAAACCAAATTATCAATGCTAAGTTGTTGCTTGATCTCCATCCAACCCGCTCTTTGCACGTCAGATCAAGGTTCCAGCCGTGAGCTTGGTAGGTGAAGAACTTCCGAACAAAGTAGCTAATGAAACTCCCAATTTATCATTCCTTTATCAAAGGCTGCACGCCCATTTAATCTTTAAAGTCCATCCACCAAAAAAAGGTATTCCAACTTTCTCCAATACCATAGTTTCAATAATATAGTACAAGGAGAAATTGAGCTCCATCATTACAAATTGATACTTGATAGAGATTAATGATTCAGAAGAAATGCATATTGAAAGGCCAATGATAATGATATGGGAATGACATTAGCCAACTAAGATTTTTCTTATCGAGATGGAGCATTCATTGGGTATTAGAATGAAAAAAAAAGCATATGAAGCAATGAGGATAACATGTATTTTTGACCTAGATTGTGTGTACTAAGGAGCTACAGGCTTGGATGAATATATGAACTATGAAGCATAAAACTATGAATTGGTTCATGAGTCTTCTGAGTATCATAGTAGGCTGAGAGGAAACAAAGGACGCCAGAATCACTTGGAGCAAGTTCAATAAGGGCTTTAAGTTCCAATCCATTGTCACATGATTCGCTCATCTTTCTGCGAATCGCAAATTGAAAAAAGCGAATTTTGGTCGGTTTTGGGCCATTTTTGGTCCATTTTGAGTGAATCTCGAATCGAGACATGCAATTAACTAACTAATCATGTGACATTGTTCCAATCAAAGGACTCATAACAGAGCTAGGAAGTTTGTAAGTACAGATAAGTGCAAATAGGGCCAAAGTTTAGCACCATGTCTTATAATTTGGCTGTTTCACAAGAATTTAAGTTTGACATTGTACACCCAAAACTCATACCATTGACATTCCCAAAAGAGCAATAAATTCCTCAACTAAATAGCATATGAACAAACCAAATGGAGTAATTAACATCATAATGACTCCTCAATCACCATTAAACAATAAAAAAGGCAGTTTCTACTTTTTCTTTTTGGGGAAACTTGTGCATAATTGACCTTAGCATTTCCACAAACACATAATGAGCATGCCAAATTCAGATAAATAACAATAGGAACCACACAAAAAAACAAAAACCAACCTCGTCTTTTTCCTTAATTAGAATCTTCAAACGATCAATACTCTCATTTCCAGTGGAGCTACATACCCTCCGCCGCCGCCTAATCCAAAACCACAAAAAACCCAGAAACGACACCGTAGCAGCCACGGGAAAAATGAATGAGAAAACCCCACGAGAACGGAGGCGAGTGAGTTTAGAATTCCAAAAATGGAGGGCAAAATTGAACCAAGTACTAAAGGGGGAAACGTCGCAGGGTTTGGGTAGGGAAGAAGGGGAAGAAGTCAATGAATTAGACTTAGAATTAGGAATGGAGAAAGAAGGAGGTGCATGAAGAGGAAGGGATGGAACTGGGAGGCCTTCATGATTAATGGGTGGGAAGATTGAGAGATTGTGATCATTATTATGGTTATTGTAATGATGGGTTTGAAGAGTAGATTGATTCTGAGATTGGGTGGAAGAGGGAAGAGATTCCCAGTCGTTGAATGTGTTGGGTAGTTGATCTGATTCTTCTTCCTCCATGGATGAACACTCTAATTTCTTACTCCTTCCATTTTTGATTAGTATCTGTGTTCTGTTTCAATTTTCAAAGAGCATGATCCAAAATCCTAATTCGAGAAATCCCAAAATCTCAAGGCAACATTTCCATTTTGTCGTATGATTCAAAGTCTTGTAGAGTAGTAGTTCTACATTTTATAATACTTGCTATCGAGTGTGACATGTATGTGAATACTTCCTCCGTTTCATAATGCTTCCCTCCGTTCCATAATGCTTGCTACATTTTTCATTTTGGGAAATTTCATATTATTTGCTACATTTTCTTTTTAGTGAAAAACTCAATCATTTAGGGGATGTTTGGTATATGGGAATGGGAATTTGAGGATAAGAATGTGGGATTGGGATTGGGATTTGATTGTTGGCAATTTATATAATATACTACCAATCCCTTGTTTGGCATTTTAAAGGGATTAAATTGGGAAATATGGATATGTATTTAAAATAAAATATGAATTGACAATTTGGCCCCATTAAAAAAAGCCTAGTGAATTATTTATACATAAGGGTATAAATGTCTTTTGCTAACAAAACTCAATTCCCATGCCCCAAATACTTGCCCCCCCTAGGTAATAAAACCTTGGGAATTCATGGCAAAAATTCCCATTCCCATTCCCCAATCTAAATCTCAATCCCACCTACCAAACATGGAATGATATAATATTGGGGAATTAAATTCCCATTCCCATCCCAAATTCCCATATACCAAACACACCCTTAAAGTTATACATACTCCTATTTTAATCCTACTCTATATCTAATTACTCATATTTTTCTTTATCATTTTTCAACAAATAATACTCCCTCCTATTCACTCAAAATGGCACATTTGGATTGGACACGATTTTTTAGAGTTGAATAGTGGGGTATTTTAATTGATTAAATTAATTGTAAAGGTAGTAGTTGGGTATTGGGAGTAGTAAAAGTGGGGGTAGTTGGATATTTTAATTGATTAAATTAATTGTAAAGGTGAGAGTAAAAATAGAAATGGGAAATTTTGTGTGAATTGGCCCAAAATAGAAATGTGTCATTTTGAGTGAATAGGAGGGAGTATTAAAAAATTCCAAAAAAGCAACTTTCCACCTATTACTCATCATTGCACAGTAACTTCTTAATTTTTGTGCCCATGCAATGGTAGCAAGTAAATCAGAACGGAGGAAGTATGTCACGATCAGTACTAAGTATTATGAAACGGTGGAAGTATAATACAACTAGTTGCCAATGGCCAAGTTCGACTCACTCTAGTTGGACGGAGTTTGGTCTAAACCGCAAATTAAATCGGATAAATTGTACATTTGCTATTTGGTTTGATATATGGTCTAAATTGTTTGATCTGATTTATGTTGCAAAAAAAATCACGGTTTACGGTTTGGTCATGTTTTTGTTTTAGACCAAACCAGACCGCAAATCGTTTGATGACGAAAAATCATATTTAAAAAAAAAATATATATATATATATGTTGCTACTTGCTACCTAGATATTTTGAGATGTATTTATTTTTGTATAAATATATTTACTTGAATAATGTTGATGCAATCAATCGACTAATTGCAAATTATATATGTGGTGATTGTAAGTGCAAAATATTTGTATAAACACATATATTAATTTGGGAAAAATATAGACCAAACCGTTATAGAATGGTTTGGTCCGGTCCGGTTTGATGATTTCAAGGGTCCGATCTGGTCTACAACGTTTTTGGCGTCATAGTGTTACTGTAGTGACTTTTCCAAGAGTTGAATGCTATTTTATGAAAAAAATTTAAAAATTACTACCATTCACCTTTCGCCATAGTTGATGCTTACCATGTAGAACATTCCATTAATAAACCCAAACTATTATTCTAAAACTTTATAATCCAAATGTTCAAATATAAAGTAATGAGAAAATTACGATTCAAATTCAAGATAACTAACTTTTTACCATCGAAATTGAGAAAATAGAGGTAATAATTAACAATCCTCTACATTCGTCATTAGCCTAATTGCATAATTGCCCTAGAAATTTCTTATCTTGTTTAATGTGTGAGCCCCAAAGCCTTAGATTTACACAAATTTTTGTGAAAGATGGTCTCTAATTAAGCCGGTCTATTAAATATACTTTTCAAAATATGTAATATGCATTAAAAATAATGCAGACGTTAAGATATTGAAAGTATGCATTAAGAATACGACGAATAAACATTAAGGATAATGTAAGTAGGTATTAAGAATAAGATAAGTAGACATTAACTTTTAATAGATTGGACTTGAAATACGTCTCTCAAAAAGACGATCTCGCTAATAGATTTATCCATTTTTTGTTTATGCATTCATTAGTTGTTAGTCTTGTCTTATGCGATTCAATCATATATAATCAACTAAATATATCATCATCATATTCAGTGTATTTCGCTCTTAAAAACTTATGTGCAGGGTCCGAGGAGGGAGTAACGACGACAACTCATACCAATAAAAGAGAATGCGGTCAAAGAGTTCCTCAGCCCGAGATATCATGTAAAACAATGGACTAGTAATATGATAATTAACCTCCAACCTCTAAATCCCATGCATTTTTCACCTAAAATGAGATTGCCGAAACAAATATTTTCATCTCACAAAAGGAACGTATTTAAGGGGTTCATGGAACTATTTGTGTGAAAGGCTCTATATAAATTCTTAAATGAGACTGTTTTATTAGGAATCATCTATATTGGAGTGAACGATGTAAATTTTATATGTTAGAGTGATCACTTATAAGTTTAAAGTGATTAATTACAAAAATCGACTGATTATATAAGTTATTTGATAGGATGGTCTCATACAATACAAGGTGAAGGCTCTAGTAATCTTAACAACCCTAACGCGCCCGTTTGGTAGGTGGTCATAAACGATGGTAATGGAAATGAAAAATTAGTGTAATTTTAGTTGAAAAATCTCTTGTTTACCTTGATGACCATGTTTGTCCAACTTCATTCATCTCATTTTCTTCATAAAATTCATTCCAATGCATACCTTTGGGGAAGGTGGTATTAGGTGGTAATGAAAATTTGTATACAAAAAAACTTTTTTGTGATCAAAGTTTCATTACCATGGGAATGATATGGATCTTTTAATGAAATTTTACACTATAAATCATTCCTATTACCACCATTTAGTACCACTAACCAAACGGGCCGTAAGGAATTGTTTATCACCCCTATTGCGAAGATTATAACCCTTTCAAATTTGTTAGAGTTTATGAAACACGATGGTAAAGGATATGTCAAACTGAAAAAAAAACTTTTGTGCCATCACTTCATGCGTGCGACCAAAAAGATTTTATACTTGCTGAATTTAATCGTTAAAACACCGATTTTAAGACTTAAAAAGTCAAATCTAACATTTAAAATTCCTACTCTAAGTCTCAATCTTCTTTCTCCAGATGCTTAATTAAATTTTTTAGCCATCGACTTCAACCCTTAAAACACGACCCACTTTGATTCATTTTTTAAAAGTTCATAAAATAGTTTTTTTATTATACTTTATTCAAAAAAACTATGTATATAATAACTTCATATAAATATATAATAAAAAAGTAGTAAAATATTTTCACAGAAACTTTGACGAGACGGTCTCATTATGAGACCGTCAAGTTGGATCGGCCCAATTCGCGCGTATAACAACATTTCAATTTTTTGGGCATTTACCAATTTTGACCTTAAAAGTATCAATTTTAAAAATTGATACTTTTAACGTCAAAATTGATACCTTTAACATCAAAATTGAAAAACGCCCAAAAAATGAAAAAAACAATGCCCAGGTTGTTACACGCACGAATTGGGCCAACACAAATTGACGCGACCTTCTACATAAAGACCCATTAGTGACGCGACCTTTTACAACCTATTTCTATAACTATCCGACCCCACCTTCTACATGAAGACCCATTAATAACCCGACTCGCCAATAACCCATCAAAACGTGACCCTATCTTGACCTGCTGGGTCAACCCGCCTCGCTCAACACCTCTAGCAACAACTCATACCCACGAAAAAGATTGCGACCTAGAGTGTCCAACCACCCAATAGAGTTAATTAGCTAAACATGGGGGCTATCCGGGACCAGCACTTGATCAACTTAATAAACGACCATACAATGTAAGTAAAATACGGCAAATTCAAGATGAAACCAAACGAAAACGTCGGATATAAAAAAAAGTGAGCGGACAGAAAGAAAAGGGGAGACTCGGAAGGGGCAGACCACGTAACAAAATATGGTCCGTGCGTATAATGTAAGACTCCTGGAAGTACACGATGTTTTCTTTCCTTTTTTCTTCCATTTTCTCTGCTCTTTCTCTCTCTTTCTTCTTCTCTTACTCTTCAGATTATGAAGAACAACTAGCAAGAACACAATTCCTAGACGAAGAGCGAGAAATCGGATTTAAGAGAGAGAAATTATGTCGTCTAATGTGGAGAATTCATCGCTGATCGCTACCTTTTCCGATGGCATTGATGATGTTGAAGAATTTGTCTGTGTTAGTTTCTGATACTGTTTTTAGTTTTTCTGGTTTTTTTGTTGTTGGAATGAATAGGTTTTGGTTGATTGAAGTGATTGTGTTTGAATTGTAGTCGAATGAGGGAGAATCGTCTATGTCGTATGAGAGATTTCAGCAGTTGTTTGAGTTTGTGAAAGGTGGAAATCAAGCTTTTCGTTGTGGTAGATATGAGGAGGTAATGAATACTTATTTAATGGTGGAATGTTCTTTTGTTACTGTAGTTGTGAGTTCTTTTACTTAATGTCGTCTAGGCAAATGTTAAGCTATTTGTTGTCTCATTGATTTGGTGGAATGTTCTTTTGTTACTGTAATTGTGAGTTCCTCCTTAAGGCCAACACACCTCCTCCCGGAGCTTTCCTAACATCGACCCTAGGGCCTACTACATAACAAGTAATCAATGTTCAGTAAATCTAAGCACTTTTTAAACTTACTGAATGGAACAAACTAAGTGAAGAAATCAGCCGGGTTATCAGCAGTTCCAATCTTCTTCACCTTTACCCTCTTGTGACATCTATGTGCTTCGTCCGATCGTGATGCACTTCATCCCTAGTATCCACATCAGCTGCATAATCAAAATCAGAATACGCTGTCACTAAGCACTTCCTACCATTCGTGTACACAAGCCCTATATCAGCTGTCTCGGTAACGAAATATCCTCTTCACTCCTTGCCATTCTTCTCCCTCAGGTCGATCCATAAACCTGCTAACAACACTAGCATGTAGCAGCATGCACAATATCCGGTCGAGTACTAACTATAACATATACTAAACGGCCAACCACGTTGACATAAGGAATCTAGATATGTAAGTAATCTCCTCCTCAATTTGAGGTGAAATAGACGTAGACAACTTACAGGTTACAATCGTTGGCAATTGGCATACTTATTGGCTTAGAATTTTTTATCCCAAAGCGAGACAATATTTTCAATGTAACTTGTTTGAATCAGGACTAGCTTACCTCTAGCCCGATCTTAAAAATCTTTCAAGCCACACTCAAGTCTTTTATGTCAAACTCCAAGTTGAGCATCTCCTTCAATAATCTAGCAGCTTCGGTTTTGTTCTTTGTCGCCACTAGCATGTTATCAACATACAATAATAGGTAGATCATGGATACATCCTCCAACTTACTATGATACACACAATCTTCATATGACTTAAGCAATCATAAGTGTGCTAACATCCAGTCCATACAATGACTTAAGCAATCAACAGGCGTTGTGCTCCTTTCTAGAAACCTTAAATCCTTTGGGCTGGTTCATTAGAATCTCCTCCAAATTTAATCACCATGAAAGTAAGTCGAGAATCTCCTCCAAATCACCATGAAAGAAAGTCGTCATAACATCCAGTTGCTCCAGCTCAAGATCAAAGTGTGCTACAATTAGGGGTGTTCATAACCGGGTACCCGAGTCCGATATCCAGTTAGTCGAGACATTGGGTACCCTGTTTTTATTGTGTTGATTTGTTTTGGGCTTTATTATCATTTGGATTGAAGGTTGGAGCATTGATACTGTTGTAAAAATGAGAAGCCAGCAGTCCTATAACTCCATACTTTGATTAATTGCTTTGTAAATAAGTAAGTTGCCTTAGCGTAGTACATATTCAGTTTGCAAAGGATGAATGATGCAGAAGCTATGAAAGTTGCCTTACTATTGTAAATATGAAAGTTGCTAGTGTTGAACATTAACGAGTTGGCGGGTACCTGGTTCAACGCATTTTGTGGCTCATGACTCGATCTGGTTAAGGCGGGTCGGGTTTTTTGAACACCCCTAGGCCCTAGCTACAATGGATAGCAATACCCGTATAAAAGTATCACTATTCTTGTCATTTCTATTTTTTCTTGATATATTGAGCTTTATATACAAAATGAACAAGATGTTTACATATAATATTTACTTTAGGAATCTTTTGGGTGGACTGCTTTTGACTGATGTTTGATTAATTAGGCAATTAATTATTATTCACAAGCCATTCTTGTCAAACCGGGGGATCCGATTATTCTGAGCAATAGATGTGCAGCTTACATTAGGTACTTTGCTCATATTCTGACGTTTCTTAAGTTATTTTCTGCCCTTTTATACTTGAGATTACATAATATTACCTTTTATAATTATTTCTTACTAATAAAACTCTGCAGGTTAAGCCATTTTTTAAAAAGTCGGGCCCCTGATGATTCTGAATGTAATCCATTGTATGGGCTGGATCCAACAACACATGCTGAAGTATGCTTCAAAACTCTTTCTCGCTCTATATCTGTGTCTGTGTGTGGCCTTGCTCCTTGAATTGTTTGCATCACTTTTAGGGCACACTTAAAACGAGTAATGCTAGTTTATTGTGAGTCTGGATTGATGTCTTGCTCAGTTTTCGTCCCTTCTTGTTGGGTTTTGGCCTAGTTCCTGAAACCATTAATTTTATTTTACTTTAAAATCTTTATGTGGAGGAAAAGATTTTTGAAGGATGTGCAAGAGATTGGTGAGAAGGAGGGATCTGTGACATCTGTCCACATTCGTAGGTAAACGTTGGTTGCTTATCAGCATGGTTACTTTTAGCTTTCTAGAATTACAAATTGCATGACGATGGAATAAGATTAGATGGTGGAAACAGTATTTTTGTGTAGAACCAAAGCTGCAAAACACTTTAATATTGCTTGAAATTAAATTATGTAACTAAAGTAAGATCCCTACTTCTTTTATTCATGCTATGGTGGTCTGTGACTGTGTCATAATGTAAAAATATGGTTTGGTCAGTCGCAAAACAAAGTTTGTCTATGTTGATAACTTTGCGGTTGTTTCGGCCTATATTTCGGTCACTATAAGCTCAAAACTTTTATACTATGGTCACGATCTGTGATGCTGTGGATATTTTGCCTATGGTCTGGTCAAATAATGGGAAAATACACTTGCAGTTGGTTGATAGTTATGTGATTGTCTAGACGGCTCAACCTATGTTTTGGTCACAATAAGCTCAAAAATCTTCACGACACAGTTACTATATGATGATGTATGTTATATTCTGCCTTTTGTTGGTCATGACTCGTATAGATAATCTTTAAGATGCTGTGCATTGTTACTGCACTACCTTTTTTTGGGGGGGTGGTGGGGGGAGGGGGGGGGGGGTGTTGGGGCAACTGATGTGTGAGATTGTTGAATTTTTGACTTCATGTACTGGTTATTTTTGAGGATCGTGTATAGATCTCAACTATGGTTACATTAAACCAGACTTCCTCTGATGTTTGCTTTAATACTAATGCAGCTTGCATTGAAGGATGCTGAAAAGGTGATGAGCTGTAGAGATAATTCTGTTAAGTCGTACATATTGCAAGCTGATGCTCTTTTCTTGGTAAGGATCTGAGTTATTGTAGATTATGTACTGAAATTGCTTTCAATGCATGGAACTTGTCTCCGTTTTGTGTCATGTAGTTGCATCTATGAGAGAATGCATCATGCTGAATGAAATCGGTTGCAAGCATAATTCTTTTAGCTGTAAGATATGTTGACCTACGTTCAAACTTACAAGTACACGTCAAAAGAAAAAAGAGCTTACAATAAAGTAACATGCAAAAAGGAATATGTAATTAACACAAGTATTTCCGAAAAAGTGATCTAAGACTTGCATCGTATTTGTGTCTGATCTTGAGATCTCCTAATGCGCAGTTAGAAAAATATGAGCTGGCACGTGATACTGTTATCGCTGGTCTGCAACTGGATCCACATAGGTAAAAGCTCTTCTCTACTCTCTATACTGCAGAGGCTTATGCCGCATACTTCCCGGCTTGTACACCTGTAAGACTGTTTTCATTTTATTTTCTTTTTGTTTTCTGGCTTCACAGCACCCATCTTCAAGCTCTTCTATCGATTTTGGATAAATTGTGTGCTGGTATGGTTTGTGGAAGAAGCCGTGGAAAACTCGAACGTAGTGATGAGTTTGATTGTACCCTATGCCTAAAGCTACTATATGAGCCTGTTACCACACCTTGCGGTCACTCATTTTGTCGCTCATGTCTATTTCAGTCGATGGACCGAAGTGAGATTGCTTTTTTGTAATGTTGCTTCCAGTCTCAACTTATTGTACCTAATGCCCGCTACTCTTTTCCTGTATGAAATTGTAGGTAATAAATGTCCACTTTGTAGAACTGTGCTATTTATCACTCCAAGGACATGTGCTATCAGGTTTTCTCTCATATTTGGGCTTGCATTTTATTTTCAGTCTCCTTTGGAATTTATTCTGTTATACCCAGCATGTAATGTGTACGCCTTGATTAGCAATACAGCAATATGTTTTTCTATGACCGTCTTTTGTAGCAAATATGTCAACTGGAAAGTGGATAGTGAAACTTTTTGCTCACCGATTAGAATTTTAAAATCAATTAAATTGTGAATGAGCAAAGGGCAAAACTTAATTGGGTTGAACTAAATTGAACTCAAGATAAATTGGATAGAAAAGACCCATAAAGTATTTAAATAAATATTGAACATCACTTTAAAGTGTTTAATAAATTAGTAAAAGGCAAAACCGAATTTTTGTGAACTAAAGCAAACTGAAGATAAGTTGGGTAGAAAAGGCACAAAAAGTATTTAAATAAGTAATGAACATCACTTTAAAGTGTTTAATTAATCATGGAGATGATATTATAGTAGGGATAATATACGCTTTGAACAAAATTATAATATTTTACTGCAGAGTGCGGACACAAATATCATTCAGCCATAATATTTGGTATTTATATACTTTTGTTTTACTATTTTCAGTGTAACTTTAAACAACATCATACAGAAAAATTTCCCAGAGGAGTATGCTGAGAGGAAATCAGAAAATGACAATTTGGTAAAACTCGGTGTTGATTTGATGCCACTTTTTGTGATGGATGCTGTGCTCCCTTGTGAAAAGTTACCACTCAATATTTTTGAACCTCGCTACAGACTTATGGTGAGTTATGTGCTACAATCAATACAATGATGAGATTGGAATTGTTTTGTGATATTATTTGTTTTTGTGGGTGTGTCTCTTGCTGTGTTTGATGGGCTTGCTCTAATTTCTGATTTTGTTTTTTCCTTGGCTGTATTGTTTGGTTTCATATTGTAATGGACTTCCTCGAAATAGAACATTAACAAATTTGTATTTCTTATTTATATAATGTTGCAAATGATGTTGCAATCAAGAGTCAATGAGAAATAACCTTTTTGACTTTTGTAATTATAAGGGTTAGGTCGTGTATATTTAACCCCTCAACCCACACCCTGGAAGGAGCCACTTGGCATTGGGGTAATAACATGTATTGTTTCTCAAAGAAAAGGTTTTAATAGACTAGAAGCTGGCAATCTCCCAACTCCCATTAATTGGCCCTCATTTGGCAAAATTATGTATTAGTGATCTGTCTAGTCAGTCACGATTGATATCTCAAGGAGGAAGGCGGAGGAAGTTTTCACTTTGTACTTGATTCAAATGGCTTTTAATGCCATCTCTTTGGGTTGATAATGTTTGCAAGATATGAGATTTAAAAAATGAGAGCTAGGAAGGTGGAAGTGAATATAGCCTGTTGGATTGTTGCTGTGCTTCATGTAGCAATATCTGAAGTCTCTTAATAAATTTTTGATATTCAATTCTAGGATTAGATGCAGTTCAAAGTTTATGGTTGATCTCGTTTTTCCGTAGCTGGTAAAATTTGAAGGTTAATATCTATGAAATGGAAGATCACAATTTCATGTGATAAATTTCATGAGTTATAACTGCAATTTTGTTGCTAGAATTCAATTTTAATAACTGACAATAGTTATTCTTAGTTTTATGACAGATTATGGTGGTTTTATTTTCTTGTTGCTTGAACAACAGGTTAGGAGGATAATGGAAGGAAATCATCGGATGGGAATGGTAGAATCTTGTGACAAATCACTTGTCTTCACCTTAATATTTCAGGATTTCCCTTATCGGCTTACACTTTCTATGAATGATGTAGGTCACACTCGATTCCACAACAGGTCACATTGCTGACTTTGCTTGTGAAGTGGAGATAACGGAGTATGTGTTAAGACATAATCATCTAGTTCTTTGTTTTTGACTTTCTGTTTGGTAATGTAGTCGGAAATTGAATTCTATTTTTACATCTCTTCGTGCAGATGCGAGCCACTTCCTGATGGACGCTTCTATATAGAGGTAGGATAAAATTATAAATCATCGTTTTTTGAGATTCTTTCTTAGCCATTGCATTTGTTTGCTGTATAGTGAGTACAGAGGTACTCTGTTGAGGACAGAAGAGGCACCATAGGCATATAGTATAGATTCTTGTAGTTTCCGTTGTTGATTGGACAAGGGGCAAGGGCAACTGGTTGGGAAAAATGGCTTCAGTTTCCAATCTTGTGATCAACAATAATATTAAGGGCAACTGGAAGTTAAGTTTTTAGAGCAAAAACGAAAACAAGCTTTTATATGTGGAGACCCAAATCTGGGAGGAGAATCCAAAACATGCTCTAGAATAAGATTTGATGATGGCTTTACAATGTAATGTCTCGAAGATCTATTTCTTTCTTTTGTGAAGATTAACCATAATAAATATTAGAAAGCACTATCTGTTCACCGAGTCTACATAATAATATAACTGGTTGAGTTTTTCGTTGATGGTAATTTTTTTTTAATAGAATTGTTTAATTGGAATCTATTATTATATACTTGTTAAAACGTAGGAATTAAATCATCAAGCACTTCATCCAATGAAGCTTATTAGCTTGATTTTAAGGATCTTGGTCTCTGGTTCTAAATGAGTATCATGTTAAAGGTTTTGTAGATTGTATATTTTTCGTGAGCTTTTTTTATCCATCCTTTCTTATGGACTTATGTCATGCTTTGACATCATCCTCTTGCTCATTTTTTTGATGATCTTTTTCCAAAGTTGTATTCTTCCTTTTATTTTTTAAGAAGTTAAAATTCTATCTTTTGTAGGTTGAAGGACGCAGAAGGTTTCGCATCCTTCGATCTTGGGATCAAGATGGGTAAGATATCTCTTTCTTTGCTATGGTAGCTATGGATTTTTGTTAAACCTTTTATGTAATCTCTAGTCCCTTGCTTTATGCAGTTACCGTGTTGCAGAGGTAGAATGGATACATGACATATATCCACCAGAAGGAACAAGAGAAAGAAAAGATGTAAGAAAAGATTTCTCCCAGATCTAGTAACTTTAGTATAATTTTAGCATTTTAGTCAAATAAACGTCTTTGGATCAGAGTTTAATGTTGTTGTCGCATAATTCTTCTTCAGTATTTCCTTGTTGTGATTGTTTAGGTCGAGATTTGGACTGTTTTAAAGGTTCTTCTCTCGAAAATAATGGAAATTCGAGTGCTTGAAGTCTAGAATTTAGCTCACCTCATTACAGCCTCAACATCAAATGTCCATTTCAGAGCTTTGTTATTCTGTAGATTGGAATTTGGGATTTTCAAGAAATGTGGTCTACTTAAGTAGTTTTGTTTTGCATGAGCCATGTGATGTTAGTGACTTGAATTGTGGGCATTAACAGCTGCAGGAAATGACAAATCATGCAGCAGAGTTTGCTCAAATGTGGTTGATGAGGGCAAAAGAAGTAGCAAAACAAGGTGATGGCAAAATGAGCTTATTTAATGAGCAATTTCTTCTTTTGCTTCATTAGTCTGCAACAGTATCGTAAAATAGCTTTTGTGTTTTCTTTTTCTGAGTAAAAGAAAAACTTAACTGTTCAATCATTCAGCAATTTTCTCAAAATTGACTATTATCTGTTATACTTTATAAAGATGACCTTTAACTGGATAAAATGATACTAATCAGATATGTTCTTCAATTCTCACAATTGACTGTTTGTGTTTGGATTTAAGATGAGTGGATGACACTGTATCAAATGATTGAAACGAGTGGTGTGAATGATTTGATGAGCTTATTTTTGAAGAAGATAGTAAATTCTTTTCTTTGCCTGAAATGTTTACCTTGTTTCTCATCAGAAATATGTCCTTGACTTTTTACTTAATTATCCCTTTTCTATTCAAGTGAATGTTTTTCCATTTAACAGCAGTATTTCCAGCTTAAATGGATTATGTACTTTGTGTTAAAACTGGATACATGTTTGTATTTCTAAATACATGCACGTTCAATATAAAATAAAAGATATACTTTCAGTTGTACAAAAATGCACATTCTATTAGAATAGAAAACATGTTTCATTTATTATTCTCACTCTTAGTTTAAGCTACTTCTAGTTGTATATTGTCTAGATCATCTAGACAATATAGAAAATGATTTGGAGAAGCATAGAGATACCAAGTGAGATAAATATGCTCGTCAATTCTGATTTTGGAATATTAGCAATGAGTTGGGACTTGGGAGTGTTATGATTTTCTATGGTGCTGTAGGAAGAAGATGATAAACCAAAAGGGTTAAAGAGACAAATATGATGTAAAATCTGTTGTGCAGTGTATTGGCTAAGAGAATTATTAGAAGTCATATATGATGAAATTTTGTAAGTAGAGTTGGGAGGATTGATTTGCTTAGGGAAGTGGCTGTGAAGCAAAATGAACGTAAAGAAATTGGATTTGGTAATTGAATTTGTGACATTAAGGGGTTTAATTTTCATGCAGGCGAAGATGGTGCAATTTTTCCGTCATCAAAGATAAATTTCTTTTGAAGACCTAGGATTAGAGGCCGTCGCCCATAAACGCCATGCCACATTGCCGAGTACATGTTTAATGAACAAGGTCACATAGGTTTTGAGCATAAGAGGTTAAGGAAAATCAAGACAACCACTGGGAGTTATTTATAGTGTATTAGCCAACCATATGGTTTTGGAATTAAGGCTTTGGCGTTGTTCTTATGAAGACAAGTTTTTGTTGGGCTTTAGGTGATTGT
This sequence comes from Amaranthus palmeri, assembly GCA_019776075.1. Classification (NCBI taxonomy): domain Eukaryota; kingdom Viridiplantae; phylum Streptophyta; class Magnoliopsida; order Caryophyllales; family Amaranthaceae; genus Amaranthus; species Amaranthus palmeri. Next base: position 1,529,157 of record JAAKBH010000002.1, on the reverse strand, counting down.
GGAAAACTTATTAATGCATAGGGATTCGTTTTGATGGGTTTGATACTGCTTGGATGATACCAATTACTTAGTAGCTCGTCTGAGGATTTTCTGGACTGCATGTTTCCACTGTTGATGTATCAATCAGTACTCAGCCCTATACGGGTGGTAATACATAGGTGAAGAACGTGGATTAGTCTGAAATGGGTGGCATTTATATTTTTGAATGGAGTATTAAGCAGAGTTCTTTAACTGGATCAAGAATATGAATTTCCTGGTTGGAATTAATCTATATTCGTATAGAGCTTTTTAGATTTCCTCAGATTTTGAAACAATCCAAATTATTTCTGCCAAATAGGACATTTGTTCAAGATGTAGAATTGTGAATAAATACTAGACAATTTAGGCTCATCTTCAATAGGCTTTTTCCTAGATCTTGTCAATTTTACCGGAGATCAAGTAAGCTTTACATGAATCTCTCTTTAGTTTTATCTCCATTGCTAGGTGTTAATAAAAACTGAATTTACAAAGTCTTTCTAAAAATAGCTAATGCTACTAACTAATTAAACTAACTGATACAAAGCGTTAGCATTCCAATTGGTCAAACAAGCAAAATGAATGTGTCAAGTGTAGAACTGACTGCCAAATAAAGCCTTCATCTTCTGTGCTTGTGTGTGTGTTTTAGTAGTCGCTCAAGAAATTTTGTGAAGCATTGTGTTTTATATTTATGAGTGCCTTTTTGCTTTTTAGATCGAAGACGGCTTGCTGAGCTCCTTAATGTGGAAGCTATGATGCCCTCACACGAGGATCCTGAGCGTTTCAGCTTCTGGGTATGTTCATCTGTCTCTCTCCGTCCTCTCCTCACCTCTTTGTCCCTTTTCACTCATGTTAAATTATAGTAATCCTGCATCTATATTTTACACTGCAGCTAACCACGTTAACAAGGAGAAGACCATCCGAGAGACTAGAACTTCTACGATTAAAAGACTCATTAGAGGTACTGTGATAATTCCTTTTAAGCCAAACAATCGAGCATAAATCTGGACCCTAACTTTCCGTTTCTTCATATGCGTGCAGAGAATAAGACGTGGATTGATATACCTTAGACAAGAAGAGCAAGGCTGTAGGTTACAATAGTTATCGTGGTAATAAACGATTACTATAATTGATGCCGTGTAAGATAATTCGATTTCATTTACTCGTTGCTCCAAGTGTGTAGCATATTTTTTTCCGCAATGATTGTTGTGGATTATTGGAACTGTATTTCTTTGTTATATAGACAACAACTAGATTCTTGTTACGGAAACTCCTGGACGTTGAAGAGCATAAGTCTTCATGTACTGGTTCCTTTCATATACATAACTCTAATACATGTTTTTTCTTCAGCATTTTTCGTCGTGTGCATGTGTTTGCTTCTGGGTAAGCTACAGTTTTAAGATGCCCAAAATACCGCCTTTAACCATTATGATGGTTGAAAGACTACAATCGAATTTTTGCTCAAAATAGCGTTATTGTTAATTCATTTAGTCTTTTTTGAATTGCGATAATATATTAAATGAGAATTAAAATGTATAGATGAGAATAATAGAAAATTGTAGAAATATATTTTAAAACGAAATTAAGCTCAGAATAATGTTTACTTCGGTGGCTTTTAAGTAGGGAAATAGAGACGAATGAAAGAGAAGGAGAGGGGAAACAAGACATATATATATATATATTTTTTAAATCTTATTTTTGATTTGTTCCTTACAAATCTTTTAATAATAAAAAGATTTGTATGAAACAACATGTAAATGTATTTCCTTTCTTCCATTTTTCTTCTCTTTAATTTTTATATCCAAATTAACGAAATGATAGCATTTTTAACGTTGACTTTTTGAAAATTAAAAACAAAGTTCATCTTAGATATAGGAAATGGCTATTTTTTTATCTTTAGTTGGAACCGAATCTAAAATTGTAATATTACAAATTTTAGTGGAGATATAAAAAGGCTATTAGTTGTCTTTTTTATTTTTTATGAGGAATCCCAACCATAAAGAGTAGGCCAATAAGCTCATAGCTATAGGCTATAGCTTCTAAATGAATTATGTAGCTTTAGTCTTTAGATTTGCTTTGTTTATCCCAAACTAAAACCTGAAATAAATTTACCTGGACCAAGCTCTTTTCAGTCCTCAAATTTGGGAACAAGTATGCAAATATATTCCGTGTTGCCCACTTCATCAATTACAATAAAAATAAAAATAAAGTATTTTTTAGCGAGTGATAACTGGTAGCTAATTTAAATAATTGATTCGACATTAACTAATAATCGATTGAAGTGTTTAATTAGCAATTTGGTTTTACCAACTACTTTGACTAGGTGATTTAATTGATAGCTGACTGATTTGATAAATTTGTTTTATCAACTACTTTGATTTGGTGATTTGAACTCATGATTCTTGAAAACTTGTTCAAGTTCCTCCGTTCTGAAATAATTATCCCAAATAGCCATTATTCGAAACATAGCATAACATTTCTATATTTTATTTTTTTGATTTGTGCATAGGTTGGAGAATCTTTGCAAATATCACATTCATATAAATTTACGGCTAAAGTCTATTTCATTTTAAAAGGAATACTAAATTTATGATAGAACGAAATTTTTTGATCGTTGAATAAATAACTTTTTTAATTGTATGTAATAATCTAAGTTTTTGACTTTTTCATGTGGTGGACAAATATTTTTTTTTTATCTATATGGTAGCCCCTAACTTTTACCTTTTATAATTCTAGGTAATCGGAACATTGTTATGAATAAATATTGTGACATGATAATAACCTAAATTTAGTAAAATCCTTAATTTTTGTCTACCAAATAAAAAAATTAAAATTCACCCATAAAATCTTCCCAACTTTTCCTCTTTATGAACTATCATTATTTTCATTTTTCTTGTACATAGAAATTAGAAAACATTCCTTCATCAACATGGTAGACCAGATGTGCAGATTAGCTTACAAACATACTCCTAGTCCTATCTAGTATCTACAAGAACACATATTTTAAAAGGAAATTATTTTCAAAATTATTATAACAAAATCGAATTTTATCACAGTTGAAATACGCATACTTTTCCTCAAACAAAGCCACCCAAGTTTAATACATTCTAGCTAACCGTTACTTCTAATCTTTTTCTTTCCTCGACCTATTGAAATAAAAAAAATAAATTATTATAACAATATCTTTTGTTGTGATATACTTCCTCCGTTCCGAAATACTCGCGACATTTCGATTTTGTGCACTATTTATCGTTCAAGCTTATTTTACTTATTGTGACTAATGTGTAAGTAAAAATATTACTTTCATGATATGAAATTTTTACAATTTTTAGATTAGTGTAGTTTAAAATATAAATGACCAAAATTGTGCATTAAATTGCTTAAAAAAGTGAAATGTAGCAAGTATTATGAAACGAAGGAAATATTTTCACTTAAATTATATTATAATCTAAAATAATTTATCAAATAATTTCAATCTCTTAAATAATTAAGGTGACACTGCTCAAATATGCTTACAGTTCAGATTTGGATGTCATGATAAGGATTGATAATGCACATTAATAATAATAATAATAATAATAATAATAATAGTGATACGACCTCACGAACAAGCCACATCTCCCAATTTGCTAGCTAAAGTCAATATATAATGTACAGTCAATAAGTATATTATTGGTATTTTTTAACCAAGAAACCTGAAAACGGTCTGTTTGGCTGTCAGTATTATATGGCGATAATAATAAATGATCTTTGTATATTTTTTTTATGTAATATGTGAGTTAGTATTTGACAATATGAAACTTGAAAACATAAATTTTAGTTTTGGTATTAAAATTTATAAACTAAAAATTCAAATGACAATTGATTAGTTTTATTTGATTTTTAAATTTTGACATTTAGTCCATTTTACATTGTTATTGGAATTATATATAGAATAATTAGCTCAATTCAACATAATCAAATTTTAGATTAGTCAAATATTATTTAGATCGATTCAACATTTATAAATGAATTTCATATTGCAAATATATCATGATAAGAAAATTCAGCTTTAAAAAATTAACAAAACTCTAAATTCACTAACTTTTAAGAAAAACAACTAGGTCGATTAGGTCAAATCAGAATCTGAAAGGTTTATGAAACCAATTTAATTGCGCTCTACTTTATGAGTATGAGTTGCTGTCGTTCTTTCCTTTCCAGACCTTGTTCATAATTTTCTATGAGCGGAATATACTGGGTAGATGATGATGATGAACCCACCAATTTAACATGCCAAATAATTATCAAATAAATTATTCTTTAAAAAATTAAAAACTAATTAAGTTATTAAAAACTATTTAAAAGTCCAACTCACCTAAGTGAGTGCTCTATTTCACTCTCTATTCCCTAGTTGTTGGCCTATCCATTCCACAATCTTTTTATACCACCATTTTCCAAACACCCCTTCCAAACTTCCACCACCAATTAAGAAAAAGAAATAATTTTTCCATTATTTACATATATAATTACTTTAATAAAAGGCAAGAAACATCAAAACCCCTTTCCTTAATTCTTCATATTATTTCCTTAATCATTACAATCCCTTTAAAGAGAGATAAAGCTATAAACTAGGCAAAACTCCTTTGCTTTCTCTTTTCCAAAAAACCCTTCATTTATAAGCTAACAATTTATCATTCACATCATTTTCCCTTCAATTTTACATCACTTTTTTCAAAATTACAAACCTTGTTATAAATCACAATCTCATAATACAATATTTTCTTTGTCAATGGATGAAAATCCTACAATTTCAATGGCTAGAGCAAAAAAAATCATTAGAAAGTCTATTCATACATTTCTTCAACACTATCAATATTTCACTACATTTTCTACTTTCATAATACTTCCTTTCTCCTTATCTTTGTTGATCTCTCAAGCGCTCATTCCTCGATGGTCGAATACCTTGCACATGCCCAGAATCAGCTCTGATGCCAGTTTTCCTCCTTCCAATGATTTATTTTCCCATGTTAGCCTTAAACTATGTCAAACTATATCCTCCTCTATAATCACTCTCCCATTTTCACTATCCTTTCTTCTTTTAGCCAAATCATCAATCATCCATTTTCTTACACAAAATCAAAAACCATCTTCATTCATTGATCTTTACAACCCAATTCTTTCAACTCATCTTTGCAACATTTTCATCCTTTTTGCAACAAATGCAACATGTTTTTCCCTTCTTTACTTAACATTCAACTTCTTAGAAGGCTTCCATCTCAATTCCCCTAAATGGGTTCTTCTTTTTTCAATCATAAGTGCCATTATCTATTCAATTATCCTAGCAAATGCACTAATTATATGCAATTTAGCCCTAATTTCCTCAGGAATTGAAAGAAAAGGTGGGTTTTTATCAATTCTTAAAGCTTGTGTCTTGATCAAAGGGAAAACTTCAACTGCATTGGCTTTAGCTGTGCCTATTAATCTTGGTCTTGCTTCAATTGAGGCTTTGTTTCAACTTAGAATTGTAGCAAATTCACTTAAACCCAAGTTTCATAGTAATGCAATTTGGCTTGTTGCCCTAGAAGGAGTTCTTATTGCTTACATTTATGCAATGATATTAGTTCTTGATGTGATTATGAGTTGTATTTTCTATCAAAGTTGCAAGGAAGAGTATTATAATGGTGCAAATTATGATCATGTATGTTTTAAGACGCCAAACCCTGCTTTCAGGCGAGATATTAGGTACAATGATGATGATGTATGTTTTAAGAAGGTTGAAGAGCGTTGTTATTGTGATTATAATGTAGAAAAATTAAAAGGGTTAGAAGAATTTGTGTAAGTTTATTTGTATAGAGGGATTTAAGGCAATGGATAGATTATTATACAAAAGAGTTGAAAAAATGGGAAAATCATCAATTTTAATGGGATTTGATTTTCATATTTTGATCTAAATTCTATTGTAAATCACCCTATTAAGAACATTTATTCATTTAGATATTAAAATTTTCATGATGGTTTTGGTTTGACTTGCTTAATTTTTAAGTTTAAGATGTTGGTACATGATGTTGGTATGATTCTTTTGGCTTTTGTCATGGAAAATTTAATCAAATCAAGGAAATTTCACCTAATTAACTAAAGTAGGTTGAAGGGGAATAAGAAGTTGGTGAGTGATTTTGTCATGAAACTCCCTATTAACATGTCATGTGTATGATGCTTCATAATTAGAACTATTCAAAAATAATTCGGTTAATCAATTATGACTCGATTCAATTTGAAATAACATATATACAGAAATCATATGAAATTATCTAAGTATTTACATACATATAAAAATTGAAATTAACCGATCTAAGATATCATCTCAGAAATCAGCCTAAACTCTATTATGAAAAATGTTGGTGCATTGTAGTTTACTCCCTCCGTCCCATTTAAATTGCAGCATTTTCTTTTTTGGTCTGTCCTACTAAATTTGCATCTATTCTATTTTTATACTATGGCTCACCACTTTCTATTAACCTCATCTATACATTTTAACTTTCTCTTATTTTCAACCACAGAATTTATTCTCTCTCTTCATTTATTATCATTATCTACATTTTTCATAAAAAACAATAACTTTCTTTTTGCTTCAAATTATATGGCATGGAGGGAGTAAAATATTAACCTTATTTATTGTCAAATTTTATTTATTTTAATGTTTTTTCTTAAGAAAGAAAAAGATGGTAGGTGGATGAGTGACTTAAAAGGCTATTTTATTTGGGTACTTTGGTAGTCACACTATAATCTTGTGGCTTGTAGCGGAATTTGGAAGGCATAGGCTAGCATTTTCAAATGGTGTAATAAAGCCACTATTGATGTTATGATATCTTTTTTCTAAGAGCCATTTAGAAAATCTTTTGACATCGGATTTTCTAACATTTTTATTTTAAAAAAATTGTCCTGAATAATCCGACTTATTGCCAATTTGCTGTGAATAATCCCTACTATTGATTATTTTTAAATAATCCGACCTTTTAATTGTTTTTGCTCACAACACTTCTTTTCACATTTTAACCGACTACTATAACTATCTACCACCAAAAAGAGTTGGGTAGACCAACAAAGAAGCATAAGGAGGATGAAGAAGTGAGCGTAATGGCTAATAGGTACTTACAATAGTCGGTTAATATGTGGCAAGGGGTGCTGTCAGCAAAAAATATACAAAGATTGGATATTATTTACAGCAAATGGGCATTAGATCGGATTATTCATAACAATTTTTTCTTTTTTTTTCTGATTAAAAAAAAATTATATGAATATGATAAACTTCTAGTCACAAAATAGGTGAATTTTAATTTTTGTAAGTATGGAAATCTTATTATTAAAATTTGGGTTTACAAATTTAAATGTTTTAGATTAAAAAAGTCGAACTTTATATATTTGGATTTGAACAATATATATTATAAAATATTTATATTAATTAATTAAATCAATTAGCTTTGTTTTTTCATGGGAGATTTTCATGATATTGCTTACCTGACTAATCCGTTTTATAAAATAATGTTAATAAAGATGTTTGATATATTAATTATTATTTGTTAGTTTTTTATTAGAGAAAATTATAAGCTAATAATTCAGACAACTACTTAAATTAGTACTCAAATAAATATTTTCATCTTGGTCTAAAATCAATTATTCAACCAATTTAAAATTTTGTAAGAAAGCCAACAAATTAGCTAATTATAAATATAATATTATTGTTAAAAGTTTTATTGTTAAAATTTTCGTTAAACTTCTTCTTTTTTTTTTCATTTTACAAAACACAATTTTTATTATAAATCGTCTATAGCATAGACTGGTAAACATGGGTCAGTCCATTTGTTAAATGAATAACTGAATAGTATCTTAGTCAATTGAGCTACTAAGAGAGTCATCTATGCCATAGACGATCTAACGCCTTCTATTCTTAATTAATTAATCAGTAAGTCTCATGGGAGACGGTCTATTCTAGAGACGGAATCCATGAAGCCCAGCCCAAAATATAGCACAATATATTTGGGGTTATAATAAATTATTTGGGGTTATAATAACTTATATTTGGGGTTATAGAATATTATATTCGAGGTTATAATACCTTACATTTAGGATTATAACATAATATAATTGATATTATAATAAAAAAATCAGTTAAGGAAAATGGGTTGGCCCAATTTTGTGGTCTATCCTATAGACCGTCTCTTGTGAGATTTTGTGTTAATTAATTCGTTTCAAATCGTATCATTCAAACACGTAAAACTTCCATGAATAACATGATTAGTCATCAATGGCGATCTTGGCCAAAACCATTCTTCTATATTACCAAGCCGTATGCTTATTTTTACAGTTTACACTTATACAACTAGCAAGTCATCAATGGCTGTTCCAGCTTTTGCGAAACACATTTCCTGTTTCTACGTTTTCAATTCTCGAAATTGCGTGCTCTTTGCTAAAGCATACGGTTTCTTTCGGGGTTTAAGGAGTAATTCATTTGATTCATCAAATAATCATGATACTTTCTCATGGAACACGAAGATTACATCATGTTTTAAAAGTGGAGATATTGAAACTGCACGTAAACTGTTCGACGAAATGCCGCAGAGAAATGTGGTCACTTGGAATTGTATGATATCTGGCTTTGGTAAAAACCACATGATTGATGAAGCAAGGCACATTTTTAATGTTATGCCGACCAAGAATCTTGTGTCATGGACTGCAATGTTAAGTGGGTATATTGAGTGTTCTAAGTTGGAAGAAGCTCGGATTTTGTTCGATCAAATACCCAATAAAATCAAAAGACATGTTTGTTGGGATATAATGTTAAATGGGTATATAAAATTTGGAAGAGTTGATGATGCTAGAAAGTTATTTGATCAATGCAGTAATCCTGATGTTGGTCTTTACAAAAGAATGTTGAGTGGTTATGTTAAGGAGGGATGTGTTAGAGAAGCATATGAGCTATTCTCGAGCATGCCGAGACATGATCTAGCTTCATGGACTTGTATGATAACTTGTTATGCAAGAGCAGGTCTTATAAATGAGGCAAAAGCTATGTTTGATGATATTCCTTTCGAAAAAGACGCGCAAGCTTGGACTGCTATGATCCGTAGCTATATGCAATGTGGCATGGTTGATGAAGGTTTGAAAACTTTCCACTCAATGGCAAATAAGGACATTGTTGTATGGAATTGTGTGGTTGCTGGACTTGTTGAGAATGGTAGATTGAAAGAGGCTCTAGAATTGTATGGGAAGATGTCGGAGAAGAATATCATTTCATCAAATTCGATACTATATGGGTTTGTCCGTGAGGGAGACATGATAAACGCGCTAAATTTCTTCGTAAACAATATGATTCTTAAAGATACAGCTTCATGGAATACATTGATTTCAGGTTTTTCGACATTGGAAGCTTTAATCTGGTATTCTCGGATGATAAGACATAAATTTCGGCCTGATCAAACAACATACACAACCATAATGTCTATATGTGGTGCACTTGCTCTACACAGTTGGGGTAAAGCAATCCATCAACAAACAATCAAGACGAGCTATGTACATGATCTATTGGTTTCGAGTTCACTTATATCTATGTATTCCAAATGCGGGCTAATAGACGATGCAGAAACATTGTTCAGAAGCATGGATTACCGAGATACTGTGACTTGGAACACCATGATAGTGGCGCAAGCCTACCATGGATCGGCAGGTAAAGCACTCGAGCTTCATTCTTGTATGATCCAAACAGGCTGTAAACCTAACCATGTTACATTTTTAGCCCTTTTAACTGCTTGTGCACACTGGGGTCTAGTTAAAGAGGGACAAAATCATTTCAAGTCTATGGAAACCGAGTATGATATTACTCCGATGCCTGAGCATTATGCTTGTATGATCGATCTCTTTGGAAGATCCGGCATGTTAAATGAGGCATATGAGTTAGTTAAACAATTGCCATTGCATAATTTTCCATCTTATGGTTGGGAAACCTTACTAAACTACTGTAAGTTACATGGAAACTTTGCACTTGGGGAGATCGCTTCACGAAAGATTCTGATAACTAATCGTTCGAGTGCAGAGATGAATGTACTCGTATCGAATATGTATGCTGCGAACGGATTGTATGATGAATCAGAAAACATTAGAACAGAGATGAAAGAAAGGGATGTGAAAAAAGAAGTGGGTTGTAGTTGGATAGAATTAGGGGGATCAGTATGTAAATTTGTGTATAATGACAAGTCTCATCCAAAAACAGAGGAAATTTACAGGGAAATTGAGAATCTTTCTGTCATTATCAAAAAAATTGGTACAATTATATGATTGATTATAGATTATTGTTTGTTGCATCATGCTTTTTCCTTCATTGATTTGGTTTGGCTACTGATTGTTTTTTTTTTTTTCTGTTTATAAGTGAGCTGATAAATGGTCTAAAATATATGCACTCTTACACATTTGACTTCTTAAATCAAACCCTCCAAAAAGGCGACCTGACACGATACGATTTCACGACATGATTTCCATGGTTTCAGGAGCATACGCATAAGCACCAGTGATGGTTCTAGGTTCATTTCAGGTGGCCGACCGTTTAGCACCCTTAGAAAACAAAAACCTCCTATATTAACAAACTTCTTATGATTTATCAATATAGCATAGCTCAATTGGTAATATGTCTTATTGGAATATCGCTGGTTAAGGATTCAAAACATTCCAATGTTAATTTTTTACGAAAATTTTACTCGATATTTTACCAATAATGTTTGACCAAGGGGGTAATTTTCTAAACATAAAGTAAATAAGTAATGTTGGACTGTTAATTTTGTATTTTTGAACAATTGAAAAAAAAGGAAAGAGTAGCCTAGAAGACATAGGGTAGCCTATAGTAATGCAAAGGAGATGTTTGATCACTTGCAATATTTTTCTTCTCTTAGTAAGTTATCCAAATATACTAATATAGTAATATTACCCTTAAAGAGAGATAAATTTAATATCCAAATATAGTAATTCTACGTTTCTTTTTTATTGTCCACTTTCCTTATTTGGTCAATTCACTCTAACTGTCCACTTTCTATTTTTGGCGAAGATTTCTTACCTATATACCTCAACTACTCCAACTTATATTATTTAAAATACCCCACCTACCACATTTTCAATTATTATAATCACTTAAATACCTCAACTACTACCTTTACAATTATTATAATCACTTGAAACATTCCACTTCCATTTTTCTTAATTTGCGTGCCCACTAGAAAGTCGACAATAAGAAAGGAGTGGAGAGAGTAATATTTTACTAAGATGTTTGATTCAAATTCACCTTTGTTCAATATATATAGCGATCTTTTGATAGTTTTGTAAGTTTATCATTAAGAATTTCATTAACTTATTCCTTTATGAAAAAGGATACAATTGAAATAGATTATTTTGACTCAAATCTTTTATAAGTTGTTCTCTAGAACTCAAATTTGTTGTGCTAGCTTCCTTTTAGTTTCTACTCTTTTCGTTTTAGTTTATTTGTTATATATATTTTTTATGCAATGTATCAAACATACTGAAATAGAGAAAGTACTACATAACTATAATCGTGGAATTAAATTACAAATCAACAAAATAAACATTTTCATTAATCATATATAGTTGCTTTTTTATAACTTTACAAATCAATTTCAGCTTTTTTTATACACTTTAATTAAAATTGTAAATACGTAACGCGTAACAAACAAACTGAAATGAAAGAAATATTTAATAATAAAAGACTAAATTTTAAGATTTGCTGATTTAATTATTGACAAGCAATAGCCTCATACCGACGGTTTGTCGGCTGAAACAACTTTTTTTGGTAAAGAAAATAAGGCTAAAAGAGTTGGTATATTTCTATAATCACTACTACTACTTAATCCGTTCCAAAATACTCGCTACATTTCGATTTTGTGTACTATTTATTGTTTAAGTTTATTTTACATATTGCGACTAATGTGCAAGTAAAATTATAGTCATGTGGGATCTTGTTTGAATCGTCTAACCGCATACTTTCATAATATTAAATATTTATAATTTTCAAATAAGTGTAGTTTAAGATATTAATAATCAAAATTGTGCATTGGATTGCGTAAAAAAGTGAAATATAGCTAGTATTATGGAATAGAGAAAGTACTAATTAAGCATTGGTGTAAGAACAAGTGTTTTTGGTAATTATTTTTTTAGAATCTCCGGGATAATAAACCCGGAAGCGGACTTGATCCTTCTTATAGACGATGAGAATCGACTTTTTTAGAAGAATAAGAAAAAAGTTTAGACTAATACGTAATTGTCGTTTTAGTTGAGATCAATCTCCTAGGCAAGAAAGGAAGTGGAATTAATCCTTTCTATAGATAATGAGAATCGACTTTTTTACAAGAATGAGAAAAAGTTTAGACTAACACGTAATTGTCGTTTTAGTTGAGAATCTCCTAGGTAAGAAAGGAAACAGACTAAATCCTTCTTGTAGGTAGTGAGAATCGACTCTATCAAAGAATAGGAAAAATGTTAACAATCATTAGACTAACACGTAATTGTCATTTTAGTTTATTATTCTTTATTGAGAATCTCCTAGGCAAGAAAGGAAGCAAACTAAATCTTTCTTGTAGGTAGTGAGAATCGACTCTATCACAAGAATAAAAAAAACGTTTACAATCATTAGACTAACACAAATCGTTTTAGGTGATTATTTGTTGAATGAAAATAAACTAGGCAAGAAAGGAAGCAGACTAAATCCTTCTTGTAGGTAGTGAGAATCGACTCTATCATGAATACGAAAAACATTTTCAATCATTAGACTAACACATGATTATCGTTTTTGTTACTATTGAGAAACAAGAGTTTTTGTCGATTATTCTTTTTTGAGAAATCCTTAATTGTAAGAAAGAAATTAAAGTGATCTGAATCTTTATTATAAATTGTGAAAATCGACTCTAACACAATCAGCGGCGGAGCCACGTTGGAGCACCTGAGGTCACGTGCCCCTATGCGTTTTTTTTAAAAAAATATTTAACGTAGACTTTTCTATTGGTAAGAGTAAAATTGTAAAATTAATACTGAAGCGTTTTGATGATAAATACTCTCTCATTTTAGTAATTTTGTCTTATTTATTTATTTTATCTCATTTTTTTAATTAGGTCAGTTGATTTAATTTGTTCCATTTTCTTTTTGTGGTATTTCGTTATTAAAATCAAATAAGAGTAAAATAGCTTGATTTAATTTTGCAAATAAAAACTCCGCTGAAATCTCGTCTATTAGTTGGTGCCCCTGAGACTCCGAACCCTTAATCCGCCACTGATCACAATAATAATAAAAAAAAAAATTTCAACCACTAGACTAACTTATAATCCGTTTGAGAAGCTAACAAAAGTGTTGGTTTCCTCTTAACAGCTTATCATCAAGAGTTCCGAGAAGGTACAAATGAATGATAGAATAACTTTTAGACTTTTAGACAACATTTAAAATATATAAGACAAATTTTGGTTTGTCCTTAAGGCCAAAGTTTTAGGCTTTATATGATCTATTTTCAATGCATCAGACAACAATTGGTGATGACTATAAGTGCTCCCATACTATTCTAAACAATGATACTTATTTTGGAATATTTTGTATAATGATTGAGAAATTTAAACAATGTTTACATAAAATTTTAAATATATTTATATGAAATTTTTATAAAATATAAAATTTCAAATATTAAAATAATCAAATATTTAAAAGTATCACGATAAAACATTAAAATAATTATAGGGAAATTTCACATAGTAGCATTGAGTTTTCATGAGATGCTAATGGTAGCACTTTTTAATGAAAATTCTACATGGTAGCATTCAGTTTATGCACAAACTAATAATGGCCGTAACATTTTCCATTAAGTTCTTGTTAAATTCATCATTGTGTAAGTTTATTTTCACATGGTTGCATTCCAATTTTGTTTAATTCACTATTTTAACATTATTCACCATTTTAACATTTAATCCACCAATTTAACGTTTAATTGACCGTTTAATTCTTTAACGCACATCATCATCATCATCATCATCCTACCCAGTGATTCCCGTCCATAGAGAACTATAGAGAAGGTCTAGGGAGGGAAGGACGGCGGCAACTCATACCCATAAAGGAGAGCACGACCAAAAGGAGTCCCCCGGCGGCAACTCAGTGTTTAACGCCCATAAATATTGTAATAGTTTTGTTTTCATTCAAAAATGACACGATTTAATTAGCGACATTAATATTACTTGTTTAAAAATGACACGATCTATTGTCATTTTAGCGACATTAATATGTGTCATTTTTATACGAATAATATTAATGTCGCTAGATAAATATTTTCACATTAATGTCGCTAAAATGACAATAGATGGTGTCATTTTTATACGAGTGATATTAATGTCGCGAAATAATTCGTGTCATTTTTGAATGAAAACAAAATTATTATAATATTTATGGGCGTTAATGAATTGAACCGTAAATTAAACGTAAATGTTAAAATGGTGAATAAGAACTTAACAGAAAATGCTACGACCATTAGTTTGTGTACAAGTTGGGTGCCATGTGAAATTTTCTTTAAAAAAAAAGTGCTACCACTGGCATTTCATGAAAACTCAATGCTACCATGTGAAATTTTCTATATTTATATATACTGACTTTTGGATTATGCTTGAAGTTCATCTTGGGCTAAGATTGAGGAATTGTCAAATTCTAATCCTAGGACTTAGAGCAGCAGCATCATCATACTCAGTGTATAATAATTCTAGTTTTATGGGTTAGGACTTTGAGTAGAAGCATCATCATCATACTCGGTGTATGATGATCCTGAAGTGCTAACATAAAAACTTTAAATTCTCAACTTTAAAATTCTTCATTTGTTACTTTTTTAGGGACGTTGTGGACTCTTGAGTCGCATCCTCTTTTATGGGTTAGGATTGCCATCTTCTTTTCCTCTCTACTCAACTTATTGTTTTTGTGAGCAGTAGGGGCGGAGTAAAAATTGACAAATTTTATAAAAGCCCTGTGCAATTATTATAAATTATGATATTTTTCTAATAACTTTGTATCTTTCAACATTTAACATATTATAAGTAATTTAATATTGAGGCCTCTAATTTTTCGGGGCCCTGTGCAGTCGAACATGTTGAACATGCTCAGAACCTCCTATGGTGAGCAGGATTCATTAAGCATAATAATGATGATTCTAGTTTAAAATATTTCTTTCGTTTTGCAATCTCATCAACAAACTTGTTATATCCCTTAATTGCACTATTTAGTTTTTAGTTTTTACACATAATTTTTTATCATAATTTTCCACTACAAATTAACGATCCTAGTTTAAAATGGGAGAAAGAATATAAATGCGTTAAAATAGTAAGCACTTTAATCAAAAATAAAAATAAAATTAATTAATTAATTAAAACGGACTATATAATGAAAAAAATGGCCTAAGAGAGTATTATAATAGATAGACAACAAACATTCTTTTATTGTACTTGTAAATTATAGCAATCATCATACAATTTAATAAAAGGACTGGAAAATTCCGCGTGTCAGCTTCATGTAGCTTTGTTAAATGGAATAATTTAACTGATTGATGAGAATAAATTTAATTAACCTGTCATTTTTAGACCTACATAAATTAACTAGATTGAGTTATTTACTATTTTTGAAAAGTGACTAAATTGAACCATCATATCATATCATCATACAATTTAATAAAATGACTGGAAAATTTTACGTGTCAGTTTCATGTAGCTTTGTTAGATGAAATAATTTAATTGGTTGATGAGAATAAATTTAATTAACCTATCATTTTTAGACAGGTTAATTAAATTTATTCTCATCAATCAATCAAATTATTTCATTTAACAAAGCTATATGAAGCTGACACGTGGAATTTTCTAGTCTTTTTATTAAATTGTATGATATGATATGATATGATTCACATTTTAACACCTATTCAACATTAAAAAAATATATCAAAATTTTAATGTTGATACTATCCTAAATTGAGCACCTATTTCAATAAATTATATATGCAAATTTGATAATAATTATTGTAATATTGAAATTTGAAATTTGATAACGATAATATATAATTGAATCTTTAATAATATATCTAAATCTATATATGTCGATAGTTAAAAATCCGTGCATTGTACGGATTTCTATACTAGTAAATTAATAATAGTCTACCTTTTCTTTTATTTTTAACTTTCTTCTTTTCCTTTTGTTGGGGCTAAAGGTTGACAATTTTGAACAATTTACAGCTATTTCAAGCATAATTCCATTTCCTGTTTTACCAAAATTCAGAAAATATAAAATGCAAAATAAATTATTTTCCCAAAAATATATACTTCTACTTCTATATTTAAATTTTTGAGGGCCATTTTTATTTACAACAAAGGTCTTCACATGTAAATCCTGAATTAATCTGTACATCATCAGGTGATTGTCATCAACAGATTATTTAGCCCATATATCTAATACATCTCTTGGATAGACCGTCTCTCACAACAATTTGTGTTTTTGATATCGGTTTAGTCTCGTCTGCAACAACGTTGTGATATAAGACTCAAAATCTCCAATGTAATCAGCGAGACAATGTCCTGATGCGCTCACTCGAGTGGTGTATTCGAACAGTCGGTTTCATAGAGTTCCGGCATTGGCTGGTATGATCGTTCACATCCCGAAATTGGATGATTTGGTATTCAAATGTGACTTCTGTTCATACTTCATTTACCTTGTTTTTTGCCTGCAGTACAGAATCAAAAAAGTGTTGGAAAACATGTGATCCAACATCGAAGAATTAAAAAGAGTTTGACTAATGTAAGCTTGATGCGCTATGGAACCTTATCGGATTTATGTGCAATCAACTCTTCTTTTGTCTGGGTCTTGTAATGTACAAGCCCAATGGCAAATTTATCGGAAAGCACGTATAAATCACAGTAAAATCATTCGGATTAGATGATAATTGATATACATTTGTAGGGGAAGTTGGTTTTGCAAAGCATCAAGCATCAAGCATCAATGCATCATTATATAATGGATTTTTTGCAGGACAAGGAAATCTAAGATCCTTAATCTTCGCCCCATACCAGCTCGAAAACAAATGAATTCGGGTTTGACATCATGTAGATTTTCGCGGTTGTATACAATCAACTAGGATAGTGTCGTTTTCGTGTGATTGTAGAGCTTATTTAGCAAAATAAGTGCAGAAATGATTGTATATGTTCATGGGGACTTCCTGAATTTCAACAACACTAAATGAAGGAATATGACATTAACTTTTAGGTCGAGTTGTTTGTTACCTCTTTGGAACCATGATCTTCGAACTGCCTGGCGAATATGACGTTCATGTCTCTCTAGAAGTTCATCGACTCGATGTGATTGAGACAACAATGGTCCGGAAAATTCAACCTTCTCGTCTTCCTCCTGAAATCCAAGACTCGAGTAAGTTACTGATATAAAGCTACGAATATGACATGGAAACCTAAAGAAAAACAATTCTCGACAGAAACAATCCCGGTCACTTGAGACATCGTCTTTGCTTAGGGTAAGTTTACTTAGTAAGTTACCATGAAAAATCTCCAACTCAAGGTTTACATATTGGGAAGACATAGGGGTGTTTGGCAAACGGCTGATAGCTGATTACAGTGGCTAATTTGACCAGTTGATTATTTATAACAATAAGATTATTAACCAACTAATTTACCAAATGCTAGAGTTGCTGGGTTTGACCATCCAACCCTATATTTATATCACAAATAAGCTAAAATTTTCAATAAACTATATTTTGCCAAACACCCCACGCTGTAAGTAAAAGAATGCAAGAGGAACAAGATTTGATCTAATTCTCCTTTAATCACATCCAAGTAAATACATGATTAGCTCTAACACTTGTAACTAACCATGTAGTTTCTTTTTATTCCCATCTCCTTTTGATAAAGAGCCAAGGATAATTCTTGCGAATGGTACTCATCCGAGGCATCAAAAGAGTCGGGGCGATCAAACTGGCTCCAGTGTCTCCGTACTGTATGCTTAAGCGCATTATAGTAATCATGCCCTCTAGAAAAGGCGCGAGCTCCAAGAGAAATATCTACATTACCATGCTTCTTTAACTCGGAATCATTTCTTTCATTTGATGTTGAATAGGTCTCTAACCCATTAAAGCTAAGCTTTGAACTAGACCTTCGATGTGATCTAACAAATAGATCATCTCTACGATTCTTAGCCCACGCGAAGCCACTTGATGCTGAAACTTGCAATGGACCTGAATATGGTACGTCTTCTTGAGAGGCGGTACTCTTCAAATCGGAAGCCTCTTCTCGTCGATCAATTGATTGTTTTGGTGGTTCCCTCCCTTTAATGTTTTCTTCTAGATGAAAGAGTGCTAAACTTCCATTGATTTTGACTCTTTGTGTTTCTTGAACATGGGGTGGCAATGGCAGCTCCTATATGGGAAACTTAAAGCAGTTAGGAACAAGTATAGTTTCTTCTTGTATCTAAAAAAGGAAAAGGGCAAACAATATAGTGAACCTCAGCTGGGGCAAGTTTGCGTACGTCCGTTGGTTTCTTTGTCGTCTTTCTTCCGGTTTCAAGCCCACGGAGTCTTCCACCGACTTTCTTTCTGTATAACGGTAAACAAAATAGTTCACTGAGCCGTTTTAGCTTATTTTGATACAAACAGAGCATTAGGTGATCAATTCATCCAATGCTAATGTTTGGGTAATTGACTGGTTGAAACAACGTATTGTTATGAATAAACGTTTTTGAACAAGCTGCTCATAACAGCGAGTTCAAAATTAGCTAGTCAAGCCATTTGCCAAACACCCCATCAAAAGCATAAAGAAATATCACCTTCTTGCATCTTCGCGGCCTTTTGCATCAATTTCTTTGTTAGGTGGGTATTTCGGCAAAGTTGATGGGTCGCACGCATAAGGTTTACTGCTGAAGTACTGACAACAAGATCGAAAGGACTCAAATTTAGAACGGATTTGATGTATCACATATGTTAGCCCATATTTAAGGCAACGAGAGTATGCATTTGAGTATTCTTCGAGGAAAACAACGCGGAATATTCAGAAAAATGAATCGAAAGCTAATCTACGCTATGTACCTCTGAGCATAGAGCTGAGGACGCACTTCCACGCTTGTATGGCTCCACGGAAAGCAAAGTTTCGATAAGCTCCACTGCGGCTTCAGGCATATCTTTACAAGTTTCTAGAAGAGAACTCTCGTAACGCTGCTGTGGCTTAAAAAGAGTGGCATGAGGAAGTTTCGATTTCTTCAAATACTCGTCAGGGGGAGAGCCGCAGAGTTTGAAGATCTTGTGCAGCTGCTCGACCTGTTCATCACAAAACGTAATTTTCAGAAACTATGATCATATCACACAGCGGGAAATTGTTTAGCAGAAGTAATCACCTCGGTTCTCCCTTGAAGGATAGGCTTCCCCAGGAGAATTTCGGCAAATACACAACCAATACTCCAAAGGTCTACAGACGGGCCATAGTCTGTAGACCCCAGAAGGAGTTCAGGAGGTCGGTACCATAAAGTCACAACACGACTCGTTAGTTGATGTTTGTGTGTTGTACTGCAGAAGTTGGCCAAACCGAAATCAGCAACCTTCAAAATTCCGTCATTATTTACCAGAAGATTCGACCCTTTTATATCTCGATGCATTATACCTCGTGAATGGCAATGCTCGATTCCTGATATCAGTTGCTTCATGTAGCATTTTATCTGCATATTTCATTTGAATCTTTAAACATTGTTATGACTTATGGCACCTAAATTATGCCAAAATTAAAGCTATATGCACTTATTAAACTTAAAAACTTATATCAGATCTAGAACTTTTAGAAATAGATTGAATTTAGAGTCTTAATTGCTACCTATATGCACTTATTGAACCTAATTCTACTGATTAGGTCTAATTCTAATCTATATTACTCGGACTTTTTATTTTGCTTCACGTACCCATGTCTGATCCTTGATGGTCGGACATTACACTTCATTTTAGGGTATTTACGGCCTGTTTGGTAGATGGTAATAAACCGTAGTAATGGGAATGAAAAGCTAGTGTAATTTTGGTTGAAAAATCTCTTTGCTTCCTTGATAGCCATGCTTGACAACCTTTAATCATCTCATTTTGTTCATAAAATTCATTCCAATGCATTACCAATGGGAGATGTGGTATTAGGTGGTAATGGAAATTTGTGAACAAAAAAACGTTTTTGTGATCAAAGTTTCATTACCATGGGAATGACATGAAAATTTTGATTAAATTTTACACTATAAATCATTCCCATTACCATCATTTAGTACCACTAACCAAACGGACCGTTAGACGTATTTGACACTTGGACGCGTACCACATTACCAGCATCTGACATCAGTATCCGAATCTAAGTAACATAGGGTCTAATAACAAGAATAACAACAACAGTCTATTACCGCAATGTCATTAAGTGACTGATGATACGTATAAATCCTTAAAATGGCATAAAGAAGAATCTTGCTAATGAAATTTCAAATACATAGCAACATGTATGAAATGACACTGATCATACCTGAGCCTCAGTAAACTTGATGTCAGGACAAGAAACTAGTCCTGCAAGATCATGTTCCATATACTCAAAAACAAGGTATATGCTGCATGATAATTTAGAGGTGACAATTCCTTCCAACTTGATGATATTAGGATGATCAAGCCTACGGAGAACCAATATTTCTCGCGCCATAAACCTAACACTCTCGGGTTCAAAATTGTCGAATCGAACCTTCTTCATAGCCACTATCTTCCCGGTTTCAAGCTCACGTGCTCGAAAAACGCTACTATATGTACCTTGACCAATCTAAGTGAAAGGAAATGGCAAAAAGAACACAATAAGATTAAAGGCCTAAACATGCTCAAGTTCATGAATTTGATAAAGTCATAGTGCAATGTGTGACTAATCTCCTTGGGAATCGCGAATCAGAAAAAGCGAATTATGGTCGATGTTGGCTATTTTAAGGTCATTTTGAGCAAATATTGAATTCAAAAAGCAAATTAACTAGCGAATTATGTTAAATGATACCAAATCTTTAATGCAACAGATTGGGATGGGTTGTATAAACCAATTTATTCTACCATCTCAACGTAAAAGTTCAAATCATTCGTATCTTTTTAAATCATAGATAAGAAAGTTCAGCCCAAGTCTATATTTAGAGTTGTAAGTTGTAACAATATATATTTAGAATTGGACTGGGCTTTTGAGAGCCGTCTTTACAAAAGACAGTCTCAAGTAAGAATCTGTGAAAAACATTTGGCATCATAGAAAACTTATAGTACCTATACAAACATCCAAATATATCCCCAACTACCCAATAAAAGACAGAAAGGACTTGAAATAGACAAGTTAAATAAACAAACCAAATTGTACTAAAGTCAGTGATGTTCACATACAGAATGAACATTCTAAAGAACAGATACTCATTCATCTCATTGTCAAAAGTCAAAACCCAATTGTCACATTTATTTTAGAAAAAAAAATATTTAAGAAAAATACAAACTTTAATCCAAAATCACCAAACCCATCTGAAATTCTCTTCAAGACATAAACCCAATTCAATTTTCAAAAATATTATATACTTATTGCACAAATCAAAAAATTTCATATTTTCATAACAATAATTATACCACAATAATAATCATCATCATCATCCAAATGAATCCCGCCTAAGTACAAAGTCTGAAACGGATAGTAACAAACGTATCAATACCCTTATTACGAGGAGGTCGCAATCCAAATACGCCCATCAACTAGTAATAATCAATATTCTATATGATCCAAAAGGGACAACCCAATAACAAACATTCATTTATTTGTAAAAATAAGAATAATTCGCAAATTAAAGCTTAAATGTTTATGATTTTTTGCGAATTACAGTGTTAATGTTTATTTTCTCTAAATTACAACTATCAAAGTATTAAAATCTACGCATTAAATCTAAATGACCGAATTTCAACCACTTTAACTAAAAATTCTGACCACTAAAATTATCGAAATTTTGTTATTTCGCCAAAACTATGTAAACTAATAATCAACTAGTATTCTATAAAATCCAAAAGGGACAACCCAATAACAAACATTCATTCATTTGTAAAAATAAGAACAATTCGCAAATTAAAGCTTAAATGTTTATGGCTTTTTGCGAATCACAGTATTCATATTTATTTTCTGCAAATTACACTTATCAAAGTATTAAATAAAATCTCCCGCATTAAATCTAAATGACCGAATTTTAACCACTTAACTAAAAATTCCGACCTTTAAAATTATCGAAATTTTGCGGCTTCGCCAAAACTACATCAACTTAAATACTTTGGTGGCTGTAATTCAAAAAAAACAAATAGTATGGTTATAATTCGCAAAAGTGAATTACAGTGTTAATGTATAATTGCAAATTACAACTATTAAAGTATTAAAATCTATCGCATTAAATCCAAATGACCGAAATTTGACCACTTAACCTAAAATTCCGACAACTAAAATTATCGAAATTTTGTAATTACGCCAAAAACACGTAAAGTTAAATACTTTAGTGACTGTAATTCGAAAAAACAAACAATATGGAAATGGTTATAATTCGCAAAAGAACAAATTATTCTTAATAAAATATATGATTTTTTTCATAATTTGGGTAGGCCCACCTTTTCTAATTTCTCAAAAGCATCAACTCGGAGAGGTAACCAACCATGAATAGCTTCACCAGCAACAGCACTCAACCATGCTGGCCAACCAGCAGCCACTTGTTCACCTTCCACATACTTCTGCAAATTCCCTAACCTAAAACTCACTGACTCGCTTCCACAAGTTGAGCTCACTCGCCCTGACTCACCATTTTTATTACCATCTGACTCAGTGGGACCCACTTTACTACACCCAGAACCACCCACCACTACATTGTCCTTAAAAACACCGGAATATTCCAACGCCGGCGTCACTAACACTCCACCCTTAGAGCTCACACAACCCATTAATTTTTTATACCCAATTTTAAAAAATCAAAATTTTATTAATGAAATTGAAAAATAACAAAAACCCAGGAAATTATTGGGATCATTGAGGAAAACCCAGATCGTAAAATGTAAAAAAAAATTGTTTTGCTTGAAATTTGTAAAAGGAATGTGGAAGTGGAATTGGAGTATTATATATTTTCAAAAATCAAAATTTTAAAAATGAAAATAAAAAACAACAAAAACCCATGAAATTATTGGGATCATTGAAGAAAACCCAGATCATAAAAATGAAAAAAAAAATTGTTTGGTTGAAATTAGTAAAAGGAATGTGGAATTTGGAAATGGGGAAGTGTATAAGAATTATTATTATTATTATGATTATATATATGGAGAAATAATGATAGTGATTTTGATTTTGTTGGCTAACTTTTGAGTAAAAGCAACATAATAATTATAATTATTTGAGTAAAAATGGTGTACATAATTTTTAGGGAAAAGATTATATTTTTCTTGAAAAATTGAAGGTTTTAGAGCGAGAATTGCGGAAGGTGGAGGCTAAGGAGTAGAATTGGATGTGGAATTATAGGCAAATAGAAAGTGAAATAAAAATAAAATAGCGGCATTAGCGGCAAAAAGAAGGATTTGTTTTATAGTGGTGACCCGTTTTGTGCCTGGTTTTTGGTTTTCTTCTTTGTCTTTTCAATTTTTTGTCTACTCTTTTATCAACTTAATGGGTTGTTATTCTACTGCGGGGCTTCTTTTGGTTGCGCTCTATTTGATGGGTATGAGTTGATGTTGTTTTTTTCTTCTCAGATCTTATCTATAATTTTCTATGAGTGTGATACATTGGGTATGATGATGATGATGGGGTATTTGGCAATTGACTATTGACTGTTGACTTTTTTAGTTGGCTTGTTTGATCAACTGAAAATATTGGTTGTTTATATTGGCTTTTAAGTTTGCTGAAATAGCTAGCTGCTTGTGGAGATATTTAGTAAATTTGAATGTTGATTGTTGGTTGTTTATTTGAGAAAAAGTGGGTCAACAAGCCAAAAGCCAACTAAAAGCTAGCTGGAGCAGTTTTTTGGCTTAAAAGTCCAATTTTCAGCTGATTTAAAAATCACTTATCAAATACTTTTATTGGTGTTTAACCAACCAACAAGTCAAGAGTCAAAAGTCAACCAAAGAGCTAAGCAAAAAGCTAAGAACCAAACACCAACTAGATGTTTAAATAGATATTTTGTAAAAATTAGGTATTAGTATTGATTGTTTATTAGATGAAAAGTTTAAAGTATGTCAATATGTCAAAAGTTATGAAAAAAAAAGTAAAAGTTAGCTTTTACATTAACTTTTACCTTTTAGCTTAAAAGGTTTTTAACTTTTTATGTGGTAGAAAAGTTATATGTGGCACGACTTTATTTTTAATTTTTGACCAATTAAAAAGTTAAAAGTATAAAATGCTACTCCCTCCTATTCACAAGTTTTGTCCACTTTACATTTTGCACACATATCGAGGCAACATTTTAATCTTTAATATCTTTAATTGTGTATAATTAAAAATTATAAAAATTTGATATTAATAATCTTTGCATTGAGACGAACAAAATAAGATCCCACATGACTATATATTACTTTATAGATTAAGAGAAAAATACAAATTAAGAGTGATTAGTGAATAGTAACCAAAAAGTAAAGTGGACAAAACTTGTGAATAGGAGGGAGTATTAAACAATCTCAATGAGTACTAATACCTATATTTTTTAAAAAAACTGGGTATAGAAATTGCACATGAAATAAGATAGAAATAATTACATTTCAAAAAAAAGATAGAAATTCAAATAATTAAAGAGTAAGAATGATATTAATTTGATAGAGTATTAAATATATTCCATATGTTTCCTTTCTAAAAATTGACCATATAACAAGTCACCAATTAGTGTTTTCCTAATATCTATTTCATAAAGTCTATTTTTTGATGGGTATAAAAGTAGAGTACTAAAATCTTGGTATTATTAGCATTTTATCTAAATTACTTATATATTTTTCGATATTTTTTTATTTTTCTGATATGAAACCTGGTATATACATTTAATAATCAATTTTCTTATACAAATTTTACTTAAAGATTAACCATATATTAACTAAACTTCAAGGTATACTTTTTTAATAATGCACCATAAAAAATTTATTTATGTTCGATGCTGATAAATTTAATTGAGTTAAATGTTAAAGTGCTTAAATTTAATACTTTTTGTATTTTTAAATTTAATTTAGTGCTTGTTTTTAATACTCACAACTCACAAGTCATTCCAATTTATTTTAGCATAAGAAATTTAGTGAAATCAAAAAAGTTTAAATTTTTTATCAAAAAAAAAAAAAAAAGTTTAAATTTTGAATGTTTAAAATGAAGATAGGGTTACAAATTTAAAACTCAAAATTTTAAAAAAGATGTCAATTTTTAGCAAATAAATGCACTATTTTGAATTCTACATAAATACACTACCTAAGTAATATTGGTGGGTAAACAACTTTTATTTAAAATAAATATTTTCACGCAGGAAAAATATTTAATATTGCGCCTATAATTTAAAAAAAAAAAAAAAAAAAAAAAAAAAAAAAAAAAAAAAAACTAAATTTTCAGTGGAGCAATAAAGACTATGGGGCCTGCATAGTGCATAGGACTTATCACTTAGCTAATTGAATGATTAGGAAGGTGAAGACGCGTGAGATTGAAGTTATATATTATGGTAAAAAAAAAAAAAAAAAAAAAAAAAAAAAAAAAAAAACACTCTTAGCGTTCCGCACAAGGCAGAGTCTGGATGGGGGATATTTCTTTTTCCTGAAAGACACGGATAAATCATACTCGTTCTCTCAATGAGAGAATAATGAGAGATGCGCGCAGTTAGTAAATTCCCTAACTGATACCTGCGCTCAGTAAGGGTCGAATCTCAAACCTTCGACTCCACATGCAGATGCTATCTATTGAGCCATAAGCGCTTTTGGTAAGTTATAGATTATGGTGTTTTTGATAAATTGTGTTTGCTTATATTTTGCCAAATAGTTATTGCCTTATTGGTTGTTCTTGGCGTATTGAGTTGTTGCCTTGTTGGCTTGTTGACCATCTGAAAGTATATGTTAGTTTTTAAGCTAGCTGAATAAACAAGTAGTTTAGGAGAAAGATGTGCAAAATTAGGAATCTGACTGTTGGTTATTTATTAAAAAAAAATTAACAAAATTAGTTTTTTCACTTTGATTTTAAAGCAAGCTTTCAACTACATGTAAGTTTCGTACTTACTGTAATTTGTTTAACAAAATCAAAACATGAATCATTTCCGATTGATTTAAATTTTAATGGATGAAATTTTAATTGTTTGTTTCACTTTCTTAGTACTTCTAACTCAGAAGATTGAAGTACATAACTTTTAATTTTTATTTTTTGTTTAAATTTGTCATTGTTAACAAAGGAGATTTTAAACATGTTTAACAAATTTGATTTTATAAGATTCTAAAAAATTAGATGTTTCAATATTAAAGTATGTAGATTATATTAAATATTTAAAGATATAAATTATTATAAAAATATCATAATTTTTAAAATAACACAGAATCTTCAAAAAATGTGTCAATTTTTACTCTATTACATATAATTTAGTTTGGTGCATTAAGAGCTAGCTAGCTAGGTACGAGTGTGTCCCATTATTTGTCAACTATGTTGGGAATGTTCTCATTTCTATATTTTTGATGTTTCTTTTTTTTTCTTTTTAATATAATTAGTTTTGTCTCTAACATTTATAGTTCGTCCTTTATATATTTTTAAATAATATTAGCGTGAATAACCATCTTTAAAGTTTCTGTGTAATAAGATAAAAATTAAGAATAAATAATAGTTCAATTTATTTTCAGCAATTACATTAAATATGTAAATTTATTTAAAAATTAACAATAGTTATTTTATTTTCAGCGGATCAACTAAATATTTGTTTATTTTTTACCGTTTTTCTATTTTAAATCGTTTTAGTTGTGAAATAAATTTATGAGCTAAGCCTTTTAATTTATGACCTTGCACCCAATAACTTTTTGTTAGAGTATATAACATATCTTGGGGCCTCAACCATCAGCTTAAGCTTTTGGTTGAGTTGGTTAAGAAATATTATGATTCATCCGCATCTTTCAGATAACTTTTTGTTAGAGATATGTTATATACTCTAACACTTTTTACCCTAAATGAGGGAATAACTTTTTGTTAAGAAATATTCGTACTAAAATTACACTAATTTTTCATCATTATTTCCACCGTTTAATACTGATTTCCAAACAGCTCGTCTTATATGAGACCGTCACACGGTGAGATGACTTCAAAATAAGAAACTCATAAGCTAAAAGTTTTTATTATTGGACTATTTAGCCCAAGTATAAGGCACATCTCACAATGAGACCGTCTCATACAATAATTTGTGAAAAAAAAATAATTATAACAATGTGAATAGAACAAGTAAAAATATACTATATATGTTGAAGAAGATCAGACGTAAACAGTAAAAATATTAGGATTGACTAATGGGATATTTTATCACTGATAAATGCTATCTACTACCCAAATTGGGTAAGGTATTAAATAAATTATTGTAGTGAAAAAAGAAAAAAAAAAGTTAAAAGGGTTGGAGTCTCCAAACCAAACAAATACTTCATATAGACTAGTAAATTTTATTACCTAAAATGTAAATTGCTATCTTTCCTAACTCTATATAAGTCATATTTAATTAATTGGTAGTAGTATGTTCTTTTTTATGAATTTAAAGAGGTGTTATTATTAAGATAATTTATGAAAATATTTCTTTCAAAGGTCAGTTGAAAAATCGGATTTTATCTCAGTTAGATGGTAAATAGTACTTTTCAAAAAAATTTGAATATAATACTTTCAAAAAACACATACTTTCTTCGTTTTCAAATGTTCTTCCCATACTTTTTGCACAATTTTCAAAGTAAATTTTGAGCCTAAATATCTCTAAATACGCATCATAAAAAATTATAAAAAATATATAATAAAAAAGTATACATTAAGACGAATCTAACGAGATCTCACATGGATATATTTTGTCTTCTATATATGGCTTAAAAATCTTAATCAAATTTCTCTCTCCAAAATAGAGTATTCTAAATGGGAAGAACATTAGCAAACGGAGGGGTAAGATTTTAGAAAAAAATATGTAAACAAAAGAGTATATCTGAATCCAAGCAGCAAAAAACAGTAGTTAAGAACAAAAGAAATGATGTACTGCTATATTCTAGCAATTGGGAACAATAAGAATATATGATGAATTTTTATGGGTAAAATCAACCGTTTTCCTCTAATTTTTCCTGTAAAGAAAGTACGGATATGAATTGTCTGTCATCTTCCCTCACCTAGACCGTACTTTCGGGTGGGATATTGGGTGTGATGATGATAATGATGAAGAATGTGATAAATGATGATGGTATTGTGGTTTTACATTGAGGCAACAAACCATTTCTGGTATATAAAGATTATGAATTTTCAGTGTCGGGTATTTTGCAAGGCGCCATATGATCTTTGCCCTTGAATTTTCCGAGCATCTCAGCAACCGACCTGCAACGACATTGCTTCCCTGGTCGTATCACGTCCCCATACACAGCCATCTCGATTACATCAAGTTCTTTGTCTGCATAGATCGATCAATTTCTCACAAGTTTAGCCATAAATATTGCAAATTATTCCCAACATACAAATATTGCTTGGCTCGTGATGAGGGTATTGGTTTGCCTCTTTCCCACCCTCCCAGACCCGGCCTTTTGCGGGACTCATTAGAATGATGGTGATGATACAGATAGGGGGGGGGGGTGGGGGGGGGGGGTGGGTGTTCCCGCCATTTTATTCCTAATGACACTCCAATTCACTAAATGTATGTAGAGCAACAATTTCTACATCAGACGACAGACAGCACCTAAGCGCCTCTTTCGCAAGGTACTTTTAAGGGACGCTCAATTAGGCCTGGTTAAAGAAACTTCTTCGTATCAGAAGCTGGCGTAACAGACCATGATAACCACCAAGGAGATTTCAGAAAACACTCAAGAATCGAGATAATTCTGTCAGCGCCCGCATGAAGCCCACCTCAACATCATGCATGCATATGAAACCTTTCGAAGCATTTATATTCTACGCTGTTCTCAAACACCTTATGTATCTCCAAAAGAGAAGAGAAACGGAAACTGATTTTACTTGAGAAAACAAGTGCCCTAAACAGAGTTGTAGTAAAACATGGAAAGCCCGCATGACAACTAGTGAAACAAGGTGTTTTCAGTCAGGGCTCGGAGCTTGTAATATCGACCTCAAGAAAGCTTTCGGGCCTTGGTATACCCTACTCAGAAAAATAATGAGCTCAATGTAATGCATAGGCATTATAGCTAATGCGATCCACCTTTGTTGAGGGTATCTCCATAAGAGAAGAAAAACGGAAACTAATTTTTGGAATATCGACCTTAAGAAAGTTTTCTGGCCTTGGTATAACCCACTCGAGAGATAATGAGCTCAATGTAATGTCGGTAGTGTAAGGTAAATTAGTATAAAGAGGGAGAAGGTAAACATGTTTCGTTCCTGACCCTACCCAAGGATTTTTTTAGTCTATAACACTCGAATTCTTGTCTAACATCAGCCGTGGATTTTCTAGTCTATAAGACTCGAATGAAAAAGATATAGACATTGATAATTTACAATAATATCGAACAATATGACAAAAGCAAAGCAGTATGACATACCCGTGAATTTCAAATCACAAGAATAGCCTCTCAATATGTTGGGATCAATCTCTTTGTCAGATTTGTAACGGTTCACCCTAGTTTGAAGAATCTGACAATTATCGATTGTGGACTCGCCTCCTACAATGAAAGTTCCCAATGTTCAAGCATACCTTGACATATACAGATTTCGACAGTTAGACATGAACCGGGAAAGAAGGCTCAACCTACATACAAAACTTCAAACAATCGCACATGCTCAGAAGCCAAAAAACTCGGTATACAGACAAAGAGAAACCCGATTTGCATCATTCCACCATAACTCTAAAAACTATATAAACATAAAAGATGTAAAACCAAACCTATTCTATCAAACGTAATAAGCTATCTATAAAGCATTGTTTGCTTGAAATATGTTCGTAGAAGCACAGCCCAAGAAGCATTTCGTAAGGCCAAAAAGGCTCATTTCCGGGTCAATCCGTCAAAAGACTTCAACTTTCAATCACTGCAACTACATTTCAGACATCTAAGGTTGGTTTTAGGCCAGTTCCAGCGATGTTATCACTACGACAATTCATAGCTTTTCTCAAAGATGGCTCTAAGTAAGTGCACACTAATATAAGGGTAGACTAATCACAGATCACAATCCTCTGTGACCCTCACTAGTTCAAGATACACTACAAATTTACCTATATCCTATAACGTTTTAAATCAAAATTAATACATGGATGGAAGGACTAATTATGTTATCGATCAATCTGATTTCTGAACGCTCAAGTTAGCTATAAGAGTAAATCCACGCATTGGAGCATGAATAAAAACAGAAACCCAAAAATACACAGGAACAAAAAACCATTTGAAACGGAAACTCCATGCAGATCAACACTGCAAAAGTGCATTCCTCCCAAGCAATTCTAATAGTTTCAATGTCTAAGCATGAATCATCGATGTAATTCACTCATGTTATCCACAAAAATAGAGCCTTGCAATGGTTAATAGCCAATGCCTCATCATACTTAGGGGGTGTTTGGTATGGGAGGAGGAAATGTAATGGAAAGGGTAATGATAAACAGGGGTAAAGGTAAGAATAACTATTCTACTTACTTCTTGTTTGGTACTACTCTATAATGTAACGGAATTGATAAAGAGGACTATTTGCTAAATCCTGTAATACTTTTGTCTCTTCAAATTAATCTTTTATCTACTCTCTCCTTTGACCACAATCATCTTCTCACCCTTCATAGTTCACATCCATTTTTCTTTTTGTTGAATCTTTTATGTCCTCAATTCCTATTCAGACTGATCTGATTCTTCTTGCTAACTCTTTTTTTTCTAATTGAATAGTTAAATTGAAGATTCTAATAGAAAAAGTGGGGAAAATCTACTAATTTTCATTGATCTAAATTAGTGATAAATTTGAATAGCACTGAAGCATTAAGTACAGACACATTCAAATCAACAATCCTAATACTGGCACAATAAAATCTTTTTTGTAAAAGATGAAGAAACTAGAAGTATGAACTCTGTTTCAGCTGTGTAAAGAACCAGTTGTTACCGCTGATTCTTGAGCAGTAACAATTTAAGGGAATCTAATACCCTTTAGAAACGGTATTGGAAAAATAAAAGCATAAACAAACAACCAGAAACGGATACCATATTTCACTCCGTTACATATGTCTTGATTTTTGTATACCAAACACACCCTTAGCTATAACGCCTTAACATTCCACCAAAGCCCAAGATAAGATTTGAGATAATCAAGTGAAGTAGGACTTCTAAACCCCCTGTTAGACAACAAATTTTCGACTAAAATCCTGACGGAAATGCTAAACCATGAAGCCACTAGCAAGCATAAGATACAATTCGAGACAATACAGTATCCTAAAACTCCATTAAACATCTTCAAATCACAAGGGGTATTCTCAAGTACCCAATTCGAGATGCAATTGATGTGACTTAATCATTCATGTCCAGAGTCCAGACCCTAAATTTTATGCAGCTCCTTCATGGCAAGCCAATAATGCTCTTTAAAATATTCCCAAAAAAACATCCTAAATGAGCTTAGGGTTAAACCCATAGAACTAGATGTTAGCAAATTAATGATAAAATCTACCAAAAACCCAAAAAAATTGACATTGAATCAACAAATAAATTGAACAAACTAACATATATAAACTTGATGAATCAAAATCAGACAAAACCCAGAAAAGAATAAATACCATGGAAGTCAAAAACAACAAAAATTACAATACTAGAGATTTATTTATAAAAAACCCATGAAAGAAAAGGGGGAAATGACCTTTGGAGAAAGGAACAATGTGATCATACTCAAAGCAAAGACAACCAGAACAGTTGCAGAAACGTTTGCAGACAATGTTACCGGCAACATCCTTTCTCCAACGGTCAGGGTGACGGCCGGGGACAGTATCAGCTTTAGCCCAGCATAGATTCTTAGCCTTCTTATCGAAGAATCTTGGCTTTCCATTTTGATTGTTGTTTTCCTCTTTTTCACTATCTCGATTTGCTGTACTGCTCATTTTTTTTTCTCTGTTAATTATTATCTGAATTCTGATATGTATGCTTGTACTGTATCACCAGTTCACCACCATTCACCAATAGGGCAAATAGGCAATAATGCAGATATGTCCGGGTTCGGTTATAAAGTCGGGTGTCTATCGGATTATCGGGTCTGTTTTGAACACCTTTGAGTCCTACTACCTCCTATCCAGCCTAATTGTCTCATTTAGTTTTTAGCACTTGCCGAGACAATATTTTAACCTTTACGGCCCGTTTAGTTAGTGGAACTAAATAGTGGTAATGGGAATGATTTATAGTGTAAAATTCCATCAAAACTTTTATGTCATTCCCATGGTAATGAAACTTTGATCACAAAAAAAAATTTTTGTTCTCAAATTTCCATTACCATCTAATACCATCTCTCCCATTGGTAATGCATTGGAATGAATTTTATGAACAAAATGAGATGATTGGAGGTTGTCAAACATGGCAATCAAGGTAGCCAAGAGATTTTTCAACTCAAATTACACTAATTTTTCATTCCCATTACCATGGTTTATTACCACCTACCAAACGGGCCGTTAATATCTCAAATTACACTAATTCGAACTAAAGAGAGAAGTAAAACATGTAATCAATCTTGCTGAATGGGTCATATCTCTTACATAAGTCTATTTTTATCTTTGTAAATATTTTATTTATTGATTTTTGATATCATATTTTTTCTATGCAAGTGTGAATGATTCATTTATAAATTTAAATTTTAATTGCTTTTTATTGTTATTATTTTGATTGATCAAACATGGATCTTTTTATTTTCTAATTTAGCAAATTTTAAATTCTTTATTCAAATTGAAGAGAAGTACGACGTGTTTAGAGATGGATGAAATTTACAGAGGAGTGATTAAACTTGAGAAGGATTGACAATAAAATCGTGATATTATTGTTTCCTAATACTAAAATCTAAAATTTTATTTACCTTATAGGAAAATAATGAACAAGATATAAAATAGAATTCAATCATTTGATTATTACCTAAAATAAATTTTAAAATTAACCAATATATATTAATGCATGATCAATCGTATATAGTTGTTTCATGGGTCAAAAATAAGAATACCTAAAGATTTTAATATGTGATGATTATGATAATATTTATACTTTAACATACAAATTGTATAAAAAAAGTGGTTTAATATTTATAGTTGATAAAAGTTATAAATGTATCTATTTCACTAGCTTTATATATCATTTAACTTTATTTTTCCGTCGTAATGTATATTATGATACACAAACCTGTATTGCAAATTGCGTATCAATATTATTTTTTTTATTCAACTATTTTTGATATTTTTTGTTTATTTACGTAAAAGTATATGTTAATGATAAAATATTAAATAACCTGTGCTTAGCACGGGCAATCACCTAGTTACCATCTAATACCATCTCTCCCATTGGTAATGCATTGGAATGAATTTTATGAACAAAATGAGATGATTGGAGGTTGTCAAACATGGCAATCAAGGTAGCCAAGAGATTTTCAACTCAAATTACACTACTTTTTCATTTCCATTACCATGGTTTATTACCACCTACCAAACGGGCCATTAATATCTCAAATTATGCTTAATTAAAAAATTATAAAAATTTGATATCAATAATTCTTGTATTGAGACGAATCAAATAAGATCCACTTGACTATATTTTAACTTATAGATTAAGAATAAAATACAAATTAAGAGTGATAAGTGAATAATGCCCAAAAATAAATGGTACATTTGGGCTAAATAGGAGGGTGTATTTTTAAAATAGGAAAAATTGACTAAAATAATCCAATACTTTTATGATTTTTCTACGATAATTTCATTTATTGATTAATCATGAATAATCCCAACTTTAAGCGATATTTGCCTAGAATAAACTTGGGTAACCCGTTACCCAATGACTTGCTATAGTATTTAATTCACCCAAAAAATAAAAATTAAACATTGATTTAAATTTTGAAAAAATTTGAAAATTTTACATAAAAATTCTATATAATAAAAAAATCATAAACTTTTTGCGAACATTTTTTAACTTTTTTATCGATATTTTATTCAATTTATCTTTTTTATAAAAAAAATAAAATTTTCTATAGCAAGTCATCCGGTCACCGGATTTATTATAGGAAAATACTCATTAAAGTTGAAATTATTCATGGTTAATTCATAGGTGTAATTATTTTAAGAAAATCATACTCTTTTTATCCTTAACATTTTCGTATATTAGCATTAAGATTATCTTATTAAATAGTATTTCACTCGTTCACTTCCACTTTTTTTTTTTTTCTTTCATTACACTTGACTTTTACATTATTTATCAAGCAAAATTAATTTTCATATTATCCGTCTATAAGTTAAGATATTTTATTTGAATCTTCTTGATTCAACGTTTTATCAATTTTTAGCTTTTATAATTTTTTGATGTGAATAATTAGTAATATTAACAATTAAATTCGTGCATTAAGAATATGAAAAAATAAATAATACAAGTAAAATGAACATATGAATTTTATGTTTAGTTATAGAATAAAAATAAAGTACAAATTAAAATGAATAGATTACCTTTGTAATGAACGTTTGATTCTCATCACCTACAATCGACGATTTATTTATAGTATCTCCTTCCTTGCACATAGAAACTCTACAATTTTCTTAAAATAAAATGGTGTTCGGTAAATGATTTTGAGTTAAATTATCTTACTCCCTCCGTTCCTTTTTGATGTTCCTATTTGGATTTTTCACCAAGATTAAGAAAATTGGAATCTTTGATAGTAATGGGTATTATTTTAATTATATAGTAGTGGGAAGTAATGATTGTATTGGAAGGTATGAGAGAAAAAATAATTAAATAATAGGGTAATGTAATGATTGTATTGGAAGTATGAGTGAGAAAATAATTAAATAGTAGTGGGAAGTAAGGAAAGTGGGGTTTTAAGGGGTAAAAGTGAGATGAAAACTTTCCAAAAATGGAAAGTATTCTAAAGTGGAAAAACTTATGAAACTACCCGTTTTAGTAAGGTGGAAAAACAAAAAGGAACGGAGGGAGTATTACTTAACTGTTGGCTTTTCAATTAAGCAAAATTTAAATGGCAGATGCTTTTAGTTTTTCTCAATGGTTTTTCATTTATTAATCAACTTTATCTCTAAAAACAATCAACATCTAATACCTAAATTTTATCGAATATTATTATACCAAACACTAACATCCAACACTTACGAATCATCAAACGAACCAACAAAAATGCTAGTCACCAACAAAAAAAAAAAAAAATTGATGTCCAAGACCACCCTTTTAGACCCGGATGGGGCGGGCCTAGCGGATATTCCACCCATAAACAGCTCTATCGTCTTTATACCCTCACAAAACAAGTACTCCCTCTGTTTTCATATGTTCTTCTCACTTTCCCCATTTGGAAATTTTTAAAAGTTCTTCCCATTTAGAATCTTTCTATTCTAGTAACCAATAGAATTCAAGGAAATTATTACACTTACACTCTAATCTATAAAAATTAATTTACATGTTACTTCCCAATGCATTTACTTTACATACACCCAATAAAATTTAATGAACTTATTACACTTACACTTTAATCAATAGAACCTTTATTTTTTTATATTATTTTACTCAACTCTCATATCTTCCCAGATTCCAAATGGGAAAAACAAATGAAAACGGAGGGAGTATTATAGAAGTATGTGTAAAACTAGCTTACTACATGTCAGAAATGTATAGCACAAAAGCAATCATGAATTTATGTCAAAGCAAATACAAATGAGGACCTCAAAAATAAGTGATCAACAAAAGCAATATAAAGTGTATTAAGACTTATACGAGATCGGTTTTTATGTATACCTTAGCACATAACACAAACGGAAAACGATGGAAATATCATCATAAAACAAACGACGATTGGAGCAACATACAAATGCTCACGAAAGAAACCGTTCAATAATGTGGACTCGGGCACGACATAACAATATAGGAGTTCATCTTAGGACCGAGATTAAACATTAAATACTCTAATTTCCTATATTTCACTTGCAACACACCCAAACTGATCGGAACAGGCTACTTGTTGGTACCAATATCCTTGACACCACAAATTTGCTCCTCTCCCATCGCACACATCACACTCACGATCATGTCCTTCCCCTCCGCAAAACCATCCTTGATCTGATCAAAATAATTACAATATTACGCAATAGAAAAGCAGGACATTCAATGAATAATTTGCGAATTACAACCTTAAAGTTTAATACTTTTGCGATTACAGTCTCAATATTTATTGTTTACGAATTACAACGACCAAAGTATAGTATTCCATATCTGATATTTCTCTTAGGTGGAGACCGAGTAAATGATAAACTTTAAAGCTATAATTCGCAGATTATTCAATTTCAATACTGAAGAAACAGTCTCTTATCGAAAAGAAGTTTTGCAGTAGGGAGGTAAATGGGAAAAAGACCAACCTGCTTCAACAAGGCCTCGTCGGTTGGAAGCCTCAAGTCATCCTTGGTGCTACCACTATCGGTCAGCAAACTCACCTGAAATCGCATGAGCGTAGTTGTCAAAAAACCAAATCTTACATTTAGAAATCATCGATCAAGCAAAATTCTTTAGGGAAACATTAGTATAGTACTCCATATCAAAACAAACCAGATGAACCAATATTTACCAAGACCTTAGAACCAAACCCAACTCAACCTGATTTCAACATAAATTTAAAATAATGCAAAAATCAATGCGGACACAAGACCAAATTTTGAACCGACCAAAAACACCTAACCCGTAATTGACCTAATAACCCAAATGAACGTCTCTTGGAGTACCATGATAAATGAAGATATATAACTATACAAGTTAGAAACTTGGGCTATATAACTTACAAATCCATCCTCGGAGATATCAATCAGCTGGTAGTCATTACGAGAAACATGGGGCACCTGCAAACACAAAACAAAGGCCATCAACACACAATCTGAAGTACAAAAAGACCGAGACTCGAACACAATACAGCCTTAACATAGATCAAAACAACATTCATACATCACAATTGTGGGATGATGGGACAATATCTTCCAGCTTCTTCCCATTGAAGATGTCGATAGCAACGAAGTGACATTTGGCATGTCCGTGCTTTCCGGTCTTGGAGGTTGAAACCTCAACAACCTGTAGAAACAAATTATCAATGAGACCTTCCAAAACTTTGTATTCAACACCATAACTAATGACAATAGTAAACTATAATCAATAATCTAATGCTAAAGAAAATAATTTCATCACTTGAACATTTAGGCAATTAAATGATCATCATCAACAACACAATATCCCGCTCGAAACAATTAAAAGATCAAAAATGATATCATAAGATTTCTCCTACTCCCAAGTCCACGTGTTTAGAACCATATTCCCATTGAACAAAACCTAATCCACTGCTTTGGTGAACACTACATCAAATGCTTTTTAGTCGAAAAACTTTTTTTGTTTCATTTTACTTGCTGTGTTTTGACCAATTGAATTCTGTAAAACAAAATTATGCCACACAAAATACCCCAAATCTGCAAATTAGGCCAACAAGTATCACAACAGAAGGAAAACCCTAGAGAAACCCTAAATAACAGCGAATCGAAAGAACATAAAACGTTTAAAAACCCTTAAAAATTCATAAAAAAAACAAACCTAAAACCAAATTAAAAAACTTTGAATCAATTAACCAACAACCCAGGTGAGAGCTTACATAGAAGACACCAAATAAGAATCAACAATCAATAAATCCCACAAAAACCGATCTCAATCCGATCTGAGAGAGACCCATAAATTACAACAAAATTAGAAACTTACAACAAAAAATCATCAGAAGAAAAGCAAAACCCATTAAAATTAGACAAAAATTAATCACAAAAAGATGAAAAAAAACCTTGCAAGGACGGTTCTTAATGACAATATAACCGTTCTTTCGGATGGTTCCAGCTTGCTGAGGGTAAGTCTTGGAGGCACCAGCATCGGCCTTGGATTCGAAATGGTGCTCCTCGTCAGACATGATCTTGTTTGGTGTTAGGGTTTTCTCTCTCTTTTCGACGGAGTGATGATTTGAAGGGATGGAGCTGAAGAGGGAGGGTTGTGGCGTATGCCTCCTTTGAGGGTTTTATTGTATCCTTTGGAATTTTTACTCAATATTTATTTATTTCATCAATTTTAAAACAGCTCGTCTCTTGAGAGACCGTCTTTTTTAGAGACGAATCTTAAGCCCAACCCATTAAACATTAATGTCTATCTACCATATTCTTAATGCCTACTTTCTAGTTTTTAAATGTCTACTTACATCATTCTTAATGTCTACTTACAATATTTTAAAGAACATATAATGGGCTGGTCCAATTAGATTGGTCTCTCAAAGAGACCGCCTCTCACAAGAATTTGTGATTTTCAAATTGACCTAATATGAACAAATTTGTCATTAAAAAATTTAGAAAACCTTAATGAAAAAAATCATAAAAAACAAAGATAAAACTAATTAATTAATTAAAATAAAAAATGGAAAAAACAAAATTATAAAAATGATGTACATATGGCATAGTGCCACATTCGAATTATTTAGAATTGATGTAAATCACGGTTATTTACCCAGTGGCTCATTTGGTATTAGACTCGAATTTTCGATATTCCTTTTTATTTCTCATCAAACGAATGGCGATTGTCCGAGAAAAATTTATAGCTTATTTTTTTTAATTGATCACTTTATAAAAGAGAGTACGGTCAAAGAGTCTCTTAGCTCGAGAAAGAGTAAGATAAGATTCTGCAGTTGATGGGATCAAGCGCGGTAGAAGCGAACTCCACAAGTCTGCGTCTTATCACACACAAGCGTGGCCCTTAAATGTAAGATAAATAAGAATAGAATGTATATGAACATAATAAAATATTACCCTCAAAGACACAATTTCTACATAAGTAGAAGACCTAGTCGTGTATGCTCAATATCTAATTGGGTAGTTCAAAGTGGACTTTTCAAGTGTGGCTAGCTTTTCATTACGATTTCCACTGATTAACACTAACAAACAAATAGGTCGTACGTGACTTCCGTGATCACCATGTGTCCCACCTATGGTGAGGTATCACTGGAAGAGAGAATAATGTACGAAATTTTACCTGTAATCATGATAATAAAAAATATATTTCCGATAAATGTTTAATAACAATTATTATAAATAACTTTTATAAAATAAAAATGATGTGAAATAATAAGTGATTTTAGTTATATTCGATTTTGCACCATCATCATACTAAAAAAGTGGTGGTCACTCGCTTTAGTAGATTTGGCTTTCGATCAACGCTAACTTTGGACACTCGTGGACGGCTTTAAGCCTTTAATAATAAATTCTTTTTAAGAATGTTCAAAAAAATTCTACTCCCTCCGGTCCAGTTTAGATGTCCCATTTGACTGGGCACGGAGATTAAGATAGTGGTGGGGTATATGTAAAAAGGTGGTAGTTGGGTATTTTAATTGATTAAATTAATTATAAAGGTGATAGTTGGGTATTGGGAATTGAAAAAGTGGGGGTATTTAGGTAAATAAGGATATCCAAAAAAGGAAATGGGACAAGTAAAGAGGAATTGCCAAAAAAGGAAATGGGACAAGTAAACTGGACCGGAGGGAGTATTTTATAACCAACAATGAAATGCAAACTTTATTCGTGCATATAATTTCAATTATAATATCTTCTTTTTCTTCCTCTCTTTTCTTTTTAAAAATAAAAAGTCACTTAATATAATTTTTTTTAAAAAAAATACCTCGAATTTATTAAAGAATAATGTCCAACAAGACAAGATCCTCAACCCAATTTGGGTGGGCTTCAGTCCAAATCATATTACACAAACTACTAGATGCCCAACGAGCCAACCTATTTGCGACCGCATTACACTCACGGTAACAAAAAGAAAATCTACAAGACTGAAAAATATGACAGAGAGACAAGATATTCTCCACTACAACTTGAGCATGTGGTCCTCTGACCCGCTTGCCTTCAAGAGCCTCGATCACTAAGGCAGCATCCCCCTCGATCACCACATGGAGCCACCCATGCTCCGTCGCAAGCTGGACCGCCCATTCGACTGCGAATAATTCCACCATCTCCACCGATGTACTGGTCGTGAGAGAATGAGAGGTTGTCAGGAGAACACCTCCGTTGGCGTCCCTAGCAACCACCCCAATCCCAATACTCCTTCCCACTCACCTAATATAATTTGGGTAATCATATAATTTCAACTTCTTTCAACATTTTAACTTTTATTAGATTATGAGATAGACTGGGAGAAGGAAAAGTAAGATGAGAACGAACTTAAGAATTATTATGAAGAAAGCGTATTTGCTACAACATAGACAACACCTGATTCTCAATGTCAACCTTTCAACTTAAAAGAAAGTACTACTTTTATTATTGCTATTTTATAATTAATATATTTAAAGTTGATTATGTTAATTTTCTTATATAAGCTAGGGAAAGTGAATTTAATTACCGTATCCTCGATGTTTACTTTCAAATAGTTCGGCCCAATTAAAGATGATCTCTCAAAGAAACCGTCTCTTACAAGAATTTGTGTAAAACAAAAGTTAATTATTTGTTAATTTAATTTACCTAAAATATATTTAGATTAGTGAAAAAATAGCACAAATGGTCATGTGGGAC
Organism: Amaranthus palmeri; assembly: GCA_019776075.1. Classification (NCBI taxonomy): domain Eukaryota; kingdom Viridiplantae; phylum Streptophyta; class Magnoliopsida; order Caryophyllales; family Amaranthaceae; genus Amaranthus; species Amaranthus palmeri. Next base: position 1,488,147 of record JAAKBH010000002.1, on the reverse strand, counting down.
AAGAATACAAGACGATGGGATAGAGAAAATGAACTTTTACTAAGCTTCAACATATCAAAGTAAAGTTTGATCTAAACCTTAACCCGTAAAGTCGATAGCGCATTAGTCACATTATGAAATTTTTTGCAAAACTGTTGTATTCACAATGTAAACGGCCGTGTCGAAATGTTCTAGTTCTGAGCAAACATAAGTCCTTCAATCAAATTCAGAATCCCGCCACGCATTTCTGAAACAGACGAAGGCGTTACCTGCTCCTTTACATCAGAAAACCAAAGATTTTCCCCATTAACACGATTACTGCTCGTGTACCATTTGCATATAACTTCTGCAATGGCTATTACAAACAATCCACAGTCATAGCCATTTTGTTGCTGAGGGGAGAGCTGGCACTCTAAATACGGGATGTCAGAGTCCGAGTTACCCATGTACCTTGCTACAGATTCATATAGCGTTCTGGAATACGCACAGTTTAATCCCCTTAAGCTATCATGATGAACAAATACGTTTGCAGTTCTGTAAAATACAAGCAAACTCCAATGAGTTCCAGCCTCAGCTGCGGTAACATCATCGTTGTTGTTGACTGCAAACATGACTAGGGTTTTAGCAGAAAGATTTAGAGGTTCGATGAAATCTTTTAAGGTTTCTTCATCTGTACAGTTTTGCAACCAGAAAGCAATAGAAGGTGGTACGAGATAGATGTCATTGGAAGGATAGATTAAGGATAGATAGCTGAAGTAGAACTCGATAATACGGTCGTTGAGAAAACGCGGTCCACTAAGGATGCTTAAGTCAGAGCGTCGAAGCACCACGTCATTGTAGCTAAGGATCATTTCGTCTTTGAATGATCTCCCCATGTCCGGAAGCTGATAAAAAATACAGAAAACATGAACATACAATAATGTCAGGTAATTTTTCATTTGAAATGTGATTTGCAGACATGGAAACTAACAAGAGGAATTGGATATACAATAAAATGAAGGTCAGATATTGATCTAATGACTAAGAAGGCTCCTAAAAAAACACAAAAATTACAGACTACTCATCGGACTTGGGAGTTGCAAGTACTCTAGCAATCACCATCAAAATGGATGCTAATTGGGTATCGTCGATATCCATCTACTAAGGAAAAACAAAGTGTGAAATATTGAAACAATATGCATGTAAGAAATATGCTCCTAAGACTGTATTTCACTTCAAGTATCTATAACAGATCCTCTCGTGTACATTTTAGTTTCATTTTCGACCAACATACGAGTAATTTTGTAAAATAGCCATGTTCGACACTAAATGCAAGCCTGCTTCAATCATTATAATCCAAGTTCAGTAACAGCATAGAAAGCTGGTCTCAGATTGGCTGAGGCGGTAGCTTTAGAGTAAAGAAGTATGCAGGTTATAAGAAATGAGAGACCAGGGTCCAGAGCTAATACTTTCAAATTAGAACCAACCGGTTTCTTTAACCTGAGTGACAGAGTGAGACAAAACTGTGAGCTAGAAGCTTTCTTGACAGAAAAAAGAGAGTATGCACTACACATGGGATATATCAATAGTACAAAAATATGGTTCTGGTCACAGTCGTGAAACGGATTTGCCTATATATCTGTCTTAGTAAACTCAAAAATCTTTACTATACACTCGCGATACGGTGATGCGGCCTTGTTTTTTTCACTATGGTACAAATATACACCAAGACTTACCAAAGGTTCACACTCACCCTCACAACAAGCTAGAATGGCCTTTCTACAGTGTATTCTCATTGTTTTTAGACGATTATATGTGCAGAATGATCTGTATGAGCTAGAATAGTTGAATGGCCTTTATACAGGTAATAACAAATAGAATGTAAAATTCAACCACCCTAAACAGCCGCTTACAATCAGGAAGGATTCCAACACTAAGGATTCAAACCAAAAACCTAGCCAAAAAGGCCGCATCACGTAAAGATGGTCGCACTCGCACTCGCACTCGCACTCGCACCTCGCGACTACTTCTATCCCCTTACGTTTTTTTTTTTCCTGTTATTCCTTTGATTCAAAAATCGTTACATCATTTGATTTAAATCCAACAGATTGAACAAGTTTTCAACATTCACAAGAATTAGCATTAACAAGAACTTGGTCGTGTTTACGGAAAAAAAATTGCAAAATTAATCCGATAAGTCAAGAATCGTAAATCAACTTCAACATCTCAAAAAGATGAACTATATCTAAATCGTTAATAATTTGATAGTCGAGTCAAGAAATTTACAAATTAAGTAATGCAAATTTGAAAACGAAAAAGAAAATTGAAGATGTAGGGTTTTCAATGCATAAATTAAAGGAATACTTGTAATTTGTTTTACGAAGAGATTGTAAGTAAATATGATGGAATAAAAATGGAATAGAAAACTGACCTTTGCAAACTGCGGTCTGTAGAATTCAACAAGGAAATGCTTGAAGCTTCCCAGTTTCCAGAATCACCTTCCTGATGGCTGATTCGATAGGTGAAGCAGGAATTTCTGAAAAAAGTGAAAAAAAAATGAAAGAAGGTTATTGGAATAAGATCCAACTTCAAGGGGAATATAAAAAACACAAATTCTTACTTGACACCGTTCTTTTAAAGACGGCTCTCAAAAGCCCAATCCAATTTTAAATATATAATATTGTTAAAACTCTAAATATATATTGCTACAACTCTAAATATAGATTTGGGGTGGACTTTTGAGAGTCGTCCTTACAAAAGACGGTCTCTCAAGAGAGCGCACGTGAAAAAAAAAATCCAGTAAATTGGAACTTCCGCAACTTTCTTGAGTCGTCATTTATGCTTAGGGTTTGGGGGGAAGAATGACAATAACTCATACCCATGGAGGAGAGTACGATCAAAAAACCTCTCGACTTGATAAATCTAGGGCCTAAGTTCTTAGGTTTAATTTGTTTGGTAATAATTAATTTATTAGTTAATAATAGTCTCATAATAAAACGAACAAAGATAATCATACGTGCTTAATTTAATGTTATAAGTTATCACTCTAATGTAATAGAAAATCAATTTTAAACTGAAAGTGTAAATTGGGTCACTCCTATAGGCTATAAGGGTGGTCTCTCACAGTACGACCATCTCATTTTAGATTTTTTTTTTAATTTATACACTTTTATTCTACTTATTTTTATTTTTAAAGAAAAAAAAATCTTAAATTGTAATTTGAAATGATGCAAAATAAGCATTGTTGACTTAGTTTTTTTTTTTTTGGCAATCAACGGGAAGGCATAGATTAATGAGAAATATCAGAAATTACAAGGTCAGTAATCCAAGCAGGACCACCATCTAGCCATACCCTAGAACAAATACTAGAAGCGGCCCATCTAGCAAGCCTATGAGCAACACCATTCGCCTCACGAAAACAAAAGGTGAACGAATGGGAGAGAATATCAGTAGCTACATGAAGAGTATTAAGAACTAGAACATGATTGTGAAGTCCTCTATTAAGCTTCCTGTTTAGTGCAGAGATCACATTTTGGGCATCTCCCTCAAAAATAACTTTGTTCCACCCATGCTCTTTGACTAGTTCAGCAGCCCACTTAGCAGCTTCAATTTCAGCACCCTCGACATCAGTGATAGGCCAAATGGACTTTGAGGCAGCCAATAGAACAGAACCATCAGCATCTCGAATAGAAACTCCCAAACCAGCACGGTTTTCGGCTTGATTGATGGCAGCATCAAAGTTAACCTTTACAAAATCAGGAGGAGGTGGCATCCAGTGAGCTTGATCCCTTCGCTGATTTGGCCTAGCATCCCTTTCATTAGCTTTTAGATATTCCTGTAGAATATCATGTGAACGTTTATAGCACAATTCAGGGGTTACATAAGTTTTTTCAAAGTAAAATTCATTCCTCGATGTCCAAATTTGCCAAGCACAGACCCCGAAGAACTCCGCTTCCATTGAACTGTTACGATCAAGAATCTCACCAAACCAGTCTCTAAATGAATGGAAGGACGGTATGACACTGGAATCCATTGCTTGCTCCCACACTTTTCGAGCCCAAGTACAGTCTTTGAGAACATGAGCGTTGGTCTCTCTTTGGCCACATCTCTGACATACATCAACTCCTAAAATACCTTTCCGGGAGAGGTTTACTCCATGTGGAAGGATGTCCCATGAAGCTCGCCAGAGAAAAATACGTGCTTTCGGGGGAATTTTAAGTTTCCAGAGCTTGCCCCAAATCGGATCAGAAATACTAGAGCTGGGCGTATCATCAAACTCTTTGAGAGCTAGCCTGTATGCATCTCGAACCTTAAAGAGCCCATCACTACTTGCTGCCCACACACGTTCATCATTAGCCCCACACGAACTAATTGGAATCTTCAAAATTCTGTCAATATCCACGGGTAACAAGAGGTCCTGTAAGAGATCAGAGCGCCAAGTATGATTGTCCCTGTTAATAAGAGCATCCACCGTCGCATTTGCATCAAGAAGCTTAACTGGGGAAATCAATTTACCAGACCCTTCACCATTGATCCAAGCATCTTTCCAAATTTTGACCAATGAACCAGTACCAATGCGCCATCTCGTGCCTAGCTCCAACACCGATCGAGAGCTCCATATACTTCGCCAGGCATAGCTGGGGTTAGCACCCACTCTCGCCTCCCATAAAGAGCATGAAGGAAAATATCGAGCTTTGAGGGATGTGGCTAGTAAGGTTTCCGGGTGAGTATGGAGTCTCCATAACTGTTTTGCGAGGAGAGCACTATTGAAGAGACTGAGGTCGCGAAAACCCAACCCACCCTGATTTTTGGGCCGACATAAGGATCTCCAAGCCTTCCAAGGTATTCCCCGCTCCGAGTTTGAAGTGCCCCACCAGAAATTTCTGATAATTTTCTCGACCTCAACACAAAACGAAGCCGGGAGTTTGAAGCAGCTCATCGCATAAGTTGGAATTGATTGGGCCACTGCCTTGATCAGAATTTCTTTGCCCGCTTTTGATAGCAGCTTTTCCTTCCAGCCCTGAAGTTTTTTCCAGATACGGTCCCGAATGCCTGTGAAAGAGATTTTTTTGGATCTTTCGAACAGAGTTGGCAGACCCAAATATTTGTCGTGGCTAGTAACCTCTTTGAATCCCAAAGCTTCACTGACTCTGCGTTTTATATGATGAGCTAGACCCTTGCTAAAGGACACCTCGGATTTGTCGACATTTATGGTTTGACCTGAGAGAGCCTCGTACTTCCTCAAAACATTCAAAATAGCCCCTGCTTCTCGTTCATTGGCACGCGCAAAAACAAGACTGTCGTCTGCAAAAAATAAGTGTGAGATGATCGGAGCATGTTTCGAAACAGAAAGCCCATGAATATCACCAGAACTATGAGCCTTTTTGATCAACGCACCAAAACCCTCTGCACCCAAAAGGAACAGATAAGGCGACAAAGGGTCACCTTGACGCAACCCGCGTTTAGGAACCAGAGTCTCTGTAGTCTCACCATTAACCAGGAAAGCAAAAGTAACGGAGGTGACACACTTCATTACACGGTCAACCCATTGAGCTGGAAAACCCATTTGAAGCATAACTAAAGCCAAGTAATCCCACTCCATACGATCGTAGGCTTTACTCATATCCAGTTTCAGCGCCATCGAGCCCCTTTTCTTTGCTTGGTTATTTTTCATCACGTGGAACAGCTCAGAAGACAACAGGATATTATCAGTAATCAAACGACCAGGAACAAAAGCACTTTGATTAGCATCAATGATCGACGGAAGAATGACCTTAAGTCTATTAGCCAAGACTTTAGAGATGAGCTTGTACGAGACATTGCATAGGCTAATAGGCCTGAGGTCGGACATCTTAGACGGCTTTTTAATCTTGGGGATTAACACCACATGAGTATGGTTTAACCCCTCCGGCATGAAACCATGATTCAGAAAATTCAGCACAACATCGCATATATCATCACCCACAACATTCCAGTATTTCTTATAAAATAAAGCAGGGAATCCGTCAGGGCCAGGAGACTTACAGGGGTGCATCTCTGATAAAGCGTTTTGAACATCTTCACGGCTAAAAGGTTGAAGCAGCTGATTTGCCATAGCAGGAGACAACCTGTTTTCAATGAAGCTCACATCATCAATGCACAATTCAGCTCTAGTGGAGGCGAAAAGATCAGAAAAGTATTCAAGCACCACTCGTTTCATCCCCTCTTGAGTCTTATGCTTAATTCCAGTATTATCTTCCAACACCATGAGCTTGTTCCTCCTGCGCCTGTTAGAGACCTTGGCGTGAAAGAAGGCTGTATTTTTGTCGCCGTCCTTTAAAATGAAAGGTCGACAACGTTGCCAGGCTGCGGTTTCTTGCTGTTGCCTAAGGACCCGAATCTCTTTCTCAACGCTTCGATATTCTTCCATAACAGTAGCTGTGAGTAACATTTTGCGAAGTTTTTTGAGCCTCCTGATCAACCAACCCAATCTACTGTACTTGGCCATGTAGACTTCTTTGTTCCACTTTTTGAGCCTGAGACCACAATCATCAATAATACTGCTCCATACACGCCCATGTTTGAATTTTGAAGCTGCCCAAAAATCTTCAATATTCTGATCAAAATTTTCATGATAAGTCCAACGAGCCTCGAACCTGAACAGCCTATTATCATTTCTGAAATCGTTCGATTCATTTTCAAGGTTCCCCTGGAAATACACAATTATAGGACTATGGTCGGAGCTATCCCATGAAATATTCTCAACACACGCATTAGGGAAGAGATCCTTCCAGCTTGACGTTGCCACAAACCTATCCAGACGTTCTTCGATGAAGCCTTCCAATCTCTTATTACTCCAAGTGAACGGATGACCCTCAGCACCCAAGTCGATCAACCCATTCCTATCCATACAATTGCGAAACATACTGATATTATGGAAATCACATGGCAAACCACCTCGCTTTTCCGCTTCTATAAGAATCTCATTGAAATCACCTCCTATGAGCCAAGGCAATTCATTATCAAGACCAATGCTATTTATCATGTCCCATGTACGCTCCTTCTGAGAGTTCTCTGGCCAGCCATAAACACAGGTAATTCTCCAAGATCTATTTTCAGCCTCTGACACAACTAAATCAATATGATGCTCATCGGACCCATAAATCGTGATGCTTGAGTCATTATTCCAAAAAAGAGCTAAACCTCCTGACCTTCCTGTAGCTTCAACACAAAAACATTTATCAAATTGAAGCTTGCATTGTATCCTTTTTATCTCAGACTTACTACTTTTAGTTTCACATAGAAAAAGTACTCCCGGGGCATATCTTCGCACTAATGAGTAGAGCGAGTTAACTGACGAGGGGCTCCCGAGGCCTCGACAGTTCCAAAACAGAGCTGTATTCATGGTGACGAGAGAGCCCTTGTCGTGGGGCCCGCCACGTTTTCAGATAAATTTAGAGAATGATCATCGACTTCCATGGGAACAATTCTCTTTTTTAAATTGCCTCTATCATCCCCTTCAGATAAAGTATCATCTTCACCTCCCATTTCAAGGTTGCGTTTTTCCCCAACTGGTGGCATGATAATAATAGGAGCTGTTGACTCAGAAGTCTTTCTATTCAATTTTTTCCATCTTTGCACTCTTTTGCTAGTTTGTGAGGCATTAGAAGAATGTGGATGCTTGTCAGTGGGTAAATGAGACAATTCTTTACTATTCTCCACTAAAGACAAGCATTTAATGTGGGAGTTATTGCCTTCATCATCACTGTTCCCTGCCGCCACTTCCTTAGTGGAATTAAAAACAGTGCTTGGAACATACTTACTTGTGCATGAGTCTCCAAGCGTGGTCCCCTCCTTCATTCCAGCTTTTATTACTACTCCTTTTGCATGTGCTTCATGATCAATAGTGACTTTTCCCAAAAGAGAAGTGACGGTTTTAATACCCTCATTAGGGTTAACTTTAGTTCCCATATTTGATAACTTCTTGGGGAAGTAAAGCTTTTTAGCACATGAAGAACTATCACTTTTATTTTCAGAACTGCTAGACCCCTTCATAGGTCTCCAAGGGGAGGCTTTCAACCATAAGCCAAAATTCTTAACAGGAGAATTTTCACCAAACACCTCTTTGCAATCATTTGAGCCATGACCCATTAATCCACAATAAAAACATATGAGAGGAAGCTTTTCATATTTAACTGGGCACAAACACGTATCTCCCCCACGGATTTTAATATGGACATGCTGTTTCAAGGGTTGTCTGACATCTAGGTTAACCCTAACCCGAAGAGATTTTTCCATGCCAATATAATCGGTTTTATCCATCTCTATAAATTCTCCTATTTGACCCCCCAAAGCTCGCGCATTAGATTCGTTATTTCTACCACGAAACGGGATATCATAAATTCTTACCCAGATTGGAAGAGAGAAAAACTGCAGCTCCGACGGTTTGCGAACCGAATCCATCTCTGTCAGCAGGAGTGCCGCTTTGTCAAAGTGCCACGGTTGGCCCGATAACACCCTTTCCTTGTCTTTCCAGTGATAGAATTGAAACTGGAACAAATTTCTTCCGATCATGTTGATATCTACCCCGTGTTTTGTTACCCAAACATTTTTGATGGTGGTGATGAAAGCTGTCGGGTTTAGAGTACGATCTGACCACAATCTGCCCACCAGACCTAGTGAAATACGATCATCATCCTCTTCGTTGCCGTCGTCGACCCATTCTGGAATATCTTGCTCCGAAACAGACTCATGCACATGCTCCAGTATGGGATGAGGATTATCATCTTGATTGTTGACTTCAATATGTACATCTATAAGGTTATTTAAACCAAGCTCAGAAAGGCACTCCTGCTCCTGATTCTCGGGCTGCATGCCCTCCGATGCACCAGGAGTCGAGGAAGGAGATACCATAAGAAAGAAAGAAGAGAGAAGAGGGTGAGAGGGAAGAGATGAGAAGAGAAACAGAAGAGAGCAACACCAGATACTTCTTGAAGAAGACAGAGACTAGCAAGAAACTAGAAGAAACCCTAAGCAACAGGGAGAAGAAACCCTTACTCTATTTTTTAGAGAGAGAAGGGAGTTTTTTGAGTCAATTTTTTTGTTGACTTAGTTGATTGTATATAACTTTTAGGTTATGAAAAATTAGCTTTATAAATGAAGTTTTGACTAATTTTTTTTAATTAGTTTTGTGAAATATTTAAATAATCAAATAAAATTTGTGAAAGTCAAAATGAATGTTTTCATGCAGGTTGGCATGAGTATGGTTTATGATAATTTTACTCCTCGTAAATGTTAGGTACTAGAAATAAGCATGAAATTAGGAGTATTTTACTTGTCATAGGTTCAAACATATAACCACAAAAATATTTGGTTAAAAACAAGTAATTTGGCTTGATAATCAAAGAAACTTGTAAGGGCTCGCTAAAACCAAGATCGATAAAGGGCACAATGCGTTATTTGTTGTCTTTTCCCAAGAGAGCAATGTATGGCAAGGCTAGTGATGGCCACGGGGTGGGTTACCCGGAACTGATTTTATCCCGAACTGTCGAAGAAGTCTTGGAACCGAAATCGTTTGCGCCAGGTTTCGAAGTACTGACCATTAATTTTTTTTAAAAAAAAACACACAGACTCGTGGAATCGTTGGTAGAAACCAGCCCGCAGAACCGCAAATCGATAAACACTAGTTGCTTTTTTTCAAAAAACTAGTCGTAATTCGCATACTTCAATTGTTTGAGCGTTTTGGAGATCATATAAATAACTGCTCAATGATTCATTTTTCTATAAACTCATTTGCTCTCAAAAATCTAATTAATGTCAGTAAACCAACAAGTCTTCAACCAACCTAATTTTTACTAACAACCATCTATCTTCTTCTCTACGTTATCTCCGATTTCAACAAAAAACTCTGATACTAAATACACAATATGAGGTTCAAAGTGTAAGAATCAGAAGAAGAATGAACTCTTAAGAACAATCTAAACAAACATAATGACAAATAAGCATGAAACCCACAAGACCAATACACAAGTGTACCAATATAAACATCTATTGATTTTATGTTTATTAACTGACTAGTAAAACTATATTGATAATGCATTTGAGCTAAGAAAAGAAAAGTATCTAAATATCAATATTGTTAAAAAATACTTCATGAAGTAAAATTTTAATTTCTTTGATACTCCATTGTTAACATGCTCTTAGCCCTTAGGACATTTTCCCAAGAAATAGAATTCATCATCATCATACGCAGAAAATCCCGCTCATAGAAAACTATTATCAGGGTTTGAAAAGGAAAGAGCGACTTAAATAAGTTAAATTCATACCCATAGAGAAGTAGAAATAGAAATCATCATCATATGCAGTATATCCCGCTCATAGAAAACAATGATCATGGTCTGGGGAGAAAAGAGCGACGACAGTTCATATCCATTAGAAGTAGAAATAGAAATCATCATCATACGCAGTATATCCCGCTCATAGAAAACTATGATCAAGGTCTAAAGAGGAAAAAACGACGACAGTTTAATGTTCATACCCATAAAAAACAGTGCGATCAAAGAGTTCATCGCCTCATCGCCTCGAGAATCCTAGAAATAGAAATAGAAATAAAAAAATACATCTTCTAAGTATAATACTCGTATAATATATTGATCTAAGAAGTGAATAGTAAAGGGTAGTACGAGTAGCACATCCCAATAACTGCGACAAATTCTCAATTTCAGTTCTCCAAATGCCCACTACACTTCCCTCCAAATCGAATTTCACTTCTTCCCACCAAAAGTTTCGAAATTGCATCTTTTTTCTTCCATATCCTCTTAATTCCCTTTTCAATTTCAATTATCAGGTAAAGGTATCCAATTTCTGACGCCATCAGGGAACCAATTCGTCACTTGTATGCTACTGAAGGTAAAATTGATTTGAAACCCTAATTTCCTTTCAGTTTTATTCACAATTTGTTTGATCTCAATTGTTTTTGTTTTTCTACTAGTCCGTTGTGATTTATGAGGGTTTGACTTATACCCATTTCTAGTTTTTTGTAGAATCTGTGGCTATATTGTGTATTTCATCAGTAGATATATTCATTATTTCTGGTTTCTTGATTCGATTGAGCCATAGATTTGCAGTAGGAAGTCGTGTTTTGATGGTTTCTTGTAAGTTTGTGTGATTGATAATGAACCCTTTTCTTCAATTTTGTATATCACTGATTGTAATTGGATTTTTACCGTTGGGGATCATTTGTATTCACATTTATAATAGAATTTCTTGATTCATCAAGGCTTTTGTATTGTTGTTGTTGTTGTTCAATTTTGTGCATGTTTTTATTTATTTCTATATCAGAAAATTCGGTTGGTTTCCTATTTGGAATTACACATTTCGTTTATTTTTGACAAATTCAACCTTCTCAAAATCAAGGGTAAAGGTAGGATTTGTAAAAGTAAATTTTCCTTATTAGTATTGTAGTGTTAAATTCGTTTTGTTCTTTACCTAGTTGTTTTTCCATTTCAATGGTGTAGGTACCATGGATGGGAATATGATTGCATTAATAGATGGAAAGAATGGACTTGTTGAATATGACAGTAGTAGGAAGAAGAGATCACTGGTGTGGGATCATTTTGAAAAGATGCCTTGTGAAAGAAAAAGCGAAGGAAAAGCAAAATGCATACACTGTGAGTCTGTTTTTAGTGCTACACCTAGGAGTGGAACATCTCATTTGAAGCGCCATGTGGAAAGGTGTGCGAAGCGCATAGCAATGGACGTGCAACCAATCTCAATGGATGTAGGGTTTAGTGACTTTGAAGGAAGTGGACCTAGTATTAAGCTTGGGAAAAGAATCTCGAAGGTTTGGCAGGAATATGAGTTGTTTCCAGCTCCCAATATGAATGATGCAAAGGCCAAGTGCAAGCACTGTAAGTTGGTTCTATCTGCAGCTTCCAAAAATGGGACGTCTCATTTAAAGCGTCATCTAGACAAGTGTTCGAAGCGTGTGACATTTACAGGTAACATAGAACAATACTTCCTTCCTGACGCGAAGCTAGTTGAAGGGAATAATTTAGATAAGGTCTCGAAGGAGGTAAATGGAACAAGTAGCTTGAAATACGTTACTGATGGCGAGAATTTGGCTGAAGGAAGCAAATCAATTGAAAATGGTCAGGTTGACCAAGATGAGCTTCAAAGATATATATCAGTTTGTATCATCAAAGGATCCCACCCATTTAGCTTTGTAGAAGAGAGTGGGTTCCGATTGATGATGTCTAAAGCATGCCCTCAATTCAGGCCATTCAATCGGGCAATTGTTAGAAGAGAACTTTTTTCTATGTATTTGAAAAATAGGGACAACATTAAAGATATGTTGGCGAAAGCCCCTGGCCGCATATGTTTGACTGTTGGTAAGTTGAAAGCTAGAGACACAAAAGATGAGTATATTTGTGTTACTACACAATTCATTGATGCGTGTTGGAAATTGCAAAGAAGGGTTTTGTGTTTTAAAGCTTTGGCACCCCCATATGATGGAACATTTATTGCTGATGAATTGGCATGCTTATCATCGCAGTACAACATCGAAAGTAAGACCTTTACAATCACAGTCGATGAAGCCTCGTATGACGAGTCAACAGTATCTTCCATTAAGAGGGGTCTCCTCACAAAGAACACTAGTCTTAGTGATGGTCCCTTTTTTCAAATTAAGTGCTACACTCATATACTGAACTTTCTTGCGCAATCCGCCTTGAAGTTGGTTGATGACATTGTTGATAGAATCCGTGAGTTGGTAAAGTATGTCAACAAATCCCCACTTCAAAGGAAGAAGTTCTTTGATCTTGCTGAGAGGACCTTTGAATTGCAAGTGATGAAAAGGCTTAGGCTTGATGTAATATATAAATGGAATTCAACTTATAAACTAATTGATCGTACCCTTTACTATAAGAGTGTTTTCAAGCTTCTAGAGTCCAAACAAGAACTAAATAACCTGTCTCTTTCTAAAGAAGAGTGGCAGAAGTTGAGCACTATTCATAAATTTCTAAGGGTTCTTTATGATGTAACTCGCTCATATTCTGGCAGCCATAGCCCAACAGCTAATTCGTTTCTAAAGGGGTTGCTGACAATTCATTGTCGTTTGACGGAAATAGCAAAAGGTCCAAATACATTCTTGGCTCATGCTGTTACAGCTTTACAAGCAAAATTTGATGAGTTCTGGAGTGAGAATAACTTGATTTTATCATGTGCTGCAATCTTAGATCCGCGCTACAAAGTAAAATTTGTGGAATATTGCTATATGAAACTTTTTGGTCCTGCCAATTTTGAGGATCGTGTTGATAAAGTTGTAAGCACACTCTACTGTTTGTATGCAGAGTATAAACGGCAATCGATGAAATTTCCCGCATCAGGTTTGGGTTCATCTGGTGTCAATACCAATTTTGTGGGTGTAGATGATGAGGGTGACATGTTTGGAGACTATGATCAATTTCTGAGCTCAACATCAAAATCACAAGGAAACAAATCAGAATTGGATCTCTATTTGGAAGAGCGGAGTTACGATTTGAATTCAGACTTGGATGTGCTAGAGTTTTGGAGCAGAAACTCGATGAGATATCCTAACCTCTCTTTGATGGCGCGTGACATTCTTTCTATACCCGTTTTGACAGTTAATTCCAGGGAGGCTTTTACCTTTGGAAACAAAACATTATCTTCTGTTCAAAGCACCGTTATGCCCGAGACACTTCAAGCTTTATTTTGTCTTCAAGATTGGCTAGGCGCGGAAGATAACTCACGTAATCATCTTTATCTGATATTAATTCTAGTCATTTATACTTGTTCTGATGTTTGACTTTCCTTTGACTGTAATACAGATGACAGAACTGCCACAGCTGAGGATCCTAGTGGGTCTGGTGATGATGCTGATTACGACGACGATGACGATAGTGTACTTACTGATTCTTTTTAGGTGTTCACATCTTATTTTCCCATTCTTTGGTTCAATCTGTGACTGTGACATGGGTACTAATTTCCATGTGCTAACATCTTTATCATATGCTGCTTGCAGGTTTTGATGTAGCCTTGAGGATTCAAGATCGTTGTCACTTAAACTAGGATTATTTAATCTTCTTGTAGTGAATAGACATTTGTGCAGTGTGAGGCCGCACTTGATAGGTTCAAGCTATCTGATGTTACTATGATCATTAATTCTCTTGTGTATATTCACCCTGCTATAGAGTTCATGACAATGGTTAGTTTAATAGGATGTGATGTGTTAGCTCTTCAATCATATGAATTAAGTTTGTTATTTCTCTTCCGAATCACCATTGTTTTTTTTTACCAAATGTCTATGAGAAAATTGGATGCTGTTCTTCAGTGATTTACAGTCATCAACCTTGGTCTGAGGTAAGAATATGATAATTTTCTTATAGCCTTTTCTCCACTTCATATCTTACCTGATTAGTAAATTATGACTAAAGTTGCTGAATTATGTATCCCTCATCTTTTACTTACATGACCTGCTGTTTAGTGTATGCATGTCCCACAGTGTGGTTGAGATCAATGTTACTTGGACTCAGGTCCTGATGTCAGATCTTGGTACGGTACGTGTGTAAGTGTTGGATACGTTTGAATGTTCAATTTTACGCTTAAAATAAAGTTTTTAAGTGCCATAGCAATGTCCGAGCATCAAAGATTAGACACGGGTACGTTCAAAAAAATGAAGTGTCTGAGTGACAGGTTGAGATAATTTGGAGAGCGTATATTGTTTGGGTTCTAGTATCCCTTATTCAGCTTCGGGACATGGAAACGAAAGTAGAGGATTTGAAAGAAATTTTCACCCTTCTAATAAATTGAATCTTCTTATTTTTACTGTTGGAAAGATGTTATAGGATCATGTTCTATGGAAGAGTACTTGGCAGTTATTCCTTATTTCCTTTCCCTTCCCTTCCCTTACCTCTGTTTCCTTTCCGTCTTTTATCCTCTTCCTCCTTCCTTCATAAAAGCTAACTAAGCTCTATGCATACTGTTTGTTATGTGAAATTTTCTGCAATTCAATTTGATAACTGTTTTTTAAATGATTATAATAATTGACTTCATCAAGCTGTGTTGCTATCTGATTTTTTGTGTTTACTTGACTATATACTCATATGCGGGCTTGAATGGAAGCTGTTTAATCCTTGTTATGCCACCTCGCCCTGAAAAGCCATCTCTTGCCCATTTAAATGTTGCTTGGAAACTTGCGGAGAATCTTTGGTGTTCTACATGAAATTGCTCGCAAGACGGAATTGGTATGTAAGTTGTAAAGTGTTAAAATTTTTGATTTTCTATGTTTTCTCTAGAATAAATACTAAGTGACTATTGTTTCGCACCTTGCATTTTGTCAAATATGGATAATCTCTCATTTCTTTTGCATAAATGCATATTTCATAGAGTAAATTTCGTCAATTAGATATGGCATGTTGCAAGCAACCTTTTATGTTCCAAAAACATTGTCATTTGATTCGCTAATCTCCTCGCGAATTGCGAATCTGTAAAAGCAAATTATGATCCGTTTTGGGCTTTTTTGTTCCGTTTGAGTGAAAACTGAAAAGTGTATCAACAGGAGAATCAGTTGGCAAAAAATGTTGCACACTTACACTGGTTCTGAGCAGTTTAGTTATTCCTTTTTGATGAAAATAAATGGATATAGTTTAGACAACTCAGAAAAATTTGCTGCAAGAAATTTTCTTTTGCTGTTAGGATTTTTTTGCTTATGATTTCTTATGAATGACATCATTCCGTTTCTTTGATATATTCCTAAAGAATTAACATTCATAACAGTACTCCTGATAGACGAGGCGTTTTCCTGGCAATTCTTCTTGTCTTACCAGTAGTGTTTTTTTTTAAAATTTATTTTTTCCTTCTTTCCCCCCTCTCTCTAAGGGATGTTGAATTCATTGCATCTTCAAGGTATTATTTGTAGATCACGACTCGGGACTAAATTCTGAAGTCCACGGCAAGCTTTATGGAGGTATCAGCTATGTGACAGCTTCCAAATATATGAATTTCTGCAGCACACTGTGGCTAATCATGCTTGAATATTCTGAGGTGACGGGGAATGATGCTCATATATGTAAGTTTCTGTATAACTTGGAAGTTACTCTTATTAAGTTTCTAGCTTCTTGCTGAATGATTAAATAATAAAACGATTGCCTGTGTATGAAGTTCAATCATTTATTCCCTTTTAAGAGTAATCCTCATCTTTTCTTTCTACTGCCTTGGGAAGATGTTATTGAATGTTTGTGTTGTATAAGCTATGTTTCTGGTCATTTGATTCAGTTACGAGTGGTTCTTTTATGTCACCTAAAGCCAAAGTACGAGAAAGTCTTGTATGAGCTTGGTCCATACTATTCTAGTGTGCATCAACCTTAACATTGTGTTTGGACAAAGAGAATTGAAAGGAGAGGGGAAGGTATTTGGAAGGATAGAGGATTTAAAGGGGAGAAATTCGTAGGGAAAACATGAATAAATTTTGTTAAGAAATATATGATATGTCTTCTAAAGTAAAAGAATTGGTGGGAAAACACTCATTTTCTTTTATTTTCTCTGCCCTTCTCTTCTATACAAACAAGATGCACTCTCTTTTCGTACCCTTCCCTTCCTTTCTTTTCTTTCCTAATTTGCTATCCTACATAGTGTAAAATGTATTAAAATAGTAAGTATAAGTACAGTCAAGTATAGTCATTGGGAAATACTTGTTATTACCAATCATTGCCCTTATTATCCATCTTTAACTCCAAAATACCAAGGTACATCTCTTCTTTATTGGATTATCGTCGTCAATTCGTCATGAACCGGAAATATGAAAGCAAGTACCATGCTTTTCATCAACACTAGGTTTGGATAGAAACTTTAGAGAGAATATAAAGGAAATTGAAGGAAAGGGAGGAAGGGAAAAGAAGGGAAGAGAAATGAAACGAAATAAAGTGCAAGTTCATGTGCGCCGCAAAGACCTGTGTTGGTCTGTGGAGCTAGTCTATAATCTCCATGAGTAGTCGTCGGCGGTCCGAGGGGCCGGGGTGCTACACCCAATTTCTTATTCACAGAAGGGATCCCCCATCCCTCCAAATCCCCTATCCTTCCTTTCCCTCCACTCGAACTAACCAGAAACACTGTATATCTTTTTTGTAGGAGCATTGTATGAACAATTTTGCTATCAAACAACGATGCCATTGTTTTCAACTTCAGTGACATGATTTTGCAGCAGTTGAAAGATAGACATTGGCTGCAATAAACAGGGCGTGCATGAAGTGAATTGTTATCGTCAAATGTACTTTGATGGGTGATGAAGGGGAGTCGTCCTGGCGGCTCATCGACTCATCGTATCAGGTATAACTCACGAGTTAGAGTTTGAAGCAGCTATGGTATTTTTTTGCCTACATTACACCTTTGTGGTGGAAAGCTTACTCGGACTCTTCCTTTTGCGAGGATGCTTCATGCATCAGGCTATCCTTTTGATTGTTCATTCTCGATAGGGCTTAATATTAATATCTCTTTGGTTTGGTACTTCTTGATTATAACGAACTATATTAAAATCACTTATCAAATTATATGGATTTTTTGTTTAACTGAAATTTTCAGATGATGTTTGCTATTAAGTTATCGATGTTCAATGTGCAATGATTTCTTTAACATCATTAACAAGAGTTTCAACGCAAAATTGTTGCTATAATAATAAAATAAAGACGACTTAGAAACGAATATTTGGTCATCATTATTCCCTTTGGTCATCATTATTCTCTTTCTTCCTGGAGCCGGAGGACTCCTTCTTTTGGCCGTGCTTTCCTTTACGGGTATGAGTTATCGCCGTCCTTTCCTCCCCAGACCCTGCCCATAGTTTTTTATGAGCGGGATATACTGGGTTAGGATGATGATGATGATGATTCCCTTTGTTTAGTTTATTCCCTTTGTCACTTAACAATGTTCCTCGCAATTATGTAACCATTGATTGTCTTAGTAATTAAGAGAAGTGATTGATATAATAAGTTAGTTGGTAGTTATGTCAAATTATGAAAATTATAATGAAAATTTGGGTTTGTCTAAAATTCAGTAAAACTTCAGGCTTTTACGGCCCGTTGGGTTAGTCATATTGATTAGTGTTAATAGGAATGATTTATAGTGTTAAATTTCATCAAAAATTCCACATTATTCCCATGATAATGAAACTTTGATCACAAAAGTTTTTTTTGTTTACAAATTTCTATTACCACCTAATGCCACCTCTCTAAATGGTAATGCATTGGAATAAATTTATGAAGAAAATGAGATGATTGAAGTTGGATAAGAGATTTTTCAATTAAAATTATACTAATTTTATTTCTATAATCACTGTTTATTACCATCTACCAAATAGGTCGCTAGGGTTTGTTTACAAATGACTTTGGTTGAATAGATTATGAATCACATTTAGAGAAAAAGTGGGCTAACCCAATTCAGTACCCCGTAGATTCTAATTCTTACTCCATATTGGTAAGCCTATCGTTGCATAAAAAAAATCAATTAATATAGAAAATATTTTTAAACAATGTTAATATTTAAAAGGAAAAATTATTGTAAATAATTAGTTTTTTTGTCGATTTTCCTATAATAATATTATTACTAATTTTTGATTAACCATGAATAATATAATTTTGGGGGCTTTTTTCTAGAATAATATCAACTTAAGTTTATCAACTAATTTACTAAATTTTTTGTCATGAATCTCCTATAGTTTGATTTTTAACATGTTAGTTGTATTCTAGGGAAAAACTCTCTTAAGTTGGTATTATTCATGGTTAATCAAAAGTTAATATTACTGTAGAGAAATAAGCAAAATGTTGTGTTATTCTTGATAATTTTTTCTATATAAAAGATGATATTATAAAATTTAGCCATCTAAAAATTTAATTTTTAAATATTATAATTTAAAATAATGCAAAATGAGTGAGACCGAGATGTTAATTTGAAAGTTAGTGTTGAAATGTAAGAAGGGCTAGTTTTGAGATTTGTGATAAAGAGTAGAAAGTAGGCCTATCAAACATATCATGTTGGGACGAGTTTGGGTTTGGGTCAAATATAAGCAGGTCAGAAAACCCTTGACCCAAACACAACCCATTTAGTTAATTGGGTTGAAAATCCCAACCTTGACCCAACTTGCAACAGATCAGGTTGACCTGATTTCGACCCACTTAACCCGTTTATTATTTTTGTTTTTATTTTAAATTTTTTAACGTTGATTAAATCTAATTTTTTAGGCTTTAATTTTAACTTTATATTTTTTTTTTTATTTATTTTATATTAAATGAACTAGTATTTACTACAAAAAAATAAGTTTTTTTTTCATAAAATGAGTATACAAGTTTTTTTCAGGTTTAAAATTTTGATCTGAAAATATTAAATGAACTAAGCTTAGCTTATAGTACTTATTGGGACGAGTATTTAGTTAATTGGGATGATTATTTACTATGAAAAATAAGAAAATATTAAATGAACTAAGCTTAGCTTATACTTATTGAGACGAGTATTTAGTTAATTGGGACGATTATTTACTATGAAAAATAAGAAAATATTAAGTGAACTAAGCTTAGCTTATACTCATTGATTTAACTCGAACTTAACACATTTAATATAATGGGTTATACAAGTTTTCTTAAAGTTAAAAATTTTGACCTGAACCTAACTCATTCAATAAACAAATCAGGTCATGTCAACTCATTTAATTTATTGGGTCAAAAGTCTCACCCCAAACCCACTTATATCGAGTTAAGTTCAAATCGAATTAGCAGGTCGGATCAACTTTCACCGCTTTCACCCGCTGCAGTAGAAAGCATTAACAAAGTTCATTATCTATGCATGACTTATTATTATTTTATTATTACTATTAAAATAAAATGTGAATTGGAGTAGCCTTCCACACTGCAATGTGGGACCATAATAAATATACCCATACTTATAAAATAACAAATCCTTATCAATGGATGTAGCTGTGCCCTGTGCCTGTTAGGTAAAAGACTAAAGACTTCAACTTTCTTCTTTAAGAATTGCTAAAAAACACACACCAAAAAATTAATTAAATATATGTTATGTCGTGAACTATTGGATTGTAGTCTATTTCCTATTGGTTCTGAGTTGTTCCAATCACATTATTTTTTCTTTTTATTTTAAATTTTTAAAATTTAAAATTTTTATTTTTATTTAAATACACTAATTTTAGGCAAATAAATAAAAATCTAGTATTCAATGTGATTAATTTTATATGAGAATTACATCAAATCGAAAATCTTTCTCGTGAAATCGTAGTTAAACAACAATATGAAAGAAAATATAAAAAGTGTCAGATTTTATTTATAATAAATGTTAAGTTGTTATTTATTGTATATATACTCCCTCCAATTCAATTCAGTTGTCCCATTTCCTTATTGGGACAACTCACATCAATTGTCCCATTTCTATTTTGGTACATCTTTTTTTACCTAAATACCCTCACTTTTCCAATTCCCAATACCCCACTACCACCTTTACAATTAATTTAATCAAATTAAAACCCCACTTTTACAATTCCCAATACCCAACTACTACCTTTACAATTAATTTAATCAATTAAAATACCCAACTACCATCTTTACAATTATTTAATCAATTAAAATACCCAACTACCACTCACTCTTAATATCCGTGCCAATCCCAAATGGGACAACTGAACTGAATTGGAGGGAGTATATGATATCTTTTAAAAATGACTTAATTTTAATTTCTAATTAATAATAATAATGATAATTATAATAATATTTAAATATTTTTAGTTAAAAATTTATGCCCCCTAACTCTTGACACTATATACATAGGGACTAGGGTCACATAGAATTAAAAGAAACCCGGTACTCCTTCCATTTTTATTTTCACAATTTTTAAAGTAAAATTTAACCCTCAATAGCTCTAAATACAAATAATAAAAATTATTAAAAAATACATAAAAAAATATACATTTAGACAAAAATTTCACGAGATTTCACATGAAGATATTTTTTCTTCCAAATATGTGTCAAAAACGTTAATGAAATTTCTTTCTCCTTAAGGTGTAATATTCCAAATTAAAAGAATATTAGAGAACATATGGAATTAAAATTTATATTTAATTTTATAATAATACAAGAATCAAGAGTATCTATTTAAATCTAATATAAGGGGTTGAGTTTGATTTTCACCTAACCCTCACGCCCCTTCATCCTTTTTCTAAGGTTATAAAAGTATCGATTCAAAATAAATTAAATTAATCCAAATCAATGTATATTTATACTTATAAATGCCAAACTTAAAAGACATATAATATTGACGCGGCGATTCAACTTTTACCCGAATCATAATCAAATCCGATTTAACCATACTAAGAAAAATATGGCCCTGAAATTCAATTTTCAATCGACATAAATATCCGACCTAAAACCGAAACACCCGAATGTTCACCTTCACCTCTAATACTTAGAAGAGCCAGATTTAAAAGATATTCAAAACTCACCCTATGATCCACTTTTTACCCGATATCATAATCAAATCCAATTCAATCCTACTTAAAAACCAATATACCCCGAAATCCAATTTTCAATCTTCATAAAACATCCGATCTAAAACCAACCCCAACACCCAAATATTCACCTCTAATACTTAGAAGAGCCAGATTTAAAAGATATTTAAAACTCACCCAATGATCCACCATTCACCCGATACCATAATCAAATCCAACTTAAAAACCAACATGACCCCAAAATTCAATTTTCAATCGACATAAAACATCCAACCTAAAACCAACCCCAATACCCGAATCTTCACCTCTAATACTTAGAAGAGCCAGATTTAAAAGATATTTAAAACTCACCCTATGATCCACTTTTTACCCAATATCACAATCAAATTCAGTTTAACCCTACTTAAAAACCAATATCGCTCAAAACCCAATTTTCAATCGGCATAAAAATCCGACCTAAAACCAACCCGGACACCCGAATCTTCACCTCTAATACTAAGAAGAGCCAGATTTAAAAGATATTTAAAACTCACCCAATGATCCACTTTTTACTCGATACCATAATCAAATCCAATTTAATCCTACTTTCATCGACACAAAACATCCGACTAAAATCGACCCGAACACCGGAATATACACCTCCAATCACAATAGCCAAACTAGAAGGTAGAGGAATAGAGAGAGACAGAAAGAGAAGTATATTGAAATGTCTGCAACAGAAAGCAACAACAATAGGACTAATAATAAGAGAATCTACACTTTCTCTCACCTTCATTTCTTGTAGCTAATACTATTTCTTCTTTTATCTTTTTCCTCGTTTTTCTCAAGTTTAAATTCCTTCAAATATCCAAAAACAATTCAATAAATGTTAAAGGAATAACCATTTTCATGTAATGTCTTTGTTCTATTCTTTCAGATTTTATCTCTATCAAAGTGGGTGGTTTAGCAGATCCAATACAAGTTTTTCCCCTTTTTTATCTCCCAATTCCATGGATTTTTTTCATTTTTCTTCAATTTTAAGAATTACCCACTTCAAATTTTAACCCCTTTTTGAGGTTTTTGCTCTTGAAATTGAAGAAAAATTATTATTCAGGTAAATTTTCTTATTTTACATGTTTTTTCTGTTATTTAGATTCATGGGTTTTTGAAGTTTATTCTGTTTGATTGATTTTTTTTGATGGATTTTTGCACTGTGTTTTTATTTTTTAATTTTAAATTAATGTTCGGGACTCGAGAAAATTATGAGTTAGTCTACTGGTTGAATCGATTCCTCAATTTCTTCGTTTGTAGTGATTTTCTAGCCTATCCCGATTAAAAAAATGTGGGGGAGAGGAATTTGATGAATGATAAAGAATCTGGTAGAAAAAGAGAGTACAAAGAATTTCATGTTTACTTTTTTCTTTTGTCTATTTTTCCTTTTTTAGTACCATTTTTCTAAGCTATTTATCAACCTAAATCTACAAATATTATTTTCCTTGAAGAAATTATACTAATATTATGCCCTTTTATCTTTAAGATTAATCGGTTAATTATTTTTTTTTATTTATTTTTATTGATGTTATTATCCCTGCCATAATATTTGTATGCCAACAGAGAATTTTGGCACATTTTTCTGCTATTTCTCTTTTTTCAGCCCAATATTCATGAGCTGATTTTCTTTTTAATAAAAGTTATTTTTTTTGTTTTTGTTTTTTTTTTTTGCTTTTTTCATGTGAAGACATGACATGACACTGAATATGCTTCTTTTTATGTATTTGTACAAATGTTGGGTTTGTAATTTTTTGATTTCGGATTATAATGGACTTGTAAAACGGTTCAATAAATCATACGCACTTCTTGTTTACGTGAAATTGTTGTAATGTTTTCAATTAAATGTCAAATGAAAACTATATTTTCGTTTTCACAAACAAGGATAAAATTGCATTACTTGCATACAGATGATACTCCAAACCCCACCCCAAGTGAGAACCACTAGTATTTTGAGGTAACAAAATGTTGTTATGATGTATTTTATGTGTCCAATGGACTATCATATGAGGAAGAACTGTTCTTGTGAAAGACCGTCTTGGTGAGGAGCCCATGTGCTTAGTTGGGCGTCTCACAGTGAGAACATCTTTCTTTTCGTCCAAAATAAAGTGTCAAAGCATCCACTCCAATGTCGGAGCTTGTGTTATTCATCATCATCCTAATGAGTCCCATCTAGAGACAGAGTCTGGGGAGGGTGGGAAAGAAGGCGAACGAACACCCTCATCACAAGGAGTTTGTGTTATTGTTGTGGTAAAATGAAGGCTCAATACATATAGTAACCAAAAGTAGGTTTGTAACATTGTATGATACTTTCCTTGTACTTGTTCTTTTCAAACTTGAAGTGATTAAATTGTGTCATAAAGTGCATAGATTAGGGGGGTTGATTTTGTCTCTAGATAAACTTATGTATATGTTTCTAGATAAACATGATTTGTGGGACTAAACACATTTGATCATTGTTATTACCAGGTGAAATATGCAGTGCCAGAGCTATAATCCTGTACATCATTCACTTTATGATCTCAATGTTGATGCAAATGGCGGTGCTGCGCCAATGTATTATGGTACTTCTACCATTCGGAGTGGGCATTACAATGATTATGTGGCTTCGTCACAACCTCCACGAGGACAATCCTTCGAGTACAAAGAGTTAGTCCGTCAGACAATGTTGATGCATGAAGTTACATTCAGAGATCAGGTATCGCAAACCTTCTTACTATGTGTGTACACGTTTGTCTTCATAACGCGAAAGAAAGTTGTATGGGAAATAATATCGTCAAATATTAACTTTCCGCTACATTGAATCCTTGTTAAGTTCGTGTTTTATCTAAGCTGCGATCCGCTAGTTTGGCCATCATTGTAAGAGCCTTAATATTGGAACTTAATGGCTTCAATTTGTGTCCTTTGTTTTTATGGGGTCAAAGATTTGTATTTTTTTTATTTCGGATTATAATGAACTCTATTAAATGGTCCGGTGAATCATGTGCACTTCGTTTGTATGAAGTTTCAGGTGATGTTTGCCACAAAGGGTTAATCGGAAGCGACCTCTTTGTTATCACTAACAAGGTTAAGGTTGTGTACATCTGACCTATAAACCTCGTCTAGGTGGGATAATGAGATGTTGTAGTGGCTTCAATTTATGCAAGTTTCCTTTTTAAATTGTTTTGTAGAGCACACTAGAGATAGAAACTATTCTTCCTTTTATAAAAATTGGAACTTTGTCATAACAAGAAAGTTACATTGTTATCAATATTGTGTAGTTCCACCTATCACATTAAAATCTTGGAATTCCCTCAAAATGGTCGGTAAATAGGCCAAACCTTACTATAATTCGCCGTTTTTTCAATTCACAATCTGCGAGGAGATTGTCATCATCTTTAATCTCCGTCCATTAATCTCCTCGCAAATTGTCATCATCATCATACCCAGTGTATCCCGCCCATAGAAAAACCATGAGCAGGGTCTAAGGAGCGAAGGACGGCGGCAACTCATACCTAGAAAGGATTACACTGGGTATGACGATGATGATGGTGACAATCTGCGAGGAAATTAATGATTAATGAAACATGTGACACTGGTATGTTTATTCTTACTTTTACGATTCCAATGACTTGTTTTAATGTTCAGGAAAAAAAGAAATATGCCATACAATATTTTGCGATGCGTTGTAGTTATCTTAGTCCAACATTTTTATGATCTCAAACAATCTGCATATTGCAAGACCTTTTCATGAATATGATCGACCTCCTCTGATTGTAATCAAAATCGTTCGTAGTCCAACTATTTGCAAACCTTGTTTAGATGTTAAGCCGACTTGAACAATATGCACTCGACTCACTGCTAAATGTTGTTCAACTTCCAGGTCCAAGAATTACACCGCATTTACAGAAAACAGAAGGAATTGATGCGTGAAACGAAAAACAAAGAACCGTATGTGGATGATCTACATTTCGAGATCCAAAGCTCAAATTTGTCTTCAGAAAAAATCTCGGCCAGATATGGGCAAAATACTCTCTATAGTGTTCCCTTCGTTAATTCTCATACTACACCGTCTTTGACAGGTAGAGATAACATTCAGACGTCTCTTTACTCGGTCCATGAACTAAGAACACCTATCAGCCCCGTCGCTTCACGAAATGGTGGCACTTTGAATGACCCGGATGTTGCGAAATCCAAGTGCAAAAAAGTTGGAGGGAAGTTGTTAGATCTTGAGCTTCCCGCAGAGGTTTATGTCGACAGTGACGAAGAAGATTTTTTACACCCCTCTACACCTGTGACGTTATTGTCAGACAAAAGATCTAAGGCTGTCGTTGAGGCTATTGTCCTTCCTTCTACTGCGAGTCGATCATTGAACCCTGTTCTAGAAGGTGAGGTCCCTAATCTGGCCGACTTGAATGAACCTTTGGCATTGTCCTATACCGAAGAATGTGATGGGGAGAAGAGAACAGAAGCTGGCCTGGGAATCTTCGAAAGAAACCTTGATCTGTCCGATAGTAGGAATGTTACATCGATAACATCTATTGTTAAACCCGAGAATGCTAAATCGGATGTGGGTTTTGCTTCATTCGGAAGTAAGCCATCATACGTGGGGAAAAACCCGCCTGTGGTTCAAGCACTTCCCTCCTTCAACAGCCAACTGTCCTCCGGTAAAGGTGCTAAAATACCCGGCAAGCTAAAGGCGGTTCTTAATAACAGAATCAATGCTAATAGACATTGTAGTCAGAATTCGGAGGCAGCAAAGCCCTTAACAAATCCTGTTGCCGTTGAATTTCAAAGTTTTGATAAGAGAAAGAGATGCAGGATGATTGATATCAACTTGCCGTGTGATCTTACAACAGACGAAGAGTCGCTTGTTTATGAAAACTCAGGTCAGATCGACTTGAATTTTTGTTTGAATGGAGATGGATTAGCACCTCGATTCGACAAATCCCCGTTAAACATTGATTTGGAGGCACCTATTAGCCCGGAAGTAGAGGAACGTCTTCCTCCTAGAGGAGACTCCGAAGAGAATCAACCAGAAGAGGGCAATGACCTGTTTGTGAAACTTGCAGCTGAGGCCATTGTCTCCATTTCCTCTCGATTTGTGTCGTGCTCAAAGAGCACGGATTTGCAAAAACCCGAAAATTTAGACAGTGGGGATCTAGAATGGTTTGCCGGGGTGATCAGTTCCCTCTCCGTTGATTTAGATAAGGATTTGGAGACGATGCGCTGCAGTGATACTTGCACGATCGATGATTTTGAGGCCATGACATTGCAGCTGACTGAAACAAAAGAGAAGTATTGGTGTAAAGATAGTGTCCAAATCTTGAGCGAAACTTGTTCGAAGTTGTTGCCTAGCAAAACGAGAAGGGGGAGGACTCGGAGATCAAAGACGAAGGACTTCCAAAGAGAAGTTCTACCTTCTCTTGCTTCGCTTTCGAGATATGAGATAACCGAGGATATGCAAATGATAGAAGGGCTAATGGAAGCTGCAGGGACTCCTTGGCCGCTAAATAGGACTAGAAGAGCTTGTAGAATGGGTAGAAAATCACGGTTGGTCAAGCAGCCGACTTTTGTCGAAGAAGTGCCGGAAATAGTAGAGTTAATGGCCCTTGTCAGTTGGGGTAAGGTTAACAAGCGGTCTATAAGGCGAAGATGTCCTGCTAGGCCTAATGCTCGATCAAAATGGCTCGAGTGCGTCTTTTGATATATTCTTTTACACTAAAAGGGGATTTCTAATTTGAAATCATGTATTTTTTTGTACTTATAAACATCTGATGCTCCAAACCTCTCTTAGACGGGTGTCACTGAACGACATTGGGGTGACAAAACGTAGTGTTGCTTGTCATATTCTTAGAATGACTTGGTGTTTTTAACTTAGAAGATCATTTAGGGGATGGGAGAAAACATATAGAGCTTCAATATTAGACTATTTCTTTGAAATTGGACAAAAATGTCTTTGGGAAATATTTGTTGGCTCTCAATTAGTATGTTTATGTTTATTATCACTTGGGGAAAACATATATGGCAGTTCTTTGGGTGTGTCGTGCATTTACTCCGTTGTAAAGATTTAAAAGAAAACTGAATTAATATTTCACATCTCGTAAGGATGTAAAAAAAATTACATTATAAGGCATCGTAAATATGTATTTTTTTAAAAAATTTTTTGTTGAAGTTTTAACGCATTGACTTGTTCTTGACAAGATTTTCATAAGAAATAATATTTATCTATCATAACTCAAATATCATATAAGACTTGAGATTTTATCATTCACATAACATCTATATGGAATAAGGAGTAACAATAGTCCAATTACCACCGTTACAATTAATTTAATCAATTAAAATACCCCAACTACTACCTTTTTAATAACCTCACACCACCCTTAATAACCCCGCCCACGCAAATGAGACAACTAAATTGATTTGGAGCGAATATATAAAAAAAAAAATCATTTTTGTAAAAAAAAAAGGAGAAAGAAAGAAAAATCATGGGGGATGTGTATAAAGGTGAGGGGTCATGTGATTAGCTCATCCAAACACTTGGACCTCTTTAGTTTCCATAAAAAAATCTTCCCTCTATTACTTTCTCTCACTACTTCTTGCACTTACCATCTTCATACATTCATCCATTGATCAAGCGTTTTTCTCTTCTAAGGTACTTCTTATTCATTGATTTATCGCATTTCCGATTAATTCATCTAGTTTCAGATCCCTTTTTCTGTCAATTTGATGTATGCGTTGCCCTGTTTGATTGGGTTTAATTAGTTAGGATTTTCGATTTTGTTTGTTATATTTTTGGATTCTATGGCTGCGGAATTATTGATATATTCAAATTTCATTTAATTGTTTCTGATTTCTTTATTTCGAGGTATTTATTTGATTTAGAGTCGAAGTATTTATCAATTTGCTGTTGTGGCATGAAATTTGCTTCAATTTGTGTTCTTTTGAATGGTAATTTGGGGAGTAAAAATTGATATGTGTTGCTGAGCAAAGATGATTGAATTGCTGTATGTACTTTGTAAGTTCTGAATTCTGATTCTTTTTGTTAGGAAAATGACTTTGCTTTCATGAATTTGTCATTTGGGGTTGTTACTTCCATAGTTTCACCCATTTCTGATTTTCAGACGCCCAAGCATATGGGTATATCATATATGACATATTTATAGTGTTAGGTGCCTTACATTGATGTGCCATTTATGCTGATTCCAAACTTTCTCCTTCTTGCTTGACTTTGGGCTCTTGCTCTAATCTACAAAACCAAGATATGTCAACTTTAAAATTTTAGTACACCTTTATATGTTGGATGTGAAACTGGATTCTATCATAGAGCATATATGTATGTGCAGACCATCTAAAAGCTTAGATGCAAATTTACCCTATTTGTATTATGTGTTTAGACACTTCAACACTTCATTTTGGACTATGAATATGCTAGCCAAGTCTTGTACTTGGACACCTACTCTTTGTGACTCCTGTGCCTAACTATAAGGAAAAGCGAATACTTAGAAATTGGAGTCGTTGGGCCTTACTATGCTCCGCAAGTGATTCTATATACACTCTGCCTTTCAAAGAAGTTGTACTTGTTGCCTACTCCTTATTCCCTTAGAAACGATTATTTATAATCTTGATCATAGTATTACACGGCTGAAAGATAACAACATTAAAAATGTGCAAATACCCTTCTCTGCTAATACATCCGATGGATTTCTATGGATGTTTTCGTGTTCTACTATTCAAAAGTTGTCAATATTTATTTATCACTATGTCAAAGTAGTCATTATAAACTTAATATTATAATGAGTGAGCATCATTGCTGAAGATTTTGCAAACCTAGCATATTGAGTATATGTTTGTATTTAGGTGGGTAGCATCATTGTTGACAAGTTAGTAAAATTGGGATGTTGGTAACAACAAAGTATACTGATGTTCTTGAGTTTTTTTGGTCAATGGATTCATGGGTGAAATGATGAAGTTTCTTTCATGGCACTATCTTATCCCATTTTTTTTACATTAACTTGATGGATGAAGCATTTTTGAATTTAGCATATTTGAAATTATTTGAAGATCAATTTTTAAACCACTATGTGTGTTGTGTGACCTTAGTATCTGGAAGGTGTGGACGGTAGGTCTGGTTGGACATTGAAATTGCGTCTGAACAAATGTAAGCTTTTTTTAATAAACTGCATAGTTGAACCTCTATTCCAGACCAAGTGTTAGCCTCTGGTTATCTCTAAAGAACCTCTTGCCTTTTCTTGTTGCTTTGGTCTATGCCCAAATATACTTGGCAATCCTCTAGAGCTGTTAGGGTCATAGTGTGAAAACAATGTCGTATGTATCTTATCATCTGAGCCATTAATGTTTTCTACTCCAAGTAATCGACACTACCTGCATTTTAAAGGCGTCAAAAAATTGTTGTTTAGGCCGCTTCAAGGGACATTACATGGTTTTGACAACCACATCGCTCATTACCACATTACCATGCTACTATTGAACATATGTTTTACTTTGTTTTTGATTTGTTCTTCCGATGTTGGGAGCAAGATAGAAAGGAAAAATATTTTCCTCATTACATTGGGTGAAAATTTTTTTCCTCAACTTTCCTTCCTTGAATTTATTCTTAACAAAAGAGTCAAAAATGGCTTTCCTATACTACACTTTCCTCCAAAATGAACATTGTTACCGTTGGTTGGATGTACCACTAGGACTGAGCTTCTTATTCTTTGTCTAGGTGGCTATGTTACTAAAAATTTTCTTGGATTTTGGTATAGTGGTGAGTGTCAGAATGTTGGACACGCATTACCATAACTAAATCTATATTTTTGAGGTATCCTAGAGGTGATCGACTCAAGTGTTGCATTGTGTTTTGTCGACACATATCGTGCATAGTAATTTATTTGTCGGAGATTGAGGGCTAAGTGGATTTAATGATACTTCAGCTCATCTTTGATGGTACATATTGGTGTCTTAAATCTTAATGATCCAGCACAAGTGGTAGCTAGATTACATGCATCATGATGGTTAGGGCAATACACCCGCCCCCAAACATCTCCATGAGGACACTTAAACACGAAGAAACTGAAATTTTTTTAGATTTAGGTAATAAATTGCCTAGTGCTCAACCTAACTTCCTTTGGATTCGAGATCATTTTTGGCATTCCAAAGATTCATAGTCCTTGCTGCCATTCATGTGCTGCATTTGTTCCCTTTTTTGAATCAGCACCTTTACCCCCCTTAGGTGAGAGCCACTATGGTGGCCTTGAAGCATGTTAATGTCGATTATTGATGTTGTTTGTTCTGTGCATTTCCTTGTGAATTATATCATTTTGCTACTTATTCTTACTATAATTAATACTTGAACGGAAATTGGTTCTATGGAGACTAGACTCTAGAGTTATACAATGTTCTTTAATTGATTTTTGTTCTTTCAGATTAAGCTGTTGATTAGTGGTGCTGATGATTCGGTGATTATGAGGAAGAGTCATGAGAACTTCGGATGACCAATCATAAAGAGAGTGAGAGTCAACTTTGATTCTGTTGATTTGTTACAATGTGGACCTGTGCTTCAAGCACGATCGCAGGCTGCACCAAGTCAAAGCATGATGATTTAAATCCAAACTTAGAGTGCTCAGATGATGATGCATCTATTGATACCAACCGAGAGGAAGGCTTGGAATGTCCAATATGCTGGGAATCCTTTAACCTTGTTGAAAATGTTCCCTATGTGCTATGGTGTGGTCACACTCTGTGCAAACACTGTGTCCTGGGGCTCCCATGGGCTGCTCTGAAATTCCCTACTCTACCAATCCAGCTTCCATTCGTCATTACTTGCCCGTGGTGCAATTTACTTTCTCCTCGGATGATTTACAAAGGTGCTATTAGATTCCCCCGTAAAAATTACTTCATTCTATGGATGGTCGAGAGTATGAATGGAGATAGGACGAGGTCTTATGCATCTGCTAATGGAGAAGTCCGCCAACCAGGCTCCTTTTCTGGAAATTCTGGTATGAATACTCAATCCCATCTCAGAAACCGTCGGGATATCCCACAGTCACCCGAGGGGACGACGGAGCCTCATCACAACATGAGCCTCGTTCGCCAGTACTTTAATAGAGAGAGATTCAACATGTCACTCCGCAAGTCCTTGGCGTTTGTAGTTCACTTGACTGCTAAATTCCCCCTTGTAGTTGTTTTCCTTCTTGTCACCCTTTATGCAATACCAGCAAGTGCTGCCATCTTGGCCTTATATCTTCTCATCACTATTCTATTTGCCTTCCCGTCTTTTCTCGTGCTCTACTTTGCATATCCCTGCTTGGATTGGTTGGTTAGAGAAATCCTCACTTGAACTCTAGAGAGCTTTCTGTAAATCAGCGTTCTATACCACTTGCCCTTTCCACGCATAATCAATTTGCCGACTATCCCTTGAAAGCATGAAGCATCCACGAGATTTATCTAGATTCTTGCTGTAGAATTACACGAAAGACGAAACATTATCTGCAGGAAACCTGTAATTTGTTGAATTTGGTGCTGCTGTTAGATGTTTGGTACCTCAAAATCTGGTGCTGGCTCCTATGGTTCCTTTGTATAAAATGTTTGAGTTTTGACATATTTGAAATGCTGATTTGTGACCTCCAAATCTTCAATCATTTGGTATTTGAAGAGAAGTCTTCTTACATTGCTAACTTTAGCTACATGCCTACAAGTTTTTATTTCTAGGTCGTTTTATTATTATGTAATATTTGCCTCGTGGGCATTTTAGGTTTCTTTGTGATCAAGACGAATCTAGGCTAAGGCCAACTTAGACTATAACCTAGGTCATATGATTAAAAACCTTATTATATCTTAGATTCGTCAATGTTTGTATCAGTTCGGCAATATTTGTATCGGTTTGTCAATGTTTGTATTGGTTCGTCGATGTATATATGCAATGTGTAGACTATAACCCAGGTCTTATGATTTAAAAATATTGTGTAACCTCATTCCTAAAAATCTTGGGTCCGCCCACAACAAGGATGAGAAGGACATGGGGATGAGTGATCACACACCTATGTTTAAAACCCTTGGATTCTGCAGTTGAGTTTTCTGATCATTAAAGCTGACTTACAGTTGGATTTGCTTGCTTTAATCATTCCATTGGGGACTTTGGGTATATAAATATATTAAAGAAATACTTTCTCTGTTTCGTTTAGTTGTACCATTGGGTTTGGCATAATATTTTAGGGTTGTCAAATTAGTATGGTAAAAATAGGGATGATGTATGATTGAAAGTGATATGTAGGGTAGAAATAAAAACATTATTATTAAGTTATAGTGGTTCTGACTTGTGGGTATATTAAATAATTAATGGGATGATGTATGATTAATAGTGATATGTAGTAGGAATAAAATGAGGATAAAATAAGTAGATTATTTTTGTCAAAAATAATAATATTGCAAGTAATATGAAACTTTTAAACACGGTAAGTGTTGCAAGTAAAATGGAACAGGGGAAGTACTGATTGTGGCACATTTGGCTCTTGATTTTATAGGCTTTTCTGTACAACAAAAAGTATGCTTTAATGAAAGTTACATATAAACTAAGCCACATTTTCCCAAAAGCTCTCACATGAAAGTGAGAAGTTTCATGAAGTTGTTAAATTTAGTCTCTAAATCTTATTGGATTTGAATGTTACTGTTTGAGTTACACGTCCATTCACTAAAATAACTCCGATTTATCGTGAGCTGATAATGTTAGTGTCATATATTTGTAGGTGCAATTTAAGCTCAAGTCATTACGTGTTAAGTCAAATTTGATGTCTGAAAAAAATTTTGATTTTTCTTTTTAGTTGGTCTTTTGTACTTTGTTGTGATTTCTTTCTATAAAAATGTCCTCTTTTCGTTTTATACTTATTCACACATTTTGATTTTCCTTTTATATTATCAACCCACAAGAGTACCTAATTAACATCCTGTAAAGTATGCTAGAAATAACTTCTAATACGACTAAATGTAAATTTTCTTATTTGTCGTCATCCTTTTCAACTAACTTTTTTTTTTTTATTGAAATTTTAAAATTATTCCTCACCCCTTTAAAATCCAAATAACACTCTTCTCAACCTAAAAATCACTAAATTTACACTCATACATCAACTTCCTTAATTTGAAAACTTAGGAAGAACAAATTTGACTACACAAATCACATATTGAGATAATTTCTAACCAAATATTTCTTTTTTCAATTTTATATAAAAAAGTGGAAATGAGCATAAATCACAAAATAAATTATCATTAATAATAATAATAATTAATTGATTAATAATTATTATGCAATTTTGTTAAATATTCTAATTAGTAATTCATTAATAAATTATTCATTTCAATCAATTCACATTTGTTGTTTGATTATGAGCATCATACATTTAATTTATTAATTATTATTTATTATGTTCTTGAATTCGATTCTCACCTAAGCATCTTGTTATCCTATCCTAGACTCCTACCTAGTATGAGACCATTTCACTATGAGACGAGTCCATATAATAATCCATTTCTTCAATTGATTACTTAAGGATCCTAAGTAATTGTTCTAAGTTTATAAGTAATCACTCTAAGACTATAAAAAGTGATTAAATTAAAATTATAAATGATCACTTTAACGTTATAAGCAATCATTTCAAGACAAAAAATATACTCCCTCCGAATCAATTTAGATGTCTCATTTTCTTATTTGGCAAAACCATACCAGTTGTCCCATTTTCTTTTTTGTCTATCCTTTTTTTACCTAAATACCCCCACTTTTCCAATTTCCAATGCCCAACTACCACATTTACCCAACAACCACCTTTTTAATAGACCCTACTCAACCCTTAAAATCCATGAAATCCCAAATGGGACATCCAAACTGATTCGAAGGGAGTATATTAAACCAGTCCAATAAAAATGCTCTCACTCTGAGACAGTCCCAGAATCAATGCATCTAAGTTAGAGGTGCTCAAAACAGACCCGACGACCCGGAATTTATCTGACTTTATAACCGAATCCGATTTGATCCGACTTTAAAAATAATTTACAATTATGAAAAAGCAATATTGACCCAAAACCGATTTCAAACCCACTCAAAACACTTAATACAAAATCAACTCGATGACCTGAATGAACAACTCTAATCTAAGCCCTATAAGTTGCAAATAGAGGTGTTCAAAACAGACCCGATGACCTGATAGACACCCGACTTTATAATCAAACCCGATTTGACCCGACTTAAAAATGGATCTACAATTATATAAAAACCAATATGAACACAAAATCCGATTTTGAATCAATCCGAAACACCTGACCCGAAATCAACCCGATAACCTGAATGAACACCTCTGATCGCAAAGAAGTTTCTTTTGGCGGGACCCTATCTTCTCCATCCTTTAAACATATTTTTCTTGACAAAAAAATTGTAAGAGAAAGTCCCAACAAACGCGCTTTCTCCAAGTCATACCTTCTTCTTCCTTACCAATTTCATCACATTTCATCTCATCTCATCTATACAACTCATCAATCAATTCCATTTACTAAAACCCTCCTAAAAAAGAAAAAATAATTAATAATTAAATTCCATTTTTTTCTCCAACGTCTCTTTCAGGAGAAATCTTTTTTCTATCTGTCTTTCTTCCCTCAATTTTACCTTCTTGGTTGGGTTGGGAAAACTTCATCAAGGTTAGATTTTTACCTTTCTATTCAGTAATTAATTTTTTTTTCCATTGTAATTGAATTGGGTTTTGATCATCATGTAGTCAAGATCATATCTTTGATTTTTAATTTCTTGGGTAATTTGTTTATGTTTTGCATTTATTGAATGTTGATTGTTAATGGGTATGCATGCTTTTTACTTTTCCCTTTACTTTGAATTGAGTTTTGATCAATTTACCCCAAAAAATTATGGGAAGGTAGATTGTAACCTAGATCATATCTTTGATTTGAATTTCTTTAATGATTCATTCATGTTTTGCATTTTTTGAATGTTAATTGAAAATGGGTATGCATCCTTTTGTAAATTTTTATTTTATTATGGTAATCACAAGGATTTCTTCTTGAATTGAGTTTTGATCAATTCTCCCCAAAAAATTAAGGGAATGTTTGGATGTAATAGCTAAAATTATATCTTTGATTTTTAATTTCTTTGCTGATTATCCATTTTTGCTTTTTTTTGAATGTTGATTGAAAATGGGTATGCATCATTTTTGTAAATTATCATGGTAATCACAAAGATTTTTTTCTTTTGATTGGAAGATGGGTATTTTACTATTTTTGATTTTATGCACTATTGTATCAAAAATGATTTCATGCCTTATTTGGGTGGATTTTTTTTCATTTCAATTGAAGATATGCATATAATGATAATATCCATTTTGAGGGCAGAAATCAGGACTAGTAATTTTGAGATTTTACTGGGGTGATAATTGATATGATATGATTGGTTGATTCTGTAAAGAAAATGGGAGCTATCTTTTTAATTGATTACTTTGCTTTTAAGAAAAAAATTTCTTCCTTTAGTTTTTGATTGTCAATGCTATTTTCCTTGCAAAATTGTTTTTGATGAACTGGTTTCTCTTGTTCAGTGTCACATGATTCGCTAATTGTCTCGCGAATCGAAAAAAACGAATTATGTTCGATTTTAGGCTATTTTGAACCATTTTGAGCGAATGGCGAATTCAAAAGGCGAACTAACTGGTGAATTATATTTCACTGCTCTTGTTGCATGTAATTTTTAAAACTTTTGGTAGTATACTGGAGTATCAAATAGTTGGTAAGCTTATCTTGCACTAATCATTATTTCTATGGCCATTAAACATTTAGAAAAAGTACTTGGTTGTTGAATTATTTCTAATGTTGTTGAATTATTTCTAAAGATAATGATTTCTTTTGTTGATGTAATCAATTAGTGATTCCCATTACCTCTTTTTTTTTTTTAACATAGTTATCATATGTTATTTTTGTGAAATAGGAGTAATCCATTCTAGATCGGCCCTGAGTTTCGAGAGGCCTAGGGCAAGATAACAATTGTGGGCCCCTAATTATTATATAGAAGTGAAAGAATAGGAGTATCAAGATTAGATAAATATGAATTTGGATTAGACTTGTTCTAGTTTTTTGAAATAGGCCTGAGGCACAAGCCCCTCTTGCCCGCTCATAGAGCGTGCCTGAATTTATCAATCTCATGATGTAAATAGCTTTTGAGGGAGAGTGCACTGAGTTTATCAGGTTATTTTAGGTTCAATTCTTGCAGGAACATTGCCTCTTTAGATTTGACACCAGTCGGTTGTATAGCATGTACGCCCGTTCGGTTAATGGTATTAATAGGTGGTAATGAGAATGATTTATAGTGTAAATTTACATGATATGTAACATGTCACTCTCACGATAATGAAAGCTTGATCATAAAAACGTTTTTTTTTTCATAATTTTTGGTTACCGCGTAATACCACATATACAAACGGTAATGGATTGGAATGGATTTTATGAAGAAAATGAGATTATTGAAGGAGAATAAGTATGACCATTAAGTTTGTCAAGAGATATTTCTACCAACATTACACTAACTTTCTAATATCATATTAACCATTTAGTACTGACTACCAAACGAGCCGTTAGGAACATGAGAGAAAATCATTGACGTTGTTTTGGTCATGTGCTTCTAAGAGACATGAAAGAGTCTTGGATTTGCAAGTATTGAAGAAAAAACGAGAGAAAATCATCGACGTTGTTTTCGTCATGTGCTTTGAAAGTGCACTAAATGGAAAGCAACTAGTGTAAACGAAATATGGAATGATAGGGAAAATCGAGGTTAGATTCAAGCATAAAGTTTTCGTAGTTGCATTCCGTCACAAAACACCAGCACTAAACGATCAGGTTTCTCGATATTTCTGTCGTCTGCACGCTTCTGGTGCATGTAGGATGATAATTTTATCTTTTGTGCAGTTAATCTATGATTCATTGATAAGTTTAAATCCTTGTTTCATGAATTCATTCATATATTTTCTTATGCTTCACAGTACTGAAAGTCATCCGCAATGGCTGATGACAATGATGCATCACCCGAAGATTTGGATCTGGATGGCGATGATATAATGATGAACGTTGAACCCCCAGCCGAAGAGGATAGTGATAACAGCATTGACCAGAGGAATACGGATTTTGGCATTGCTGACGAGGGAGAAGCAGATATAGCAAATAATGATGACAAGGGCTCCGTACCTGAAAATTTAAAGCCCGAAAGTGTTGGCGAGAGGAATATAGAATGTGGCATTGTTGAAGAGATTATAAAAGATAAATCGGTCGAGGGATCTACTGAGGACGTTGTAAAGAATTCTTTAACGGAAGAATCTGATTTGGCTACTGGTCGAAAAAAGAATTCTGCTTTGGTTATTGTTGGTTCAAATCATAAGTTCAATGTTCGTTCTCGTTATCTTAGTGATTCCTTTGCTTCCTGTCATGATTTCTGCAAATATGGGCATAAACACGAATCTGAGAAGCAAACGAAAAGACTGACATTGAGAACAATTAGAGAATCCCAGCCCTTGAAGAAGACGACTAGAGATGATCTAGAAGCATGTGTACTAAAGAAAGCGATCAGGGAGAAAGATTTACACCGACGCCTATCTCTTCCTGGTCCTATACCCGAGAAATCTCCTCTAATGCGTGTGGAAGGCGGTAATTTGTCTAAGAAAGACGTAAATCTGCCTAAGCTGAAGCGGGTACAGAGTGAAATAAAGACATCTTCGGTTCCGTGTCCTGGGAGTTCGAGCAGAAATAAGTCTGACAGGGGTTCTGTCACGAGAACAATGAGTCAAAATTTGCGGAAAAGTCCAACCCCCAAAACCCGAGAAGTCAAGACATGGAAGGTTGTAGGGAGTCGTAGCGTGGGTGAAAAGGAGGTCAAAGAAATTGACTTAATGGATAGCTCTCCGAATACTTCAACTGGTTTTAGCAAGAGTGTAAAGGAGATTAAAGCAAAGGAGCCGATGCAAAATTCTCCAAAGACATCGGTTGGTTTTAGCAAGAGCGTAAAGGCGATTAAAGCGAAGGAGCCGATGAGTAACTCCCCGAAGACCCCCTTGAAGAAATCCTCAAGCTTCAAAGCACGACTTTACAAAAATCGTAAGAGTTCTTCTTTCTCGAAAGTAGGAGGACTAGATAGTTTTGAGAGAACATTGTCTACAATTGAACCAATGGCCAACGTCGAATCAGAAACAAATCCAGATGAAAATGTGCAGAATTCTCCTCCGGCAGCTAGAACCAGAAAAACCCAAGAATCTAGAAGTACCCGGAAAGGAATTGGTGCCAGTCTGTTGTCGTTTTCATCGCAAGAGTCTTCTCGACGACAGGGGGAAAAGAATGGTTCACGGGCGGGAAAGAATAAACTTCGTAGCAATAAAACCGAAGACAGTGGATCCAAAACTAGTACACCTAGAGCAAAATCAACTGTGGCTCACAGATTGACACAAGATGGTCGGTCGAAACCCAACACTCAACGAGAAAACCCAACTGTTGACCCGAAATTGAAGCCAAAAAAGAAAGAGAAAACTCATTCCGAGGAGAAAGATGCCTCATCTTGGAAGGTGAAATTCAAGAGAGGAACCGTGGTTGCTCTTCAGGTTGCGAACAATGCTCCAAAGAAGCTCCGATTCAAGAGGGGGAAAATTTTGGGTGAGGAACAGAATTCCAAGGCTGATGTTAAGCAATTGAACAATGAGTATGATAAGAGTACTGAATCAAACGATAAGCTTGGACCGGAGAAAGTTCGTTTGAGACATCAAGAAGCTTCGGGGAAAAAAGACGATTTAGATCTTAACAATGTCATCGAAGAGACAGCAAGCAAACTTGTGAAGACGAGAAAAAGTAAGGTTAAAGCTTTGGTGGGTGCTTTCGAAACTGTAATGTCGCTTCACGATCGCAAACGCCCGGTTGAAATTAGTGAGTCATGACTTGCAAAGAAGTTTTGAAATAGTGTGACATGGTGTGATGATATCCAAAAATTGTGTTTTACTTTCTTTTTTTCTCCCCTTCATATATATGTTGATGTATTTATTTGTTTTATATGCAATATTCCTGTAATGGGTGAGAAAGTTGAAGCAAGTTTCTTGATTATACAAGTGCCTCATTTCAGTGTCTATTGTTTCTTCCTAATGGATGTTTTTGGGATGTCAATTATGAATTTTCTTAGGTTGATTTTAGTAGGTTTAATCCCCTTTATAGAAGCATATTTGCGACAAAATTCCAATATTTTATCGCTTTTTTATTCCGGGTAAAGCTGGAGAGTTTCTTATGGGCTAGAGGGAGAAGGAAAATCGGGGAAAAAGCTTTCAACCAGTAGGCAACCCATAATTCTTAGTTACAGCTTAAATGATCCTCAACTTGTTTACTTAGAACAGGACATGATCTCAGTAATTGTGTACTCTGCATGGTGCAAAAATACGGTAATGGCTGCGGTTATAGTAACAAACACGATAATTCGGTAACAGGGTGATGTGTAGTATTGCTAAATTTTGATCTAAACCATGAAATATTACTTGAAACGGCTTAAAAACGAGGATATCACTGCATGTATTCATTCCCATGCTAGCTTTTCCTGTACCCCATACAGACTTTAGTGAATAGATTCAGCATAGTTCACAATTGATTGCCTATAAGATGAATTGATAATAATACATGCAGTGTGCTTGATGTTGATACTCTATGGATCAGATTGATGATAAAGGTGAAGAAAATACGAACTTTATTTTTGAACAATGGCTCAGTGAAACCGAAAAGTGACTCATAAGTCATAACTATCAACTAACTAAACCATTTACATTTGTTAAAAGTCAAAACTGCACTTAAGGGAGCTTAAAAACTCTAGATCATGAACAAGCAACTTAACTTCTTTGAACATGGTGGTTCGACTGCAATCGGGTGCTTTCTGGTTGTAATGATGTCTGTTGTTGCCTTTGTAAAGCGGGTATTCTGTTGTACAGATCGATGTTCATAGACTGCAAATAAAACATAATGAAGTTCGTTAGAGGCATCTATCGGTACTCCCTTCCTTCCCCCAACCGAACCTCAAACTCAACATAATCTTTCAGATGATTTTCTTTTCCTCATCATCATCATTACCCGGTGCATCCCGCCCACAGAAAACTATGATCAGGGTTTGGGAAGGAAGGAAGGCGGCAACCCATACCCATAAAGGAGGACACGGCCAAAGAGTTCCCTGCTCTAAATGCATATATTTAACCAAGACAAGCAAGCCGACCATCCTATACTTGCCTGCGCCAGAAGTGTGCTGTAGGGATCTTGTGAAGCAGCAGAACGGCTAGTTCCTGGGTTGGCGGGATCATGTTGCTGGTTGGCTTCACACATCATCTGAGGGACGACAAACGCAGGTGGCACAAAACCTGAGGTAGCAACTTGAGTCGGATGCATCATCTGGGATACTGCCAGATTTGCTGGGTGCATGGCGCTTATGGTAGCACCTAGACCCATTCCTAATCCGGCACCCATTCCCACTCTCGCGAGGAGAGACATCTGATTGAAGTGTTGCTGCATTTCTAAAGGCATCATAAGCTGAGGCATAAATCTTGCATTAGTCATCATGTGAATCTGTGCTTGAAGCTGTTTTAAGTATTCGATCACCTCATCCAACATCGACGCTTTATCTGTCTGTTCCATTTCAGAAGTGAAATTTAGTATAACGGTAAGAATATTAATGTTGAACGTGTTTTATGGATCATTTTTTAATGTTCTTACCTTATTCGCATTAGGAACAAGCTTCTGCAGAGCCTTCATCTTTTGGTTGATGCGATCTCTTCTTCGCTGTAATATAAAGATTCGAGCAAGTGAAATTGGAGCCGTATCAAGTGCACATTTTACTATTGTATTTTTCGCGTAAAAGATGACTACTTTAGTGCATATGTAGATTATATTTTAAAGAGTTACCCTTTCGGACTGATTATGAACAGCAGCTGCCCTCCCTTTTCTTGTCGTGGAGGATCGACCTGTTTCTCCTTTCGTGTCTCGTTCTTCATCCTGATTTTCCTGCAAAGAAAGAAAAAAAAGTCAAGTTTTGATTCTGTAAGGTGACTTATATACCCTATCCTAACATGGATAAGAAAAAATATTTGTTGAAATACATCATGAGTGTCCAACTCATCTACAACTATCGAACTCAAACGATACATTCTATTCCATTACCCGAATGTAATTAACCGGCTCCCACCTAACCGGAGTTAATTCAGTGACAAATCATTACTTAAGTGTCGCAAATAATGTCTTTTACTTCTCGATTGACATCCGTTGGATGTCTAACTATCATTTCCGTTTCATAAAGAAATTATAATAGACGAGAAAGAGATTAGACGATGCAAGTACCGAGCCACCATGGCAAGCAGAGTCCTCATCGGTTGTTGTTTTAGTCCTTGTAAAGCTCCTAGGCGACTCAAACGAGGCCCAAGTCATCATAGTTGTGTCATTAGTACTATTCTCCTTGTTTTTATCCTTACAAAATGGAGTGTTTTCACTAGCAGACGCGCTCATCCCATGGTCATTTTTGTGCCTAACCGCGCAATTTTCAGACTGTGAGTGTGTCCGTTTCTTCACTAGTCCTGAAAAAGGCGGTGATGGGCCAACGTTTTCCCTGGTCTGATGGGCAGAGTGCTGATGAGGTGCAGAGCCAGACATTATGTCCAGGCTTTGTTGGTTGTGGCAGTAAGTGGCTTGATGGACTATGGACTCTAGTGTGTCGAAGGCCCTGCCTTCGCCATGAACCCATGTCGGTTTTGTTGGGCTGGTGGTGGTTGTGCTTGCCGGAGCGTCGAAAATGCTTCCTAGTTCATGCATGGCTAGCTGCCCATTTTCCCATGTTAGCTCTGTCACCTCAAAATTTGACCTGAATATTTATTGCATAAAAGCATTAATGACTAAATCAAAGGCTTTAAACTTATAAAGAATTTACTTCTAATCTTCTGAAGACAACCCTTAAGACTTGAAGCCCTTAGGACATGTTAAAGGAGTATATTCTATCACACCCATCACACAAAAACCCTTTGGGATAGAAGTGTAGATGCAACACAGCTTCCCCTCCTATCCGACGCTAATTATTTTACTTGAAATGAGGGGTCAATAAGATTCATCACCGTCAACATTTGTCAGGTTGGCTCTGATACCATGCCAAGGAACCAACTCAGCAAAAAGTTTAAACTGGTGGTTGAAAACCATAGTATAGACTCTCATTCACATCTTGAAAACAAAAATTTAGGAGGAATAAAAACACACATGAATATATGTTATTATAGAAGAAAAATCACACAAAAAATGCTTAGACAAACCCAAGGTAGAGAAAGCATAAATTCAATGCTAAAACAAAAGTAACACAAATAATCTACCATGAAAATTTAGCAAGATATAAGAATGTTTGAAAACATAAATTCAAAAACCAACAAGATGGGACTTTCTCGCCAAAAGCAAGAATATCCCAAGTCAGATGTATGCAACCTTATCCTAACTGACAAGCGAAAAAACGAACAAACAAAAAGAGGAAGAGTCCTACATAGGAACAAGATGAGAGGAACTTTGATGATGTTGTTGCTCTACATGAGAAGATCTATTTCCTTCTTCTACTTGGTTAAGGTCTTGTCTTTGTTTATTTGGAATACAATTCAACACTACACACTCACTCATTATGTTATTTTTATGAATATCAATATCCTTTTCAAAGGCAAGGTTTTCAAGAATAAATGAGAGTTAGAAAATTGATTTTGGAAGCTCATATGAATGTCATTGTCTTGTTGATTTTGACTAATTTATTTGCATTTTGGTGATAAAGAGTTTACAATCAATATGTGGTAACCAAACAAGGGAATATTACCACTAGTTTTATGAGTATGACTATCTCTTACTATCACTATGGAATAAATATAGGTGCACATATGTTTTTCCCCTATTTGTATGCATTAACTAGATATAGGTCCAATGCTTTTCTTTCTCATAGTTGAATCCCAATATAAATAATATCAAAGTCTTAATTGTTAATCACAAATTCTTACTTGAGACCGTATCTCAAAAACCCAGTCCAATTCTCAATATATATTGTTACAACTCTAAATGTAGATTTGGGCTGGACTTTTTAAAGTCGTTTTTACAAAATACAGTCTCTCAAGAGAACACCTAATTGTTAATATCCTAGGGCTTCAACCATTAAAAGCTTTTGGTTGAGTTGGTTCCTTGATATGGTATCAAAAGCCAACGTGAAAAGAGGTCACGGGTTCGAATCTCAACCACCCCTCATTTAAAGTGGAATATTCAGCACATATGTGCATCCACACTTCTAGCTCAATGGGCTCTCGTGTGAGGGGCGTGTTAGAGTATATACCATATCTTGGGCTACAACTATCAGCTTTGGTTGAGTTGGTTCCTTGACATTAATCTTGAAAGATTGGGATTGACTATATAAACTAATAGATCAGTTACAGTGGTTTTTCAGATGAATTCTTCTTCTTCATTCATTTCAATTTTCTACCATCTCAATTTGTAAGTCAAACTACTTCATATCTTAGTCTACTCCTGATCTTCATGTCATCTTCGATCTTCCTTGCCTTTTTAAAAATAATTAGAATTTTAACTTTTCATTTTTCTCACTGATTCACAAATACTCTATCTTTACACAGTTCCAAACAATATATCTTCGTTTCAAATTTTAACTCTCATGTGATATGTAAGATTAATATCATAGTTCCATCAATTTCAAGTAATATAACAACTGAATTCAAACCAAGTTATTATCAATAATTCAACGTGGCAAGTCTAATAAAGAGCAAGTGTGACAAATTAGGGCACATAAAGAAAAAGACTCTGAATATTAAAACTTTTTAATCCAAATAACATAAAAATGTTTAATTTATATATAATGAATCATTTATCTTTTGTTTTA
This sequence comes from Amaranthus palmeri, assembly GCA_019776075.1. Lineage (NCBI taxonomy): Eukaryota > Viridiplantae > Streptophyta > Magnoliopsida > Caryophyllales > Amaranthaceae > Amaranthus > Amaranthus palmeri. Next base: position 1,443,757 of record JAAKBH010000002.1, on the reverse strand, counting down.
CACATTTTTTTATGAGAGACTAATTGGGCCGGCCCATCATATATTTTCTAAAATATTGTAGTAGGTATTAACAATAATGTAAGTAGACATTTAAGATATTAAAAGTAGGCATTAAGGATACGATAAGTAGACATTATGGATAATATAAGTAGGCATTAAGGATAATGTAACTAGGCATTAATCTTTAATGGGCTGGGTTTGAGATACGTCTTTTAAAGAGACGGTCTCTTTGTTTTACATAGACGGTCTCATTTTATGAAATGAAATGAAATTTGGTTTTTTTTTTAAAAAAAAAAATAAATAATAATAATAATAATAATAATAATAATAATAATAATAATAATAATAATAATAATAATAATAATAAAATTTATACATCACATAATTACTACATGCAAATTGTGTAAATATCTCGAAAGCTTGTGGCTCAAAGGATAGAGCATCTATAAGTGGATTAGAAGGTTTGGGGTTCGACCCCTATTAGATGCAGGTATCAGTTTGGGGTTTATTGACGGCGCGCATCTCTCTTTACTCCCTCTTTGGGGGAACATGTATAATTTGTCCGCATCTTTCAGGAAAAAAAACTCCCACTCGACCCTACCTTGTGCGGGATACTAAAAGCGTCATTTTTACCGGTATTTAACTTTTTATTGGGTATTTGTGGATAGGTGTGAATCATATTTGTAGAAAGATTAGTGAAAGAGGGGGCAGGGTGGGCTATAGTCATTATTGAATGGTTAAGATCCCTTGGTAGTATTGCTACTTATCTCTATCAAATTTATGGTTGTTTGGACCAGTCTTGTCCCCCACAACACTTTCATTACCCTTAATTTTATTACAAATTATGTGCTCTAATTTTTTTTTAAAAAAAAATTATAATTTAAAATTTCACTTAATTTTATCTAATATTAAAAAACTAAACTTTTTAATTAATATAAAAAATTCTTTATTCATATCATATTTTATTTAAAGTACAGATGTTTTACAAGAATTTTCGGAGTTTTCTTCATTGTCAGGGCCGTCGATTGGCAAGGGCAAACTAAGCGGGCAACCGCCCAGGGCCCTGTGTTTTTTAGGGCCCAAAAAACTTATTTTTATGTATATGAGTGATATTAATTTGAATCAAATTTTTATATAACTTACATTTTTTTGCTAAATAATATGTGTTTTTAGTGTTTTTTTTGTAAAGTAGATTAAATATTAACAATAAAAAACAAAAGATGTATTATATCATGCGTTATGTCTTAAGTTTTTAGGGGTCCATTTCTTTCTTTTGCTCTGGGGCCCAAAAATGAACGAGACGGCCCTGTTAATTGTGTTTATAGTCCAAAACTAAGGTCTTATTAATTTTAGATTTGGTTGTTGGAGAGGAATCATCTTATACATAAATTTTGGTGAAAGGGGCCCAACAAAGAAGCAATTTAAATTTTACTATGAAGTTTTTGGAGCAAAACTTGTAGATAACAACTTTTTAGCATCATATTTATTGATAACTAAATCAAGGAGAACATGTGATTTTAAAAGTTGTGAATAAGGAGTGAAGAAAAATGAAATTTTTTTATTTTTCAAAAAAAATGACTTTTTTTTAAATAAGAAATAAATGATAACTAAGTATAAAATTTTGATGTTATTACTTCTTTGTACCTCCTAACTTCTAATTAACCTCTAGTTTACAGGATCTACTAAGTATAGTATATATATTGTTTTAAATCTATTATTGAGGGTGGTTGATTATATAGTTGAGTATCTATTGATGATCACCTTTAATCATATATGAATTGGGGTGTTTATACGAGATTTCTGACTATTAAAAACGACCTATAAAAGATTTAATTTTAGCTAAGAAACTCTACACCATCTTCACATCAGATCTAACCCTTGAAAAAGTATCGGTAATATGTTTCTACCTTTAATACACAGAAAAACCTAATTTCAATACAATGATACTCTTGTCAAATAAAATCCAAACTTAAACCTCTTTAGTTATTCTTGTGAAGGACCGTCTTTCGGTAAAACAATTTCAAACAAAGAGCTTATATTCACATACTCTGTATCTTATGTGCTTTTTAACCCATAGATGAGACACATCTTTCGGTGAAATCGTCTCATATAACAATTTGTAAACCGTCTTGAGGGTGCCAAACTTAAAATTATATAACATGAAGGATAGATGAAATCAATAGATGAAAAAAGAATCTACAAATGTAAAGGAATAGATCCAAATTGTGGCTTCTATTAATGATTTTGACAAGTGAATGTGAATCAACTAAGAATGTGGATAGAAAGTGAGAAAGAGGGCATGGCATAAGATTATAAGAACAAAACACATACACAGATGACGAAATTACACAAGTTTTGCTGATATTATTGATATTTTCAAATGACGCAGAAAAAGATGAGATTTTGTTTAAAAATTATATCGGTGCATCCCGCTCATAACAGAACTATGATCAGGGTCTGAGGAGGGAAGAACGACGGCGAGCTCATACCCATAAAGGAGAGTGCGGTCAAGAGTCCCCCGATTCAAAACAGATCGCTGAGTGTGAAACCTGCGGCAACCCAAAAACCAATTTGATCAAATTAAGATGAAATGCAAAGTTCGCTGAGATTTTGTTTAAAGAATGGTATTTTTTAATCGAAGCCAGGATTTTGCCTAGAAAAGCAATACTTGCTCCAACAGATTCTATAACGGGGAAGCATAGGCCCTTTTGATCGAAATGCATGCGTAATCGCAAGATCGTACGTCGAGTACAAATTATGTGTATTTCTTGTGATTCTAAATCTTTGTACTGTTTTCTCTACAATTATATGGCACCCAACTCCAATGGGTTGGTTATCATTGGTATTCACATATTTGGAAATATCTATATATGAAAAGCAAAATGGGAAGCTTATCATACAAAAACTTCCATTTAAGTTATTCATGTTACAAGATCTTTCGTTATAGATTTGTTGCGGACGCCTACACCAAATCGAGACCCAAACTTGAGATTCCCGAGTGCCTCGTGGTCAGAATAGCAGGATAAACTCAAGATGATCTTTCATGTATCATCCACTCTGCTACATTCCTGGGAAAAGAATTCTTCGGCTTTATCGATAAAGCTTGACGGAAATCTACAATACAAGGGCAGAGTTGCTTGAGGTTCCGAAGCCATCGCTTTTTTCGAACTTGTATCCTCTGAAGGTTTGTTTGTTCGGCTATCTCGGGGATTTCGGATCTTGCCAATTTTACCATTGCTGCTCCCAGAGACACTTCCCTTGGACAGGGAAAGACGAGAGCCTTTAGCGGTTGAACGGGTTTGTTTTGCAGACACGTCAGTTTGTAGTTTTTTCCGCTCATTTGTTACCAAAGAACTCTCAGCCGAATCTTCCATAGATGGATTGCCTGTCAGGGATTTTGACTGAACGGAAGGCAAACTACTTTTCCAATACCTCACCAATGAAAGAATCATTTCGGTACTAAGTTCCTGTTGAACCACGCCTTTGTTCTGTTCACAGCCAAAACAGACTGCAACTAATGTTCCCGCAAGGATTGGCATCAATTTCGGATCACTAAAGAATGCGAACGGTAGGTCGCATACCTGATTTAAAGAGATCAAAAGTCAATAACAAGTTCATGAGTATTTGTACGAAGTAAGAACATCAATAGAGATAGAGGTGTTCGTTCTGGTTATCGGGTTGTGTTTCGGATCGGTTATACATAGGGTTTTGTGATCATATTGTATTTTGCATAATTGTAAATCATTTTTGAAGTCGGTTCAAATCCGGTTCATTATAAGGTCGGGTAAATTTCAGGTCATCGGGTCTGTTTTGAACACCTTTAAACAGAGATGGTGCCTGACTGACTGACCTTGTGAAGGATTGTCGGAGTGTTTCCCCAGCGAAGGACAGCTTGATTTCCACGATGAAATAAGGAAAAGTATCCGAGAAGCATCAAAGATTCAAGCAAAAGCAAACCCACCTATCGAAACAAACAAATACAAAATATGCTATAAATTCTCGGATAATAATTCTCGGTTGCTTACTAGGAAAAACTCGCATCATATTAACGGACTAACAAATGTACAACATTGCCAAAATGTGATTAAAAGCAAACCCACCTATGGAAACAAACAAATACAAACCCGTTCTCTTAGACGAGATAGCACACCCTCAAATTCCAAACGACGTAAGAATTAAACAAGGAGAACACAATAGGAAATCGACAAAGAACATTTCAATTACCTGATCACTGGCAAGTTTCCAGTTGTAGGTACAGTGTGTAAGTAAGAAACTCATAATATGGAAAAATTCCATTTTTAGGTCTGGCATTGCCTGAAAATGTTCAACAATATAAATATTAATATTATGTCTCTAATACGTCGTATCGGGCAGTGTAAGTTCCATGGCAAAGGAGAAAGAAATATGAATGACTTACTAGCATTTGTTGTACAAAGGCGATGTTTGTTAGAGCCAAATTGTTTAAAACCTTCAACACACCGGTGGCTACTTCCTCAAAATTTGAGGGTAGCACATATGAGCCCTGAAAGAAAGGAATATATTACTTTCAAATTTCACAAGAACACATCATAAAAATAACAAAAGTAGATGTTTCCGAATTCAACTTATCATTATTGGATGTATGATATCCCCTAAAAATAATTTCTCTTTATCATTATTGAATGTACGATAACCCCTAAAAATAAGGTAAGTGTCACACTCAGTGTAACATAAATCACTAGCTAATTTGCCTTTTGAGTTCGTGATTTGCTCAAGTTTGCCAAGAATAGCCCAAAACCAACTTCGCCTTTTCCAATTTAGGATTCGCGAGGAGATTAGCGAATCATGTGACACTGATCACACTAGGTTCGGGACTTTCCGCACCTTTGATGAGGTAGAGAAAGATTGAATGGCAAGTTAATCTTTGCTTTTGGATGAATAAAGACATAGTGAGTGAAGACCCATATGCCTAAACAGAATTATAATCTCTTTGTGCAGGAGTTTATACAAGGGCGGAGCAAAGATTTTGGAGACCTTATTAATTACTGCGATGCCCTTTAAAATGGGGGCCTTCATTATAATAGAAGATACTTCAAGAAAAATAATTCAAAACAAAATACATTGTAACTATAATTCTTCAAATATAAAAAAGGATTACAAACAAATCACTTAAAAAGTGTTGCTCAGAACTGAGCCTGAATAGCACCATTTAATATTTGAAGCCCCATAATTATGAGAGCCCTAGGCGGTCAGCTACCTTAGATGGCCTAAGGACCGGCCAAGAGTATGTACTCTCAATCCATCCTTTATCTGAAATATCCCACCGCATTCAGACTTTAGTTCACAAAATTTTAAATTTCTTATGGTATGGCTGGTATCATAGTTATGTTAATCGAATTCCATAACCCAATCAACTATAAAAATTAATGCCATAAAAGCTCAGAAGTTACCTGTTCAGAAGATAACCTATTGTTTGCCTGCAATAACACAGCCGTCAACAACGAAGGAAGACAGACTAATCCAGTTTCAGATATGGCCGAAAGAAGAAATGTATGTGGCTGTTTGACGCTCATATGATTCACAACATTCTTTCCGATATTAGTGCATGTAGAATTTTTCTCGTCCTTTGGAGAGTCGGTAGACTTTTGAACAAGCAAATCTGGATCTTTCCGGGAATTATGTTCAGAAACTATCTGTATATCGCTGCTATTAGACTCGACACGATAATTCCCCGGCTCTTTTTCATCCAACGTTCCGGAAACCGGGTCATCCAGAAGTTTTTCTGTGGATGCTTCACCACAGCGCTCGTTCTCTTGTACGTCACAAAGCTCAGATCCAACTGCTGGAATGCAACCATGATTACAATTTTTAGTGATATCCAATAATTCTGCTTCATTCCAATCAATCGAAGAATCTGGACATGGTTTGCATGTCAAAACAACCAAAAGTTTTATACTCAAAAGTATGGACTCAGGAAATGGAGACCCTTCTACGGGTGGTCTGTCATACAGAGCAAAAAGATCTCGAAGTCGTTGGATGATTTGGTAAGAAACAATGAGCTCTAAGAGACCATCTTGCATCTGATGTTGTCGTTCATCAGAAGTTGGTAGGCCGATAATCACTGTTGCAGTCAACAAGAAACCGTCTAACACTTCAGAGATTGAATCAAAATTTTGTGATGTAGTTTTACCCTGTTGAGAAACGGTGCTGCTCGGACTATTCAATGATGCAGTGATTTTTATGTAACTTTCGAGAGCCGCAGATAACATGGGAATCAGAGGTGGTAAGAGATTCTGAGCAAGAAAATAACGTCTATTTGTGGGGACGAAAAGCACGACTTTCAGAAGTCTCAGCAGGTAAATGGTAACTTGACAAGCTTCAGGCTTTGAAATGTGAGATGCAGGCAAAGTAGAAGAGATGAAATCAAGCAGACCCGCCTGGCGAGCAGCCTGTAATTCCAGTTCCCTTCCTTCCAAAAACTGTTGAAAGACATAAGCAAATTAGACATTTCATATTAACATTCTGTGATCTTGAAAAAAAATTATTAAAAAAAACTAATAAACTTGGTGATTGATTGTATATGTTCATCAAATATATAGTGAAGTTGTGATGATTTAATAGGAATAAGTGTAGTTCTTCAATTAAAGAAACAAATGAGAGAATAGTGATGGGTCCACATATTAGGTACATTTTGCTTTATGTACCCGTGTCCGATACTTGATACTCGGACGTACCGCATTTAGACGCTTCATTTTAGGCGTAGAATTGAATATTTAAACGTATCCGACACTTGGACACGTACCAATATCCAACATCAGTACCCGACTCCAAGTAACATAGCTTATGAATGACGGATCAGAGAAGGAATAAGAAATAAAGGTATAATCAAGTGATACTGCAATGTGTTACAAAAAAATCTCAACGAGTCAGGTGAAACAGAATAGAATAACACTCAACATGAGGAAAAGGTGGAAGATACAAGTTCATCTTATCGAGAAAAAGATAATCAACGCAGTAAACAATTACTTCCAACAAACACGTACCTTCATCATTTCTGCAGTTATTAGACCTATACTTGCAGCCCCTTCCTTCCTTTCCTGTCGAAGCCTTTGCAAATCTTGGACCCATCTCCCAATTTTCGCCCGAGAAGTTGCCACTGCTGTTCTATACCCAATTCCAACATTTTCGGCTGCTGGAGTTTCCGGAAGGTCATGCTTCAGAGACATAAGCTTCTGCCTAATTTTCTTTATCCTTCGCTTCAGGGACTGCTGCATCCCATTGATGCTATTCACACTAACAGACTCCCCTGCAGCAGAAGGATTATTTGCTAGATTATCTTCACTATTACGTGGAGGAGTTTTCACTGAGCGACGCATCAGGGGTGAGGATTGATCACGGAAATCCATTGACGCTCTCTCACGTATCTGTTCAAGGTAAACCTTGCGACGCTGTTCACTTTCACTTAGTCTTTCGGCCAATCTTTGTGCAAGTAGTTCGGCTTCCTCTTGTTGTGCTTTGGCCCTCTCTTCCTTCCTACGAAGTTGTTCCATGGTTCTTGCCTCCCTGGCTGCACTTGACGCCTTCCTTTCCTCTTCTCTTCTCAGTAGAGCCTCTTCTTTTCTCCGTTGTGTTTCAGCAAGGCGCTGCAACTTTTCCGCTTCAATGAGTCTCCTGCGTTCAACGACAGCTTCTTCTCTGGCCATATCTTCTTTCTGTTTCGTTTTCATAACTTGAAACTTTTCGGCCCTTCTCATCTCCGAATCACGAAGTTTCTGATCTAACAAAAACTTCTTGTTTTCCTCGTTCAAGGAAGTTATAAACCGCACTTCATTTACTTTAATACTCTCGTCTCCTGCTCTTTTAACAACCTGGGCTATATAAGCTTCATGCCGAGATTCACTGCGCTGATGACGAGCATGCATGCCCTCCCGTAATTTCATGCTGCGAACAGCTTGCCACTCACTCACACGGTTCAGTTTCTCCGATCTATGCTGAAGTTTTTGGACTCTCTCATTCTCCAACTCGCTTCGGATTCTCATAGCCCGAGCATGCTTCTCTTCGGCCTCTTTTTTCAAGTCCACGGCAGTCTTCTTTTTTTTCTCAGGGGACATTAGTTTATCATGCAAAATTCGCGCACGTTCGGCACTTCTCCTTGTCACAGAAGGTGAATGCGATACACGGGTAGAAAGGCGGCGTTGAGGAGCCAGTATTTCCTCCCAATTCCTTTTCTCCTTCCAAGCATCATTTGGCTTCCATGGTTGTGAATGTCTCTTATCCTTCTCCTTCTCTTTGTCTCCAGAAATATTGCTTTTCCCAGCAAGAGAGGCAGTAGAACTGCCCTTTGGTGGGTGCTTAGTATTGCTTGAGTCAGACGAAGTCACTACAGCATTACGACTATTTTGTACCGAGCTTTTGCTGAGCTTTCCTGCTTCCGTGCTTCTCCTTTCCCTGCTAATGTTTAGACGAGCAGCATCTGAAACTCCGCTCTTTCTCCTTGACTTGGTTTCCAATTCAGAAGTATCGCGAACAGTTGATCCTGAAAGCTCAACTATAGTAGGAAGATGACTACTGCTTTTACCATCTTCACCAGCGACACGCTTTTTTTCCCTCTCTTCTTGAATTTTCTTGAACGCCTCGAGAGATGAAGATAATATTTCGGCTCTGTGAGGTGAAGTAGTCATTCTACGAACCTGTACCAAGAATCAAAATATATTTTAGACATAACAAGGTTCAACAGATAGTAAGGAGCGGGAAGTGGGAACACTATAATTTCAATGAGAGCTACTTAAGAAATATACAATATCGCATCTCGACCCGCTGTTCCATCACAAATAGACAGCAGATACTAAAACAAAGCAACAGTAATCCTCAATATCAAATTATATCACACACCCAGCAGTTCTAAACTTCAAAAAGCCTTACAAAATGCATTTTCTCGAATAGACTTCTTAACATCAAGCAAAAATAGTGTTTCGGTCATGAAGGTGGCAGATTGTAGCGAACCAAATCCTCGTGCAATTTGAAATTAATTTTTATTTTTACAAGCATCTGAATACTCAGTAAAATCATGTGCTAGTCCCGAAAACTGGAAAGAAAATCGTCCAAATGAATTATATTTTTTACTATTTGAATAATTTGGAAGGTAAATGAACTCTACAATGTTTACACACCTATGATAAAGGGGGACCAAAAAATGATTTTGTTCATTTAGAATTTTTTGTATAACCGACAGTTTTTGAGAAATAGCTAACAACCCTAACGATCAGAATGTATTACTTATGTTTTAATCTGCATTCCGCACTGAAAACTTATCCTGCTAATCCTACAGCTATGTTACTTGGACACTTCATTTGGCTTCACGTACCCGTATCCGATTCTTGATGCTTATGAAACTTAGACACTTCATTCTAGGCGTAAAATTAAATATTTAGACGTACCCGACACTTGAACACGTACCAATACCCGACATCAGTACCCAAGTCCAAGTAACATAGTCCTACAGCGATAAACTCATACTCCTAAAAATTTATGCTTAACAATTCAAATGTTTGTATCAGTGTCACATGATTTGCTAATTGCCTTGCGAATCGCGAATCGAAAAGGCAAATTATGGTCAGTTTTGGGCTATTTCTGAACCATTTTGAGTGAATCGCGAATCAAAAAGTCAAATTAACTAGTGATCATGTTTCACTGGTTTGTATCATGAGATCAACAAAGACGGAAGCCACATAACAATTCAGCAATTGGTTATGTGTTTGCAAACTATGTTAACTATAAATCATGTAACGCAACACATATGTCGTATCTACCAAAGTAAAACATATAGAAATATTACCTCCCATGAAAGTGCATGAGGCCGTCTATGGTCGCCTTTCATACTCATTACTGAACCACTTGCTGATAGACATGAATTTTTTGTCGTTTCAAACTCCTTTACTCGAATATTTAGCTCTTGAAAATCAGACTCAGCTTCTTGAAGAACAAGAATTGCCTCTTTAACCTGCCCCAGATCACATTCTAGCTCACAGAGAAGGTACAACTCATCTATGGCTCTATTAAGATTCTCAAAAAGGAAACACCAGAGCCGCTCTCGGAACCTCTCTTTGCTTTCACCTTCCTCGGGTTCTTTGATGGTGCTTGTAATGGGTGTGTTCGATAAATCATCAATCGATGATCTAGTAGGTAGAGCACTGCTACAATCAGCATGAATGGACACTACATCATGGTTGCCAGAAGATTCGGGTAGACTATGAACAGATGAAGCAGGTTCCATTCCTTGCGCAATTATCGTCCCATTTGCATCACCGTCATCATCTTCTTTTATATCTATAAAACTTATATCATCTACATCGGGGGTGAGAATGGGCACTTGTGATTCAACTAGGTTTGCAGGCTCCTCGGTAAATACATCATTCGAAGGTTCACATGCATGAACAAAGTCTTCATGTGGGTTCTCAACAATATTTTCTAGTTCATCCTGATCTGAACCAACACATTTAGCATCAATTACCTTGCTAATTGTCGATATTATTCCGATGTCAGTGGCTTCATTCACCTCTTTACCGTTTTCTTCCCGGGGTTCAATATTTGAAACCGATGATACGCTGTGACATTTATCACTAGATGCATCTGGTACTTCAACTACATCTTTCTTTACTTCAACTACATCTTTGTTTACGACGTGGTAGTCTTTTGACGAATTGCATGGACTTACATCACACGCATTCCTCGAGGAACCGCACATTGCCAGATCTTCATCTCCAATTTCACCGAATCGGATTTCAGAAACAGCAGTAGTTCCACAATCAGAGACAAGTGCACCTTCCTCTAGGTCACCCCATTTAATTCTATGAACTATGTCAGGCTTCTTTTCGGAAACGTTTTTATTGATACCTTGAGAACCTGTTGTCGTTATAATCTTAAGAGGCGGTGTCTCGGGATGCCCATCAACGTCATCAACAATACGCTTATCAAGACAATACTCGTCCTTATGCTCCTTGGAGGAAGACCTATGACTTAATACACCCTTTTGAATCACATCTTTCTCCGGCCTTGAGATACGGAAGTAGTTCTTGACACTCGGGCTCCGACCTTTTCCATTTACTTGCTGCCTTGTTAAACCCCCAACCCAATTTTGAATTGAGAGCTTTGAGCTGCTTTTGTGCTTCTGAAATGACAATGTAGCAAAACCCTTACGTGTGAGACGCCCTATAAACAAATTTGACTACACACACAAGAATAAAATGACAAATAACAAATGCCGTAGGGAACTCCGGTTGCATCCAACAAAATTTTATGAGCTGCCTAGAAAGTTTACTCATGAAGTCTTCAACCAGCCAAGATCGTCCAATTATGTATCAAAAATGCATCAATTTACACAACAAAAGCACATTTATAACATCAAGATCAAATATGTTCATCCAAAAACTTACCCACATGACAATATTGTATTTGCCCAACGCCGCTAAGCCCTAAGAATCTACTTAATACCAAATAAACCCATCACCGACTAAACAATGGCAAGAAAGCAACCGACAAAACAAAGAGCAGTTCATCAACTTCTCGAGTCTCGACATTGATCAGGCATAATCTCACCAATTCGATAATTGTAATTCAACATATTTAGCAACAATTTTCACTACATTGAATTAGGCTCTCATATTCAATTAACCAAACTCATGAAACCAACATAAACTCCTAAGAATGATATCCTGTTTCACCATCAACACTCTTACAACAATATTATTACCTTCTAAGAAAAAAGAAAATTTGTAAACAATACTTTCAACTATTGCTCACTGACTCAAGATACTCTCAACTACTTCCTCCGTTCCATAATTTTTACTACCGAGTGTGACATGTTGTGTGGGAAAATGTTATGGAATGGAGGAAGTATTATTGAATCCTGAATACCCTCAAGTATATGTATACCCAACCTTGTATACCCTCAAGTATTTGAATACCTAACCTTGTATAATACACCCAACTATTGTTTATTAACTCAAAATACCCGAAAACCGACGATTGAAAATAATGTGTATAGTGTTTGAGGTTAAGTATTACAATACTTGGGCAATGCAAAGTTAGATAATACTTGAGGGTATTGTTAGTCAATCAGCAATAGTTGAGAGTATTGTTTACAAATATTCCTAAAAATTAACAAGATAACCCTAATTTACCACTCATAAAACATTGATAAGTACAAATGAAGCACATCAAACATAATTTTCATAACATATGACAAAAGATCAAAATGTAAGCTACATAATCAAAAAAATCCAATCAAAAAAAGAAAGAATAACCTTTTTCACTTCAAACCATCCAGAGCCCTGATCATCTGCAGCTGCTGCTCCAGAATCTTCCATCCCAATATAAATAAAACCCAGAAATGCATATACAATTACCCACAAGAAATTAAAATTTAAACCTTCTTTGATAGTTACAAAATATTATAAATAGTAATTCTATAAACCCTTTTTGATTTTAGTCTCACAATTATATAAAAACAGGAAAATCAAAAGTTCAAGATTGATCATGCAAAAAAAGATGAGAATTTGAGTTTTTGATTGAAATTGGACTGTCTGATGATACCCTTTAATTCAAGAATCGTCAAAAGATAAAAAGGAGGAATCTTTTGATAAATGCTAATCAATAGAATTCAAAGAAAGATTGAAAGAAATGGTAAAGTTGAATCAAGAGTGCATAAATGGAAAGAGTGGAGACAACAATGAGTCAGAAAAGGAAAAAGATAGTAAATTTATAGGGTTTTTTCTGGTTTGAGGGGGAGGAGAATGAGGGTTGAACTTTGGAGGGAGAAAATGAATTTTTGCACTAGTCTTGTAGTTGGGAAGGATTATACTATCAGCCCTTCCGTTCTATAATACTTGCTACTGAGTGTGATATGTTGTGTGGAAAAATATCATAATCAGTAACAAGTATCATAGAACGGAAGAAGTATGATTTTTGAATTATGAATGCACTAGTGCATAAATTTTCTATTGAAACCGTCTCACCGAGAGATAATTTCAATTGAATCAGTTGAAATTAGATAAGAAAATAGCTTTTTGTACAATTGGGAATTCAAATTTCATAGTTTTTTTCTATGATTTTTTACTATTAAGTCTTTTGTATAGATTTGTTTTATGATAAAATAGTCTCATACAAGACGGATGGGAGATTACTAAAAATGATATGCCCACAAAATGATGTTATTATAGAGAATAATATCCCACTATTTGACCCTTTTTCTTTTGTCACTAGTCACAACTAGGCACTATCTCTATTGATGGACGATGGAGTTTACATATGGGTTGGCAATATTGTTGTTCTGATCAATTGATAAATACCCGACTTTATAACTGAACCTGATTTGACCTGACTTTAAAATTAATGTATAATTATATAAAAACCAATGTGAACACAAAACTCGATTTTGAACCAACCCGAAACACCTAACCCAAAATCAACCCGATGACTCGAATGAACACCTCTAGTTGGCAACAAGTATATTTGTTACTTTTTTGTCCAATGTAAATAGAATTTGGGTTGGAGATTGAGACAAAAATTGATAAAGATATAGAAACAATATAAATTTGTGGATAAGATTAAAAGAAGAGTGAGATCATCGTAAATAAAAGCCAAAAAATATATATATAATGAAAAAGTGATGAAGAAATATAAGAAAAATAGATTAAAAGAGGAGTACTAAATTTTACAATGAAATATGAGAAAATGGTAAAAGGATACTTTATTTTACAAGTAAATGGGAGAAATGTTATTATGAAATGAAAAATAAATAAATAAAAAAGATTTACTGATTAAAGAAATAATGTTAATCATATTTAAAAATAGTACTAATATAAAAAAACTCATAGGACACCCCCAAAAAGAAGAAATTAATATTAGGAGGGATCGCTCCAATGAGATAACCGCAAAACTAAGAATTCATATTCTACTAATTATATTTATTGGTGTATTTAATCTACGTATGAGAATATGGGGCATGTCTCATACAACATTGTATAAAAAAAAATTTAAAAATCTATATAAGCTAAAGTTTCTATTATTAGGTAATTTAACTCTTTTTTTTTTTGAAGAAAGGTAATTTAACTTGGATATGAGGCAAATTTCACGGTGAGACTGTTCTATATAAAACTTGTGAACCCCTTGATGTATAGAGAATAATTATTGTATTCGTGTGAATTGTTTTTTCAAATAAATTCTCCCATAAACTCAAATTTTCAAAATACGATGTCTTCGAGGTATAAGTGTTCATTCGGGTCATCATGTTGATTTCGAGTTATGTATTTCTTATCGGTTTGTAATCGGATTTTGTGTCCATATTGTTCTTAACATAACATAAATCATTTTTTAAATCGGGTAAAACCGAGTTCGATTACAAGGTCTTAATTTTCGAATTATCGTCTCTGTTTTGAACATCTCTGTCCAGAGGTATAGTTCACCAAATATGGTCTATATAGATTAGTACTCTCCACGGCAAGGGGCAATTTTAATTTGTATGTCCATATTAAAATATTTATTTTTAAAAGTACTCTCTTCTAGTAACTTTAAATGTCTTATTTGATTTTTCAATGCTATGTATTAATTAATTTTATGTGTTTTAAAACATAGTCATGTGGAATCTTGTTTAATTTGTCGTATTATTAATTTTATTATATCAACCTTTTATATTTTTTACTTAAGCACAACTAGAGATATGTAAAATAGAAAACGTGTATTCGCAAATGTACCAAAATCAAATGGGACATTTAAAGTGAATAGGAGGAAGTATATTGGTTTTAATAATCACATTTTGTCGTTAATTAATTTTTACCAAATTCCTAATTTTTATTTAATTTTTGGATTTATTTAATGTTCTCATCCTCTATAAAAATGTTTAAAACTTTAATTTCCTCCCATCTATTTTCAACTTTTCTGCTATAGTTATTATTTTGCTATGTCTCTTTCATTACCATTATCAAAATGTCTTTAATTTTTTTTATAATGAAGTATGGGTATGAATTATTTGTCATCTTACCTCATTCAGACCCTGTCTTTTAAGCGGAATATTGAGCATGATGATGATGATAGTCTTATTTGTATCTTTTCCTAAACTACCCCCACCCAAACAAACAAACTACAATAGATGTCATTTATCCTGGCTTTCCAACTCAATTACGACAATTTCGCAATTATCATCTCTATGCACATCAATCCAATCATAACATTAATTAAGGTTAAAAAGGTTTTGATAAATAACGGTTATTCGTAAGGTTATCAAATCATTTGTATTTAACAGGATTTGATAGAGTAAAAGTTTTGTTATTTTAATTTATCTTTTTTTATCTTGTTAACATTGTTATTATTTTTTTTGTCTTTTGTAATAATTTATAAATCATGGTTATTAATTAATTTTTGTACAAAGTGTGTAGGATTCCATTTTAAGGAGCTTTACTAGGTAAACAACTGTAATTTATATTAATTGTAAATCACAGTTTTGTGGCACTATGCTATAGGTCCATTATTTTTATAAGTGTGGTTTTCTTTTTTTTTTTTTTTATTTTGATTATTTTATTAGTTATATTTTTGTTTTTTTATGGTTATTTACGAATAATTGTTATTTAGTATTTACTAAGATTTATTTTCTTTTGACCACAAAATTTGAGAATAACATTGATTGAACCATATATAAAACCTGAACTAAAACAAGTAGAAACAATATATAACGTAGATGAAAATATATAAGATTGACTTAGGTAAATAAATCGACGTATATACAGGGGCGGAGTAAAAATTGACAAATTTTACGAAGGTTTTGTGCAATTTTAAAAATTATGATATTTTTCTAATAATTTTGTATCTTTAAACACCTAACATATACTAAGTAATTTAAGTTGAGGCCCCTAATTTTTTGGGTAATTTAATATTAAGGCCCCTAATTTTTTAGGACCCTATGTGATCGAACATGTTAAACATGCTCAGATGCTTCTATGCGTACACAATAGGTCCACTTGAACGTCCTCCCACACATATATAGTGATGAAACTTGAAAAAAAATTTAGGGGATGGGATTAATAAAAAGAAATGAATTCAACTAAATTATAGTCAATAAACACAACAAAAAATTATTTCCAAAAAAAAAAAACACAACAAAAAATTATAACGTAAATTTTGAATGAAAGTAAATCTCAATTTTCTTTTAGCTTTTTAAAATTGTTTATAACATGAAGATTTATTAGTTTTTCATTCAACTAAACTATATATAGTCAATCAATACTTATGTTTTATTAAAAAAAATATATAAATGAATGAAAATTTCAAAAACTATTAAATATATAAGTTTAACGTATAAATGAGAATTAAAAAAAACAGTCATAACTAAAAAAATAAGATAAAGAAAAAAAATAAAATTAATTATTTGAATAGTGTAGCATTTTTGGTACGCAAACTAATTCACTTTCAATAAATTAAATAATGAAGTATATAAAGTGGGAAGTGGAAATTAAAATAATAAAAATGGTGGACCCAATTGAGTTTTACACGGCTCGTGGATTTCCGCATACTTGTTGGAAGTTGCTAAGCTAATCAAATCTCTCTAATTGGGTATGTGTATTTCCATGGCCCCACCCAAATTTGGAATTTCTAGAGTTTTGGTAAGATATGGAGGAAAATTAAAAATAAATAAGATTAATTATAAAAAAAATACTCCCTCCTATTCATCATAAGAGTCTCATTTGACTTTTCACGGATTTTAAGGAGAATTAAATGGGACCACATGTGTAAAAGAAAAATTTAGAGTTTTTGAATTTTTATAGGTGTAAAATGAGGTTAGTAGGTATAAAGGTGTAAAAAAGTTAAATTAGTAGGGATAAATTGGTAAAGTTAACATACCTAAAATAGAAATCAGACATTTAGGGTGACTTGACCCAATAAAAAAATGGGACACTTAAGGTGAATAGGAGGGAGTATAAAATAAAAGCTAAATTAACTCAAAAAAAACTTATTTTTAAATGTAACCGCCTCTAGCCCAAGAGCTCAAGTTCGATAATGTTCGCAGTTTCTCATTAATTTTATATTAATAAAAAATAATCTTACTATTTTTTTAATCTCAAACACTAATTTACTTTTTTTATCATTCACATAATTCATTTTCCTTCTATATCTCTTATCATATTTTCTCAATTTTAATACTTTTCTTGAAAAATTACTCATTTTTCTTTGATTCAATCTGAGTACAAAAATTTTCATTTATTATGGTCGAATATTTATATATAGAACTAAATGATATGAAGTATTTCTTTCTTCCTATAATGTCAGTTACGTGTATTTGTAGGTGTTCTTTTTCTTTTGGGTTAAAATTTATTTTTTTTTCTTTTCTTAAAAGTTTTCTAATTAGTTATGAAATTAATAAATTAATTTCATTTGTCCATCAATTTAATGAAAGAATATCAAAAGTCTTGTACTAATTGTTTGCTCAAATAATATAATCAAAATTTAATAAACCTCATTATTAAGTTATTCTCTATTTCTCTACTTCCAACAATGAGAAATTAAGTAAAACAACCCTTAATTTTCTCTATTAATTACCGTGTAAAATATAAAACGTAGTCAACATTAAGACGAATCTAACGAGATCTTACATGGATATATTTTGTCTTCTATATATATTTTAAAAATCTTAATCAAATTTCTATTTCCAAAATAAAATATTCTAAACAGGAAGAACATTAAGAAACAAAGGGACTGTTTATTTATTTTTCTAAAATTTTCAACCAATTATTAGAAAATTTATAGGGACAGAGTTAATTACGGTAAATTGAAAGTCAGTAGACAGTACACTGACAACCAAAAAAAGTCGGCAGATAATTTAAAAAAAGATAAATAAAATAAAAAAAAGGATTAGCTCAAAACCCAATAAAAAGCAAAGAACCTAAAAAAGCAAAACACGAATCATCTGTCTGAACTTCCTTCCAAATAACACTACTTTCTTTTTAAAGTTAATTTGATAATTTTCTAAATATATTAACATAAAGAGAAATATGATTAAAATTTTTAAAATATATATTAACGATAAAATATATTCATGTGGGATTTTGTTAGATTCGTCTTAATTATTTTATAAATTTTATGATGCGTATTTAAAGATATTAAGGTATAACGTTTACATTGAAACTGTGCAAAAAATTAACGAGAAAAACAAAAAAGAACGAAGGGTTTAATTACGGTTGTTCTTCCATCTCATCATATTTGCTATGTTTGTTTTTACACAATTTATATATTTATTTTGATTATTTAAATATCAAATTATATGTACATTCAAAAGTTAAAAAATTAATATCATAAAAGTATGCAATTAAGCGATTCAAAGAAGATCTCACTCGACTATATTTTTATCAAGTATTTCGGAACGAATAAAGTATAATACTTTATTTTTTTTAAAATACTCATAATTTGAACTTTTTCATGCAATTCAATCTACTAATTTAATATTTGATATTCATAATCTTTACATTAACTCGAATTAACAATTTGATATTCATAATCTCTACATTAACACGAAAATCAAACAATATCTCACTTGACTAATTATACTTTTAGAATAATGAATGAATAGTTTAATATTTCTAATATCACATCTATTACTCCCTCCAAATCATTTTAGATGTCCCATTTGGATTTTCACGGTTATTAAGGGTAGTGTGGGGTCCATTGAAAAGGTGGTAGTTGAGTATTTTAATTGATTAAATTAATTATAAATGTGGTAGTTGGGGTATTGAGAATTGGAAAAATGAGGTAAAGGTGATAATTGGATATTGGGAGCAGTAAAAGTAGGTGTATTTAAAAAAATATATACAAAAAAGGAAATAAGACAATTAATATGAATTTGCCAAATAAAGAAATAAGACATCTAAAATGATTCGGAAAGAATATAAAACAAAAGAAACAAGAGCTAATCCATTTAAACTGATTCGAACATCCGAATGTACACCTCTGCTGTCCATAGTTGTTAGCTGCTCACAACAACCCTGTTCTAACCAAAACAATTGTGACTTGTGACTTTACTGTCACTCTCACTCCAATCTCTGACACTCAGATCTATAAACCTCTCCATCACACTTTTCATTTACACTTTAATTTCCAAATTTATACAAAAGTTTCCATTTTTTCATTCATGTACAGGTTTTTCTTTAGGAAAAATTATTGGTTTTGCAGAATAATGATGCAAAAATGTAAGTTTCCTAAACCTTTTTGATTGAATTTTTCATCTGGGTATCTTTTAATGTTGTTAAATTTAATTGGGTATAACCCCATTTTTTAAAATTTCTTCATTAGTAAGTGAAAATTGTTAATTTTGATGGTATAAGCAAATTCAAGTTTTTTCTTAGTATTTTGTCTTGTTTATCTAAAATGAAGATATACTGGGTTTTTTCCCAATGAATAATTTTCAGGGTTTATGAGAAAAAAGTTTAGCTTTATTGGTATAAGCATCGTCTGTTTCTTTGAATTTGCTACATTCTCACTTTGATTTCCGAAGTGTAACGAATTCGAATGGATAGAGTATAATATAGAATTATAGATCATGGGTTTTGGTTATGTTCTTTGATTGATCATTATAGGATAAAGCTTTTAGAAAATGTTTGTTGAAGATTATGTTGTATTTGCTTCAAAGGAAAACAATGGAAAAAGAAATTTCTTTTTTGATGAATATGGTTCCTTAATAGGAAAGTTAGAGACAAGGAATAATAAAAATGGAGGCTAGGTGGAAATAGTGGTATTTGTTCCTTATAAAGGTATAATTCCAAACTTGTGTAGACTTTTCCACCCTTTACAAACCAAAGTAAGAACATTGGAAATACAATTCTCCTACAAAGTGATTGTCTTCCTTATTGGTTTGTATTGATCCTTACTCATAGTTCATTGTAGGATGTGTCTAAAAGATTGAATCTTTGAGCTACTTTTGTGAGAGACTGTTTTTCGGTGAGACGATCTCAAAATATGAAGCCCATATGCTAATAATTGTAGTATTAATCGGGCTATTCAACTCATGTTTAAGGAAAGTCTCAGGTGAGACTGTCTCACACGACAATTTGCATAAACCTTTGCATAAACCTAAAAGATTACTATTCATGGTTGCAGACTTTCCGATAGTTGTGGGTTCCTCTCTCTTTGAAGACCCTTCTTGAGCCGAGGGACTCTTTGACCGCACTCTACTATATGGGTATGAGCTGCCGTCTATCCTCCCTCCCCAGACCCTGACCATAGTTAGCTATGAGCGGGATACACTGAGTATGATGATGATGATAAGTAGATCAAAATTCAGGATAGTAGTAAGAAACAATACTAAGCTTTTTCTGATACAATTGAGTGTGGAATCCTTATGAAGTTTCTTTTTCTAATAATTTGATCCTATATATTGCAGAAACTCTACATCTTGTATTATAAGTGGTGAGGTGAATCTCTAATTCACTAATGGGAGTACATAAGCTGGTTTTGTGTTTATTGCTGTTATGTTTTCCATCAATTTTGGCACAAGAAATCACCGGGGCCATTTTAGGTGTCCATGGGGGTCATATTGTAGCCGAGACAGACGAAAATTATGTTTGTGCTACTATCGATTGGTGGCCTCACAATAAGTGTGACTATAACCAATGTCCGTGGGGATACTCTTCGATAATGAACTTGGTATAATATCACTACAATTCTTATCGTTAATGGAGTTTCGTTTTGATTGTTATATGTGAATTACTCTTCTAATGAATAATGTGTTTACTTATGCAGAATTTATCACATCCATTACTTGCAAACGCGGTGCAAGGTTTGTGATCTGAACTTCGAACATGGTTGTATTGTACGATTCTTCATTCGTTGTTATATGTTTTGAACGGAAGCCTATAGGCATGACGATGTTGACATGATTCTTGAATGTTAATGACTTGATAGCGTTCACGCATTTGAGATTGAGACTTGGAGGTTCCTTGGAAGATCAAGTACTCTATGGTGTTCCAAGTTTGAAACATTCTTGTCATCCATTTTGGAAAGGAAATTATGAATTGTTCGGGTTTTCAACCGGATGCTTGCACTTGGGTCGTTGGGATGCTCTTAATAACTTCTTTAGTAAGACAGGGTAAGCATTGGCTTTATAAGAATAAATCTAGAGGTGTTCATTTGGGTTATCGGGTTGATTTCGGGTCGGTTCAAAATCGGGTTTTGTGTCTACATTGATTTTTACATAATTGTAAATTAATTGGGTCTATTTTTAACACCTCCGAATAATATTATGTGCAATGCATTCTCTAGTTACATTATTGGATATTCCGTATATTGCAGTGCAGTTATTACCTTTGGCATAAATGCGCTCTACGGAAGACACAAATCCAAAGATGGTGCTTGGATCGGACCTTGGGACTCTAGCAATGCTTACGATTTCATCAAGTACACCGTCTTAAAGGGTTACAAGATTGATTCGTGGGAATTCGGTATGCATCTTGAATCAACTTTGTCTATCATACTATTGTTGTACATTGTCCAGGTGACCTAACCTTTGGCCTGTTAGGTAATGAACTGAGTGGAAGTGGGGTCGGTGCAAGGGTGGATGCTGCACGGTATGGGAGCGACTTGAAAAAACTTAAGGAAATCATCGACGAATTGTACAAAAGCTCGCCCTCAAAACCTTCACTTCTAGCACCAGGAGGATTTTTCAGCGAGGATTGGTTTACTCGGCTTCTCCAAGTTACCGGGCCAGGAGTACTTGATGCTTTAACCCATCATATTTACAATTTGGGTGCAGGTAACTTGTGTTCCATGTATTTTTTCCATGCTGCATTGAGATTTTATTATGTAAAGATCAGCTTATTGAGTCATAAACTTAGTGAGCTCCTTTTCTACAAGGAAAAATATGTGTGAATATGATAATCAAAGTTTTCTCCAAATCGAATATGATTGCTTTTGGAATACGCCTACTTGATTTTTAAAGCTACTGCAGTCGAGAGTCTGATTGGCCGCAACCTTATCTCTTTTATAAATGGGTATGGTGCCGTCATTCAATCCTCCCTGGACCTTGATCATAGCTTTTATTAGTGGATATATTGGGTATAATGATGATGATGATGATGTCTGTAGCAATTTTGTATTGTTTTCTATCTTTACGGGATTTTATTTTCTTATGGTGGTTTCAGGTAATGATCCGAATCTTCCAAGCAAGATATTGGATCCTACTTTCTTGAGTAAAATATCAAAAACATTCGACGTTCTCAACAAAACAATCCATGAGTACGGTCCTTGGACTCATGCTTGGGTCGGTGAAGCTGGTGGTGCTTTCAACAGCGGAGGCCATCTTGTATCCAATGCCTTCATCGATGGATTTTGGTAATTTTACTAGTCCTCGACTCCTCGTACATCTCTAACTTCTAACAACAACGATTAGAGATGTCTTATCGGTTTTTTTCGCTTGTGATATTTAGGTACTTGGATCAGCTTGGACTAGCTGCTACATATAATACTAAAGTGTACTGTCGACAGACGTTGATTGGTGGCAATTATGGCCTCCTCGACAAAACTACCTTTGTGCCTAACCCCGACTACTATGGGCAAGAGATTCTACAGCCTTCCTTTCGTTTAATTGACTATTATGTTCAAATGCTTATGTTTGATAAATGTTTCGTTTCTTCAGCGCACTTTTGTGGAATCGACTGATGGGGCGGAAGGTCCTTCAAGTTGATAATGTCGCTTCACCTTACTTGCGTTCGTATGCTCATTGCACTAAAGGAAGAGTATGTATTTCCTTTATTTAGTCTTTGTAGGTTTCATGTGACTTGAATGCTTCTAACTTCAACAATTCGCGGTTAACTTTCTGCAAAAAAAATGGGATTCGGCTGCCTATTTAGGCTCTAGGGCGTTTTTTGTCGGTCGGAGCTTAGTTTAAACCAAAATGAGAATTACATTGTACGTTCCTTATGAGTTGTCCGGTTGTCACTCGACTGATCCTAGGCCTTGTGAACCCATAAGGATGAATCCAAGATAAAGGATTTAACACAAAATTGAAAATGTTTGAAAACGGATTGATAAATATTTAGAGTTAATCTACGCGAGTTAAATCTATGTTACTTGGACTTGGGTACTGGTGTTGGATACTAATACGTGTTCAAGTATTAGATATGTCTAAATATTCAATTTTACGCTTAAATGAAGTGTCTAAGTGCCATACCAATTTCCGAGTATCAAGGATTGGATATAGGTACGTGAAGCAAAATGAAGAGTCCGAGTAAAATAGGTTGCAATTAAAAGGTGAGTGAGGCTTTTACTGTCGTGATCGAGAGTTCGAGATTAGTATCAAGCATATTCTAACCAACGGAAATCTCAAGTAATGTTAGTAGGAAAAATATGAATCCAAAACGAAAAGAACATTAGATCTTGATGCTTTCGTGCCTTACGTACATTGTTTAAGATGTTAAAGCCGACTATTAGGCGTGCTCAATCGTGTGTCCTCTCTTAACAGGCGGGCATAACTCTACTACTCATCAATCTAAGCAAGCAGACCCGTTTCATAGTGAAACTGCAAAACACGATGAACAAAGACGTGCATATATCAAACGGTATAAACTCCGAAGGTTCTTTCATGCGTGGCCTTAAGAAGGCGGTATCTTGGGTTGGAAGCAAAGCCTCAGACGGACAATTGCATCGCGAGGAATACCATTTGACACCGAAAGAAGGGAACCTACGGAGCCAAACGATGGTACTAAATGGGATACCGTTACAGATAACAGAAGACGGAAACATTCCGAATATGAAACCGGTGCTTGTTTCTGTAGATTCTCCTCTATATCTCCCCTTTGTCTATTTCCTTCATTGTGTTTCCTAACTTTGATGCTCCAGTGTGTAAGCTATGATTCTTTGTTCAGTCTGGTCAATTAAGTGGCCTGATGTTAGCTGTATGATAAAGATCAGATTGTAATTTGTAATTATGGGTGAGCACATATTCATTTTCGGTCATAGCCGAGCGGCTCTTTGGCTGTATTCTCCTTTATGGGTATGGGCGGCCGCCTTGTTTGTCTTCCCTGACCCTGATCATAATTTTTATGAGTGGGATACATTGGGCGAGTATGATGATGATATATTCATTTTCAATAAGCACATTTTAGAATAGTGAAGGATCCTAATGATGTTTTCCAATTTTCATTTTTAATTGGTGTTATAAGAATAATGATGGAATATTATCCGACTGACAATCTTTTTTGAACACCAATCTTATTCACGAACGAATCTAGAGAAATAATAGTAACAAAGAGTGAATAATATGATGTATGAATGCTAATAAGAAATACAATTTTTTTTGTAAATGAGTAGCTAAATCTTCGTAGTGTTTATATGTATAAGAGATTCTTTTTTTCAAATCATAATCTTCAACCTGATTTTAACACGTCCTAAGTTCGACATATGCATCATTTGCATAAACCTATGCGCATTTCAACCAAAAAATTGCATCAGATTGTACGCTCGAATTGGCCGGCTCAAATTGGCCGAGCAATATAGCTCGATTGAGCCAATAGCTATGCACTTTTTTGGATTTTCATGGAGCAAAAACTTGGGCAAACACGACTTTTTGCTCGGTTGAGCGTACGACAACTTTATATGTTTCAGTAAGCCCAAAATTACCAGCATGCTACACAGCAAAATACAGTGGCATAAAATGATTATTATGAAGCTTTATCTTCAAAGCACTAAAGAAATACAAAGATGGAAAAAAAAATGATTTGGAAATCATTCAATGGGTAAATATATTGTTTAGGCTAAATAATACACTGATAAGTGATAACTGAATGGACAAAGTTCTAGAGACTGCAACCAAAAAGTCTAGAAGACTAAACTGACAAAATTCTCACAATGACTATTTTTCTGTTCTTCATCAGAGTTACCTATTACTTCAAAGTCTAAACAAAATTGGAAACACAGCACATTCTATGATCTTATGCTTGCTGATAATGATGCAGTTTGTAGAGCAAAACGTTTCCCGATGCATTCCCCGCAGCCATGAAACCTCCAGCGGGACTAAAATCCAAACATCGAGGATATTGTAGTGATCTGTTTCCTGGCGGCCAGTTAGAAAAGACGGTAAATGAAGGAACGTGAACCAGCTTTAGGCTGCTCTTCTTCATTCTCGAACAGATGGCTAATATTTGGGCATCGTGGTTGAACTTCATGAAATCTACTTCATATTGTAGATGCTCAAGAGTTTTAATGGGTTTTCTCTTGCCGCCCAAAAACTCGTCCCTGTTGTAAACGTTCACTATTCCACTAGATGATCCAGCTGCAAACAGATTCCCGATTGGTGCAGTACAAAGAGCAGTACCGTTAATGGAGCCTTCGTCAATACCCTTATGGAGACATGTTCGCGTTCTTAAATCCCAGTGATATACATGTCCATCACCACCGGAACTTAACAATTGTTGTCCATCATCTGTAAAAGCTAGTGATCGAACTGTTCCGTTCATTTTAAGGGTGCCAATCAGTTCCTTAGTTTTCGCAGATACCAGTAAGATGTAACCTTCGTTTCCCAAAAATGCTATAGTACGAGAATCAGGGGAAACCTCAAAAACTTCTAAGCTTTTTTCCTCTCTTCCGGTTAGCGGCCCAATTTTATCAACATTACCCTTGGATATGTCGACGCTATAAAAGAACTTTCTTCTTCCAGCAACGATAACTTGTGACCCATCGGGTAAGAAAGCAGCATTTCTAATGGGGCAATCTTCAATGAATATGGCATCCATCATTTTATTCCTCTTACCATCGATTTGGAAAAATCTCAGCTTTCGATCTAGTCCAGCAGTAAGGAGCAACTGATGATTTCTGTGAAACTGGACGGAGTTTATCGGACCATTAGAAGGATCTTCAGCATTGGCATCTACTAATTTCGAGTATTCGAGAATTCCAGGCAAAAGCTTTGCTCCTTTTTTCACAACAAGCTCTTCGTTTGTTTTAAGAATATCATCAACATTTTCATATCCAGAGGCAACAACTGACCCATTTTCTACTTCAAACTCGTCATCAGAATCATACTTTTTGATTTTCGAGTCGAAATTGGCCCAATCTGTTCCCGGGTACAACTTAGCATGATGAGCCCTCAACCTTGACACATACGCAGACCCTGATATAACAGTCTCATCTTCTTCCTTCCTTAACTTCCTCAATCTATTAACCTTCGAAATGTCAACAGTGGTCTCTTCTTCCTCGTCATCCAACCAAACAGGCTTCCGTTGCTTATCGCCATCTTCATCCATATTTTCAACACGATACCCTGAATTATCTTCATACACCGACACGGTATCATTACCAGATCGGTCCATTATAAACAATTCAGAGTCATCCAAAACTACTCCACCTAGCCCTTCCTCCTCATCATGCTCCTTTCCGAATTCAACCGGAGAATGCAGAGAGCCAAACAAAAAGTTCCCCAATTTCTGCATTTCCATTTCTTCCTCAAGTAACATCTTTTTCGCCTCTGCATCACTATTTTTCTTTTTCTTCTTATAAGTTACACTAGCTTCAATATCAGAATCTTCCTTTTCTATAACCTCCTCCACACCTTCCAACAAGGAAGACTCTTCATCCTCATTATCTACACGCTTCGACTTCCGATTCTTCTTCTTGGAATTATCCTTAATAACCGCGTTCTGAGAAATTAAACTCATCTCTACTATGCAAGAATGTAGTCTTCCAACTGCAAATAAAACTAAAAACATAATTAATCCACTAAAAATGGAACACAATTGAACAAAACCCTAAAAGCTTACAACAAAACCCTAAAAGCTGAAACATGTACTCCATATGAAATGGCAATAAATTGAATTACAAAATCTTAAAAACTGCATTTTTCCAACTTCGATACTTTCTCAATCACCAATTCATCCTAGATGTTGATTAATCCCCATCAACACAATAAATCAGCTTCAAATTTTGTAGGATAGAAACCATTGAAGCATATTAAACTAAACACATATGACTATCTAAAACACACTTCATTAGCATAAAAAAATGATAAACAATTTTTATTTGTTTTTGAGTATTAACAATAACATGGTACTAATTTATTGTATCTTCAAGAAATTTTGAGACCAACCCTTTAATTTTTTTAGCAACCAAAAAACAAAAGATAAAAGTGAACTTACATATGATTTTCTGGATCAAAACGCCAAAGAGAATCAATAAAATTGGTTTCAATTAACCGATTAGAATCAAATTAAAAGACAAAACCATAGAATAAGATGGGATTAATTAAGAAATTTAGAGATTATGTCAAAAACGGCTGGCATAGAGATGAAGATTTGATTGAGTTATCCCCAATTTAGAGAGAGAGAGAGAGAGAATAACTAGGGTTTTCAATTTTCATTGGGTCTATTATATGATGAGCCAAGTTTTCCATACTTCATTTGGCCCATGCTAAAAAATGGAAAATGTAAGACAATCAAAATAAAATAATGCGAAATTCCACGTGGTAACCCTGAGGTTTTGGGTTTTCCACGTGGTAACCAAAACTTTTAAAAAATCCACATGGTGACCCTGAGGTTTACCAAATTGTTCTACCATGACCTTTTTGCACATAATATGTTAGCAAAACGTAAGGAAACATTAATTTCAAAGCTTTAAAGTTCTTGTACGCCTATCTATGCGACTCAGCATTGCAAATATCATCATTTTCAACCTTTTCCCTCAATATATAAACTGAAACGCTACAATCTTTGGATTTGGAGGAAAAAATATGATTTGGATGAAAGATGGTAGAGTTGAGGTTTATGTTTTAGGTAAAAAGGCTGAAATCGATGGCATTTGAAATGGTGAGTCGCATAAATAGGCATACAACATCCATAAAGCTTCAAAATTAACGTTTAATAACGTTTTTATGTGCAAAAAGGTCACGTTGGAACAATTACGTAAACCTCAGGGTTACCGCGTGGATTTTTAAAAAGTTTTGGTTACCACGTGGAAAACACAAAACCTCAGGGTTACCACATGGAATTTCCCTAAAATAATTGTGATCTTCAAAAAAAAATGATTTAATTGTGTATCGAAAATTAAAAAAAATATTCAAATGATATAGTCATGTGTCATGGTGTGACAGTTTTTATTGGACTGATTGAATGTACATTTAAAGTTCTAAAGTGATTAATTATTAAATTGAAATAATCACGTACAATTTTAAAACATTCAATTATAATCTTAAAGTAAAGTCTTACACTACTCAACTTTTACATTACAGTAATCACTTAGAATTTTAAAGTGACCAAATAAATAAATATTTTGCTAGGATTATAAGGTTAAAAATAAAATAAACACTAAACGAGAGAAAAAAGTAAAAAAAAAAAAAAAACATATAAGGAAATATCTCAATGTAATTTAAGAATATATATCTAAGTAAAGGACCTATAGACCTCTAATTTTGTGAGGACATTAGACAAATTTCCTATGGCTTTTACTTAGATATCAAGTTAGTTACAAGATTGCCTTTTTTACGAACTATGGTCAATGTCCTCACAAAATCAGAGTCTATAAGTCCTTTCTACAAATCCTCATCAAAAATCAAAATCAACAATATTCTCTTTTGAGTTCTATTTTATGGGATCTAATTTGATTTTGTTTGAAAATAAATTCGTTTCGTTTGATTTTGTGCCGAAACAAGCAAGAGAATCAGCTTACACCTGTAACTGTAAATCACGTCGATATCAGATCTAGTCATTTGTAAATTGTAGGCCAAGTTTATGGTAATTCACATTTAATGTACAACGAATCGATTTTAGGTCATATCAACCAAACATGCCAAAAAGAATTTCACAAAACTCATCAATTTTCTTCTCTAAAATCACAACTTTACATAAGCCCATCTAAATATTTGTCATTTCAAATGAGCTTTTTCTCTTTCAAACTTACTACAATGGATTTCTCAATACCATTGATAAGATCAAATTAGATTCAAATATACACAACCTTACTCCAACCAGAGGACATACGAGGTCGAGCACAATATACATCGTGCAAAAGAGGCGGGGTGCACAAGATTTTGAAAACCCGCTTCGATTCCATCCTATGTGTCCACAAAATCTTACAAAGCAACACGGTAAAAAACCCGACAAAACTATTATGTTTCACAAATACTATACACACGACCAACAGTTCTACTTTTCTCTTCCCGAAGCTGCGCTTCTAGCTCGTATATTCTCTGCAAAGATGCCTGTTCGATGCAAGCACGACGTCTACGCTCTTCTTCTAGCAACTCCGTCAATTGGTATCTCAATTCCGCCATTTCTTGAGTGAGGTCCTCCGCTTCTTCTTTCGATCTTAATTTCTCTTTCTTAAGTTCTTCTTTAAGTTGTTTAACGAGTTCTTCGTATTTAACGAGTTCAGATGACATTGCATCTCCACTTCCCTGGAAAATTTTATATTCTTGACAATGCTCGTCGGATTCCTTAGTCTCGAAGCAGCTCGGGTGTAAGCTCATCATTTCCAGCCTCATGCTCTCGATTTCACATTGGTACTCCAACGCAGAAAAAGCGATAGATTCTTCTAATTTTTCTATCTGTAATCTTGATTGTTCTAATTGTGTTTCCTTAGAGATAAGCTCCTCGCTCAAGAAATCGCATGCTGAGTTTGATTTCTTCAGTTCCTCGCTTAATCTGACAACCTCCTCCTGCAGAAGGTTTAAGTTGTTCATGTTCATTTCTAAGGTTCCGACACGCTCTTCCAAATAATTAACAGTTGTAGTCCTCGAGTTTAACTCGTCCTGCAAAAAGTCTGGAGTTGACACAATAATTTACTGAACGACTCAAAGATGATTTAAAAGCAAGGTTAGCATTTAGTTAAAATGTTCGGGCAACTGGAGGAAGGTTCTCGTAATGCAAAACATATTATTGCGAATGAACTGACAAAGTGCAGGTTTAACAAGCTTAGCAAAGAAGTAAAATCGCCACCTTAATCCACGAGCACGAAAAGCTTCTTGAAAAAGGGTAATATAAAATCACTCGGTTGTAGTTATTAGTTGCCAAAGTCATGTCAAAATCATTTCTACATCTTAAAATTCGAGAAAAAAATATGGAGAAAGGAGATCATATTTCGACTCGACATAAACTATCTAAGATCATATTCATGCGGACTTGTACTCATGACATGAGCTCATAATAAAAGTAAAACATTTCATTGCCCCAATGACATAAGTTGCTCCACTTAGGCAGAGTTTACAGGGTCAGATATAAGCAATCTTATTCTTGTAATCATAGTGTAAAAATGCGGTAACGTGATCGCTGTAATGGGAATGATGATGCGTAACGGGAGTGATGTAGTTATTGTAACGCCAATATCGGTTCAAACCATAAGATATCATTGATACGGCTTAAAACACGGTTATTTATAACCTTTACAATGAGGAAAAAATTAGTTCGCTTATTTTGAAAACCTTTACAACGCGGCTGATTCAATGCAATGCGACCTTATTTACACGATGCTTGTAATACAGAGACGCAACTTTTACTTGACGGTCAATAACAATTATAGGAGCACTAAACTTTAAGCAGATTTTCCTGTTTCAGCAGGGGCTAAGGGTCAACAAAATAATCTTTCATTTCAGCTATTGAAAGGAAACTCCACAGTTCCTACCCCAGCTACCCCATCAAAAGATCCTCTTCAAATACACTGAAACGATGTTTTAGTTAATGTTATAGGCAATATCTTAGATCTTTTGAGCAAATAACACCCCCCCCCCCCCCCAAAAAAAAGTAAATGAAAATAGAAGAAACCTAAAATGCAGAAACGTTGGAGATGGAAAAAAGCTTAGTAATAAATCCAAAAACAATGAACAAATCATACATTGTATTACCTATTTCCTGATGGCAGTTATTCAACTCTTTTTTCAACTCCTGAATTTGCCTTTTATCTTCTAAGCGGGACTCATTCAATCTCCTTACATGCAGCTCTAGTCTCTGCATTGCACGAAACGTGATAAGAACATAATCAAGCGTCACAATAACAGGTAGACTCATTGGAAAACCGCATCGCCAACTAAGACTCATTAGAGGTGTTCAAATCATCCAGGCGATTTTGAACACCTCTAATTTTAATCCGTGTTTTAGGTTGAAAGTGTGAGGAGTTTAGGATGATAAGGAGCAAAAAACTAAGAAGTGCTAAAAATAAAAACAATGACAAATTTAAGATAGAAAAAGTAAAATTAGATGGAACAGGTAAGAATAAGATATTACTTTGATCAAGTCAAAGCTTTGTGATTGTGTTTCCTTCAACAAATCCTTCTCTTTTCTTAACTGCAATAAAAAAAAGAGACGGGAAGAAATCTATGAGTAACTTAGTGTTGCAAAAGAAACCGCTGAAATATATGAAAGACTGAACAATAGAATAAGCCAGCAACCGCCAGACAGATACTTGATATCAGAAGACAACAAAACACCTTTTGCATTGCACATAAATATAAAGTGCATATGATATAAAGAATCATTTCCTATAGTCCACTAACAGTCCGTTAGGTAATTGTACTAAATGGTGAAAATGGTAATGGAAAGTCAGTGTAATTTTAGTAGGACTATCTCTTGACAAGTTTAATGGCCATAGGTATACTCCTTCAATAATCTTATTTTCTTTCCAAAATTCATTACAATGCATTGCCATTTAAACATGTGGCATTAGGTGGTAATGTAAAACTGTGAAGAAAAAACTTTTTTTAATGATCAAACTTTTATTGCCATGGGAATGACATGTTACAAATCACGAAAATTTACACTGTAAATCATTCCTATTCCCATTATTTAGTACCATTTACCAAACGGACCGAAGAAATTTCATATAACATAATATCTTCTATAAAAATTACGCAATCATCAGGAAATATAGTTGTTAATGTTTTTCCATACTTGGTGAGTAAAACTACAACTTGGTTAATTCAGACACATTCGTATATTGGCAAATTTATTTTGAAAATCAGCAAATACTTTCTGATATGACTTTTTATAAAGAATTCCTAATAGCACATGAACAAACAAGAGCTCATTCAATGGTAAACAAACAGAACTCAAACAAAAGTCAAGAGATTCAGTAAAATTTGACTCAAATTTAGTTCAATTGAACATAACTGAAACAAATATAAATGCTTCACCACTTAATCCAGCCCAAGTCTTTTCCAACCTGGTCGTATTGCTTAATCAATGTCCTTAGGCTAAATGCTCCCATTTTTTAAAGGAGTTCTTGTTCAGACTTCAGACCAAAAGCTATTTGTATTTAGGAAGAAAGCCAGCAACAGCAAGGGAATGCGCTATATTTGGAGAGCCTAATAGTATATGCTGGTAACCAGTTAATCTTAATGCATAATAAAGGAAAACAGTTATAGGTACTCTTATAACACCTCAACTGCACAGCACCTGTACTGCCATCAAAATGCTTATATTGATAGAATGTAATTAAATTAAGTAGCACGGACACATCTATTGACAGATACTTGTCGCTACACTGTTGCTCAACTCGCTAAAAGGCCCAAAGGCTACATATTATGTGCTTGATAGCTCAAACACAACACTTCAGGCATCATTTTTTTCTACGTCTATGTTGACATACGTTTCCATGACAAGCAAACCACAAAAAATAGTACTTAAAGATACCTCTCTACATCTTGCTTCAATTTGTAATAGCTCTTCCACATCAAAAATGGAGTCATCAGTAGTATCACTCCTGGAACTCGTGGACATCTAAAACAACACAAAACAAAGAGTAAGAATTTAACCATGGTAAACTTACCAAAAACATTACAAAATGTGTTAATACAGATTACAGAGTTTTCAGTATGTTAAAAATGAAAACCTTATATGAGCAGATATAGAACTTTATAGTCTGTCTATACAAACAAAGAAAAACCTAGAAATGACGCCTTATTGGGGTGAATAATGGGCACAATCTTCAGATACGCATACATCAGCTTCAAGGGTAACATATTTATCAAAGTTCATTCCTATCTAACATGGTCGTGATGCCTATGTCGAAGATAGGCCACAACCCACCCTCAAAAATCAGCAGAAGTATAGTTATATGGCGTATATGGCCCACAAATTACTTTAACTCCATGATATAAGTCAAACTACCACTTCCTGCAACATAAAAAAATGATCCATCTAAATTCTTCTTTGTGATGGTAATATAAAACTTTTGACCCCTCCTTACCTAAATCCTAGCTTTGCCTATAGTTAAAACGCGTGTCTATTTACTCCATTAATTGAATATCACAAAGATGACTCTCACCTCAGCTTCCACCTAGGTAGGTCTTTGGGGATTGAATGTATGCAATATTATGCTTGGACAAACAAAAAAAAAGGTTGTTGCAAATATCATGTGAAACTTCACATCAATAGAATTGCACATACTTTAACAAGTCAATTTTAAGGTAGTCCATCAAACCAAAGAATTAAAAAATCTTCAGCTCCATCAAGAATTAAAATTTGCTTCAGGCATGTACAACAACGTACGAAAGATGCTTATGTTAAATAACTGAGAGTTGGACAAGTGATGAATACAAAATGTGGAGGTAGACTGAACTTGGATATAGAGAGTGGATAAGGATAAGACTAAATTAAGTGCGCTGAAACATTACATGTTCATAGCATTGAATAAGAATGAACCGAAAAGGAAATTGTTACACACAATCTCTTAAAATCATAATATCTTGAGAAAAACAATTTAGCATTTTTTATCTTGAGCGCCTCAAACGACAGATTAACAATCGGATACATCTCTTAAATATATCAAACCGAGAACATCTCACATAGCATTCCCAGCCAACAACACATAGGCAACTCAAAATTCTACATCAACGCTCTTCAGAAACAAGCTAAACATTGCATACATGTTAAAATATGAGTACTCCACCATTGGTTAAGGACAAGTATAGTGAGTTCTTATTATCAAACAATTGAACAAGTCCTTTATTTCGATCTATTTATAATGAAGTATATTAAAACAACTCACTAATGATGTGTACTTCTTATTCATGTGAGGTAGATGATGTTTACAACAAGCCTCAATCAAAATCAACCTATTTATCATCACTATGGGAAGATTGTGTACATTCGAACACAAAATCCAGCAGCTCCAGAGCCCCTTAATGGCAATTGGGTAATAGAATGAAGTAATGGAATGTTGTAATTAAAGGGAAAATCATGATATTCCATGCCGTCTATGAAATGAACAAGTTTAAATCTCATCATATAGAGTAATAGCAACCTTAAACCTCTATACTCGATTTAACAAAAACCCAGCAATTAATTAAGCCAATAATTTCCAATTTATGCAAAATCCAAAACCCACAACTCAAAAATCTAAAACTTAAAATCTTTTACCCAAAATACTCATTACTTACAACAAACAAATGTTCAAGAGCATAGTAATAGAAGAATGATAAAAAGTACCTTTTCTTGAATAATAAATTGCCCCCGTCAGTGATTAAAGAAATGAACAGTTACCCCCAAATTGGAAAAGTTCTCGAATATTTGATTTCGATAATAACCGAAGATTTCAATTTCTTTGATCTGACAGTCAAATTCAAATATTTAACGGAATGAATTATTGAAAAGGGAGAGGAAAAGAAGAAAAGGGGGAGATTGGTAACCTAGAAATAATTTGAAAGGATGAAGAAAAAGGTATATTTCTTGAGTACCCTAGAATGGGAGAATCTTGCAAGTCAAAAATGTGGGTCAAATTTACTGTTTTTATTTGATGATCAAATATTCAAAAATAAATAATCAGCGAATTATGTACTCCATGATAATTCAAGTATTCAACTCAAAAAAATGTACTCCATGATAATTTTTTAAAAATAGTTTTTTAAAAAATGGTAAAGTAATATAATAAAATAGTAGTTTAATTTGTCAATCAAGTGCTATCTTGAGAAACCGTCTATGGAGTAATAAAAAGTAGTTTAACGATATTCTGATATATTAATTTTAAAATTTAAAAGGACAATTTCAAAACTTAAAAATCCAATTTTAAGACTTAAAATGTCAATTTTAAAGGTTTTAGTAATAACTTTAATGTTTGAGTCGTCATACTTTAAAGTTGAGATGAAAATTTTAAACTTATTAATTGTTTTTTTAAGTCTTAAAATTAGTTTTTTAAACATTTAAATTGACCTAAGTTTTAAAATTGTCAAATTTCATGATTTAAAATGTCAAATTTAAGTCGTTGAAATTGATCTTTTAAGTCTTCAAATTGATCTTTTAAGTCTTCAAATTGGTCTTTTAAATACAATTGGAAGAAGCGTCTCACAAGTGAAATTGTCTCACCCAAGTTTTTTGTATTATTATTATTATTATTATTATTATTATTATTATTATTATTATTATTATAACAATAAATAAAAACATAAAAAGAAAAAAAAAACCCTGACAAGATTGAAAAGGGAAACGCAAAAGAGAAAAGAGAGAGAGAAAACCGAATCCTCCCACGCACCGCCGGAGCTGCCACTGCCCACGGCTTGACAGCGCCCTCCTGACGCCACATTCAGCTCCGGTCCAGCCACGAACCCCAAAGGATAGCCGCGCGCCACCGTGTCACTGTCACTGTTACTCTATTGCAGTTAGTCTTCTTCACGCAGCAGCCGCCCTGCGTGAGCCAACCACCACCGTAGCCACCGCCATTTGAATGGGTAACTTTCAAGTACTTTCCTCCTTGTGATACTTCAATCATTTTGGTTTAATACATATTAATTTAGTTTGCTTTGGACCTAGATTGAAGATGAAGATGCAATCCATTGCTGCTATACTTTGAAAGATTGAGTAATTTGAGGTACACTACATCTCATAATAAAATTTCTTTTTACCTGACTAGGTAGTACAGGAAATGAGATATTGAAGTTGGTTTAATGTTGATTTTAGTGACATTCTTGAAAATTAGGTTTTGAATTTGAATTGTTAAATTGTGTTGTTACATGTGGAGCTCATGACAAAAGATTATAGATTTAAGTTAAATGGTGATAATTCTCACTTCATATTCTTAGATTGCTATGAATCAAAGTATGGGATACTTTAGTTAGTTCTTAATTAATTGAAGATTTCACAATTCTAGTTTATATAAGGGATTCAAGTGATTGCTGACCTTGAGTTATGATTAACACACATACAAGTATAGAGAATAACAAAAGGCAAAATCAGTTCAAAGTTGGTGTTAACAAAAGGCAAAATCAGTTCAAAGTTGGTGTTGCCAGGAGTAAACTAACATTATTGTTTTTGTACAACCGGGCTTTTCCAGAGGGATTGAATGTGCCAGTCCATCTAATTGAGGCAAAATGTGAAACATCTTGACAAAAGGTATCATTACGATCCCGAGTGAGAGTGCATTTTCTAAGCATTTTCAATATAGATGGTATGCGATAAGGCCCTGTCGTTTGGCAACACTTGCAAGTGAAATGCTAGCGTGAGAACTCCGATCCTTTGTAGACGAACTACCATTTGATTGAGGGATCAAACGTTAATAATTAATTAAGTATTACTTAAGAATTAATTAACTTAATTAAAATCGTATAAATTTAATTTTGTATTTGTGGTTGGTCTTTGCTATTTATTTATGTAGCTTGTGTACTCGGCTATAGCCGACATGTATATATTTGTGTTGTGTGCCTTTTCAATCACTTCCATTTTGTTGAGATCTGGTGACGAACCATATATGAACACGTTATTATGTATATAAGTTATTAACTTCAAACAATTGAAGTTGAGCGGATCAAGAGATGCATTTGGAGTTTGATAAGAGTATTGATTAAGATTGTTATTAGTTGCGTATATACATGTATTTCAATCATTTATAATTTTTAAAAGATTAAAGCTTTATTTTAATGTACTATGGATGGGCATTTCCACTCCGTATGTGGTATCCAAAAGCCCCTTCGTGTGTGGCATCAACAGCTTTGGATATCGAAGCGTGTATTGTTGGATGGTTGTGGAAACTTTTGGTTTGAAATTGTTGGTTGTTTTTCAAGTCTTTAAAAAATCTTGGGATGTTTAGTTGGTACTTGATTAGGTCTAATTTTATCAAGTTTGGACTTGATTTTGGCTAGCTTAGGCTTCATGGGTGATGGGTGTAATGAGGTACCTCTAGGTTTCATGAGTTTTTGCTCTGTTCATTATGACAAAAACATGATTACCAAATAAAAAAAGAGAACATGATTTTGAATAGTAAATATAGTGGGTAGTGAAAGGCTAAAACATAGAAGATGAACAAAGTGGTTGTAATCTAAGTATTAGTCGATCTAAGGCATTGAAGTCGTGTTTGTAATTGGCCCATTTGAATGTTATATTTTAATTCAGAATTATTCTGCCTTTTCATATTCTAAATAACGTTTTTTTGCTTGATATTTTTTTGCTGAAGCCTTTCTACTATTGGTACTAGTACATGCTCTAGCTGAAGCTTGTTGCCTTTAGGTACCTCTAGATTTTATTTTTAGATTTTTGCAAAAGCATTACGTGTGTTATGATGGACCTGTAGATCGGCATGCTTTATCCATCCATAAATTATTCTTTGGCTTGGCTCTATGCTGCTTATGTCCAGCCGAACTCTTTTTATTTGAAGTTTTAAGATATTCCTTTATTATGATTTTTTAGGCATAATTATGTTACATTTCTCTTGAGATAATATCATATACTAGTCTGATTATGTAAAACTTTCTGGCTACTTTATAGGAAACAGTAAAATCAAAGAAGAATCGTTTTGCAGCCTTAGATGTGAAAAACGACATTAATGTTATTGGAAGCTCTTCCAAAATGACAGTTGATTCAGATTCGCCTTCACATGATACATGGGTTATAGTCAAGAAGCAGAGAGTTAACATTTTGATTCCTCGTCTTTCCTGTACGGAGCAGTCTATAGTGCCTGATCTTGAACAAGGTCAGGTGGATAAAGATATGTCTATCCATACGATTACTACTCATGAGATTCCACTGGAGACAACCTCAAAGGCTCATTTTAGTGAGAATATAAACGATGGGTCAACACATTGCTCTCCAAAATCATATACTCGATCTAGTCCCAATGATTGCCCTTCCCGTGCAGATGATACAACAACTACAGAGCCAAGGAAATCAAACTCGAAAAGAATGGCTGCAGAAGATCTGGCAGGTACTTCCAAACCCTTCCTTAGGAAAACCAAATTTCCAATTATCCATAAAAGATCTCAGATACTTCTGAGGCCTTCGTACCATAACTTGTCATCTTCCACCATAACTCTCAATCTCACTTATAAGACGCGGGTGCTAAATCTCGAGAAAACCATACTAAGTGCTGGTGGATTGGGCAAGTGGCTATTCTCTCTTGGACTGGGGCGATTTGAGGGGATTTTTCGTGCAAAAAATGTGAATAAATTTGAGTTGGTAAACATGTCTATGAAAAAGCTCAAGGAAATGGGTGCTCATGCTGTTGGCCCAAGAAGAAAGCTAATTCATGCAATAGAGTGTGCTTGTTATCAGCCATATTGTTTTGAACCCCATATGAATCTTCAGCATCAAAGATAGTGAATCATAATCCTTGTCTTATACTTGCCATCTATGTGCTAGTAGAATTGGCTAGTGGTTTCTAATTTCAATCTTAATTTATGGGGCTATTTATGTTTGCTTTTGTTATAGAAAAGTTTGTAAAAGAAGAGTAAAAGAGTTGTAAATGGAATCTCATAGATCAAGTTCAATAACACAATGTAAGATACTCCCTCCGTTCTTTTTTTTCTTCCCGTTTAGAATATTCCATTTTTGGAGAGAGAAATTTGATTAAGATTTTTAAGATATTTATAGATAATAAAATATATCCATATGAGATCTCCTTAGATTCGTCTTAATGTATACTTTTTTATCATATATTTTTTATAATTTTTTATAATGCGTATTTGGAGATATATAGGTTCGAAAGTTACTTTGAAAACTGTGCAAAAAGTAAATGGGAAGAACAAAAAAGAACGGAGGGAGTACCAAATTAAGATATTGCATGTTGAGGTATTGGGATGAAATCTATATCTATCTTTACATAATACTAAAACAAAAAACGGCTGACATAAGCAATCATAAAAATTGATGAGATGCCAATTTCTTATGAAAAAATTTTCCTCCATTTAACAAAGATGACATCATGAAAGAAGGATGACTATAAGAATCTTAAATGCGAAGGATAATTAAGACTAAGAATAATTAGGATGATTAATTTAATGACTATTATTAAAGACTTTTAATTGAGACTATAACATAGTATTATATTAGCTATTGTTATTAATAATTCATGAAAATCATTAACCAATAATTTAGAATTCTTTTTCTTTGTTTTTTAGAATAATTAATGAAAAAAAATTGTGCATCGCACGGAGATTATCTAGTATTGGGCTAAAATAAAGTTACAATATTAAATATAGTATTTTACATCCTATGAGTTCAGGTGTTGGACCCTTTTTAGGTTTAAACGTTAGGCAAATGCCTACTATGCCTAAGATCAGAAATAGCCATAATTGTTAATAAAATTTTTTTGAAAACATATGCTTAAAAAGCTTTTTAATCTTCAATATATTTTAATTTGTTTTAAAAAGTTTTTTTTGAAATAAATTTAATAAAGCTAAGCACAATGTAAAATATGAAATGTCAATCAACTTAATTTCGACTTAATTATACAAATAAAAAATAATATTAGTTTTATTTTAATTAATTAATATTAATATAATATAACCACTATTTAGGGACAAGCTCACTTTTATTATCCACCTATCATTTACTCCCTCCTATTCAATCTAGTAGTCCCATTTGTTTTTGGACACTATTCACTTAACCCCTTTAATTTGTATTTTACTCTTAATCTATAAGTTAAAACATAGTCATATGGGATCTTATTTGATTCGTATCAATACAAGGATTATTAATATCAAATTTTTATAATTTTTAATTAAATTAAGATTAATTAAGGATATTAAGGGCTAAGATATTACCTTGATAACTGACAAGTGTGAAAAAGTAAATAGGAGTACGGGACTAGTAATTTGAATAGAAGAGAGAATTATTTTTTTCCCTAATTTAATTTTCCCTTTTCCCTTTTGCCTCCTAATAAAATCATGCCGTGAAATGTAAACCGACAACCAGAAGAGACCCAGATTGTGTTTTTCACAACCCGGATATTTGACCGTTGGAGTCGTCTTGGGCTTTGGCCTTTGCTATACCCTTCTCCCACCTTAATTTTCTCCACAAAAACTTGGCCGAGACCGTCTCAGCGTGAGACGGCCCAGAATTCGCGGCCCATATTCACGCGCGTGTAAGTCACGCGCCCGTTCCCTCCAACTTCCCTTTTTTTTGTTTTATTTTTGGCATCTTTTTAACTCCCAAAATTGAAAACTACCATTTCAGTTTTCATAATCAATTTCTGCCATTTCAGTTTATTCTTCAACCTCCATTTTCGATCTTGATTCTTCTTCTT
The DNA here is from genome assembly GCA_019776075.1 of Amaranthus palmeri. NCBI lineage: Eukaryota > Viridiplantae > Streptophyta > Magnoliopsida > Caryophyllales > Amaranthaceae > Amaranthus > Amaranthus palmeri. The sequence continues at coordinate 1,403,323 of JAAKBH010000002.1, read as the reverse complement.
CCATCCTTCTTGCTTCTTCTTCCTCTTTTTTTCGTGAGTAATAAGATAAGATAAGTGTATGATTATACATGTATGTATGGTATGTATTGTGATATTAATACATGTGTTGTTTTTTTCAATGATATAATTATAATTGAAGGAGGAGGATGATTATAATACCTCTGTATGATTATTCTTCAATTTTTTTTTCAGTTTATTCTTCAATTTTTTTCAATGATATTGGTTTGAAAAAAAGAATAATTGGACAATGATATTAATATGGCAGAAGGATGTTGGTTTGAAATGGATGGACAATGATATTAATAAGTTTGGAAATGTATGTATATGTTTTACTTATGTTAAGGTTTAAACTGTATGTGTTAAGGTCTAAACTGATAAGGAATTCAATATCACTGTATGTGTTATTGATTTGTATGTGTTAAGTTTTAAACTGTATGTGTTAAGTTTTAAACTGTATGTGTTAAGGTCTAAACTGATAAGGAATTCAATATCATTGTATGTGTTATTGATTTGTATGTGTTAAGGTCTAAACTGTATGTGTTAAGGTATAAAGTTGTATGTGTTAAGGTCTAAACTGATAAGGAAGTCAATATCACTGTATGTGTTATTGATTTGTATGTGTTAAGGTCTAAACTGTATGTGTTAAGGTCTAAAGTTGTATGTGTTAAGGTCTAAACTGATAAGGAATTCAACTGAGTGTGTTAAGCAAAAAACTTCAATGTATTTTGATAACTGAGTGTGTTAAAACAATTGATCAATTCAATTTAATTAAGAACTTTATGTGTTTGATAACTGAGTGTGTTAATCAAACAACTGAGTGTGTTAAGCAAAAAACTTCAATGTATTTTTGATAACTGAGTGTGTTAAGACAGTTGATCCATTCAGTTTAATTAAGAACTGAGTGTGTTAATCAAAGAACTGAGTGTGTTAAGCAAAAAACTGAGTGCGTTAAGACAGTTGATCCATTCAGTTTAATTTAAAACTCTATGCGTTTGATAACTGAGTGTGTTAATCAAACAACTGAGTGTGTTAAGCAAAAAACTGAGTGTGTTTAGCAAAAAACTTCAAACAACTGTCTGCGTCGTCTTCATCATACATCTCCATCGTCAAAATCACCATTAACATCTTCATCATGAAGAAATTCTGAAAAATTGTTAAGAATATGGCTTTCACATATAGATCATTCATCTTGAAAACGAATCAAGAAATCACATTCAATTTGTGTTCTTGATTCTTCTAATCTCATTTCTTTTTCAAAATCATTCATTAAATCATCCATTTTAGCCATTCTTGAAACGAAAATGAAGAAAATTGCAGAGATTGTGATGAAATTAGGAAAGTTTAATCAATTGTGAAGAAATTAGAGAAGTTTAATTACGGAAGTTATTTTAATTTTTGATAACCGGCTGTTTTTGGAGGAAGTTTTTAATTTTGGAAGTTTTGGTTTTAAATCAAGAAGTTTATATATTGCTGACTGATCCCTCCAAATAACTGCCGCTTGCTGTCTTGGGCTGGGCCGTCTCAGCGTGAGACGGTCTCGGCCAAGACCAGCTGAATTTTCTCGGGTAAATTCTCCATTACTAATTCTTAATTTCATGTTTCGATTATTGTTAATTTTACAATCTCAATTTTATATTTGTATCTCTTTGAATTTTTTGATTTAGGTTTCAATTCACCCCTAATTTTATTTTGAAATTGTTAAGAAAAATTAGGGTGAAATCTAGGAGTGGTGGAAAATTTTATTGTTTGCTCCAGTTTGTTCTAAACTTGAAAACCTAATTCCTGGCAAACTTGTTAAATTGATGTTGATGTTGATGTTTAATTTACATTTTTTTTACTTTTATTAAGTATATATTTTCTGGCGATTTGTTTTTTAAAAAAGAATTGTTGAAAACTACCTAAAAAAACATCACTTACAAATTTTTTTGTCAAAAAACACCTATAAAATTATTTTTGTTTGTGAAAAGGTTTAGGATTTCCGTTATCTTTTCAAAATTTAACAAAATAAATAAATAAATAAATGTAAAAGTTAGAATATAGCACTAGGGTTCCCAAATACCCACTTTTCTCAAATCAATTAGAGAAAAGAAACCCACTGTTCTTCATCTTCCAGAAGCTGTCATGAACTTCATCCTCCTTCCATTCCATTAATCTTCTAACCTCAGGTAAGAGTTGATTTGTTTCGATATTTTGATTACTCTTTGTGTCGAAGGCTTGATTTTCGAACACTCCCATAACAATGGTGTCCTTTAATGCTGAAGGACAAGTACTTTCCAAGCTTATGGTTTTTGTTTGTTGAATGAGGAAGAGGATGAGAAAGCTGTTTTATTAGTGTTCTTCGTAACCAGTACATTGAAAACTAACGGAACTCTATTGTTCTGTTAGTAGGTACCTTCTGACAAAAAAAAAATAAATTTTCTAGGTAGTTTTTGGCAAAAATAATTATTCTAGGTAGTTTTTCACAAAAGAGATGTTTTCTAGGTAGTTTTCAACAATTTTTCGTTTTAAAATGGTTGCATTGAATTTGAATTTCTATTAATAAATTTGATTATGGATTTTGATGAATTGATTTGTTCATACTTGTATAAATAGTTTTTACTAATCCATAATTAGTCAACTAGTGAGGTGTATGTAACTCGTGAGTATATTGGTAGTTTTCTGAATTTGAGGCTATGATAGGGTTTAAGATGATTGTTGACCTGTATGAATTCTTTAGTAGGTGTGTGAATTTGTGGATGAGAGTTTAACATACAACTTTTTTGAATTGGTGGATAAGGGTTGAGGAAAGATCTCCCAATCCTTTTTGATCTATGTCCCTTATTTCGATGGAGCCAAAGATTTTTAGTTATTTGCTTTTGGATTATAATAAATCATCAACTCACATGCACTTTTATTTATATGAAGTTGCACATGATATATGCTATCAATGGTAATTAAAAACAACTTCAGTGTTAGTTTTGTCATTATTGCGTGCATCTGACCTGCAAACGGCATTCTAAGTGTGGCATCTTAGGTGGGAGTCGCTTAATGTCATTGGGTTTTGTAATGTTATGTTATGAATAGAATTTATTTGAAGCTTAAAGTAAACTAAATTGCATTGAACTTAATAGAAATCATTCGATAGTGGTGATGTCGGTATCAAACTTATGGCCAAAACTTTAGTGTACTTTACTTATTAAAACTGAACTTAGCTTGTTAGAATTGAAATCAGCTTTAGTTAACTTTACTAAAACTTGTTGGGTAGTTAAAAAAAGTGATTGAAGGTGATGCGTAAAACTTATTGGAGATAAGCTGAACTTAACTTACTAGAACATATTAGAATTGAATTGGATCAAACTTGATGACTTGAAACTAAGTTTAGGAGTACACAGGATATTTGGATTATTCATGAGTCCTGAATTTTATCTCACTGGCTCAAAGTGATGGTCTTCGACTAGGTTTGGCCCGAGATTTAGGCGTGCCTCTAGAAAAAAGTTTTTCAATGAGAGTAATGTGGTCATTCACTAATATAAACTTACCATTTTCAGAATTTGTTGTAAGTAATTGAGAACACCCTTCTATGGAAACTGTTGCATTCAATTAGGACCGGAGGAAGTATGTTGACAACATGTCGCACGGGATATAAAATAACTTTATCTGTGTGCTTACTAGCAGGAACTTTTTTATTGCCATTTTTTATGCCGTTTAGATGCTCTTCCAGTACTGGGGAAAATGCTTGTTGCTTATTCTGGAGGAGAAACAGCTAATGATAGGTTGTGATGAAATACTTGAATTTGGTTTTAACTCTTATGATTTTGCACTTATTCTCTTACTTGGCTGCCAGCCTTTTGTGATTGCATATCCTGAATGTTTTTTACCTCCTCTGTCCCAGAAAATGAAGCAAGAAGAAGTAAATTGTTGTCAGATTCAAGAATGGTATCCAAAGTTTAAAGCTGTCTCTATTAAGACGGTTATCCATGAACTTCCAGAACCTTTCATTCAGTATCTTGTTGAAGATGCTGGCCCCTTTCTTCTCCCTGTTTCTGTCTCAAATGAGGATGCATTTCCCAATAGGATTCATAAGCCTGAAGACGAGGAAGACTATCAAGTGTCTGAAGGATCTGACGATGAATCAGAGCAACCACTTCCACCCCCTTCTTTCCCGGAACTTGAATTGAAGATCAAGGAGTCAATTGAAATCCTTGGTGGTGCCATATTTCCTAAGCTAAATTGGAGTTCACCAAAAGATAGTGCTTGGATTAGCCCCACAGGAAATCTGAAATGTATGTCATTCAGCGACATAGCGCTTTTACTCAAATCGTCTGATTCTGTGGTCCATGATTTGTGCCATGCTTATGATTCATGTAGTGATAAGAGTTTGTTAAGACCGCCGCATTTCTATCTTGCCCTTCGCAAATGGTATCCCTCCCTTAGGCCAGAGATGGAATTTCGTTGCTTTGTCTACGCTCAACAACTTGTGGGAATTTCTCAACGTGAAGTCACAACTCTTTATCCTACTCTACAGGAACGGAAAAAACGAGCTTAAAGATCTTATCCATGATTTTTTCACGGATAATATTCTTGGGAGATTCAGTTCTGAAAATTTCACATTTGATGTTTATGTTACGAAAGATACGAGGATCAAGTTAATTGATTTTAACCCTTGGTGTGCGTCTACATTGCCGCTACTGTTTACTTGGGAGGAGTTAGAGCGAGATGGAATATCCGACCTAGATGTTGATTTCAGAATAGTGGAAAGCCAGCTTACAGTGCGGCCAGGTCTGAAAACTGCAGTTCCGTTCGATTATATAGATACGAGACCTGGGAGTGGTTGGGATCAATTTTTAAGAAACGCAGACGAGGAGTTGCAGCAGCAGATGAGATCTTCAGAAGACAGTGTATGAGCATGAGCAATTGGTGCATCCATGTGATAATTTTTGGAGCTTCAGTGCAATATTTTCAATGTGTTCATCGGTTGATAGAAGTTCGTTTTTTTTCTCGTTATTTTGACATCGAGATGGTCATTCGCTATTGCGAGTTGAGACGAACCATATAGGCTTATAAGTAGAAGTATCCATGTAGAAGCCTCCGATTGATAGTTAAGGATTCTAGAGGAAAATGTTTGAAAGGCATGGTGTGGGTGTACAAGTTATGGAAGATTATATTAGCATTTAGATAGTAACCACCCATGTAGTGTTAGTTGTTACCTGTACGACTTTATTATTATTTTTAAAATAAATAAATTTAAGTATAAATTGTTATGTTACTATTTATTTAGTTTTAAAACAATAATATAATCTTGATTTTAGATTTTTGATAAAAAGGAGGTTTTTGTGATTTCTATACTATATAGGTTGATGATGATGTCATCATATTAATTTGAAAGCTAGACTAGTCCTTTATAAGAGCATCATGAGCGATGAACCGAAGGCTGAGGACTCTGTTATCATGACGGACCTATAATTTTTAATATATCTAGTTTTTTATTATTTATATATTAAAAAGAGTAATAATATTTTTACCTAGACAAATAAAGTGATCATAATGGTTATTTGTGATTTTGTCAATGACTAGTTGTTTGATTTTGATTTGTTAGATGGTTATTAGAATTGGAATTTTTTTCGTCGATAACCATTGTATTTTAAGTTACTAAGTAATGATATTTTTAATTTAATATTTTCTAAGTTAATAGGTTAATTGGCCATATTATTTAAAAAAAATCGAAATTCAGTGTAGAATGAAACGCTCTACATTTCAAAAAAAAAACGCGCGACATTTTCCTCGAAAATCTGAATTATCTCCCTTTTCTTTAAAAGATAAAACCCTAAAAAATAAGTTACCTAAAACTGCCGCCACCACAACCCTGCCGCTGCCACCACCACAACCCTGCCACTGCCGCCTTCCGCCTCCGCCAGCCCTAGCATTGAGCCGCATGTTCCGTTTCCGGCTTCTGTGTCGCTGCTTGTCTCATAAAACAAAAACCCTAAAAATTTTGCATTGAATTTGAGATTTTAGATTTTGCTATTGATGTTTTCCATCCTCACATCTCATCCATTACCTTTGACATAACGTGAGGTAAATTTTGTATTGAATTTGAGTTTTGACTATCTTGTGATTTTGTTGCCATTCGTGTGATGCTCTTCACCTTCTTTGCCATTTCTTTTTTTTTTTTTTCATGTACTTGTATTTCTGGTATTTTTCCTTGTCTTCTCTCCTTTTCCTAGTCTTGCCAATCTTCTCCGGTTGTCTGTTCTCGAGGGCCTGGCTACCCTCATCACACATATGCCCGAGGACCTGGCATATTGATACTAGGCCCATTTTACGTTGTCTTCGGAATTCAATGGAACAGACCCAATTCTCCATTTCCAAATTCAAGATTTGCCGAACATAGTATTTTGGTCAATTCATCGTTTGGAAATGAATTTTTCAGTTGCCAAATATGCCATAAGTTAAATATGCCATAAGTTCATATTGTTGATGGACGTTGTTTTTTGAATTTTTTTCTTTTAGTTTGATCATTTGAGTTGATTTTGCTAATCAAAGTAAATCATTGTGTGTCACTTTAGGCTTGGCCTATCTCATCTGCACCTAGAAATAGGATCATGTTTGATTAATTTGGTGAACATAAGTAGAGGAGGAGAAACTACAGTAATATTGTTCTCTAATTTGTATTATTAAGTTGCATCCAACTGTTGCACTGATTTTACATCATTTAGGAGTAATAGTTCTCACATCCTAATTCGAAATGACTCAAAATGAGTGCAACAGAGGAGTTGTTTATGTTGAAGGGAACCAACTAAACTGATTAGCGTCCTATTTTTTTCTAGAGCTATGTGATGGTGGAGATGGAGGCAAATAGTTCATCTGTGGGTATGATGTCACCTTGTCCCTCCTCCTCAACTTCCAATTCCAGTCCTCATCCTCAAACACCCAATACCCCAAAAGTGTTTATGCCAATGCTCAGACTTTGGAGGCCACAAGCTCAGAGAAATGTCCGAAACCAGTGGTCCAAATTATCATCTTTGAGACAACAATGGTACCCTTCTTATTCTTCCGGCCGATCTCACGCTACCTCTCTCGTTAACTCTTACCTCTCTCACAGGTATTGTAATTCCCCTGTTTTCTCTCCCTTTTTAATTTACTTTTTGGAAGCTACATTTTACTGAATCGAATTCTAATAGTGAAAATTAGGAGGAAAAACTTTAATGATTTATTGGATTTTAATTAATGAAATTGTGAAATTTATCAAACTATGTTGATGGAAAGATATCACCCTAGCTAACATGAGTAATACAACTGACATTTTTGTGTTAATATACATATTTGACGTTGAAATATATTTGGTATATATCGAGTTTTTTTTTTTTTTCAAAATTCATATTTTTAAGCTTTTTTTATGTAATAGTTCTCTTGAATGTGTCTGCATTTTATCCTTTACTTCTCTTAGTTATTCTAAATATGTGTTTTACACAGGTACATGGATGCTATGGATTTGGGTGTCTTGAGTGATATGCCAAATATTCGAAATAAAGCCTGTGTTAAATTGCTTAAGCAGCTGGTTAGTAGGTTAAACAATATTTATTCTCGCTTTCTTTCAGAAAAAGGAAAACAAATTTCTGTTGATAAGTTGAGCTTCTTCATGGGTTCTAGACTAGCATTGCTGTAAATTGAATGATTTTGTTTTTTTTGTAAAATATATAATAATTTTAGTTACGAGTATGGTTACATTAGAGGTTTTCCAAACTTGTTTTCTGTTCCTTAATCAAATGCTGGAAGAAAAAGTATGTGATATAGTTCCTTTGGAATCCAATACAAACTAAAATTGTCTTTTATTTGCGTTGGAAGTATTTCACACTGCCAAGTGGTGACTTAATGAACTCTCTTTAATCGTTACTTATGTTAATATGGAGCTTGAGTGTGTTCAGGATGTGTTTTGAGACTGAATCTGAGTGGACAAATGTGTTCTTGCTGGTGGATGGTGAATCTGATATTTTTTTGCTTGGGCACTGTTGCTTGTTTGAGCACCTTGCTTGCTTGGACAAGCACACAACTTAGTGACATTTTGCGTCTTTCTGATTAGTCAACATGTACTCAGACAAGCACACATGAGTCCCTATGTCAGAAAAGAGAGAAAAAACTGGGGATTTTTCTTGTGTATACGATTACATTCTTTGAGAGAACGGAGAGCCTGAAAAAGCTAGGGCTTAGAGAGAGCAAATGTGGTTTGCTTTTGGGATTTAGTGAGAGATTCTTGCCTTGTGATTTCTTGTAAATACAAGCTAATCATCAACACAACATTCTTTGGATGACTTTTAAGTATTCGAGTGGATTTCTTGAAGGATTTTCCCACCTCCCGAAACACGTTTCTTATTCTATCTTAGCTAATTACTGTAAATATCACAAATTGCTCTAACACCAACTTCATTGTTGAGTTTTTTCAGGAATCTCAATGCAGCCTACTTATATCTTCTTACAAGGCTATGGTATGTTTTTGAGACTGATGTCTACACCCTAGAGAACTTTAAAGTAATAACAATGATGAATGACTTAAGTGCTTAATAGGTGTAACTTCCCATAGCCTTTGCATTTGTATGGATTGCCGCTTCTGGCTAGAGTATTTTTGGTAGACTGCAGGGATTAGGAATCCTTCAATGGAAATGTGATAAAGAATAATGCCTAGATGATACGATATTAACAATTAGTGGTGGATGACATATTATTTAGGTTTCTATTGTTGTTGACATGACGAATTCCAGCAAATCAATGAGATGCTTCTTGAAAACAACTAGTGGAAGCTCCATTCAACAATTTTCTAATATTTCAGAGAATGGCGATGATGCTGGAGATGGTGGAGGAGCTCCAGTTGTCACATTCTTGTCGATCTCAGCATTTGGTATGTTGCTAATAGCTGGTTTTCTAGGCAAGCGCTATTGGCTGTTAATTTTTTTGTGCATGACTAGTTGATGAATAGCTTGATGCTTGCCTGTTTCTCTTTCTATGGATCTTATTAAACAAGTAATAGTCTCAAACTGTGCTTTATTCATGATCCTAATGTGTATGGTGTATATTAAGCTTTGAACTTTGAGGCACATCATTGACATGGTTACTATAGCTGTTTTCTAAATATGATGATATTATCCTTTTTTCAATGCTTTAGCTCAGTTAGATGATGTTATTGAGATACATCTGTTTTTATCAAAGGTAATGAGTATATACATCAAAAACGGCAAGGGTATGTGCCGTATGTCACCTATTCAGGAAAGAGGTTTAAACTAACTTGTTGAACTAGCCTTTTGCTTTTAAGATCTTAGGTTACTAACTTTTTTCAAGTTTGGTTTTTAGTTTCTCTACTCGCTTGTGCTTTAGTTTTATGAAAATTATAGAATTTTCCTCTAGTCCATGTTAAATGTATAAGTTGGATGAAATGTTTTCTAACATTTGGTGTTGTTCAATCTGCTTTTGCTTTTCTAGAAACGTTGGCTGAGGAACTTGTTGAAATGTTCAAGCAGGAACTTATTCTAAAGGTATTTGGCAGTTGATATAACTATGCACATATCATCTTTCTTGTCACCATTCAAACCCCATTCCTTCATTGTTCTAACTTGTGTCAGCAGCGTTTGCTTGTAGTTGAGTTACTCTCCAAAGTTTGTAAAGAGATGGAACAATTCAATCAATTGTCTTGGCGAGAGGAACTTTATCTTGGAGAAGCTGATGACTTGATCGTGTGCAACTTGTATGCAGAAGATAAATCTGAGCCAATACTTCCCAATATTAGTGGCTGGAAATCGAAATCTTCCTATGTTGAGTCTGACATAAATCCAAACCATGATGTTTTGCAGGTATGGTGGTACCAATATGGCATATTTATATATACGTATAATGCTGCTATGACAATTTACGTGTGAGCTTATCTTGAACGAATCAAATTTGCATTATCTATGTTTAAGTTCTTACCCCATATTTCGTGCATTTACCACTATAATTAGGCTCGACCGCTCGATGTGTTTGGCAAGATATTTTCTACGGTATTCTTTAGTTAGAAGCTTTGTGCGGCTAAATTGAACTCTGAAACATCTTGTTACCTTTGAACTCTCCTTTATCCAAATAAACACCAATTTTGTGAGCTTTAATCGTTTTTCTACTTCGCCTAGTGAACAAAGTTATAAACTGTATCTTGGTGCCTTAGTATATAAGAAATTTACGGAGGCTTGTGGTGGTTTTAGAGAACTCAGATTCCAATTTCCCAACCTTAGTTTTAAAAAGCGCGCCTCGCTTTGCGCCTCGTGCGCCTCGAGCTCAGGCTCAACTGAAAACGCCTCGGTTGGGCGAGGCGAAGCCCACTTCAAGAGGCGTGCGCCTTGGGCGCCTCGATGCGCTTCACGCCTCGTGCGCCTGGTGCGCCTCCTTGTTTGGTTGGGTAATTAACTTATCCTTATTTGTTCGGAAAAGAAATAAAACTAAAAACTCTAATTCACTGAATATGAAGTTCGAAAAATCGTTCCTTCTTTATGAAAAACAAAAGGCATGCATAGAAGAACATAACTTTGTGAATTCTTCGTATCCTCATTATAATAGTTTTGTGCTAAAGTGGTGTTTGATACAACAATAACAAATGTTTTCAAGCTTGTTGATACTAAAATATGAATATCATGTTATTTAAAGTATTATATATGTTTTAAAATTGAATTTTAAGCTTTAGCGAAAAAGTGCGCCTCGCATACAAAAAGCTCGCGCTTTCGCCCTGCGCTTTGCGCCTAGGCTCAAAGGACCTTTAGCGCCTCGATGCGCCTCGCGCTTTTTAAAACTAAGTTCCCAACCAACTTTTCCGATATAGTCTAACACTCATGATTTTTGTTGTAGATTAGTGGATGGACATAATGGGTGATACATCAAAACATTCTCATCCACATCCAACCTACCCATCACCCGCTTCATCTCCTTGTTTCTTTTATTTTTCACCCTTTTAAGTGGGCTATGAGGTGGATTTTCCACACATCCATTGATAATGTCATTGTCAGCCTTAATAGATCCATGATATGATCAATAAAAGAAAGGCTCTTAAGTACTTGTGCGTTAATTATCGCCTGAATGGTTTACTATTCATATGCTCATTATGGAGGATTGGGTCTTGTCTCTATTGAGCATGTACTGGTTTCCTCATGTTAGATCTTGGGTTCGATTCTTGCAGTCCGCATTGCTTTAGTTTACCCTGTACTAAAAAAAAATTACTCATAATGAAAAACCATTGGGCATTGGCTGCTCCCCTATATAAATGACTCCGGTATTTGGAGAAACGAAAGGTGTGGTCTTTGGATTTATTCTTTCAGTATGGTTTATGACCAAAGGTAAACACTGAGATTTTGCAATTTTCATGCTGTCCTATGTATTAAGACACATTCTGTGTTGTCTGGCCATTGTGAACTCAAAGAACTTTGTAGTCCGAATAGGAAGTGATATACTATAATAGCCATGTATTTCTTTCCTAGGTACATCTTTTCCCTTGATACTTCTCTTCTTGTTTGTAATTTTCATCTTTGTAACAGGTATATATCACAACATGGCTTGCAGAGGTCAATATAGATGCATTCAGGTACACTTTGAAACTACTTTAAATAGAACAAGAAGGAACAAAATGAAAACCTAAAAGAATCGGGTTTTATCGCAATTGAAGCATGTAATCTTCTTCATGAGGAACCCGAGTTGGATTCTCATTACCCAAATGACCCTTCTCCTTCCCTCAGCCTACCGTGTATCCAAAAAGACGAAAACCCAGACTATATAAAGCCAAAATCATTGTTGCTTCTTATAACATGGAATTAAGGCTTACGAAAAACTTTTAAGCATAGTAATGTTCAAAACAACTACTAAGCTGTTAGAGTTTGAGTTGAAAGGGAGAAAAAAGTGAAAAAATTCTATTAGTATATTCGAACATACTAAAATAGTGTCCTATTGAATTCTTTCATATATGTAGTATAGCTTATTCCCTGTATAGCTTATAGAATCAGATTTTGTGTTTCATACTAGGGTGGAAGAAATATTTGCAACTGTAGGAGAGGAACTACGAATGAGCTTTACGTGAGCTTTCTGGTTACAACCATCGGCAGGAAACAGATTGTTTGCTGTTAGTTTATAGGTTCAGATTTAAATACTTCCATCTTCCAAGTACTTAATTGAGCAAAATGTTTAGGGTGCCTAATGTATGTCAGAGGTAAACCTTGAAAGAAGTGTCTTGTAACTTCCAATTTGTAATACTCGTAAAAATTAAAGCTTTGTCATTGCTCTTTTAAAAATATGAGTTTTTTGTTGTTAAATTCTTTGAACATGTTAAATAAATGGACGTTGGATGCATTCTGATGCATATATTTACTATTATCAGGCGTATTATCGTTTTTTTTTATACTTGATTATTATTATTGATGCATATATTTAACCATAAATATTTCACATTATGTCAGAGCAAAATGTTTTTTTTTTTTTTGCATTCATGACAATTTCACTTCACATGTTCTAGAGCAACTATGTCATTGAAATGAAAATTATCGTATTCAATTATCATATAAAAGAAATTGTAAAAAGTATTATTCACACAAGAGATTAAGGAACTAATATTGCTGTAGATAAAACAAAAAGGAAATGTAGAAAAATGTTGTAAATGCTAAGCAAGGGGCAAGGAAAATCCAATATAATGGCAATGAGCATTAGTCACATTCATCTTTAAATTCTATACATAGAGGGAGAGGCTATAGCAACATAAATGACGCAAAACCCAATTTCTATCTCTACAGATCCGACTTCCCTCCAACGCGCCTTCTTCCTACCCCTCCTTCCCCTCACTCCACTCCAACCGAACCAGTTTTTTCTGTTGTCGGGATAAAATTGTAGCCTCAGCAAATCTAGTCTATAATACACAAGGTTCCGGAAAAAAATTATAACCGGAAGAAAAAATAGAAATGTATAAAAGAGGATGAATGGAAAGCGAATCTCTAGTTCTCGGAACTGACCAAGAAATTTTTAAGGCACCAGAGCAAGCATAAACATCAATTTGCTAACCTTACGCTACCTACTTTTTAAACACTTCTAACAGCCACGACACGCATTTGTTCTCCCAATATTATGTATAAAAGCACTGGTAGGAGCAATTTAACGTAAGAATAAGATAATTACCTTAGATTTGATAAGATAAAGCAGCCTTGCTTTCGCAAAGGAGACCATCTTACCACACATCCTCATCGGGGTGATTCAAATTGCGTGCACAGTTCCGATGTGGGGAAATATAACTTTTGATTGAAATTAGGGGATGTGGAGACAATAGACCCAATTTGGGAAGAAAATCAATTAAATTAATGATGATCAAAGTGAAAGACATTCTACACCCTCAGGGACATTCCTAGGCATGGGACGAGCAGAAACATATCTCAGTGGGCAAGGTTTAAGAAATTTTACAGCTGCATCTAAGGGCGACGAGGTCTCAGCCCATTCAACTTGACCTCGACCGTGGAACCTTTCAAAACGATAATTGACAGAAGACCTCTCTAGATCTTGAGTTTCCAGTCTAACGTCCAAAATTGATGCACGCTTGTCCAATCTGAGCAGTTGTAAATCAATACAAGTCATGAGCACAAAAGCATAACAAGACAACACACAGTAATGACACCGACATAAGTGGGAGATAGGCATGTAAAGAAGCATAACAAGACAAACACACAACAATGACCCTAAGTCCCTAACATAATTGGGACATAGGCATGTTAAGAAGCATAACACGACAACACAAAACAATGACCCTAATATAATTGGGACATAGGCATGTAAAGAAGCTTCATACTTGCAGCCGATATGGTCACGAAGAAAAAGACATGAAAAATGAAGAGGCAGAGCCATGAAAGCCAAGGCTTATAGACAACCATGTATATTGTTTGGGATTAAAGAAGTCAAAAAAATAACTCACAAATCAACCCACAACCAAGAAAAAGATTGGGTCTTACGAACAATTTATTACCCATCCCTAAAATTCACCAAATCCAATTAACCTCAAGATCGAAGATGGCCAAAGTTCAGCCAATCAAGCAAATACAATTTAAATAAGTTCACCATGGTCGCAATTCTGAAACTGTGGAAAAAGGCATTCCAAGTCCAGAGGAAAAAAAAAAAACTTTTAGGCAGCCAACCTGTTTGATAAGTCCACTGGAGGCCAACTGGATGAATCCATAAACGATAATTGAAAAAATAATGCAATTGCCTTTAAAACAAATTAGCCAAGTTCTAGTTACAGCCACAGAAAGTCGGAAACTATTATTGAACTAGCTCTAGGTATAATAACAGGATCAAAATTATGTTGTGTCTAAAGGAAGTAGAGAACCAAAAAAACTTTCTAAAGAGAAGCCTTTTGCTTTTCACCACATCACACATTTGACATGGGCAAAGCTACATGGGGGGCCAGGCCCCATTCAAACATGCAGCTTATTGTACTTTTAACTTGACCCCTTTAGTAACTTATAATATATGATATAAAGACAAATCAGTAAATCAAATAAGTTTCAACGATAAAAGCAGTAAAAATACTAAAACTTAAGGTCTACGGTTCAAAATTGATGTTGTATAATTTTTTTGCTATTAATTCAAGAGAATTTTAGTCTTCCATACATTCACGCAACACTTATTCATAGCCTCCTAGGTCTCAAATCACTTTCCATTAAAAAAACAAATATTAGATTTTTAACTTCTTTTTATTCAACTTTATTCTTTATTGCATCAATCATCTGAAGATATTCTTTTGCTTTAGGCGGCCATCTGACAATAAAATTTTGATAGTTTATCGGTCCTCTGAAAATAATTTTTGTTAGTGTATGGGTCACCCGGCTACAATTGTTTCGGTCGGGTATCCGTCATAATTTTTTGCTAGTATATCGCCCATTATAATTCTTTATTCGTATTTCGGTCACTAGACTATAATTTTGTTCTAAGGTACCCGTCATTTGGATACAACTTTAAGCTAGTGTTTTCAGCTATTTGACTCCCCAAGTTAAAATTCCAGGCTTCGCCCAGCACATAAAGCCAAATTTCTGCCTTATGGAATGTAATAAACTCTGATGATTGATCAACTTCATTGAGGTTGCAAACGATGTTAATATGCAATCCAGAAAATACAAAATATATAAACCATAATCATAAATAGTAAACAGAAAAAGATAGTGTAAAGCACAGAGAACCCAAAAATGTTACCTTAGTATATCATTTTCCAGCTCCTTCTCCCTACTTACAAAATCTTCCACAGCTTTTGTCAAGTACTGATCTCGAATCCTCTCTGATGTTTGGACTTCCCCACAAAGGCTATAAGAGCATTCATGGTAACATAAACTCAGATTGAGCAGCATTACATGTTTAGAAACAGTTCTATAACCTAGGAGTAGTAAAAGAGTAGAAGTAAAAAAAAGTACTAAGAATTCACAGGCAAAGCTTACAGGTTTCCACTTTCAACAGGTGTATTACCATCCACACCACAAGTTAGGCTGCATGCATCACCTAATACAGATCTTGAAAGAGAATATATAATAGCTTCGTAGTTGGAATTTGCATCAAGTGAGAGGACTCCTGCTGAAGGGGTTTGAAACACTTGCTGCATAAGTTGAGTTGTTTTTAGGAGCCTTCTCTTTGGTCTAATCGTTGGCAATAGATCTTCACTGTTGTCAGTTCCATCTTCAACCTGTACCAAATAAAGATGTCACTTCCCAGGTGAAGATGAAATTTGCAAAAGATTACACTATAGACACCATCCCTGGAATATGCACACCTTTTCAGTTAATCGATTTGATGATTGTGCCCAGTCTACTTCTGCTGAACTACAAATAAAAAAATTCAAGAAATGTCAATGAACTGAACAGTGATTTACAAAACAAACAATAACTCATGGTTACTAAAAATTTTCACCACAAAGAGCTTCCTGAATAAACAAAATAAAGCCTGCACATTAATTGATACAAAAACCAATATCAAAATTGAGGGGTTACAAGAATGAGGACTAATTATACAAACTTCAGTCCAAGAAAAATTATTACTATAATAGGCAGCAGTGGTAGGGGATGTATGCAACCTTAGTCTAGTAAAAACAAATAGGTTATTTGACTATTACTCATTATCCCTTAATTGCAAAAAGGATCTACAATTTCACATAAATACGAAGAAAAGTGAATTAATGAGCCATCTACTGTAATCTTTTATAAAACAACTGAGAAAAAAAACTTAATCTTTGGCTCCTACGAGAATGGACACATGTAGTACAAAAAGGAAAATGTTTTCAGATTGCTTAACTAGAAAGAACACTATTTAAATGATATTAAGAAACACGAATGAGCAACAGCACACACCTTATGTTCTGAAGCCGCTTGGGACAATATTCTATCTCTTTATTCCATGGAAGAAGAGCAGATGTAGCAGTCTTCCGTTTCTTGGGCGCCGTAGATTCTGAACATGTAGCTGGGACATGGGGGATCAATGCATGCAGAGAAGAAACACGCTCACTTGGAATACATGCATTTACTGCATGACAAGTACTAACAATCTGACCAGCATCTGTGACAGAAGCAGTTGACTGCGCTGAATTGTGCATCGCTAAATTTTTCGGAGATTTTCCACTGATAAACTGCTGTTCAACATTCTGCACCATTGGAAGTCTAGGTACATTATGTCCACGTAACAATTGCCCATGTTTGACGGTTCCATACTGCTCAAAACAGGAAGGGCCCATTTGTGGACTTATGCCAGTTTCCTCAGATTGACAAGGAATTTTACCAGATCCAAATTTCTGAGGATCACTATGACCGATTGAGAAAAGATCCTGGGAAGCAACAGTTCCATGCGGTAACTGAAAAGACTTATTTTGGTTGCCTAGATGAGGCGAAAAGCCTAACATCTTGGCATCTTCAGCAGAAACTGTAGTCTGGTTCATTGACGGTTCTCTGACCATACTATTCATACTGCCTGCAACAGGCCCCTCTAACTGTTCTGCTACCTGTTGACGATTAAGATCATCATCTTGTCCCTTCAATCTTTTTGATTCCCGGTGGCTTGGGTCAGAAGCCACATTCCTTATGTTTTGCATTTGATGCGGCAAAAGATAGCTATTATGCGCATTATTATAAGGTCTTGCAAAATTATGATATGGTTCAATACCTTTTTGATTGATGGCAGAACTTGAAGGAGACGCACTCCGTAGACGCCTCATAGAAGGTTCTTCCTGAGATGTATCAAATGTCTTTATAGAAGATAGTGCTTCTTCCGTTTCGGACTCCCCACCTACAGTTACCAACGAACTAAAAGCATCAACTCTATTGGGAACATCTTTCCTCGGTTGGGAAGAAGACGTTCTCGAAGCACCAGGTAATTGAAATTGAGAATTGATCTCAGGAGCTTTACAAGCAGAAGAACCCAATAATTGTTGCTTAGAAGTCCATAGATTAGATCCTAGAGGTGGCAGGCTATCCTTCCGAGGCATCCCAAACATATCAGAATGAAGGGAGACAGGCATCTGGCGGTTCAAATCACTCAAACCTGGTTGATTGATATCCCTTCCAGATACCATATTGGTTTGTGGATTACAGACAGAATGATTGGTCTTAGCTGAAGGTTGCAATTCATTTGACTGGTCGTGGTATGCATGCCTGTTAAAAGACACAGTACCAGATTGGTCACTTGTAGTATTTCCTCCAGGCGCAGTCCACAGCTGATTCTGAAGTGGACTTCTCATATTGGGAACCGATGAGAAAGAATCAGAGATATTCTCCTTAAAATTGGAAGCTAAAACATCACAACCCTTATTTTCCAACCTTCCAGATTCATTCCCTGATTCCAGTTGAGTTGGTTGATGAGGAGGTAAACAGTGAGCAGAAGATCCGGAAGTGGAAGCCAACCATGGATAAGTTTCATCTCCTTTCTCAGTAGGTACATGATCTGAACTGGGAGATTCAGCAGTTCTTGAGGAGCTTTGAACAGCATCACTTAGATTTGAAGGAGCAATTACTTGAGATGGTGGAGCTAGTTGTAAACCAAAACCATGAGATGAGAAACACTGACCCTGTCTAGGTCCGGCAAGTCCACCAGCAGATATCTCAGAAAATCTATTATAATCAGTAGAATTGAGGCGTGATTGTGAGGCAGTATTTTGCTCCTTGGATTGATCAACCTTGTCAAAAAGCTCGAGCATGTTCTGGCTGCAACAAATTATCAAGGTTTATAGATGACAAACTAATAAGAAACATAAATATAAATCAACACAAAAACAGCTTCCCCACAGGGGGGCAAAGAACTAAGCATACGTACAAACCAACACAATAGAACAAAGTCTATACTATAATAACACAAAAGGATGTCCAGCCATATGTGAGTTGCATGACTACAAAAAAATCTCAACACAACCACCTTTCGCAACAAACTTTTTGTTTAATTGGACACAAATCACATGGAAGGTTGAAATCCTAGGGAAAACATGGGAGAGGCGTTGATTGGTTGGCACTAAAAAAGATATAATGGAGGAAAATAGGATTTTTAAAAATACTTCCCAGGAAGTTTTAGGAGAAATAAGTTTCCTTTAAGTGGAACTCTGAATGAAATTGAATTCTTTCTAGAACCAAACAAATGTTTTTTACTTGTAAGATGATAACATAGAGCAAGCACAAATATTTATGAAATTGGACAAGTTTCCTACAGCTACATAGCAATTTACAATTTGGAACATACAAATGTGTCAGAAAGAAGTAAAGCAACCCAAAAAAAATTAAAAAAGACTAACAGAAACAATATAAACCATTTCCTGACACAGACAAAAAGATACACACAGTCATTAACTTGATCAGGTACACAACCTCAAAGGATCGCATATAAAAGAACACCTAGAAACAAAATTATATGTACACTTAATTAAGTAATGAAATCAAGGGAGATGAGCTATATCAAAGGCCCAAAGATTTCCCTAAACCAAGATAAAAGAGATGACATGACTATTCAAAAAATAATAAATTACCTGGATGATATATGTTGGTTTGGTGAGGAAATTCCACTGCATGTGATGAAAGGAGCAGACATATTAGGTAAGTAGCCAGGATGAACCCCACCAGATGATACTCCACGTGAGGCATTAACAGGTCCATTGAAAAATACCCTACCCTGCATCAGAAGAAAATAAACCCTCGCTGTTTATTCAAATTCATAATGTAAATAAATTTATGTGGATGGAGGTATGAATGTGCACATGAAGCGAGTAAGGGAAAGAGGGACGAGGGGAGGAAAAATCCAAACAAAAATCAATATCTAACCTTCTCCATATCTGTGACATTAGTGTTCAATGAACTAAGAAATCTTGGGTTTAATTCTTGGCCTTTGACTCCCGTGGAAAGCTTCTGAGACATGGATTGTGAATGCAAAACGTTTTTTGCTGCATAAGAAGAATCCAAATCCATATTCACATCTGCCGTGGGATGATACTGGAATTTCTGCTCTACTGGTCCTTGTTTTGCAGTTTGACTGGAAGAGCTCTCTTGGCCTCCGGGTAAACTACGCCCATCAGCATAATCTGACCACATTTTCAAACCACCAATTGAAGCACTTTGAGGAAAACTATTGCGGTGGCTATCACTGGAACTCTCCCTCCGATCACTGTTTTCTGTCTCACGCATCTCAACAGCTCCACCATCAGGGCTATTATGTGAAGACTCCAATATAGGAGGTCCCTTATTCAAATTATGATGGTCTCTACTACAACTCTGTAATCCATAATTTCCAGATGAATTGACCGATTTCCACAAATCATGGTGATCATTATTATGAAGTTTGCTAAATTCAAAATTTATCTTCATGTCACTCAAACCCGGTGCAACAGCATCATCTTTTGAAATGAAATGCCCACGTCCCATTTTCATACCAGAATTTGGAACAGGTTCATGCGTCGAAGCAGAACCATGACCTGTATCCATGTACATCTTAAAGTTATGATCTTTATCGGGCAAGTTGTTTTGGTTACTAGAGGCTAAAGCTCCATTAGTTGGCGCAGATCCAAAGAAATTTGAAGGGCTTGGTCGATTGGATTGCTGAACATTGTTGTCAGGCAAAAATGTATTCTGCTGATGGCTCCGAAAGCCAGCATCTGTACCCAAGCAATCCCTAGAAGAATTAGAATTTCCCCGCATGTGCTTCTCTTCAACATGTGACTTATGCTGACTGCTGTCTACCCACCTTCTTCCTTCATGCGGACTTTCTGTTTGTTGATATTCTTTTCTTTGATTCAGAAACGACTGCTGTTTCATAGAACTATTCATACGATTTGTATTCAAAGTTGCATCATGGGTGCTAACATTATTGATACCAAGTTGGGAACCCAGTGAGTTTCTCTGGAAGCTGTCAACAAACTTCAGTTGTGATGTCTCATTACTACTAATAACTGAAGGATGCTGGTTGCCAGACTGCAATCTAGAGTTTTGAGAACCTAGGCCACTCCAATCATCCTGCATCCCTGCATCAGTACTGGAGGTTTCTGCAACAGCAGACTGCATAAGAGCAGTCCAGGTACCACCTTGCAGCGAGGGAATGCTACTGGGCAGATCTGAGGCATCTCCACTTCCTGTAAGTGATGCCTCACCAAATGCTTCCCAAATAGAAGTATTTTCGTCATTACCAAACAAAATCTTTTCTTCAGTTGGATCTAAACCATTAGCAGTCTGCGTAGAAGCAGACTGTGAAGAGGACTGAGTTACAGGTTTTTCAGGAAACAATTCTGAACACTCACCAAGACCTTGTCCACCAGCTTTTGATATTGACACATTCCTCTGCTGCGCCTTTCTGAATCCCCCGAGATTCACATTCGCTAAACATTGACTGGACGCCTGTTCATATGAACTTCTCCCTTCTGATCTATATCTGGAAACCATATTTCCATCCTTTGCATTGACCTGCTCTCCCACTGAACTGTATTGATTTCCATGAAAAGAACTACTTGGAGTTGGAACCTGAAGCATTCCAGGTTTATCCATGTTGCTCTGAAAAAATGCATTGGCACTTCGTGAACTAGAAACAGGAACCCCATACAACGATTGTGAAGTTTGCTGAGGAATCAATCCCATAAACTGCATTGCACGCCCTTGATCTGGGGTATTCATAAATCCATTAGAATATCCTTGCGCAGAAGACAGCCCTCGCTGCTGCCAGTTTGTGTTGCCAACCATGGCTTGAGGGGGCCATATATGATTAGATGTATCACGCATAGGATTGCCATTAACAGCTTGTGGATGTCCTACTGCCGAATTTCCGAAGGATAAAATGTTGTTTGTCTCACTTCTTTGCATTGCTTCCAGTTGTTGAAGCTGATGATGCCTCTGTAGCTCTTGCATTTGTTTCAGCATGATTTGCTGCTGCAACTGAGTATCGTTGTTAACAGGCTGTTGCCGAGGAAAGGATTGCAGCATTCCTGGTTGCTGCCCATTAATTTGCTGTTGGCCACCAAGAAGGTTGAAATTCATTGGTGATTCTAAGCCTCCAAAACTTGCCACATTAGAGTGCTGTGAACCACTCCTCTGATGTGATTCAAGAACAGATGGACTTCTTCTCGTCATATTGTGTCGATCAGGTTCTGTATCCACTCCCAAAAAGTTACCCTCATTCTGTCTTGTATGTCCAACTTGAGATGCATGCATAAATCCATTTAAATTTAACTGCTGAAGCTGTGATGGACTTTTGGAAAATTCAGGTCTCAAACTTGGCTGAGTAAAGTTAACCCCATGAGGACTCGGTGAGAACTGATTGCCTTGTCCCCTCTCAATGTCTACATCTCACAGAAACACAAGGGACAAGTCATGAAGAATGAATGGACAAATATGATTTAAAAAATAACTAGGGCACGCACTATCAAACTTCGACGAAAGCGAAGAGAAACTCAAATCTTAGTTACCTGATTGTTGTGCACTGTAATTAACGGATCCAGAATTCAAAGGCCCACCAATCTGTCTCTCACTTGCATTCCATATATTGTTATCAAATAACGGCCAGTTCGCCCCGACAAGTTGTGTATGGCGTTGGTCCTGAGACAAGCTACCTTGGTCAAGAAAATTGTGGACCCTATCACCAATGTCGTTTCCAGGCATAGATTATTCCAACTGCAATTCTTCAGAAGCTTATACACGTGTCAAAACAAGGCTACCTGATCCAGATTTTAAAAACCCATTCAATTTTCAGCAATACCACTATCCAATAGCAGATGAAAGTTTAATTCCAAATACAAAGATCATGTGAAAGAAAAACAGCTAGTTTGGTAACATTATGATTGAAAGAAAAACAATTAGACCCACATCAGTAAAATAATCTAATAAAAAGAATATCAAAAACTACTGAAATTTATCATCCCAACAAAATGCGAACCAAGGCAAAACAGACATAAAATTCAAAATTGTCCAATTACATAAGCAATTTATGGATGACATGAGATCAAGAGTCACAATGGAAAACCCTTCCAAAATAATTTAAATGAATGCTTGGCAATCTCGGTCTTGCCAAAAACAAATAAGATTTTACGGAAAACTCTGAACCAAAAAACAGAAACAACATAAGTGGGTTTTAAGGGTCGGATGTACGTAATCTTACGCTGATAGAAACAAAGAAGTTGTATCTTATTGATCCTTAGTAGTCAAACCAAATAAAGCAGCGAGACCGTTCAGTAAAAGAGTAACCATCACAGGAAAAGACAACTGGATTTGAGGATGTGGAATGGCGGCTGCTGCACATCAGCCATTCTCTCTCCTTCCTCCTCCAACTTCCCTTTTTCTTTCTAAGGTTCGTATCATATGAGAAAAGAATCTCAATCTCCAGGGGCAGCAAGGGTTTATAAACAAGGAATTTCGAAGGAGATAGAGTCTATCATGTATCAAATTCCAGTCT
Organism: Amaranthus palmeri; assembly: GCA_019776075.1. Lineage (NCBI taxonomy): Eukaryota > Viridiplantae > Streptophyta > Magnoliopsida > Caryophyllales > Amaranthaceae > Amaranthus > Amaranthus palmeri. Next base: position 1,380,430 of record JAAKBH010000002.1, on the reverse strand, counting down.
AAAAAACCCCTAAGCGTATACTAGAATGGATTAAACTACATTCCAACAATCTGGTGAACCAAACACCCCTTACATTCCTTCTTAAACTAATTTAAATTGTTTCAAGGAAAAAAGCACAAGTTAGATTATCGACAATATGGAAGCAAACTTATCTAAGTCTATCCTTAATAATAATATATTCTTTCAAATAGTTAGGGTGGGTTTGAGACAAAGCATACTTAGAAAAATGTGCCCGTGGGCTCAATTTTTCAAAAATTCTGCTCGCCAATGCATACCTTAATTTTTTGCCGCTACACGTAATAACAAGAACTCCCCTGAATCTTGACAATCAATTCCAACAGGACACTTCACATTAAACTAATTATTTACCATCTCTAACACAGGAATATAGTTACGTTCCCTCCATTGGAAATCAGATCATATGCCAAACCACTCATCATATAGTAGTTTCGTGTTTCCATCACAATTTCATCTTTATAACTAGTCCTTTCGACCCACCCTACCCCCAACGAAAAAAACAAAAAGAAAACAAAACAAAAGGGAGCCACTATAGGAACTTTACCATAGTTTGTTTTTGTATTTCCATTGTAACAACTTTTATGAGATTTAGTAATTATTATCAGAGAGAATTATTTATGTACAAAGAAAATAACATTTTATGGATTTGCTGTAATAGGAAATTTCAAGCAACATTATTATGTGGGTGCTCTATCTACCAATATTTCTACTTCAATGTCACAAGAGAAATACACATTGATAGACACTTGACACAAACCGCTTGCTTGCTTGCCAAAACAAGGGCAAACAGATCATTATTTCATTGGAAGTTCACAAGAACATTTCCAAATGAATTTTGACATTGTCACTTAGTTTGAGCTACATGAAAAAATAATACTATGAGACTAAAGAGGATTCACCAATGCACAAAAGGCAGGAGGCAGGAGCTAACATTCTCATGCAATAAATTATCATGACCAATCAAACCACAAAATCAAGAAGAAAAAAAAAAACCTCCAGCCATTAAGCTAAACGCATCGAGAAAAAAGAACATAAATAATATAAAAATAATTCTAACTCCAGATATATCTACAACTATTAACAACCAACTAAAATGTTTTATAATACAAATAAAGATTCCTACATATACTACAATTATTAGTGACAATAAACTTACATTATTTCACAAGGAATATAAATACTCCTAAATGCCAACTTAAAAAATAGTATCATAGTAGTAAGAAACATGAGAAAAAAAATAACTCCACCTCCATAGCACTCCGACTTTGATAAATAATAAGGAACAAGAGAGATCATCCAACATACATGGCTCCATCTAAGCACTCTAGAGGTTAATTTAGTAAGGACAAGAGCATATTGTTGACTCTTAGTAGGAACTAGGAAGCATAGTGCAAAATGCGATAATGATCGTAATCGCAGTAATAATAATAATGTGGTAATGAGTGATATTGGCCTTTAAACGGCCCAAAGTATTTATACCTTTACAACGCAAGAAATATCAATTTGTTTTTTATGAAAACCTTTACAACGTGACCAATGCGATGTGGTTATAATTTTGCACTATGGCAAGAAGACTAGAAAATTTATAGAAACTGAAAGAATACAATAATGCAATAATGCTAGTTACAATCATTTTGATGAGAAGACGATAATGAAAGGAAAAATGGAAAATATAAAGAGGACAATGTATGATGTGTTGCATGTAATAATTATTTGTAGTTCACAATAGGAAATTATTTACCTTGAGCTTCTTTCAAATTTAAAGTTACACATAATCATGCAAATGATGCACCCCACACCTTCATACACACAAGTCACAACAAACACATTAATGTTAATGAGTATCAAAAGAAATCTAAAAAACAACAAAATTCTTAAAGACACTATATCCATGCAGATAAAAGATACTTCTCTTGCACGGTATGATATAAGTGAATTATGTCATAAGCATCGTTCAAAATATCAATCGCATTGCGACCACATAATAAAGGTTTATAAGGTTGTCACGACCACAATATAGGCTTCGAAACCACCCATATTGACCGAAAATGTGATTTCACTGTTGTTAATGTGCACATCAAAGATTTTGATATATGGTATTAACTTCAAATTTTCATCCTAGTACAACAGTGCTATCTATAAAATATTTAACATCAACTAACAATTCTTGTAAAATATATCACGTCATAGAGTATTTATTTAAAATGCTTGTCTTCTAAACCCATATTAAAAGCTCAATCATCCCAATACAACAAAAGTAAAGTATGAAAATCACTCCCATGGACTCAACTCATAGTCACAAAGTATACTAACCATAACATCATACCCTCCATCGCCAAAAGAATTGAAATAAAGATTATCAATTAACGCCCGTTAAGACATGACCCCAAAAAGGCAATAAAAACCTTGGCAACTCACCCTCAATGTCAATTGCATTAGTACAACAGAGCAAAAAACCCAATCTACATTACTGCTAGCTATACATCCCATAGTGTAATAATGCGGTAACGGTCACAATCACAGTGAAAGAACGTTGATGCAGTGATGGGAGTGATGCGGTCATCATAGCACCTAAATATTGGTCGGAACCACAAGATATCCCTTAATACGGCCAAAAACGTGATTCTTTTACACTTCTTAAAAATGGGAAATATGAGTTTGTTTATTTTAAAAACCAATACATCGCGACTGATGCAATGCGATGCGCCTTGTTTTAACTATATCATACATCCATATAAAGAGGCTAACATGTCACAGATATACACACAGTAACAAAAGATATCATCAATTACACAAAGATTAGAAGCACAAATTGCCCTAAGTAAACACTTTATAGCTACTTTCATCTTCTTGTGTTTTTCATCATAGTCAAACGAAGCTTCCACCAAATCCAACAGTAAACCAACTACACCCATAATGCATTGGAAAGAAACACATTTATCAGAAAGATGCCCGATTTTATAAACGCACAATTTAAATTCCGCTTCATTCCTCAAAATTCAGACGATAACACTACAAGAACGCGTGCCCAGAACAATATAACTACCCGATGCTTCACAAAAACCCTAATTCGATAATTGTTTGTTATGCTGATTCGATTCAAAATCCCTAACAGAAAATACCGAGTAAAAATTGCAAAAAGCAGGCAACAATTCCTCCACAATTGAGCAACCATTCGAACCCCAGATAGCCCCGGAATCATTCAATCATCAAAAGAATCAAATCAAATTGAATAAAAAAGAAAACATCGACAAAGATGAACACAACACAAACAATGTTTGAAAAAATTGAAACCCTAAAAGACAAGAAATAGGAAGAACTAACCATGGAGAGAAGCAGAAAGATCGAACGGAACAGATGACAGTAGTATAGAGGAGAGGATGAGGGTGTGTCTTCATTGCTGTACTGTTTTCTGTGTTTCAAACCCAAAAATCAAAACTACAACAAATTAAAAAATAAAAATCAATTTCTGATTTCTAATTTCTAATTTCTAATTTCTAATTTCTAATTTTTCTATTTTTGTTAATTTTTTCAATCTATTGTTTGCCATACAATTAGGCACCCTAATTATAGAAAGTGTCAACATAAAATATTTACTAATCTAAAAAAAATTTTAAATAAAAAAATTGACTACTACGATTAAAAGTCGGACAATGTTTATGTTTTGAAAATTGTTTTATTGCGGATTTAAGTTCAAATAAAAAATAAAAGTTTTAAGTTTAAAATAAGAAAATAATAAAATTAAGGGTAATTTATTATTAATAGTAGTATATTCTATTTGCAATCCGTCGAGAATAAACTCGTCTATAGTTTATCTTTGAATAAACTCATCTAAGGGGTTTTATGTTGAGAATAATACAACCTATTCGCGATCAGCAAACAATAAATCCTTAGTTACATATTTGATAACCTAATAAACATTAGGTGAGTTTATTCTTAGCAAGACACCCCTTAGATGGGTTTATTAAAAAATAAGTTATAGGTAGTTTATTCTCAGCAGACTGTGAATAGGTAGTATTATTAATGACATTTTTTCAATATTTTTCAAAAATAATAATTCAAAAAGTGAGATTTTTAAAGGAAAATCACCCAAAAATCGCTTAAAATCGCTTATTAATAGTAAATTTTCATTTTTATTTGTGTGCCTTATTGTCACATGCCTCTTAATTCTTAGACTTCACATGTAATTTGTTTATAATAAAGTATATACCAACTTAATTTTTTTAATGCTAACTTAGTTGATATTACTAACCAAAGTTGTTGAATCGTACATTTTTTTTCAAATGCGAGTTGTTCCATATTCGAAAAAAATATACATCATTTTATATACTTGAAGAGTATTTTAATACCAATTAAGTCTAATATACAAGTATTTCTATGGATTATCAACATACAAGTAAATAATCATAAACTCCATTATATAAATAATAATCAATCAATAACATATATATCATTTTTATATAAAAAAAGAAAATGAGAACCTTCCCTATCAATAAAGAACTGCATTTTCCTATTTATGATTATAAAATTTTCAAAAACCAAAAAGTAAATACAAAATATAATTACAATTCAATCGTAAAACTATATAATCAATCGTATTCTGATCCTATCACATAAACCAAATTAATTATTCCAATTAAGATTATAAAATTCTACTTAACGTTCTGATCCTAATTCCTACCTATGATTTAAAACGCTCGCTTGTTAATTACCTAAATTTTGATATGTCAAAAACATGTGCAATACCATCTTCTGAAGCTGAAACAAGAAAATTGTTACAAGTAGAGACATCAAGTTCTGAGATTTTCTTTGAGTGGGTCTGGAAAATTTTAACATTTTCTTCTGTACGAGAATCACAAATTATTATCTGCCCATCAGAAAATCCTAAAGCCACCAAATGTGTGTCACCAAGCCATTTTAAGCAGCTTATTTCAGCCTGCATAATGTTCAAGATTCAAACACATTATTAAAATTAAGATATTTTGATCGGTGTTATTAAATAAGACCCACACAAAAAGAGAATTAACTGCACACATGTTCAATGAAATTTGTTACTGGGTTAACCAGCCCCAAGTTCGTGAGCTAGGTCAAAGACTCAAAGGGTCCAACAAGTTCAGAAAACACCTCAGCAGAACCCACTTCTGTGTGAAATTACTAAAATGTCTCTGGAACAGTCAACCAGGTCATTTATTGCCCTATATATATATATCCCCATTCATTACTATTTATGGTATGCTCTCTCTCTCTTTAACCACTCACTTGCATTCAATTCTCATTTCGTTATACCGACCACTGACTTGAGCGTCGGAGGGACTTTCCGGGACACCGACCCCGAACTAGTAACTCTGTTTGTTTTGCAGGTCACCAGTCGAACTTGATTTCGGTATTCGGACCTTCTAGTAACCGGATCCGTATTCACAAACGACCGATTCCAGTCAGGAAGAAGTTGACTCGATTTCTATGCAGAAACAAGATTCTATATACTAAAACTAATTAGTGATAGAAGTAGTCCATCACAATAAATGGAAAAGAAAAGGCGAGGCCATGTGGCGTCACCATTTGGACGCTAAATAGTCGGGGCGACAGCCTACGAGGTCGACACTCTAAAATTAGACGCTAAAAGAAAAATCGACACCAGCGCGTCACCCCTTTTACTCTCTAATTTTTCGATTTGGAATTAAATATGATTAATTTTTCCAAGATATATAAAACTCTATTAATGTTCAAATATCAAACCTACTTGATATTGGATGATGCTCCGGTCTGCAAAACGATTCATATCCCATATAATAAGCTTATGATCAGCTCCTCCAGTTGCTGCCCAAGGCTTGCTGTCATTCAAATGTGTTAAATTATCTTAGTAAAAAACGGACTTATATCACGTCAAAAAACCAACTCAACTAAAAAATTGAGCTGATGGTTGAGACCCCAGAATAGATTATATACTCTAACAATTCAGTTTCAACATAATAAACATTATCGTTTATTTAATGGGTTCTAAGCAAAATAAAAGAAAAATAGCCTCGCTATAAATGGTTTATTCTTATTTTTGATGGGTGCTTGGCAAAATAAAAAAGACCGACCTTATATATCATAACTGTCATTATAAATATAGACGTGTTAGATACTTTTTAATTAATAAAAAACTAACCTAAAAAAAATGTATGCTGAGTTGAGGCATTTAACTTAAGTAAAGTTTAAAATTTGTAAACAATGTTCTACGTCTTAAGGTGACAATCTTGTTGAATGAAAGTATTAAGACCTGTAAAACTATGAACCTTAAACAAATGTCTACCTTACGTAGAATTAGAAACTGCCAATTCTACTTGCATAATTCTAAAAACATGGATTATATTTACAAGTTACAACCAAAAAATACAAAATAAAGGCAATACCTTGATGAAAGTCCAGTACAATGAATTGAACTTGAATGGAGCGATAACGTTCTGATAACCTATATCCAAGTAATAATTTATTAAAACCATCATAATTATAATTGAAATTTTTTTTATTAAGATTGTTTCATTGTGAGATGACTTAATATGGATTGATTCAATTTTTATTTTCTTAAAAGTAAATAAAAAAAACAATGTTTATTTAGTTGTATGCTTTGTAAGTTTAAATTAGTTAATTTTACTTTATATATAAATAATTTAGACTGCTTATAACGTATTGTTGAAATAATATGTAGTATTAGTATAGTTAAAACCTCATATTTGAGCAAATATCTTAATTTTAAATGGTCTAACTTTCTACATATTCCAGTCTTGTATGAAATTGATTCCCAATAAAATAGGGTGGACAATGTAAATATGAAAGTATATCCACTTTATTAGATCATCACCATCATCATACCCAGTATATCTGACCCATAGAATACGATGATCAGGGTTTAGGGAGGGAAGGACGGCGGCAACTCATATCCGTAGAGGAGAGCACGGTCAAAAGAGTCTCCCGGCTCCACTTTATTAGAGTTACATTTAAATACGGTTATTATGAAATATTTTTTATTTAAAATTGATGCTATTATTTTTCGTATGCGCCAAATTCATACTAGACTTTTTCGAAAAATAAAGATCTAAAGAAGGATTAGCTGACTGACCTTGCTACTTGAGATTTTTACAACACTAAAGAAACCTGTTTCTGATCCAGTAAGGGCATGGGTTGAATCAGAGGTATATGTCATGCATGTCAATGCAGAAGCCTTTCTATGCCCTAAAATTCAAATACATTTAAGCATATGATTAATGAAGAACATATAAAAACAATAAAAAAGCTAGCTAGGCGATCATGTATCGCAAAACCAGTTCAACTAAAAGATTAAGCTAATAGTTGAACTATCAAGATACGTTTTGCATACTTTCGATTATGCTTCTTATATGAAAACTCTTTGGACTAGAATTGTGACAACACAAATATCCCTCGTAATTTCACTTGTATGCAGCGGCAGATCCAGAATAAAATCAAATGATGTCAATATATATTAAGTTTGTTTTTTAAAAAATGTAGATAATAAGGCTTGAACCTAAGACAATATCACTTGTCAGTTGTCACACACTAATATTTTAACCAACTTAACCATTACACTGATATTTAGAGATATAACTTTTTCAATAATGTCAGTTGAAAGCACTGAACTAACATGGATCCGCCCATGCTTGTATGGAGAGCCAGAGAGGTGAATAAAAGGTTTGTGTGGCAATTAATAAATGTTGGTTGATCATATGACCAGCTAGAAGTATTAGCTGATAAAATAAGTCGATTGTTAAAGCTATTTGTTTAAGCAAATTTTTATTAACATATTTATTAACAATTACTTATTAGTTGTTGGGTGTTTATTAAATAAAAACATATCAAAAAGTACTTACCTATAGCAACACTACTTTCACCGGTTCTAGGATTCCATATTCTAAAGGTGCCATCCAAAGAGCCAGTACAAATTGATTTTCCTTCACAAACCACATAAAATTAAAGGTTGATAAGAACAAATGCATTACCGTAACAATACCAAAGCGTCAATCCTAAAAAATTAAGGTCGGTTAAACAATAGAGACATCACAAGATACCAAAAAAATCATACAAGTAGAGATGTTTAAAATAGACCCGATAACCTAAAATTTACGTACCCCACCTTGTAACCGAACCCGATTCGACCAGACTTCAAAAATGATTTAAAATTATGTAAAAAACAATATAGACACAAAACCTGCAAACCGACCAGAAACACTTAACTCGAAATCAACCTGATGACCCGAATGAATACCAGGTTTGATAAGTACATACCATTAGGAGTAAAGTCACCACAAGTGACAGCACCACGATGACCACAGAATACACCAAGAACAGCACTTTTATCAGCATTCAACATCCATACACTTGCATCAGTACATCCAGCCAACACTAGATGAGCATTTGGGTGCCATTTTACCCACTGCAAACATTTTCAGCAGAGTCATACACTATCATACATAGAGCAAAGACGAGGTCGCAATCGTGGGTCACGGGAACGGGTAAAATTCGTTTATCGCAATACAAATCGCGATTTTTATAGGAGATCATTATTATCATCATCATCAACACAATATTCTGTTTGTAAACAGGGATTGGGTGAGGGAAAATGACAGACACTCCATACCCGTCTTCTTTTCAAAGAGGCAAATAGAGGAATATAGTCACTTTTACCCAAAAAGAGTTTTATAAGAGAAGATTATTGATATTTAATAAATGTATGTACATTTTATTTAAAAATATTACAATATTGATTATACTGATTAATCCAATTGAACCTTATATTTTAGATTCCCATCGATATAGAATATGTGAGGGTTGGACGTACGCTACCTTATCTTTATTAGTGATATAAAGAGGTTGTGTTTGATTGATCCTTAATAACAAATATTATCTGCAACTTCAGATAAATAAGAATAAGTTTATTTTTCTCACCTCAAATTCCTTCCCTTCTGAGCCATCAAATGTGCACTTGATATTGCCGGACATGTCCCATATCTTAATGCATGAATCAACTCCGCCGGAAGCAAGCAACTGACCATCCTTGCTAAAGGCTACACTAGAAATGCTATCCTTATGACCTACAACAAATGTAATTATCGGGGGTGATTTTGGACATGTGCAAACAGGCCAGATAAATTTATATTGTAATTATAGTGTAAAATTACAATTTTAATGATGATCATAAAACTGTCAAAAAACCAACTCAACCAAAAATTTTAACTAATTGGTTGAGGCCTTAAAATATGTTAAATACTCTAACACACCCCTACATGAGAGCCCTTTGAGCTAGAAGTGCGGATGCAATATAGTATAGGTCTTTCTCATATATGACGGTAAATATTACACTTAAAATGAGAGGTGGTTGAGATTCGAACATGTGACATCTTGTCACGCTAGCTTCTGTTAGAGTATATAACATATCCTTGGACCTCAACCATCAGCTTAAGCTTTGGTTGAGTTGGTTCCTTAGCATGGTATCAGAAGCCAGGGCGACAAGAGGTCATAGGTTCGAATCTCAACCACCCCTCATTTAAAGTGGAATATTTAGCGCCATGTATGTGGAGGGCATGTGCGACATCCACACTTCTAGCCCAAAGGGCTCTTGTGTGAGGGGGCGTGTTAAAATATATAACATTCCTAGGACGTCAACCATCAGCTTAACCTTTTGGTTGAGTTGGTTTCTTAGCAGAGTATATAGCAGCTTCTGATATCATGTCAATGAACTAACTCAACCAAAAGCTTAAACTAATCGTTGAAGCCCCAAAATATGTCATACACATTACACTCTAACAAAACAAAGTAAATGTGGATGATTTTGCCGCCAATGCAACGACTACAGTAAACTCAACAACCTTTACAATACGAATATACGATTATGGTACGATGATGCAGACTTATTTTTGTACTATCTTGCAATTGAACCACAAATAGAGCAAACAAACACAAAAAGTTAACTCAATCAAAGACATACCCACAAACTTATTTACACTATTTTCACAACCAATTCTCCATAGGGAAACCAGGTTATCTCCACCCCCACATGCCACTAATCCAGTATCTGTTGGACTACAAGCAATTGTGTAAAGAGGTCCTGCCATAGTCAAAAAAACAAAAAAATATTAAGATAATTTCATTTAGCACAATTTGACAACATGTATAATTAAATATACAAATCTTTTCACATGATTCACAATCAAATTATTTTTAATTTTTATTAATGTAAAGTTGCAGAATCTATTTACTATTAAGGGTTTTCTGATCGTCGAAAACCTTATTGATAGAAATTATAACATTAGGGTAATAAGTATGTTAATTTGCTATTTGTTATCTAGGGCAAATCGAAAACTATCTTTACTATAACTAATAAGACAAAGTTATACACATTCGAACGCCAAAAACTCAATAAATAAGAGTGATATTGCGGTAATGAGTTATTGTACGTTGTTGACTTGTTGATTTTAGAATCTAGATCAAGCAAAGGTCAAGGCTGGCTCTTGGCAAGGGTAAGAAGGGCCTGTGTCCAGGGCCCACGAAAAAAAGTAGATATTTTTTGTCTTTATATACATTAAAATTAAGACCTTGTGTGATTAAATTGTGCATTTAACTAAGTCAAAGTGTAAATAATGATCATTGTTACTTTATTTACTCATTATTGAATTATAAGAGCACGATTATCAACCAAAAGCAAATAATTAGGGCTCATAAATAGTTTTTCGTCCCGGACTCCTGAATTCTCAGGGGTTCAGGAGTCGGCCTTGGCAAAGGTTGCATCGTAATTTGTTGAAGTACCCATGTGTTACCCACATGTGAATTGTCCCACATCGAAGAAAGAAAAGAATATGCATCACTTTGTAAACTCAAGGAATAACTCCTCCTATCCCTAATTGGTTTTAGTAATGAATCTTCTTTGGGTTTATAAGCGACTACTCTTTTCTTTGGGTTGCCCAGTCTCATTTTATTATATCATAATTCAATCGTTCTGATGTTAATTAATTTATAAAGTTTTGAAAAAACTATTTCTTACCCGAGTGATGCTCGTGTACGTGAATAGCATCATCTTCGGTAAACATCTTTGCACAAGAACCTGAAATTCATAATTCATTTCCATTTAAGGAGAAAAATTAAGCAATTTAAATAAAAATTAAAATTTTTTATAAAAATAAACACTATTTTAATATAAACATACTCAAAAAAAATTAGAATTACCAGTAATTAAATATTTCCGTATGTGATAGTAGTTTCTCAATATATTTATAACTTTTTAAAGTTTACAAAGATAGGTTCCGCTAAACTTGCAATTTTAGCAACAATATTTTTTATTAAAAAAAACTTTCCAAAATATATCTTGTTTTCTGTTTGACTGTTTCCTTAATTATTTTATTCTTATAAAATAAATTTTCTTCCCCATTTAGCTTTTGTCGTTAGCTGACTCTTCTGTGTCGGCTTTTTTAATTTAGGCCTCTTCTTTCTTATATGCACATGAAGAGTGGAATGAGAAAACTCATCATAAAAAGTGAGTCTTGTTTCCATACTGATGCAAATAAAAAAGGCTGAGTTTCCCTTACCTTGATGTACTTTGATTTTTTCTGGTGAATGAAATAAAATTTGTTTGCCAAAAAAAATATTTCCCATATTACCAAGCCAAATAAAAATCAAAATTAAGCTAATAAAAAAATCTCACCAAAGCATTTTATCATTTTAAATGTACTTAAAAATCATTTACCGTAATCGGTTAACCATTTAACAATCATTAGGTGAAAAAACAAAAATCAACAACAATAAATTTTAAAAAAACTAAAGAAAATTTAACAATCATACAATTAACTTAAAGGGTTAGAATCTGGAAGATTCTATGTGGCATCTTTACAAATATTTGCCACATCATATACAATTAACTAAAAATATATATATAGAAAGATTGTGGCGTTACAAAGTTTAGCACAGAGAATAATCAAATTGTTTAATTATTATATTTATTGAATTAAATATCATACAATTAACCTAGAGGATTTCTTTACAAAGATTTGCCACATGTAATTATCAAAATAATTAATTAATATATTTATTAAGCTAAGGGTAAAGTTGATTTTATTATATAAAATACAAAGTAACAGTGATCAATAAATATAAAAAAAGGGATAGTGATCAATAAATATAAAAAAAGGGATAGTATACTTTAAAGACAAAAGAAAAGAATAGCTAATTTATTTATAAATTTTAGAAAAAACTATTTCTTACCCGAATGATACTCGTGTACGTGAACAGCATCATCAGGTTCAATAAACATCTTTGATCAAAAATCTGAAATTTATAACATATAAAAGTATTTTTTAAATAAATACTAAAGACGATGTAATTCAAATCATACTAAAATATAATTTGCATTTTTTAAAATAAATTAATTAATTCAAATAAAAATAAGAAAAAATAAACGCTATTATAATGTCGACTAATGATAGAATTTAGAAACTGAGCCTGAACAACCTAAATAAGAAGGAGAAGAAGTAGTCCACTCATAAACACAAAGAACGTTCACTACTAAAATCAATTGGTGATAGTAGGAGGAACTCCTTGCTTTTATAAAGGGGGTGTTTGGCAAATTAGCTTATTGAGCTATTTTAGCTTATTTTGATATAAATAGAGGGTTGGTTGGTCAAACCAGCTATTGGTAGTGTTTGGTGAATTAGCTGGTTGAAACAGCTTATTGATACGAATAAGTTGTTTATGAACAAGCTGCTTATAGCAGTGGGTTCAAAATAATCAGCTGGTCAAATCAGCCACTATGATCAGCTATCAGCTACCAGCTACCAGCTATCAGCCATTTACCAAACACACCCTAAGACATGGGCATTTTAACAACTAAAACGATACTAAACATACTCAAGAAAAATAAGATTAGAATTATTTTCCACCTAGCAGTTTCTCAATGTATATAATTCCAACTAGTTCTTTCCAAAGTATAAAAAAAAAAAAGAAAAAACTTTTTCAAACTTATAATTATAGTAACAAATTCTTTTTATTCCCAAATTAGGTAATTATCTAACTGTGTTTCCTTAAAATCAAGATTGAGGTATATCATTGTAGATTTGTAGTGTATATTAAGTCTATATCAATAATCTAATTGTTATATTTATTAAACTAAATAAATAGGTTAGAATGAGGTTGTTTGGTTCAAATAATACGTACTATGAGAGGGATCTATAATTAAAAAAAATGTCTATCATCAAATCAGATTATTAGTTTATTTTATTTTTCTTTTTTGCGTTTTCTATGAGATTGCCTATGAATATTATTATTATTTTCTTTATTTTGCATTGAGTGGGGTGAAAATTACGATTTTGTAATTCTAATATAAATATAAATATACATAATGATACTTTTAAAATACATACTGATCTCACAGTGATATTAATATCATCTGTATATGACTGATTTTAATTTTAAAAAAAGACTAATTATATAAGTTAATCTTGTCGGACAATCTCATAGAAGACGAAATATACTTTTAAATGTGTAATGCACATAATTAAATCGATTCAATTATAAGATTCAAAATTTTCATACAATCCATCAAACAAATTCATTCAATATAACAAATTATGATTACTCCCTCGATCCTAAAAAGTAAATGTACTCATTGATAAAACATAGTAATTAACATAAAATTAACAATAAGCAAAACCCTAATAATGATAATAAACATGCTAAAATAAATAATTAAAGACAATTAAATAAGTAATTGAAGAACAAGATAAAGAAACTTACCAATTGTAATGCAAATAAACCATGAATTGCATGAAATAATTGAAAGTAGGAATGAAAATCATAAAAAACTGAATTTCTAGACAAAAATCTCAAAGTTAAGACATTAGGGCATAAAAACATAATATTTGAAATCAACTAATGCCCTATTTATACTAAATGGCTATTTTGGAGGACAATTTCCCGAAAAAACTAAATTCTAAAAATAAAATAAATTAGGGAAAATAACCTAAAATAATTCATCCTTGTTGGATATTTTCCTAGGATAAATCTATTAAGATAACTTGTTATATTAAGTTTTTTTTTAAAAAAAAAGATAAATTACAATAAAATGTCGAAAAAAATATTTTAAAAAATTATCCTCAGTTTAATAATGCTAAGGTTTAGAGTATGTTCGCTCTTAGTAACAGTGGTCCATTACTTAATCTGAGTCCACCAAAGTCAGCTCAATAATTGGTCAATCTTAGTAACAACGACCCATTGTTAACCTGACTATTGTTGACTCAGTTTAATAATGAACCGCTGTTATTAAAAACAGTCCCATAGTCAGGTGATTTTTTTATATAAACAATTTCAAAAGTTGACTACAATGTGATTTTTTTATATAATTTAGCTTATATGTTTCAAATTTTCTTTTTGTGTGTTATCCATAACCCACCAACCGAGCCCAAGCTAGCCCATGTCTAGTTCTACTGAGTACTGTATATTGATACGTGTATTATAAATTCTTATTTGAGATCATTTTTATAAAAGACGTCTTAAGATTCGGCTAACCCAATGTTTAAATTTTAAAAAAAAAACTATATTTACTAAAAAAAGAAATTGAATTGGACTTTTGAGAGCTGTCTTTAAAAAAGACGGTCTTTCAAAAGAGTACCTATACTTGTAAACATGGAATTTGAAAGTAGTGAAAAAAATAGGTAGAAAGACAAAGAAGCCGACAATTGAAAGGGCCACCAGGCCCACCACTAGTACTCCACCGTTGTGTGTTGTCACTCTCCAAGCCCATAATCTACAATTTAAATTTTATACTCCCTCCGTTCCATTTATTTTGTCCACTTTAATTTTTGGTTACTATTCACTAATCACTCTTAATTTGTATTTTGTTCTTAATCTATAAGTTAAAATATAGTCATGTGGGATCTTATTTTGTTCGTCTCAATGCAAAGATTATTAATATCAAATTTTTATAATTTTTAATTATACACAATTAAAGATATTAAAGATTAAAATGTTGCCTCGACATGTGTGCCCAAAGTAAAGTGGACACAATAAAAGGGATGGAGGGAGTATATCTATCAAATTAACTCAACAAAAATAATTTATTATGAAACCGTTTTATTTGACAATTTGTAAATTTTTGTTTTGGCCAAATATCTACGGCAATTTGGTTAATCTGGAGGTGTTTATTCAGGGTCATTCGGTTATTTATGTTGTTCAAAACCAAGTACTGTATGTGAATTTTTAATTAATTTTAATTCATTTTGATGTTGAATTCAACATCAAATTTAATTACTAGTCTAGTAAGTATCGGATTGTCACATAAATTTTGAAGTGTAGCTTTTAATAAATAAAAATTCTTGTGAGAGATGGTCTATTTGAAAGACTATTTTTAATTTGGTCGATTTATTATATATTTTTTTAAATATTATAAATTGACATGAAAAATGATGTAAGAAGACATATAAGATATTAAAAGTAGAAATTAAAAATATACTAAGTAAGCATTAAGAATAATATTAATTGATATAAAAAAAAAATTAAGGATAATATAAATAGGTATTAAGAATACGATAAGTAAGTTAAGTATTAAATTTCACAAATTTTTGTGAGAGACGGTCTATTCGAGAAACCAACTCTAATTGGGTCGGCCCATAAGGGAAAATATAGAATAAGAGTAAAAACTAAACCCTAATGAATTGAGCCTAAAAGACGTTTATATAAAAGACGGTCTCTCAAGAGACTTATTGATTAATCTTTAATGGACTAAATTTGTTATATGTCCGTCACCGTCAAAGACACGTTCTCTCAAGAGACTAACCGATTACTAGTAATAAATGAAATGAACCAACCTCATTCCCATACAATTTGCTCACATTCCAATACTACCATAGTACCATTTAGGTTTAGCATCATCACCTCATTTTCCTCATCTTCCTCATCTTCTCCTCTCTCTAGGCCTCTACTTTCTCTCTCTAAAAACAAATTCTGCTCCCTTTATCTCCTTCTCTCTAAAAAGAAGCAGAAAGAACACTGAGAAATCAGCTTGAAGGCAACAATCAATGGCTGTTCATCTTCTGTTCGGGCTTCTCATCTTATCCATGGCTACTCATTCAAGTAAGTAAGCTATAACACTCTGTATTTTACTCTAATGCCTTTTCTAATCCTTTTATTATTAGTTTTTTTCAGATTAAGAACTTTTTTTAGTAACATAGAAAGACATTCAGAGAATATCTTAATAAATTTTTTATTATTTTAAAAAGGGGCACAACTGGGAGGAATATCTAATTAATTTCATGATTAATGATTTTTTTATTTTCCATTTAGGAGTAAATTATTACCTCCCCTTTCTATTAAGGGAAACATTGAAATGAGGGTTATCAGCTAGTCTTTTGAGAGATGGTCTCTTTTATCTTTGAGTAAATTTAGTTTATTAAAGATTAATATCTATTTATCGGACTTAATTTAAAAAAGAACATCTCTCACATGAATTTGTAAAAGAAGGGTTATATAAACTTGTACTACCACTTCACTTGCCACTTTATTAAGAGTATTAAGGTAGTATATACCCTGATTGGAAAATTGTCAAATTAAATAAGATAAATTAAAATGTGAGAATTTTTTTTTGATTATAAGCTAAAGGGTTTCGTGAGATTCGATATGAGGATCTTGTCTCTAAAATGCACTTTATATACTACTTCATTGGTTTTTGTAAAAAAATAGCTCATATATATGGATACCAAAGTAGAGAGGTTGAGTAATATATAAGCTTGTAAGACGTAAACTTTACTAGATTTGTGTGCAATCAACTCTTTTCTCGTGCGATTTTAGTATGTACAAGTGCATTAATTTATTGTTGATGGTATTAGAGTCGACAGTTTCCAATAAACGAAGAACAAAAAATAACAATCTTCCATGAAAAAAACATGTCGAGTTTAAAAAGAATGACGTTCCCGCCCAATATGTGACCCCACATCAGGCCACTTCGAAAAGTTAGAGATAAATTGACTAACATATCAACTCTTCTGTTGTGCGGGTCTTGTTGTGTACAAGCCCATTATAAATCATCACTTTATGGGGAAAATATTATATAGAGATGCAATGTAGTAGTATTGATTGTAACATGTATGAAAAATGGTTGCAGATGCTGCATTTTGTGTATGTAAGCAAGGGATAAGTCCAGGAATAATGCAGAAAGCAATAGATTATGCTTGTGGAGCAGGAGCAGATTGTAATCCTATAAGACCAAATGGGCAATGTTATAATCCTAACTCAATTACAACCCACTGTTCTTATGCTGTCAACAGTTATTTCCAACGAAATGCCGCTAAGGGTGCTACTTGTGATTTCAATGGTGCTGCTATGCTCACTAATGCTGACCCCAGTATGCTTTCTCTCCTTTGTTCTTATCTTTGTGTTTTCTTCGATACAACTGTTAAGTTGAACTGAACTTATTGTGAATGTCAGTATGATATCGGGGAAACATGATGTGCACACATTAAAAGCCAAGGAGATACCAACCTGTAAACCACAAGACAATGGGGGGAAGGACTCCATAAGTTATAAAGTGTGCCAACCATTTAAATTTGTCTATGTAGCTTCTCATTTGTGAGCGTTTTTTTGGGTAATGTAGCTATTAAACAAAACGAATGATAGTATTGTAGAGTGTATAATTGATCATTTGTAAAGTTTATTGATGCCTAATGAGTAGGAAAATATAGAACTCCTAATGTGGTAAGGAGATAAGATGTCGGGTAGCGAAGCACGTCTGTTTTGAGTATAGAGGTGACGAGGGGTGCTAAACCGGCCACCAACCTAGCGGGTTACGAGAAGGGAAAACTTTTTGATGATTAGGAAAAGTTTTAAGGCTTCAACCATCAGACTTTTTGATGATTCTCGCTCCAATGCTGTTGCAATGAAATCTTGGGAAATTAATAATGAAACAACCCAAAGAAGTAGATCGTATCTGATTTCGGTGATAATTATGTGGGTACAACGGAAGATATTAAATTAGATGTTCACATCAAGGAATCAATTCAACCAAAAGTTTCATTTTTCTATATCTTATACTCCGTTGTAAATTATGATTGGCTATACAATGACTACAAATCACATTTTTGATTTTAAACTTTGGTTGGTTTTATTCTAAGAACTACAAAAGAGAGGATATAAACAATGGTGTTTAACTTGTTGCATTTTCTATTTTGTTAATTCTTGCTTGCAGGTGGTGGGGGTTGCTCCTTTTCAGCTACTTCAGGGTATGTCTTGTACAAAAACTTATTTTCCTCAATGCTATATGATGTTGGTTTATAGTTGAGGCATTTGGTTGGCATGACTTAAATCCCATGTGAATGTCATTGAAGGATCGACAACCTGCCATTATTGATGGTTGTCGTCTAGGCAGGGTTTGGGATAGAATGTACGCAATTTTAGACCAGAGTATTTTTAGTCGGTAGAACCTACCACATTCCGACTATTAGCTTTTGGTCGATACAACCGACTAAGGACTAAAGTTGTTGGTCGGTATTTTTGATATTGTTGAGTTGAAAGTAAATGTGAGAATAAGATCATAAATGGACTTGGTTTTAAATGGTGTAGATGAGATAAAGAGAATTAGAGATGGTACTTCATACTAATAATGATTTTGTACACTAGAGAAGGATAAGCATATGGTTTCATTGCACATTTTAGGATGAAGCAAATTTAGTAGGATATCTAAAATAGGAATATAGCAAGATTAGTGGAATGGAGAGGGTAGAACCTAGAAGTCTACTTTTTGTATGTTATCAAGAGCTTTGCGGATAATTAGGTCTTGTCTCAGTTAAAATAAAACCATTTTTCGAGTGGAAGAGTCTAATTTTTATATGTTTGAAGAGCTTTGTGGAGAATCAGGACCTGTCTTAATTAGAGCAAATACCACTTTTTCTAAGTAAAAATATGGGTTCAATTCTCGTTGCTCCCTTCCCGTCCCTTAGAACTTGGTAATAAAAAATGATAAAAAAAGATCTTTGCCTATCTTAACTTTTTCCCTGTGGTGGATAGATTACATCTTCACCTTTATTATCATTGCAATGAAGATAATGTATGTCCTTTTCAAACATATCATGTTGATAGTGTAGAAAATATCAATCATACCATTTATTTTGACAGGTGTTTTGCACTTGGTGAAACACATTGAGTTTCATGTGCCACGAATTTCTGTGTTGCCAACTTGCCAGGCCTATGCGTACACTTGGTAAAAAAAATTACAGAAATGTATGGATGAAATGAAAATGTAAACAGAAAACCAATCTGATCCGAAAAGACCTCACTCGAAATCAACCCAAGTTACTATTTGGCCAATCCAATATACTACTTATTTTTTTTTCTATTTTACTATCTCCTATTCAACCCATTAGTCCCATTTAGTTTTTCACACTTCCCGAGGTAACATTTTTCACATTTACCGAGGTAACATTTTAACCCTTAATATCTCTAATTGTTCTGAATTAAAAATTATAAAAAGTTGATGTTAATAATCCTTATATTGAAACGAATCAAACAAGATCTCTCACGTGACTATATTTTGACAAATTAAGAGTAAAATACAAATTAAGAATGATAAGTAAATATGGACAAAAATAAATAAGATATTGAGGAAGTATTACCTTTGAGTGATTTACAGTAATGCCTTTGTTATTAAGACATGCATTAAAAGTAATTATTTTTGCAAAAGAGTAATCAGGCTGTCACATAATTAAATATTAGCAGCATGAAGATAGAACAATTATGATTTGTTTGTTATCTGCTTGTATTCTTTTGATTACATGGTAGGCTAAGTGAAAGGGCTTAGTAAGAATCGAACCTGTAAGGGTTTTATTTATATTAGTATATTTGTAAAGAAATGAGAAAACCTAGTATGACATAATGCTCCTATTTGACCTCTACTATGGTTGTTTGAAGCTGGAGTAATTTCAAAACTAAAGGTGTTCAAAATATACCAGATGATTCGAAATTTACTCGATTTTGTAACCAAATCTGATTTGACCCGACATGAAAATGAATCAACAATTATGTAAAAACTTACATGAATACAAGACTGAATTTTGCACCGACCTGAACATCTAACTCGAATCGACCCGAAACACCTCTATTCAAAACTTTCAAGTTTCATGCCTAAGGTTTCCCCTAATTTACCATTAGCGGAGGATAGGACTCCCAAATTAGGGAGTCCCTCCAAACGCGTACATTTGGGTATTAACCTCCATCAATTCGAAGCGGCCTCATTATAGTTTTGAATTTGTTCTGTTTAGGCTTTAGGAGATCATCTTTAGGACATCACCTTCAAATTGTATGTGCCTTGTGTATAATGTGTATTAATAAATCATCTGTCTTGCTCATGTGAACCAGCACCGGTACTCCTACCACGACAGTGCCTACAACATCCCCGAATACACCGACATCCACTCCAGTCGGTGTAACTCCCGTAACAGGAACCGGTGTAACTCCCGTGTCCGGCACTGGCATAAACCCAACTACTGCCTCCCCTTACACCGCCTCGCCAAACACAGGAACCGGGGTGCTTGGAGGCGTTGGCACTGGAATGGCCCCTTCTGGATCGATCTACGATGACCCCAACATCGGAATGAAGCTTCAAAGCACCAGCATGGGCCCCATGTTAGCAGCAGTTGCAAGCTTAACTATCATGATTATGTGGAATTGAGAATTATTGTACTATTTTGGATCAATTTTAAGCTGATTTTGGGGATGTTTGCTTGTTTTCTAGCTCATTTTGTATTTTGGATGTAATTTCATTTGTTCTATTATGTAATATGTAATCTAGTTAGGAAGTTAGGGGGACTATTAGTAATTTGTACAAGCACTATCATTGTCATTACTATGAGCATCTATCCTGTACAACTTTTATGTAGGAAAATCTTTATTTATTTGGTCGTTTTTTTTTGTATCGATGAAACGGTTTTATTTTGGTTGGAGGCTTGGAGCAAATATCACTTATTCTCGACGATATCCTGAGTTTTTCTAGTCTATACTCCGAAAGAGAAAAAAGTATAAATCACATGGAGTATGTTTCTAAAAATTATTGCATGATTTTGCCAATTTATGAAATTAAATTTCGAAAATTATAAATACATTATTCATAATAAAATACTATGTAAAAATTCCTAACTAATATATGAAACATGGGAGTATGTTTCGATTTGTTCGTGCTATAATATAAGATTGATTTTAAATTAATATTTCAGATAAAATTATATTTGAGTGTATATTTATATTTATTTATATACTATAATAATTTTATATTTTAAGTCGGGTTAAAGTCAAGTTCGATTATAAGATTTGTTTTCAAAGTATATTTGAGAGCTTGTTTGTAGAAACTACCTTAAACCCTGACTGTAATTTGCAAGGAACTTCAAAATTTCTGGGTAATATTTTGCAATGGCGTCTGGAAAATGCATATTGATTTCAGGTTCCCCAGTAAGTCTTAGTCCGCCATGTATCAATCTCAAGCTTCCATTTTTTCTCTAACGTTCTTCTGGCTTCTAAATTTCTGTATATCTTGCTGCTCTTTTATTAGGGTGTGGGGAAGACAACTCTGCTTATACGAGTGTTGGAACGTCTCAGAGCTTCAAACCCTAATTTGAAAGTTCAGGGTTTTTATACCCGTAAGCGTAATTCTTGATCCTTTCCCTTGATTGTTTTGTTGGACTGATTGTGTCGGATCATTTGATGGTTTAATTGGATTATTTGATGATGTAATTGGATTATTTGATGGTTTAATTGGATTATTTGATGATGTAATTGGATTATTTGATGGTTTAATTGGATTATTTGATGGTGTAATTTTCATTTGAAAGGGGAAATCAGACAAGGAAACGAAAGGGTTGGTTTTGAAGTCATTACTGTCAATGGTCAAAGAGGTATTCTTGCTTCTATCAACCATCCCAGGTAATCCTTACAAACAACTTTCCTCAACATTTTACAGTTTTCTTTTTACAATTGTTATATTTGCTATTAGCCTATTATAGTATTATATGCTTATCAGAATCGGGTCTTGTCTCAATTTGAAGGGCAAGTATCACTTTTCCAATAAGATTTCAGTTTCGATTCTCACTTAGCCTTTTCCTTCCCTTAGCCTACCTTATAAGTGATAAATTTGGGCTTGGGCTTGTACACTACATGACCCGCTTAAGAGGAGATATGACTACACACAAACCCCATAAGGTTCCATCCTAAAACCAATTGGTATTAGTTGGAGTAGCCCATCAAGTATATATATTAGTCATCCTCTCTCTAACTTTTCGATGTAGGATCAGATGTGGGTATTTTTCAATAGTAATCCAAATTATTAGTATATGCTTATAGTTTTGTAGGAGTCTCAGGATTGGGACTTTTATTTGGGATATTCAATCTCATATTTTCTACAAAGTTTATTAAGTTATGATCATGTTCAATTTAATTTGATTGGGTTTGCCCATTTGATTGTTTATTTTTGATGAAGGGCAAAGATCTACAATCCTTTGGTATTAGATTATAATAGTATATGGAGTAATAAATGACTGAATCATTTGCGCTTCTTGTTCATATGAAGTTGCAAATGATGTCTCCAATTAAGGGCGATTGGAATCTTTTATGTTGTCAGAAGGTAAGATTGCGTACATCTGACCCATGAACCCCAAAACTTGCCATTTTTTGTTGGATTTTCCAAATTGAGATGATCAACTTGTATGTGAATTCCTGTGTTGAAACCTGGGGTCCAACTTTGGTTATCCAAGCTTTTGTGACTATGATTCGAATGACAGTCGGCTTTAAACTACTTACCTATGCTCGATTCACTTTCTCGATGAACATAACGAGGAGTAAATTTGGGTTTTGTACACATCCTTGTAAAATAGAATATATGTTTGATGATAGTCATGTTCTCATATCCCAGTCTTCACGACCTATGTATTTGCTTTCTGCTCTCGCTTTATTGTTCGTTAAACTGTTTAATCCGTTATTTCTTCTAACGGAAAATGTTTTTGCATCTCACACATTTCTCTACTCTGTCAGCCCTGAATCTCAACGTTGGCCTACTGTTGGGAGATATCGAGTGGATGTAGCTTCTTTTGAAACCGTAGCTTTGCCCGAACTGGAGGTAATTTGTTTAGTACTACCTTTTAAGTTTGACGGACATTAGATTTCTTTTTCCCGAATTTGGCCAACTGCAATTTGACTTTCTGCTCAAAATTCTCCTCACAAAATGCGTTTGATTGTTGCTGCTTAGCTAATGTGTCATCATCATCATAATACGGACTAGTGATTACCTCGTAGGAAGCTAATGTATCCCGCTCATAGGAAGGCCAAAGAGTCCCCCGGCTCGATATTTGATATTTGGTTGATTACCTCGTAGTTTTTGAGTCCCGAAAACTAGTGATTTTTTGTCAGATTAAAGATGATACGGACCTGTTCGTTATTGATGAGGTTGGCAAAATGGAGCTTTACAGTTCATCATTTCTCCCAGCAGTCATTAGACTCTTAAACACCAATGTCCCTCTTTTGGCTACCATACCGATAGCAAAATATGGCCGAGATATACCCGGAGGTATCGTAACTTGTGACTTGTTCTTTACTAATGCATAGGAATGTCGATAGAAAACTAATCACGAGCTACCATGAAACTTTCTCCGCCTCATGACGTATTCTTAACAATCAAACCTGTGCAGTTGCAAGACTGAGAAATCATTCCGGGGCAACCATCTACACACTCGACCCGCACAACAGAGATTCGTATAGAGAAAGGGTGTACTCTCACGTGGTTGATCTTCTCCGTAAGCATTAGAAGCTGTGTTGAAGTCGGTAAGTTGGCTTCGGTCTGAAAGATCGCAGGAAAACCCAGTTCTACGATCAGCATTGCTTTTCGTAATTCGACACAATCTCGTCCCAAACCAAACTGATATTGTGTAAATTATATGTCTCTGATGTTTTAGGCTCATTTTCTAGGCATTTGTCTAGCTAGAGATTTTAATGTCTCCATTTGTGTTTGTATATTTTTACACACAACAATGCTGGGTGTCGGCTAGGGATGAGCGGGTCTGGAGCGGGTCCAACCATATCCGGATTCGGACTCTTAATTTTTTGCTCTCATGAAGTTCAACTAGAGTAAGTGCTTACAATTTCTTTTTTTTAAGATAAGTGCTTACACTTTCTTATTAGTTATTATTGTAATAAATATTGTATGATATATGTTATTATATCATTTAGTTAGTTTAGGATTATATATTTTCCTCATATATAGTAAAATATAGTTAAAACAACTCAAGATAGGTAAAATTACAACACATATATAACACATTATTATTAGAATAACTCAAGATAGGTAAAATTACAACACATACATTTGACAAATTATTATTATTACATCGACTCAAGATAGAATTACATGACATATTATTATTGTTACAACGGCTCAAGATAGAATTTCTTACATGAAACACAACTCAAAATATGTAAATTACAACACACGATATTCTTATTATTAATATGAGCATCACCACTTAAACCATAGTTGGGTAGGAGCTAACATTATATAACTTGGCCCAAGATGCCCTAAATGCTTGTGATTATAGACTGTTTTTCAGCGAAACGACTTTATCAGAACAAAAACATGTATACTTATAATAATTTATTTAGGTTAAGCTATTTAACCTTTGTATAGTGAGGCCACCTCATACAATAATTTGCGCTAAACTTTAAGTTGAAGAGTTTTTTCATATTTCTCCAGTGATTTGATGAGTTCGGAAAAATTATTTCCATTACCAAATCCACCACACCCACCCTTTTGGTGAAGCTTACCATCTTCTCCTTGAACCATACACCCAATTCTTTGAATAACCTCAATAAAAATAGTAAGTCTATCTCCAATAGGTTTAGTAAATGTTTGAATTATAACACCTTCATGATCATTATCCACTTTAAGGCCTAGACTCTCACATTCTTGTATTTCTTTCTCACTTAAGATATGTTTAGCCCATTTTCTTAAGTTTTGGTAGTAATCCTCCTTAGGGGGAGGCATGAAGTCAAACAATGATCTCTTCTTCATCTCTCTTACGGTTTTGAATATGTCATCTGTTAAGACAGCCAAATGGTGCACTCCTAATAATAAAAAAAAATAATAAGAAATATAAGACAGTAAATAACACAAAGAGGTTTAACGTCAATGTATTAATTACATCCACAGACAAAAAGAGATAATATTTATTAATATGTGGGGAGATAAAAAGAACAGTAAGTCTCATGGGAGACGGTCTATTCTATAGACGGAATTCATGAAGCCCAACCCAAAATATAACATAGTATATTTGGGGTTATAATAAATTATTTGGGGTTATAATAACTTATATTTGGGGTTATAGAATAGTATATTCAAGATTATAATACCTTACATTTAGGATTATAACATAATATAATTGATATTATAATAAAAAAAAAATCAATTAAGGGAAATGGGCTGGCCCAATTTTGTGGTCTATCCTATAGACCGTCTCTTGTGAGATTTTGTGTAAAAAGAATACAAAAAACAATCAGAATGTATTTAGATCGATTTTAATCCAAGTTTGGACTGATTTTAAGCTTAATAACAAAAACATCAACTAGCACATGAACATATATAACTCATATTAATATCTATTGATTGATCCACACTTATAACTTTTATTATACTTCCTTGTAATACATTCATAATGATAGTAAAAAATTGGCTTTATTGTCCTTAATTTGCACCACTTTTTATTTATGTATATCTCAATAATTTACCATTTTTTTCTTTTTTTGATAATGATTTCACTATTTTTTTTAATTTTCCTCCACAAACTTATACTCTCTTTCCATCTACGACATACCTTACACGCCGTGATCATGGATCGGGTTTACCCAAACCCATTAATTTTTAGTGGTTCCATCCTTGGATCTGGACCCTAAGGATTTAAAAGAGTGTGGGTATGGGTTGGGTTTGAGTCTGAAGACCCTAGACCCAAACCCCGCCACTTTTATTTTAACCTAGACTCAGATTCGGATTCAGTAGGTGTCAAAAAAATCAGATTCTGACCCTAAAAATAGTAACGGGTCTGAGGGGTTAAGAGGATTTGGGTTTTAAATGGATCTAGAGTGAGAGTCTAGGTCACGTTTGAGTCCGAAAACCCTAAACCTAGACCCATTTTTTTGGGTTAGATCTGATCCAAATTCCCTAGATCTCAAAAAATCGAATCAGACCCTAAAACTAGTGACAGGTCTAAGGTAAATCCAATAAAATCTTAAACCAATAACTATTCCTACACTCCAAAAGTAAGCCAAACACGCAAGACAAGACAAGGCAAGGCAATACCAGGACAAAAGACTATAACAATCCAAAGAATTAGTAGTAGATATAACCTGGACCGGAGTTGCGGTCGAGGAAGGTCTCGATGGGGCTCTTGATGGTAGTACCATAAACCGGTTCACTGAAGTTGAAGAACACTGATTCATCATTATTTGCTAAAAACACTGATTGTAATCCTGTCTCTGTTTTACCATAAAGATCTTCTGCAGCAAATGGTACAAATTCATGGAATCCTGTTATCTTCATTGCATATTCTACCACACTTTTCAGCTCACCTACACTCCCTGCAGCATGATCTAACCTTTCAATTCCAAATTCGCCCGCGGATCCATCATCCTGTGGCGGATCCAGAAAAAAAAAAAAAAAAAAAAAAACGTGTCGGTGTGAGCACGTACATTACATATATATATTATGTGGGTTGTTGGTGACTAGTCATAGAGACTATAGACTGACCCTACAAGTTAATATGTGTCTTTTCAGTGCATTTTGGCCAAACTCGTGCGCACCTAGAAAAACTTCTTAGGAGGTCGCTCATTACTAAGATTACTCCCTACCAAGCACGTTTAACAGTGGAGTTCTTAGCAAATGGACTTCCATGATAAGAAGATGTGTTTTGTTGATATGAGTAGTCTATTAATTATTTAATTTAAAGCTAAATCTGAGATATTGCATTTATATCGATAATTTAAATATTTCTGGAACTCAGTGCCCTCATATGTGGGCGTTAGAGTGCGCTAGGTTCTGCTTACGTACCAAGACTGGAGAAAACTTGGGCAAAAAGTAACATGTTTGATCATTAGTTGCACCGTTTTGTGCATGGCTGACTAATCGAAGGACAACGTCCCCAAATAAATGAACTTCAGCGAGCATTGTTTGCCCGTCTTCTAACAAGACAGGCGGGGCGGACGGGCAAGCCCCTGCGGCCACACTGGCCGCAAAGGCAGATTCAGCGTCCTCCACCTCAATAGCCACAGCTCGAACACCAAGCCCATGAGAGGATAAAAACGAGGCATGGGCCTCGTAATCAAACGTAGGAATCGATGCAGTCGAGAGCGAGGAAGACGAAGAATAAGGAGCGGTGAACAGGAAATGAAGATCGCCACTACGTAAAACGTAGGAGGCATGGACAAGGTTTCCGGTGGAACGATCAGATTTAGCGAGCATAGGCATGCCGAGGCCTAAAGAAAATAAAAGGCTTGTATTTGTTGCATCACCACACCAAAATTCAATGTGATGAAATCTTTTTACTTTAAATTTATCTGTTTTTGGGTTTGATCTTACAAAATTGTAAAAACTTTGTATTTTAAATGCATCATTTGCATCATTTTTAGGTGCTACTACCTTACTCTCCATTAAATTTTGGAAATAATTAATTTTGAGACTTTTTTTTTTATAATTATTCTTTTTGTTGAATTTAAATTGTTATATGAAATTGTATTCATAATGTTGGGTATTTATAGATAGTTTGATGTATATAATATTTACAAATTACAATAATTTTCTACTTAAAAAATGAAGTTATGGAAGACTAAATGTGGTGGTCTTTTTAACAATAATAACAATTAAACCACGAGCTGAATTAATACACAAGTTGATTTTTTTATTAATTAAATTAATAGAGCCTTTGTTCTATTTTGATTTTCCTCAATTTTTATTTTAGATTATCTTACTTATTTTATATTTTTTCTCTTTTGATAATAGTTCTCATAATGTTTTTTTATCTCACTCACATCATCATCATCCCCAGTGTATCCCGAACATAAATAGGTCTGGGGAGGGAAGATAGACGGCGTCTCATACCCATAAGTAGAGGGCGGTCGAAAGAGTCCCCCGGCTCAAGAAGGATTTTCAAGAAAGGAACCTGCAAGAAAACCGAAAACCTGCATCTTACATCTTACACCCATGTTAGCCAAGCATAAATCTAACGACAGGTCTTGCGAGAGACCGCATTACCATGAGACCATCAGACCAATAGTCAAATCAGCCTAATTTTATATTTTTTACAATACGGGATCAATGATTGATCAATTTAGTAAAGACTTCGAAATTGATTTAAAAAGTTATAATTGATCATTTAATTGTTCACTTTATAAATAATTGATCACTTTAAGATCTGAATTAATGAATACTTTAATGTTGAAATTAAAGACTTAAAAAATTTATTCATTTAAGGTTATAAACTTGTAAGTAAAAATTGATCACTTTAATTTCAGAATATCAATTTTAGATTAAAATTAAAAAATTTTATTTTAATTGATCCATTTAATTTTCACTTTAAGTTGAATAAATTGAGAAAATTTGAAACAAATAAGATTATTAAACAAAAAAAGTAATGGAATAAGATTGAAATCAAACTTTTCCAAAAAATAAGCTTCAAATGCCCAGGCCTCAGGTTTGGAGCTGTTCGCAGTTACTAAGTGCGAACAGAGGAAGAATTTTCAAAAAATTAAGCCAGGGCTGTTCGCACTTAGTAACTGCGAACAGCCCTGTTGACTGTTTTGACCTGTTCGCAGTTAGTAACTGCGAACAACCCTGGCTTATTTTTTTTGAAAAATCTTTCTCTGTTCGCACTTAGTAACTGCGAACAGCTCTAAACCTGTGCCCAAAGCTAACAGACACTTAGTTTTTGGAATAGTTTGATTTGGGTCTTGTTTCGTTATTTTTTTTGATTCATTATCTTATTTATTTCAAAATTTCAATAAATTGATCACTCTAATATCAATATTGATCAAAAATTAATTTTAATTTTGTACATTTTTGAGTTTAAATCAACCTATGTATCTGCCTCATAATAAAGCGATCTCTTGTGAGTTTTTACATAAATCAGAATCTGATGCGAGAGAGCAAGTATGATTAGGTGTAGTCAATATACAGGCACTTTGTTAAGTACTGTACTACTCTTTCCTATTTTACCCATTAGACATATTTGTTTTTTTTACTATTTACTATTTATTTATCACTCTTAATTTGTATTTTATTCTTAATCTATCAGTTAAAATATAGTCATGTGGGATCTTGTTTGATTCGTCTCAATATAAAGATTATTAATATCTACTTTTTATAATTTTTAATTAAATACAATTAAAGATATTAAAGGTTCAAATGTTGTCTCGACAAGTGTTGAATAAGAGGTAGTATATAAAAATATTCTTTTGAGAGATAGGTATCTTATTGAAATAAATTCTTCATTCTAAAATATTCTACTTGCTACATTACGGCTAGGCTATTGACATTATTGATTGTTCAATTTTTTTTTATTAATTACGGCTAATTTTTAAGAAAAATATATAGCGTAATAAAGGTTGTTTGAATCATTTAATCACGCTACTTTTATAATATTAATTTTAGATTAAACATAATTCATAAATATATAATAACATAATTAGAATAATGTTTTAAATTCTAGCAAGTGTAACAAAATTATGAAGTATTAATACACATATTTAATTGGAATAAAATCGAGTCTTTCTGTAAATTAAAGTAAACTCCCACTATCAATAGTCGGAATAATTTAATTACACATTCACACTAGTTACAATTCACACGTATATAATTCCGTATTATGATTGTTCCAATAATTCGTCATGTGGGCTCTATGCAGTATGAAAAGGCGTATTGTTGTAAATTGTAACTAGTGTGAATGTGTCATTGTTGTCGATAAACGTCATATATATATATATATATATATATATATAGGGGTAGGATCAAGTGAAAGCAGTTAAAGTGGTGAAAACTGAAAACCAGACAGAGGTATACATATTGTAACAAAAGGGGTACATATTATCTTATAGAGGTGTATATATTTTTTGTGAAGAAAAAAGTTCATATTATTTACAAAACTGCCATTTGAATATGTACCCCTTTTAAGCATATATGTACCCCATTTAGCAAATGTCTAATTATTTACAAAACTGCCACCCAAATATGTACTCCATTTAAGCTTTTATGTACCCCTGTTTTCAGTTTTCACCATTTTAATTGGTTTTCACATGATCCAAACCCTATATATATATATATATATATATATATATATATATATATATATATATATATATATATATATATATATATATATATATATATATATATATATATATATAGGGGTAGGATCAAGTGAAAACAATTAAAGTAGTGTACATAATTTCTGTGAAAATCAGACAAAGGTATACATATTGTAGCAAAAAGGTACATATTGTCTTATAGGGTGTACATAATTTTTGTGAAGAAAAAAATGCATATTATTTACAAAAATGTCATCTAAATATGTACCTCTTTTAAGCATATATATACATTTTTAGCAACTGTCTAATTATTTACAAAACTGCAACCCAAATATGTATACCATTTGAGCTTTTATGTACCGTTGTTTTCAATTTTAACCATTTTAATTAGTTTTCATATGATCCAAATCATATATATATATATATATATAATAATTCATCTAATACACACTATGAAAATATCTTATTTGAGACCATCTCATCAAAAAAGGGTTTATCTCTCACAAGATTAGCTCAGTCTATATTTCACGTTGTAATGTAACCTATTTTGTATTACAAAAGTTGAATGTTGGAACTTGAAAATACTTCACATGTGAGACAAGATTCCACATCTCATCAACGACTTCGCAGCGGTACCCAATAGAAATTGTATTCAAATACAATTTTCATCAATTGTTTTCATTAGTACAAAATTCATTTAAATGTTGTACATCTATATCCTCTCAAGTCTCGATCTATACAGCAATAACCCATTTGGGATAAGAAAAAGTAATGGGTGGGAAAATTCAGTTTCTCAAGTGTTCCTGAGCCATTTCATTTTAAGACCCTTCCTTGTCCATTTTTGAGATGCTGGCAATTTTGTGTTCATTTTCTAACGATTTACCATTCGATATTGAATTCTCTATCGTACTTTTCTCTGAGGAATTCTACAGCCATGAATGTGAGAGCAGAGGCTGGGACATACCATACGACTCTCGGGATGCTACCTCTGAATGCTCCTTCCGTGCCTTCAATCATCCACATCCTGGTGATGGCATGGAACCACCCTTTGTACCTGCATCGAGTACCAGCCGTTGTATAAGCTGTCATAAGAAGAAATCACAAAACCTGTACAAAACTGTGGAGCATTGCATAACCAAGAAGTAACTAGTAAGAGCAATCACGTCTTATCCTTTTATAGTGTGTAAATTAGTTCGGTCGTGACCTCCTCGTGATGAGGGTATTGGTTTGTCTTCTTTCCACCCTCCCCACTCCAGACCTTGCCTTGGGCGGGACTCACTGGGATGATGATGATGATAAAGTGCAAATTAGGTATGACCCTCGAACGAAATGGGCCGTTGGTCGTTAGTGACTAATTTAGAAATAAAGGGAGTATGTGATATTTAACACTAGAAGAACAGATAAAGGTGTGCCAGAGCATCTGCAAGAATAACAAAACAGGGATGATCCCAGCAAAGGACAAACTGCATAGCCTTCACCAAGCTACACCTTTAAAAGAAACAAACTCACTACGAAAAAAAGGAAACAAACTTAAGAGGAAATTTCTTGATTATCGGGATACATTAAATCTTGAGTATCCGTAACATAGTACAGTAAATAAAAAGCGTAAATGAGCATCATTATACCTTGCATCAGGCCCCTGGACTTGCAATCTTGTCTTAATGACATCTAATGGAGTCGTAACATAAGCACTGAGTCCTGCAAAATCGTTGAGTATAATTAGATTAATTTTCTAATACTTTCAAAAGAAACATGAAATCCAGACAGATTACAGAAGATGAGCAAACTTTATACCTCCAGCCACCCCTCCTAACACCAATCCCTCTAGACTACTACTGATTCGGTAGTCTGCATCAAAAAACCACTTCTGCATCCCATAGTCTGTCAAATCTTTCAGTATTTCATAGAACATTACCTGCAAAATGGAACAAATTAAAATAACACTCATAGAGCATCACTTCGAAAATTCAGAAGGGAAAATCCCAGATGCTAAAAAGTTATGAACTTATTGCAGATCCTTCAAATTTATGTACTTGTTGTACTAAACTCTCTCATTTAGTGTATATCACTGAACTTGAGAACACATAAGATTATATATCATAGATGCATGCAGCTTGAAGATGTACAACATTCAGGCGAAAATTAATGGTACAACACATATGTCGTAGTACCTACCATCAGACCAGCAAAGGGCACATCTCTAGCTAATGTAGACCAATACCTGTCACGAAACCATTAAGAAAGGATATTCGAAATTTAAGATAATAAATTGGGTTAAAATTGAAGGCAATAAACATGGAAAAGGTAGAAAGATCAATGGGCGTTTACTTATACTATTATCACATTGAACTCGAGCCTTGCACGGTTGCACCATAGACACTCAAAATGTTCGAGCAGAATTCCTTTTCTTTTGTAAGTGGGGTGTGTCGGATGCAGACAACAATAGAGTCCGTTCATGAAGAGGGGGAAAAAAAGGAGTGGCAATATTTATAAACTCATTTTCCCCACCCCCACCGTACACAAATGAATATCAACGTCTAGTCAGAACATAGTGACAAATGCTGATACAAAAACGCTAAAATGTGAAGCTTCATGGTTTTAACCCATTTGCCGTTTAGATGATAGTTGAGATCTAGTGAAACTTTATATAGGAGCCAACAACTAACATACCCAGCATATAGACCCTTTGGCCCTTGTCCTTTCCATATTGAACGGCCAGCATGATACATTCCATTATAATAACCATACATCTGCGCTCCAGGAACCTGACCGCTCTGAGCTTTTGAAGTCATAATATTCCAGGAATTACTTGTACCCTGAATCTGCATGCGTTGCTTTATCACTTCACATGGAACATATACAAAGGAGCCAAGTGTTTCCCCTGTAGTAGATATTCAAAAGTAAGGATGTATCAAACAGAATCAATGAATTCAAATTCACTTGATAGAAGTCCTTGAGATCAACAAGCAGATATATAAACGTGCATTTAGTAATGTACTTAGCTTTACAATCAGAATGCAAGACACAAATCTTATCACATCTAAACATAGAAATAGTACATGAAACTACTTCACAAAACCAAGAAAAATCAACAATCAAAGTAAATTTTCTAGTAAAAGCTAAAAACTTAGAAACAAGTCTCACGTAATGTTTTCATCAGCCAAGAAATTTTGGTCCCCTATTCAGTTATAATAACAACAATACCTCCATCAGTTCAAATCAAGGTGTTCACTATGGAGACTACAGACTATCACTCTACATATTTCTCAAATTGCGTCTTTGGAGTAGAAAAGAGCTACTCACCATAGAGCACTAGTTATAGGTACAAGAACAAAACTAAATATATCAAAAAAAAAGAGTACTGCGGATGAATATGTGTTTTACTTATATATTCTTAACAGCTCTGATTCATTACTAAAGTTTGTTGGTAGGTTTAAGTGTTAAACATTTAAAACATACCAATAAAAAATTGATATAATCGTTAACCTCAGCAAATTAATTTGACATCATCACGTCCATTCTTGATAAAGTCAAAGATTTCTAATTCTTTCAATGTAGATTATAATGGAATTTTGTAAAATGGCTCGTTAAATCATGTGCACTTCTTATCTGTAGGAAGTTTCGGATCATGTTTGCTATCAAGAGTCAATTAAAAACAACCCCTTTGTTTTGACAAAAACAAGATTGTGTACATCCATCTTCCTTAACCTCCGCTAGGTGGGACCCTTGGGAAAAGTCAACTAATGGCATTGGGGTAACGGTATGTATCAATTTTCCAGCTTTCCTACGTAGATATGACAGGCATTCTTGATTGCAGGTGCGCAAATCAATAACATATTTGGATCAATAACAGATATTAAGCTGATTATGAATGAGAAGCCGTATAAATCCTTTTTTTATGGCTACAATAACACATCAATGATCAAAGGACGAAAACACACAGTGTTAAAGACATTTACCCATGCCTCCTGCAAGGAAGTGGACCCAATGACCTGCAAGACCAGGGTGCGATTTTTCAATCCACTTTTTAGTAGACTCAATGAAACCAAAATAAGTTGCTCCAGTTGCAAGAGAGCCAGTAACTCCAGGGGCAACTCCTCTATAGAAACCTACAAAAATAGTTAAAGAAACAAATTATATGAGAGAAAAGCAACAACTACAAGGCCTCTTGAAAGGAAAGACTGCATATTATTAAGCAATGATTACAATTATTTCTGTAATGTGGAAAACATAAAAAATCTACATTAAGAATATGATAAATCAAGAAAAACACAGCTTACGATAAATCAACATAGCAGACCTCTTATTCCATCAGCAGTCCATACAGTTTTAATCATCTGTAACACAGTTTTTTGGTGCTGCGCGTAAACAGATACGATATTAATAAATATTAAATTTACCAATATGCATTATACAATTACCAAGCACCTATAAAGGAGATTATCAACTTATAGGATAAAATAAAACTAAGTTCTAGGCTTTCTAACAAAACTGTATTCCATCGAACATGCCAGGAAGAAATTCAATAGACAAAGGGCCATATGTTAGCGCACCTGAGATCCACTCATAATAACTTGACTTTGAATTCTTGTCTTCACAGTATCAATTGGGTGCATCATTCCTTCGCCAAACCCTCCAGCAAGAGCTCCCCACAAGAACTCCCTCCATACTATAGTTAGTCAAAGCACAATTCATTTTCCTCTATCTCTGAACTCATCAATGGATCTTAACCATATTTAGAGCAAGTAATTTCAAATAACATATCAGCAGACAAAGTTCTACCAATTAAATCTATAAAAGCTCTAGTCGATCAAGTCTTAATTTGTCAAAATATTACTGTAATCTTTAAATGTGTATAAAGATATAATATAAGACTGAAAGCAATCATCTACAATTCATTTTTCGGAAAATAAGAGAACTCTGCTTCAACCACATGTCAGATTTGTCACCTTTAACAGAAACAATTATCTATCTTGATAACAACACAAACCAGCCATAAAAGGTTTTGTATCAACAAGTCCCATACCCATTGTCAACATAAAAATAAATCATCCTTTTTCTTGATTGCATACTAAAGGAGATTTTAGTGTTGTTCATGTCTAGGGTCGAGGGTCGGATACAATTTATTTAGCTCTATTAATCAGTACTAAGGTTGTTTGTTTTAGAGGAAAGTTTTTGGTTGATAGGCTTGCTTTTTTATCTAACCCTTCTTGCAATAAGACTACCAGTGACCCCAACACAGGTAGCAAGCATTAGGAGGGCCCAAAGGTGTTTTTTGAAGACCTGCTATGATGCTCAAGTCAGTGATAATATAAGACGAGTATATAAAAAGTCCAATCCCAAGTGCACAGTTCCTTAGCTTGGAGGAGCTCATCTAAGGTTTGTTTTGTGGTGTGAGGCCTTAATAAGTACTCTTGCTAACAAGAGACAATGTAGATCACTTAATGTGAATGATTGAGAGCAATAAGTTCATCGTTTGTTGTAATATAAGTTTGTTACCTTGAAGGTGGTGAATATGGAGTATTTTTAACTCATGATTGTCTTGCAGCTTAGGAACCCTAATGGTACAAAAGAATGTCTTTTTGACCCCTGGGAATGTTGTTATTGTCATTAATTATGTCACTCTTTACCTTTTTCTTAGCTTTTTTGTGTAGAGTCAGCTATACTCTTACGCGTGACTGCTTCTCATTGATTGTGCAGAACAACTTAACTCGTTTTGAGCAAACTTTTGTTCCTTATCAACAAAAGTGTTCATCAGTCGTGTCGTACTATAGCAACATCATTCCCTTTCGGCCTTGCATTTAATATTTCATCCTTTCAAAAATTTTTTATCAGATCCTGCCTTAAGGACCCTAATTCAGACACATACAAGTCGCCATTGCATAAGCAAGGATTGTGTGAAGGGAAGCACAAGGCATGAATGATCTGTTTAAGCAAGGATTGTGTGATAGGATGAACCGATGAAGCATGGAATTTAGACGTTTTCATTTTTAGCCCGGTCCATGCAAAAAGACTTTTCTAGGTGGTTATAACTATTTACTCACTTTCTTGAGTAGAAAACAATGATCGAGAAGAAAACTACTCATTTTTCAACTCTTTCCCAAATATATGATAGAACAAAAAACATTCCAATAAGAATTAAATTATGTCCGTCTCCAAATTCCTTCGCATTCTTTCAGCACAACTCCTCTAGCGAGAAAGCTTTCTAACCAGATTATGATGAAATCAAAAAAATAAAATAAAAATAAAACATAAAAACTCGCTCAAGTATGTTAAATGTACGATACGAAGTGCAATTGCTTGTTTAATCAACTAATAACCGCAATGCAGAAAATCACCACATTTGCTTAATAGTTCAAGATTATCACAAAAGTAACAATTCCAATAGTTTACTGGAACAATACTACAGAAAATTCAAGTTGACAACAAGTAAACATCCATAACCGAACAAATTGAATAACACAAAATCAGACAATAAAATAGAATTAGAAAAAAGACAAAGAACTGAGAAACAAACCAAAGAAAGGCTTGGCAGAATGAGGCAGTACA
Source organism: Amaranthus palmeri (assembly GCA_019776075.1). Lineage (NCBI taxonomy): Eukaryota > Viridiplantae > Streptophyta > Magnoliopsida > Caryophyllales > Amaranthaceae > Amaranthus > Amaranthus palmeri. The sequence continues at coordinate 1,343,515 of JAAKBH010000002.1, read as the reverse complement.
GCTTGTGTCTCTAGAGATGAACTCGACGCCGCCATTGCCGCAGCAGATAGGCGACTATCTCCTTCATTGTCCGCCATTGAAGCTATAACGAGTGCACCTTCTCAGTGTAACTCAGTGGATAGTGAATAGTGAGTATTTCTCTCTCTTGGAAATGGGTTGGTGTCACGGCTATGTCAGGGATGAATTGGGCGCGCCATAGCGTCGTAAATTTGTGTGATTCGAGTACGGCGTCGTTGTGATTTGGGAGATTGTGACCCTTCCTTGGTTTTGACTTATTGAGTGTTTTTCAATCCAAAAATTAGGTTTCCGCTAATTCCATGATTTTCGATTATTTAAACTCGTACTTTCACCGTCTCATATAGTTTGAAGTAAAGAAAAAGTTTTCAAAAAAAAAAGTAAAGAGAAAGTTGGTGTTTTTTAAAAAAAGTGCAGATAATGATAATAAATGAAGATAAAGAATGAATTATGTGATTGAAATTAGAAGAAAGTTAGAACGTATGAACGAGATTAAAAGATAGTGGTTGGCCATAGTCCAAAAATAGAAATGATGCAAATTAAATAGGACATAGGGAGTGTAAAATATTGTTCACAAATTGTTGTAAAGGACGTTTTTTAAAAGTTATATACCCTATGACTGACTATCCATAATCGACCTCTCAATCTATCATGTTGTGCCTTGTGTTAACCTCTATTTTTTTTTTTATTTTAACTTTGTAAAGTGAATTGTTTTATTAAAATAATTATGAGGAGAAATAAGAATATAAATAATTCGAAATAAAAAATATAATTTTTTATTCAAAGAATGCTAATAAATAAGTAAATATGAATTATGAATGTCATGATTGGTGGATTGTGCCTTGGTGCATAAAAGAGTTGTCCTTTAGGCCTTGTATCAATTCTTGCTAAATCTTAATATTTTTTTTATTTACTGCACACCAAATGTATTTTATGTTCGTGTTATTCATGTATGTACCCATGCATGAGGGTTCGTCTCTTAGATTTACTATATACATTTTTTTGACGATAAACGACATATAAATCAAATTTTTGTCAAAATGAAAAAGAATGGTTAATACAAAAAAACAAGGTTTCTTTCTTTTTTTTATAAGATAGTTAGAAATTATTATTTCTTTGGACCATGGACTTTATAGTAAAACATCACTTGTTTTTGATTGGTATTGTACTCCTATAAGGCTATAACTATTACACCCTCCGACTTTTATAATTTGTAGCATTTTTCATTTTCGTTCGTCCAACTTAAATTGCAGTATTTTTATTTTTGGACTATGGCCCACCATTTTGTTTTAATCTCATCCATACATTTTAACTCTCTTTTAATTTCATCCACACAATTCATTCTCTCTCCTTATTTATTATCACTTTTTTAATATTCACTCATTTTCTCGTTGCCACTAACTCATCAAGCGGAGTAGTATTCTAATGTTGTGGGACCGTGGAGTAGAAAATATACAAGCACCAACTCAATACCGTTATTGTTCTTGGTTTCCTCAAATCTATTCCGAGAAAGCAACAATGGCGATGTCCGCTTTCAGACGCGAAGGAAGGCGTCTTTCCTCTATCGTTTCTCCTAATCCCATCAATACTCTTCGCTCCTCCCTCCTCGCTTCCGAGTACGATCTCTATGGTTTTCTTTAATTTTTTTGACATTGTTTTTGTTAAGTATTATTCATCGCTGTTAGCTACTTTATGGTTGAAATTAGGGTTTTGATTTGGTCAGCGAAGTTCTTCCCCGTCGTCAAATCTTGATTTCTCTCTTTTGTCTGAATCATGGGAATGATTTTAATATATGGATTGTCCATATGTGTTTAGATGTATGTACTATAATCAAAAATTTTCTCACTATTTTTACCTGACAAAGAGGATGAGTTCAAATTAATGACATCTTTTTAGTGTGGTTTTGATAGTTAAGAGTCATCTGCTGTATAATTAATTAAGTGATTTAATATTTTAGAAGAGCAGATAATCATTCAGCTCATTCTTGTGATAGTAGTAGATTGTTGGGCATTTTAGTTTGGAAGAGGACATTTGGTTACTCCAACATGATATTTTGCGTTATCTTGAGGATTTTGTAGTGGAAAGTTAGTCCAAGCCATCCGATTAAATTTAATTATCCAATGAAGGTTTTCCATTTATAATATTGTTATCATCAAAGATGGTCAGATCCTCCCTGATTGTACTTTGTATTGGTTTTGAGAGAAAGTGGGTTATTGAGTTAATCAATCATCAATGTATTCCACCATTCTCTTTAGTTAGCTACTTTGGGATAAGGTAGCAGGTGCCTTGGGGATATTTATCTGCATTAGTGGAGCTATCGCGTGACATGTATGGAATTTACCTTTTGGTATATTTTTTCTTACTATGGTATCTCTCTTATAGGGAGCAGACATCTTTGGGAGCTCGATGCATTTCAACTCAGATTGGTGAGTAATAGTATGATGTAGGCATGTAGCAAATAAATAATGTGTTTTGTGGATGATATTCCCTTCCCATGGATTTTGTTGGGACTTGGGATTTAACTTATGGCTTCATTACGTGATTTATATGACAAATGCAGTTAGAAATCGCATGAAGAGTGTTAAGAACATCCAGAAAATCACAAAAGCAATGAAGATGGTTGCAGCTTCAAAGCTAAGACAAATCCAAACAAAGACAGAAAATTCCCGTGGGTTATGGCAGCCTTTCACAGCACTTCTTGGGGATACTCCTAGTATGAATATGGTTTGCTTTTATTTATTGCTTGTTTGAAGTTTTCCTGAGGTTATTTTTCATCCTACAGTGTGGTGATTGTTACGTGTGATGCAAATTGAATCAAAACGTCAACAAACTATATATTTTCTAAATAGCACAATTTGTTAAGATTTAACAGTTCTCGTTCTTTAATCATCACTCGTTGTAAAAGTTTTAGATAAGAAAGTTTCAACTTGGGATTTCTGGATCAGTTTAGATTCACATTTTATTTGATGTTACTTGGTTTTGTGATAAATGTGACAGCCTTATGTATGTATTGAGCTGGTCAAATAATACTCCCACTGTCCCGGCCTATGTGTCCCATTTTTTTTGCATTTTTCATCAATCAATCTCAATGCAAAGATTATTTATATTAATTTTTTAATAATATTTTATGCTAATTTAGAGACATTTAACTTAAATAAGTGCATTAACATGTGTGGCAAACTAAATGAGACACATAGGAATGGACTGAAGGTGTATGTTATTTTAGGAACATTTATGACTACCATTGATGTGCTTGTTTGGTATTTATCTTTTATTTCCTATGTTTGATGTCATGAAGACTAAAGTATGATTGCATGCAGACGAATTATGTTACTTCATCTATACCAATAATCTCACATTAATTTGTTTTGGTTCTTTTAGCTCACTATATATGCTGGAATTATGACTTTGGCATTGTTATTGTTGCTTGTATTTATTATTTGCTCTTGCTTTTGGACTTAATAATCACTAAGATTTAGTTTTTTTTAGAAAATATGTATGGCTGTAATTTGCAATCTTGTTTTTTGATGCTATTCATTTATCTGGTTATAAGGTTATTTCTTAATTGATTTATTGCTGCTATAGATGTTGATGTGAAGAAGAATGTCGTCATTACAATCTCTTCTGACAAAGGTCTTTGTGGTGGTATTAATTCCACTTCAGTCAAAACAAGTAGAGCTATTCGCAAGATTAGTGATGGTAATTGTTATTTTAGAGCAGTTATATTATAAATTTTTGTTTAGCTAGACTAGTAGAGTAGAAGCATTGCTCTTCTGTGCTACACAAATTATTTTGTAATGGCTTGCTGATGCTTGCCACAGGCCCTGATAAAGAAACAAAGTATGTTATCTTGGGAGAGAAGGCCAAAGTGCAGTTGATACGTGATTCTAGGAAGGACATTGAGCTCTGCATAACTGAGCTGCAAAAGAATCCCCTAAATTATACTCAGGTTTTCTTATGCCCTTTACTTTATCATGTTCTCTAGTAACCCAGCAAGCTAAATAGTGAATCTTATTCGTTCTTGACATTATCATTTGATGAATAGGTTTTCTTATCCCCTAATTTTAGTGCTTTTCTGGTTGATAGCTTTTTGTTAGTTGGTTGCCCTTTTGATGGTTGTTGATTTTTATTTACATGAATCATACATCTCTAAAGTTGCTTCTGAAGACAAAATGTGCTCTCGTTGCTTTAATTAAGACAATGTTACCTCAAGGCATGTCTTGTAGAAGAACCCTGACATTCAGTATGACTAATGTATAGACCAATTTATCTTGAACGTGATCGATGATTTACAAAATAGAAGTGACCTTTTGTCTTCTCTAGTTTTATAGTTTTTCTTTCGAGCTTTGGGACCTTGTGATACTAGTGCTTGTAACTTGTAAGATATACCCTGAAATACTTGCCATTTTCAGCTCGATTTTCGAGTCAATTTTTTTGGTTTTCAATTTTTCGGTCCAAATCCGTACCACATTTAGCCACAAACCAAACTAAAACAAACCAACTGGAACTAAATTTGATAAGTTTCAAACGAAAATTTCAAACAAAATCTTAATAGAAAATAGTACTCCCTCTGGTCCAGTTTACTTGTCCCATTTGACCAAACACGGATATTAAGGTAGTGGTGGGGTCCATTGGAAAAGGTGATAGTTGGGTATTTTAATTGATTAAATTAATTGTAAAGGTGGTAGTGGAGTATTGGGAATTGGAAAAGTTGGGGTATTTAGTTAAAAAGGGATAGCCAAAAAAGAAAATGGGACAAGTAATGAGGAATTGCCAAAAAAGGAAATGGGACAAGTAAACTGGAACGGAGGGAGTATAACATTAGTTAGAAAAATTAGAAAAAGTAGCTCTTCTCTAAGTGGGTTTTAGAGGTGTTGGATGTAGGTAACTTTATATTGTTGTAATAAAGATGTTTTTTTTATTGTTCCTTGTTTGCATACATTATAAGCAATTTCACATAAATGAAAAGTGCAAATGATTTATGATGATTCAAAACCAAAATTTTTAATCTTTGCCTCTTTGGCATTATTGAAAATGAACATTTGTGGACTATTATAGTACAAATTGAAAAAAATGAAGGCTTTTTAGAGAAGTTGTAAAATAAAATCTTTCCTTAGTTTGTCATCTTGTTACTAGTTTACTTAGCTAGTGGTAGATAACTAGATATAAGTTTTCTTTTGTTGACCAATAAATTAATGGTCTTTGGAATTTCCTCTATAGGTGGCTGCACTTGCAGATGATATTTTGAAGAATGTGCAGTTTGATGCCTTGAGAATTGTGTTCAACAAGTTTAGTTCTGTTGTTTCATTCATCCCGACTATGTCAACTATCTTGTCTCCTGAGGTGCGATATCTAGTAGGTCAAATAACTGCTATATGCCTATATTCTAACTTTTATTAGTTACTGATTTAAAGCTTTTTCTCTGCTAAGATTGTTGAGAGAGAGTCTGAGGCTGGTGGTACACTTGGAGAACTAGATTCTTATGAAATTGAAGGTGGAGAGACAAAGTCAGAGATACTTCAGAATCTAAGCGAGTTTCAATTTTCTTGTGTAAGTATCTCTTTTTAGATGAAAGTTGAAATGCATTCCCCAGATGCCGATGATTCGTAGGGAATTTGGGATTTTCTTTGTGAATGAACCATATAGAACTCTATATGCTAAATATTGTTCTTCATTTTCATAGATGAATTTATAGGCTATAATGTCTTCGAGAGAAATTCATGATTATTGTTGGTATTTCTTGCCTTGAATTGATTGTGCAATTTTCTCCCTTCTATATATTGTGCAAAAACAAGGCCGCATCGTATTGTATTGTTTGGTTCATAAAGGTTTTCAAATCTAGCAAATTGATTGCCTGCGTCGTAAAGGTGTTATACAATTGCTTTCAAGGCTGGTTCAAAGAATATCACATGGTGAGCCTGATATTGATACTAAGACAAGTGCTCACATCACCACGACCGTTACCACAATCGTTATTGGGATCGCAGTTTTGTACTATGTACTCCTACTTGCTTGAGCATGCTACAATTGTTGTGTCTGCCTGCATGGTGCCTTTGTCTGAGTAATGCTGATGCTCTTTTCTATGTCTCAGGTGCTGTTCAATGCTGTCTTGGAGAATGCATGCAGTGAGCAAGGTGCAAGGATGTCTGCCATGGATAGCTCAAGCAGAAATGCTGGAGATATGCTTGATCGTCTCACACTTACCTATAACAGGTTCAGTTATCATTGCATGGAAAAATCTGATTGTTGTTGGTGTACTTGAGAAATTTTGACAATCAATCTTATACCTGTTGCTGATGTTGACGACAGTTGAAAATAATAATAAAAAGATGAAATAATATTTAGGGCTAGAGACTTCAACGTAGTTTTTCCTGTAAACGTTTTTGATCATTTACCATGTCTTTGTGGTTAATCTTTTGCTTGTGATGATTTACAGGACACGTCAAGCATCTATTACCACCGAACTTATTGAAATTATTTCCGGAGCATCTGCTTTGGAGGGCTAGATTGATGGTGATGAAAATAAGTTGACAGTGTATACTTTATTTAGGATTTCTGCTATCCCTTGGGAGTAGGGATCGATCCGGATTTCCGGATATCAAGTTTTTCGGATGGTGAAATCACTTGGGAGAGTCCTGGAATTTTGCACAATAAAATCCCTGCTAATTTGTTTTGGGAACATCAGATAGCATTTTTTTCTTTCCTAGGTTTCTAAATTGGATTGTCGAAAATTCTGATATGTGATAATTGTTAAGGCCAGACAACAAATGTTCTTGTGCTTGCACAAAATGCTGCAGGTGCTGGCTATGTACTGTCGTCTTCATTTTTGAACGAAGATATTGTATCATACATGTTTCTGATAGTGCCCCAAGGCACATTTTTGCTGTTTTGTGTTCGAGTAGATCTTTTGGTTGCAAGTGTATATGCTGTTTTTGTTAAAACTTAACTGGATCATATTGGTTCATCAACCAGCTTGGAAGATCATGTATCGCAATCTGGTATAAATGAAAAATTCAACCCATGAATATTTTTCTGTTCAGAATTCAATTGGTCGGATTTCATGTTTGGTGTTGGACGCTTGTATACAAAAATCGCTGTCATAATTACAAGTTTTGTTTTTTTTGCAAGTAAAATGACAACTTGCAATATTACTATCAAGCATTAGCCACAAATGTATGGAAGCAAATATTGTTGAGTCCAAAAAAGTCCCTAATGAAAAATTCTCTCAAAAAAAAAAGAAATAAAAAAAAAAAACCAAAGGCCAAAACTAAAGGAGAATGCATTGAGGAAAAGGTTTCACAAATTCATTTGCATAATAACAAAAGACATCATTTTGTTTGTTTCTGCATTTTTAGAGGTGATCAAAACAGACACGATAATTCGGTATTTCTTAGATATTTTAACCAAATTTGATTTGACCCCACTTTAAAAATAAAAAACAAATTATGTAAAACTAACTTGGACATCATCTTTTCAAAAAAAAAAAAAAAAAAAACTTGGACATCATCATCATCAACCCAATATCCTGCTCGAAAACAGGGTTTGGGTGAGGGAAGGTGCTGGATGATCCATACCCGTACTCCCTTTAGACATAATACTCAATTTTTAATTGACCAAAAACATCTTATCTGAATCAATCCGATTAGACGAATTAATACCTCTCTACATAGTACACACATACAACTTTCTTCATGTTTGTTTTTTATGGAATTTTAAATTTTCATATTTTCAATTTTCAATTTTTCGATTTTTCGATTTTGTACTCTTGTAAACAATTTTCGCCGAACCATTGAAACATTGTTGAATATTGGTCGCCTTCTTCCTTACCCTCTACAGAAAAAAAAAAGGTCTGTAATTTTTAGTCCAACTAATTTCAATAAAAATATTATCAAAAAAAAAAAAAAATCTTTTCCTCTCAGAACGTCTCTTTTTTGAAAGTATCAATATCATCAACTACAGTACTTTTCCCTATCTCTGCATTAAAGTAAGCTTTTTTTTTCTCTTTTATTTTATCAGCATTTATTGAAGAAAAGGGTATATTGTTGGAACTTCATTTCGTTTATCAGTTCATCACATTCACATACTGTTGTATGATAATTAATGGGTTTTCTGTTGCTTTCAAATGGGTATCTTTCGAATCTTAAGCTTTATTTAATTAAATTTTGATGGGTTCTTCATTTTTTCAATTTTCTATAATGGGTTTTCTTCATTTTAAGCTTTGGAAGATGAGAAGTAGGAGTACTTTTTTCTGATGTTGTTCAGCAATTAGGGTTAATTACAAATTTTTGTTCTTGCTTGACATTCAGTTGTTCTCATTGTTCTGTTTTGGTTGACTATTTTGATTGGAATTTTGGGGTTCAAACTAAGATTTTTTGAAGTACTATAGGGTTTTGATTTGTGGGTCATAGAAGAAAAGATAAGAAATTGCATTACTAACTTGATTTTTGTAGAGATTTTGTCACTTTTTTTCATCTCTTCAGAATTGTGACTATACATAAGCTTATAATTGGATGAAATTGGTTGTTTTTTGAAGGATTTTGCTTGATACAATGGAGTTTGTTTCATTGAGATTTTGAGATTCTTGAAAACTGTATGCCATGGCACCTGGATAATGTAGAAGCTGATGTTGTGGGTTACTGGAATATGGATAGCTAATTAGTAGTAGATAAAGGAATGCAAATGGATTTGTGGGTTGTGGCAGCTGCTACTGGTGCTGGATACTTAGCTAAGTACTGGAAAAATGTTATTGGGGATACAGAAGATTCATCGGGAATTTCGTCTGGAAGTTCTTTTACTGATAATAATGCCCCGCCGATGAATCGACAGACTGGTGATAGAACTAGACCAAGCCACATATTCTCTCAAATTGATTCAGCTAAACAATATTTTAGTGAGGCTGGAAAGGGTGATCATTCCAATGAAATATTTACCGAAACAATTAGGAGGGATGATCCCTTTGGTATAGATGTGGCTTCTTCTAGTGCGATCGATCATGAGAAACGAGTTGAGAAGTGTGAGGAGTGTTGGAATGTCTCTAGATTAGGTGCTGACATTCCTGATATACCTGAATATTCCTCTTGGGAAATGGGGTTTTCACATAGCGTCGGAAGTAGGAAATGCTTGAGAACTAGATGTCTTCAACGCCCTCCTTTGCAATATATTAAACCCCGGACTTCTCTAGACAGTTGCCTTTTGGCTCAGATACAAAGAGAATATGCAGAAATGGAAGATCATATCTGTACTCCCCTACCTTCACCTTGTACTCCTGCGTTAAGGCCATTTGTTATCACCGATGGAAGTCGAGTAATTAGTAGAGCAAGTGGGGATTTCAGAAATGAACTGTATAAGGAAGTACAACCGAGATCAGATGATGAAGTAGTTAGGGTTCCTCATCTGCCACAAATCATCACCACTAAGAACTCAAAGCAAAAGCTTAACAGAGGCAAAACTCGAATGGGAACGTCAAGTAATGCAATGAATTCAAGTCAGTTTAATAAAAGTGATGGTAATTTTCTTTATCAAGTTAATTCATTTTTGTAGTCAAGATTATTGTATTTATTTAGCCTAGAAAAGATTGTTATAAAAACTTAATGTGTGTTTTTAGCCTAGAAAAGATTGATATAAAAAAAAGTGTGTTTTTAACCTTTACTAATATTGATTGTTTATCCCATAACGAATTTTAAGGATAAAGGAAGACAAATACAAAATTAACTTATCCAAATTTTGTTAAGTATTAAGGGTTAGAATACTTGATTTATAGCTAATTATCTTGCATACAAAGTGGAATATGTGTGTATGTTTCTACTTCCTTGTCTGGTAGTATATATATATATATATCTTTGAAATCTCAATCTTGTTGCCCACTGATGGGGGTATTTTTGTTATAGATTGAACTCTTTCCGCTATTATTGTTACATCTGTAGTCTTGAAGACGTTCTTCTGGCATCATTCTTTAGTATGTGCTACAACTTATCTCGGTATGGTAAATTGGAAGAAACACATGGTTAGTTTTTGCAAATATGACACCAAGAATGCAACTCAATGATTATTGAACACAGGAATGAGTGAATTTCTTTTCATTGCGTAAATATAAAATGGCTCCCATGTGATTAGGGCTTGGGGAGTTAGATGTACACAACCTTTACCCTTGCTAGTGATAATAAAGAGGTTGCTTCCAGTTGACCCTTAATATAAATAAGAAGTGCACATAATTTAATGAGTCATTTTAATATAGTCCATTATAAAATCCGGAGGAGGCATTGAAAATTTGGATGGATAGAGCTTGCAGTACAAACCTTCCAGAGATTTGTCTGTTGAACAGAAAAGACTTGCATTTGTATAGGAGTACAAATTTCGCTTTTTATTCGTAATCAGGCTAAGATCTTGATAGAATTTATTGACAAGAATGTTTTGGATCAGAGATAAGGCGTACAATTTGCCAAATAAATCTTGAATAACCCTGTAACTGTGCATTGAACAAATATGATACCGACTTCTGTTTGTGATCCATTTATTGATAAAAATCTCCCTGACTCATATGTGGATCCGCATGGTGTTAAATAGGCTATATGTTGTTTTTTTCTGGTAAAAGAAATTTCAATTACCAGAATAAGGTTCATACAACCTAAGATATGGAGGCCTTCTCAAACTTAATTGCATCAGTATGGAAAACGAGGTCAGCCTTCTATAAAGAGTTTCCTCGCGCCCCTCTTCATCTGCTTTGAAGTAGAGGCTATATGTTGTTGTCTGTATATATTTGATGATTAGATCCTGAATTATGGACCTTCTTTAACCTTATTGTTTTTTGAATTGTTGATCTCTTTTTCCCTTTTTTGATGATTTGTACCCTAACATTGTGACTTCTCTCAGGATCCTTGAGAAAAGTCCTTTTCTGCCTTGGGATCTCCATCGGTGTCATGGCTTCCCTATTATCTAGCAAAGTGGAAGTGGAGAAGTTGAAGGACCGTTTGAAGCAAAGTGAAAATCTGGTTGAAGATCTTCAGGAAGAACTGGAGATGAAAGATTCATTAACTGTCAGAGAGCTTGTTAACGATGATGACTCACAGGATATACATGAACTTTCATTTACTCATGAGAAAATGGGTTCATTCTCCAACCAAGCAGATATGGATGTGCCAATAAGATATGCCAATGAAGAATCAGCAAATCAGGAGAAAATTGAGTCGATGAGTAAAATCGAAGCAGAGCTTGAAGCAGAACTAGAAAGGTTGGAGCTAAGCATGAAAGGATCAGCTTTTAAAGGAAGAAACTCAGATGCTTTTGAGGTACATACCATTTCTTTGTCATTCTTGTGAATTTGAGGCCAATAATCTCTTAAGAAAAAGATCTGTTTGTCTTTGATGATCATTTTAGTGTAGTGTTTACGAATGAGATTGGATCATTAGATGGCTATTTTGGTTGATGGAAATTTAGTACATGAAGCTTTCTTGAAAGGGGCTGTGTGTTGGGTTTTGTTTCTTCATTACATCCAAGGGCTTTTCACGGCCAAATTTTTTCATTTGAAACCATTCCTTGCCTATGTTGATATACTCTCGTCTTATGAACTTAAGTTGTTTCAAATACTGGTTAGAACTTAAGTTACATTGATTTATGCATGAGCGTTGTAAGTTTTATCCGTATTACTGTATCTTTGTAGTATTACAAAATTATAGTTCATGAAATCACCTGAATTATTCTATTAGTAAAGCATTACTCTAGCTATGAGACTCGGTGTTTTTTAGGGGAAGCGGGAAGGGAAGGAGAGGGCAAGGGAAAGAGAGGGGGGGGGGGGGGGGGTGTTGTCCCTTTTGTGCTTTTGTGAAGGTATAATTTGATGCCTTTGAAGTCATGTAGTTAGTGACATCTATAACAATGCCATTAACGAGCTTTCACCTAGGTGTGCTCTTATGACTCACCTTGGGGCATGTTTTGGAAAGGTCAGACGTATGCAACCTTACCCTTGTGATAACAAAGAGGATATGCATTATAGTCCCTCTATTCTAGATAATAGCAACTTTGCCTTAGTTTTATTTTCAATTACTTTTCAATTTTGCTATTAGCATACCATACATCCTGAATGTTCAGTTGTCAGAAACTTTGTTCATAGTAATTACTTAGTATCTTCTGTTGTTGGTTGTTTGATCGCGGAAAAATGAGTTGAAAATAAATATTTTGTTTTAAATAGCTTACAAGTAAGAGACTTGCCAAATGGCATTGGGGTGTTTGGCAAAATAGATTTTATGGCATTTCTAGCTTAAGGGTGTTTGGCAAACAGCTGATAGCCGGTAGCTGATAACCAATTAGTCAATTACATTGGCTGATTTGACCAGCTGATTTTGAGCCCGCTGCTATGAGCAACTTGTTCAAAAACAGCTAATTCATAACAAGTTGTGTCAACTAGCTAGTTTACTAAACATTAGCATTGGCCGATTTGACCACCCAACCAAGTTTACTTGTCTCATCATGTTGATTTGCCATATGAACTGCACCGTATCTTCTATGACCCTTGAACGGTTGAGCCTTTTACACTGTATTATTAATACTGTCATAAATTCATTTATGATGCAGTTATACCGGGAACTCGATCAGGATATCGGCGAAGAACTGGTGCATGGTGACCTAAATGCCGATATATTCAGAGGAAAATCTAGCTCGGACCCTACTCCCGATCAAGGCTCAACTCCTCGATCTATGAAAGATGGTGTGTCCCCTCGTGAGCTGAGCTTGCGCTTGCATGAAGTCATTCAATCAAGATTGCAAGATCGAATTTGTGAGCTTGAGGCAGATCTTGCAAAATGCCACAAAAGGATACAACACTTGGAATTAGAGAAGAACATTTGGAAAGATGTATCTCAAAGCGAATCCTCCTCGACCTTGGGCAGCCCTGTGGCACGACCTCTCATAATGAATCTGTCGGGGGATGCACTTGATGCATATAACGAAGCATTCGATGAACTTACCCAGCTAAATGGATCCCGAAATGGGGACTCTTGGAATCACGGTGGCAATCAGGAAGACGACAGTGTACTCTCGGCTAATAAGGTTATAGTTGGCAAGCTAAATGGCATTCAAAATGGTGGAAGTAAAACATTGCCAAATGAAAGCAGCCCAAATGATGATGATGATTGTGGAGATGATGGTGATTATGATATGTTATTGATTAAGCAGATTGTTGAGAAAGCTAGGCAAGGCTCTCCAGCTATTTTAAAGGCACAAAAAGCTATGTATGGCTAAATACCGTTATTGATTAGAATCAGCATCATCGTCAACCTAATATCCCGCACTGATGATAATTAGAATGAGGAATATAATTTTTTTGGTACTTTGTATAAAAGGATCACACTTATTTCTTGTAGAGTAGTAGATTTTTTGGACACTTTGCTTTTGATTATTACAAACCGATGAAGAAGTTTACGGTCCAAATATAAACATTGTGACTCGGTTCTAACTGTATATTTTGTGGTATTTCAATGAAAATCTTGAAGGTTATATTATTGTTGCATAAAAAATAAAAAAAAACAATTCTCATGCACCATAAATGAGTTGATTTGAGTCGAGTTGAGCTTTATCGAAATTACATACGAGTTGTTATCATCCCGAGTTTTGACTTGGTTTTAATTGCTCTTACTATAATTGAAATTTTAACCAACTTGTGCTAGCTCAATACTAACTTTTCATCAAGTCTTTTTGAGTTTTTGAGCCAAATTACAAGTATCCTTACTAGAGGTGTTCAACGGGCCGGATCGGGGCGGGGTGGGTCAAAATTTAAATGGGGCGGGGCATGTCATGTTAAATGATAAACGAGCCGGGGCGGGTCAAGGCCATTTAAATTCGACCCACTTTGACCCTTTTTAAAAAAGTTCATAGAATAGCTTTTTTTATTATACTTTATGGCCCGTTGGGTCGATCCACTCATGTATATAATAATATCATTTTAAAAATTTTAAAAAAGTGGTAAATTTATTTCCGCAATTAATACTTATAATTATCCGACCCGGCCCGACCCTTTACACCAAGACCGTTAACAGCCCGCCCCATTATTGACCCGACCCGCTAAAATGTGACCCGACCCTTGACCCGTTGGGTCGACCCGCCCCATTGAACACCTCTAATCCTTACTTATTCTTGTTGTCTTGAGTCCAACTAATATTATACAATCAAACCTTATAGCAACATCCCATATGTGACGATTTAAATACTGAAACAGTACTACCACACAATAAGAGATACAACTCAAAATGAACATAGACTTCTCTTTTAGAGATTAGCAAGCTGGATAAACATTATGTACAAATAGTCACATACTGAAAGCTGCAATATGTCGAAGCCTTAATTCCAATGATTAAGGTCGCACTCCTGTCATTACTCCGTAAAATACATTTTTTTTTCAAAACATCCTTGCAAAATCGATTCTAGGGCTGGACAGCCGGAGTACCAATGGAATCAAATGCAACTGTGAACTACAACTCTACAAGATAACGGGTTACAAAGGTAATAGGATCAGGATGAGAGGTTCACTCAGACAACGAAAAACAATTTGGAAACCTTTATACTTGAGTACGCATTGCAAAGAGTTCAACACGACATAAAAGAGAAGGTAGAGCATGGGAACTGTTGGTCGTTCTAGCAGTAAAATGGAATCCTGCCATCATATTTTTATCCGGGGTGAAAACCAATTACGTTGCCAGCCTTCAGAGACGCGTTCCAAAAAAGATCAAGCCCTCTTACCAAAGTCATTAGGCTCATAATCGTCCTTAGGCTCAAAGTCACTAATATCATCACCAGTCTCCAGAACCAGAGTCCCCAAAGCCTCCATCAGCACCACCATCAACGTAAGAATCACTTCCACCATCTGCACCAGCAACACCGTAGTTTCCAACAGAGTTCTGATTATTAGGAACATACCCACCACTGTCACCATAATTTTGTCCACCGTAACCACCACCACCATGATTTTGCCCTCCGCCATAAACACCTCCACTGCCATAATTTTGTCCCCCACCATATTCACCACCACCCCCATAATTTTGCCCTCCACCATAACCACCACCACCATAGCCGCCACCACCATAGCCGCCACCACCATAGCCGCCACCACCATAGCCACCTTGACGTGGTTGTCTTTCATTAGCATAATTCACCCTCACTCTACGACCCTGCAAATCCTGAAGAAATGACAAAGAAACGGTCACACAATTCAACGAATAAACATTAAGAAATAATTACTTAAATTATAATTCACCGTAATCTGCTTGCTCATGTTCTGTTTAAGTATATTCCCAACTTTGCTGAAAAATGCCATAGCTGCAGCCTTTAAATGGAAGTCAAAATGAAAATGTCAATAAAATAAGTCCCCTTGATCCACAACACTACAATCATCAAGTATCATTTGAATAACATAAGTCATGTATCAACAAGCCAAAGGAGAAAAAACATTCGACCAGGTACATAGAACAAAACCTAAATCAACCATCATATCAAGCAAAACGACTTCTATTTGACATTCAATAATGGTCCTTCAAATAAGATTAAACATAGGCATGAGCCATACCCAGCGGCCAGCAGTGCAATGGCAGTTTCACACCTAGTGTGGCACGGATCCTGCAGAGTCGTTCAGCCAAAGCTAGGGCACTGGTACAACACGGGTGGCCAAAGTGCCAGGTCCCTCATGCCACAGACAACACGTGAACTGATCCACCATATTTTTTCTAATGGGTTTGGTGGGCTACGGAACTCATGTCGAACAGGCCATCTTTCCAGTACCTTGAGGCTTGAATGCAATACACACAAAAATTTGTCCCTCGGTTCGGTTGTACAATGCCTAGAGCCAGAGAGGTCTCAATAAGGGGAGCACAATGACCACAACTCAAACCCAAACTTGTGAGGGGCCCTCTTTTTAGAGACCCCTACCGGCCTACCCGCATATTAAAAAGTTAACCACCATTTTTTCTAACTAAGCTATAATCCAACCTCATTATACGAATTGTCGATCTTTTGTGACTAGCTAATTCATTCCGACAATCTTGTTTCAAAAATCTTGCTCAATTCATACGTAAAAGACAAATAAAAATGGACAATGTAATATTTATAAGGGTCCAAGGGGCGGGTCTAGGGTCCAAATATTGGACCCGGACCCGAATCCGCCAATTATTTTTTAGATCCAGATCCGACCCGGATCCAAGGGTCTCAAAAAATAAGACCAGACCCTTAAAAAGGGGCGGGTCTGGGGCGGGTCCAACAGGGTCCTAGACCCGTGACCATCCTCATCCCCCATCGCTATGTTGAAAACTTGAAATGACTCTCATTAATCCACTTATTATTCCTATTTATTACTCCTACTACTTAATCCTCAAACTTTTTTGATCATATTATAAAAAAATGAAACAAAATTAATATTCATGTATATAAGTATCTAACATATAATTTTTGCTCAAAGCCTTAAAAATGTTCAAGATCGACAAAAAAATCAAACAAAATTACAGACCGACAAAAAAATTATCACTCGACGGATAAATGAAGAACAATAACAACAAAAAAAAAGAAAGAAAATCAAACAATAATCATTTGGATGAATAAAATGATTACAACATACGGATTATTCAAAAATGAGAAGAAATCAAAGAGAGCGAGAGAGAAAAACCTTGAGATTTGCTGATGAATGATGTTTTGCTTTGGAGATTAAACCCTAACTAGGGTTTTTGTCTGAAATTATAAATCTTTAAAACTTGGAGAGGTAGAGATATTACTCAATGGAGAAAGGTGTATCACATTATTAGTATGTAATCAATATTGATTATCAAAAATTAGTAAAAAGTTAGTTTTAATCGGGATATTCCACATGGTAACCCTGAGGTTTTGGGTTTTCCACGTGGTAATCAAAACTTTTAAAAAATCCACATGGTAACCCTGAGGTTTATAAAATTGTTCCATCATGACCTTTTTGCACATATGTTAGCAAAACATTAAGAAACATTAATTTCGAAACTTTAAGGCTGTTGTAAGCCTATATATGCGACTCACCATTTTAAATGCCATTAGTGTCAACCATTTTCCCCAAAATATAAACCCAAACTCTACCATATTTGGATTCGGTGAAAAAAAATGATTTGGATGAAAAATGGTAGATTTGAGGGTTATATTTTAGGGAAAAAGGTTCAAACCGATGACATTTCGAATGGTGAGTCGCATAAATATGCATATAACAGCCATAAAGCTTCAAAATTAACATTTGCTAACGTTTTTAAGTGCAAAAAGGTCATGATGGAACATTTACATAAACCTCAGGGTTATCGCGTGGATTTTTTAAAAGTTTTGGTTACCACGTGGAAAACCCAAAACCTCAGGGTTACCACGTGGAATTTTATATAAAATAAATTAAATTAGTAAAAATTAGTTAAACAAAATAAGATTCTTATGAACATTAATTTATTGTACACTATTATACATTCTAGTCACGATGATAATCTTAACTTTTATTTTCTACTATGTATTGAGTTGCTCAGCTAGTCTGCTAACGTATTAAGGTTATTACTTCCTCCGTTCCAAAATAGTTGCTACATTTCGATTTTGTGCACTATTCATCGTTCAAGCTTATTTTACATATTGCGGCTAATGTGTAAGTAAAAATATAGTCAAGTGGGATCTTGTTTGAATCGTCTAATCGCATACTTTCATAATATTAAATTTTTATAATTTTTAGATAAGTGTAGTTTAAGATATTATTAATCAAAATTGTGCATTGGATTACGTAAAAAAGTGAAATGTAGCAAGTATTATGGAACGGAGGAAGTATTACTTAGTACACCTATTTACATTCACTCAAGACTTTCTCGGATTTTAGAGATAAGTAATGTGGCATGGCATGAATATACAAATATTGATCTAAATTTTCGAGGCTTAAATATTATATGTTATTTTAATTTGTTATATGTGATTTCATTTGATGTTAATACTTTGGTTTAGAATCATATGCATAGCCATAAATTCGTATTTTTAAACATTAGAATTTTAAATATACGAGTATTAAAAAGTTGACTATATATATTTCTCTTCAACAACTACGAATTCTTTACTTGATAATTTTCTCTAATAAATAAATATAATAAGTATACTAATATACTACTGCTAAAATTAAATCTCCAGCACCATATGTAGTAATTAAAATGAATTTTTTGCGATCTAATTTTTTGAATAATATGGTAATTCATGCTTAGAATAATTAACCGAATGTTTTAGAAGCTAAATGGAGTATATTAATCAATTTTAGTAAGATATGAAGTTAATTAAAAAAAATTGGGATTGAAGTAAATTATCAAATATTTAGATTGAAGAAATTTAATAAGATAAACAAACACAACTACTTTGATCAACAAAAAGAATGACTAATATAAGACATGTCTTCCTATCCTTTTTTATTTTGTTGTCAAAAGTAACATTTAAAAGTGACATTTATTTTATAGCAAATTAAAAAAAACATAAAAATATATTTTGAAATGATAAAAAAAAAAAGAAATTCTATAGATAACATCACATAAAAATCAACTTTAACTCTCAACAATTAAAGACAAAATACTAAAAGTTAAATCAAAACTATTGGCTCTGTGTCTTCATTCCAGGATCGACTCACTAAAAAAAGAGTATTTTTTTATTTGTACTTGAAGTGTAAGATAAAAAAAAGAAGTGGTAATTGAAAAAAGAGAAAATCAATTCGTGAATTAAATTAAAATAAAAATTTAAAATATTACAACTAAAAAAAATTGATTCATGATTAAAGGACAATATCAAAATAAAATGTGTTTCTATGGTAAACTCATGACCACCAACCTAAAAATAAAAAAAAAAAAAAAAAAAAAAACTCATGATCACCAAAATAGAATCGCTCATTTACAAAAAACTTTTACTTCAAAAGATTTGGGGTTCAACCCCTACTAGGCGCAGATATCAATTGGGGGTTACTTAACCGCGCGCATCTCTCTTTACTCCCTCCTTCGAGGTACGGGTATGATTTGTCCGCATCTTTCAAGAAAAAAGAAAACCCCCACTCAGACCCTGCCTTGTGCGGGATACCAAGAAAGTCTTTTCCTTTATACACTTTTTTAAAAAATCACAGTTTTTCTTTTTTTTTTTGTTTTGCCTCCAATTGATCAAGACAAAGGCAGTATTCTATACTTCCCCCGTTTCATAATACTACATGTTATGAAATACTGACTGTGATATTTTTCCCCATAATATATCACAATCCACACAACACGTCACAATCAGATGTAAGTATATCAGAACAGATAGTCTTACGTTAAAATGGTAGTAGCAAGCCTGTTTTGACCCTTGACTACTGAGTCACGTCTATTGGTGTGAAACCAAATAATGTCAAATATCACGCAATTAGAAATTTGATTCTGTTTTATTTGTTGCCTAAAACACGTTACCGATTTTACATTTTAGAAGTATTTTAGATTAATATCATCATTAAATTAAATTTTTGTATTTAGCATTATTTAAATTACATTAATCAAAAAAAATTACATTATAAATTCATAATTTAAATTATGTAATCAAAGGATTTGATTATTAATTTTCACAAAATTATCAATTGATCAATTCGATCTAAGTATAAGTCGATGATTTGTATAAAAGTTTTCACAAATTGTTGTAGGAGACTGTTTCACTGTTCATAAGTTAAATAGTTCATACAACACAAATTATGAGAATATAAAATCTTTATTTCGAGGTCGTCAACGTACATTCACAAAAAAGGTTAAATTTTTTTAGTATTAAAATTATTATTAACTTAACGGCCCGTTTGGTAGGTGGTAATAAAACGCGGTAATAGAAATGAAAAACTAATGTAATTTTGGTTGAAAAATTTCTTGGCTACTTTAATGGTCATGCTTGACAATCTTCAATCATCTCATTTTATTCATAAAATTCATTCCTATGCATTACCAATAGGAGAGGTGGTATTAGGTGGTAATGGAAATTTGTGAACAAAAAAATTTTTTTTTGATCAAAATTTCATTACCATAGGAATGATAAAAAAGTTTTGATGAAATTTTACACTATAAATAATTCCCATTACCGCCATTTAGTACCACTAACCAAACGGGCCGTAAGAGTTCTTAAAGTCAATTATATTTACTTAAGACAACAATTTGAATGAAAACAATATTGTTACAATTACAATATTGAGAGTATTGAAGATTTAAACAATGAATTAAACGTCAAACTGGTGAATTAAACATTTGAGAGCATAAAAATGGTTTAGACAAATTATAAAACAACAACCATCACCTAATAAGGGTAAAAAATCAAAATGGTGAGTTAGACAGAAATTGACAAGAATTTAACGGAAAATGCTAAGACAATTAAATAATTCATAAACTGGATATTACCATGTGGAAAAATCTTACAAAGTGCTACCACTGACATTTCATAAAAGTAGAATACTATTATGTGAAATTTTCCTTTATTTAAATTTATCCTCAATTCTTTGTTTATCAAACAAGTTTATTTAGTTTTCTTTTATAAGAAATCACTTTCTCAAAACAATTCTTTTCCATATTCAAAGGAATAGAAAGTAGGTAGTAGTTGGTAATGTACGTTCATGCATATGACATATGAGGTGTGGGGTCTTTAATTTGGAAGCAATAGATTCACTCACACTATTACTCTAATTATAAATTTAAATTTACTATTAAAAATAATATTTTCATTAATAAATTTTATGCACAAAGTACAAATTAATTACTACTACTATGTAAAAGTCACCCAAAAATTTATTTTGTAAAAAAAAAAGTATAGTTAAAATCTTAGATAATATTGATAGTATGTCAAATTTGATGAATAATTTATTTCTTAAACTGTCATATTAATAAACTAGATTGCTCATATTAAAGGTAAAATCAGAATTTTAAGTGAATAGGGTCGAAAATTTGAATATTAACATCAGACAACGGTTTTAAAAGTGAATGGTGTTGAAAATTGGTGTGAGGTTAAAGTGTTGAGCGGTTTTGTTATGTAAACGACAGGTCAGGTCAATATTCTGACTCAAACATACACTTGAAGTAATTTGTAGGCAAGATTCCTCATGTATAGTTATTATATACTACAATATCACTGACTTTTTAGGGTGGATCGTGGTCAGCTTTCACCCACTAATATCTTTATTTAAGGCTCAAACAATTTCCATTAACCGCGTTTGAATGAAACTTTAGTTTTCCTTAATTTTGAATAGAAAATTTATCAATGAATCTTCTTTTCAAAATCATTGTCTTAATTAAAGTAATTACAAGGAGAAAATCAATCACAAAAAGTATCAATAAAGATACAAATGATTAAGGAAAAGAAGAAAAGGGCATTACCAACTTGGTTGATTTTGTTGATCTCAAGATTGCTACACTTTTCTAAGGGCAAACCTATACAATACGAGAGTTTGACACCTATACAACGCAGGAAATATCGATACGACTTTTTTAGAACTTTTACGACAATGCAATGTACCGTTGTTTTTGCACCATATTGACAGAATGTAACTTTCCCTTCAACATCTATGCATCAAAAATTACAAATGGACTATGTTGTGTGCCAATACATGATCAGAGGGCATACAATAGCAATCATCTCACACATTAATGAAACAAAACCGAGCGAATCTACAACCAAATTAACAAAACAAAAAACGATATCTACGTCTCCATTGTATTTCTTTCGTTTTCGCTGAATTCATCTTCTGCGGTAATTCAACGATTTCTGAGACCCTTCGAAGAAATCTCGAAGTAGATTTTCCAAGTCATCGGAATCATACTTGACGTACTTCTCAATGTCGTACTTGCTATGTCTTCCTATGAAACTCTGATAGGCCAAGATCACCTTTTGAGAGATCGAAATCCTCAACTCTTCCTTGAGCTGTTCGTCTCGTATAAACCACCCGGTTTGGCTCCTATACACCTCCTCAAACGCAACGCTGAAAACCCGAATCTTTTCTTTGAGGATCACCTTAACCCCTGAACCGGACCCTGATGGTATCCCGTCATCCCTAAGGGACGCCACGACACTGCTCCAAGTACTCCTAACGTAGCTCGTAGCGTGCTGTTGATAGTTCACTATCTGTGTTCTGATCCATTCATCCCCGAATATCTTCTGCAGCTCGGAACCTATCACTTTTTGCTGGATGTAATGTGCATTGTTCATGAGAAATACATGCTGCAAGGCTGCATCCTTGTACAACTGAGACTTCTTCTCGAGGTTCGACTTCAATTGGGCTGCAATCGACCGAAGATGAATGGCTAACAGACTTTTCTCGGGTAAGACCGGATCTGAGCTCGTGTTCTCCTTTTCCTGTAGGAGAGCGTTGAGAGTTTTGCAGTAGTCGGGGAGGTAGACAGTGATGTAATTCATGACATAGCTAGAGAGCGGATGCACGCCTCCACCGGGGAAAGGATCGGTTGAAGGATCGGACAGAATCACATTCCCAAATCCTAAAAATGTCGCTCGAGCAGACTCGCCTAGTCTTTCCATGACCTCTTCAAACTCGTTCGTCACGAATGAGCCTCCCTCTACCGCGAATAGGGTACTGATTTTCTCCTTAACTTCTGCTAAAGCCTCATACATATCAAGAAGATAAAAGAGCTTCTCGGGTGTGTGAGGCCCAAGAGCGATAGCATGGCCGAAGTTGAAGAGGCAAGTCACAGAAGACTTGGTAATGTTGATCCAGCACAGTGATGCAGAAGGCTCGGACTCCCCGAAAATCTCATCGCAAAGACGTCTCTCTGCCGAAAAG
Organism: Amaranthus palmeri; assembly: GCA_019776075.1. Lineage (NCBI taxonomy): Eukaryota > Viridiplantae > Streptophyta > Magnoliopsida > Caryophyllales > Amaranthaceae > Amaranthus > Amaranthus palmeri. Next base: position 1,320,726 of record JAAKBH010000002.1, on the reverse strand, counting down.
TAGACTTGGACAGCAGTTCTTAGAACTTGGGTCCATATCTTGATCTTGGAAGCCATAATATCCCACGGCATCCTGATCAACTCGTCGATGCTAACCGTCTCCAGTCCAAGCCCAATCAAGCACTCTTCCAAAGCATCCTTTTGAGTCTTTACATACATCCCACAAAACTCCTGATCATACTTTCCATCGAACATAACTTTTCTGATCGACTTCAGAAATGGGATGGATTCTGGGTCAATCAACTCGAAAACAGTATCGCCTTGTAAAGACGAAGCAGCCCCATCTCCCAGGTCATCCTCAACCTCACTCGAAACACAGGCTTGCCTTCTATTTGCAAGAATATGTGCCAATTCCTCCTCTAATCGCGCCATAGCGACTTGCAGGACATCCTCGGCTTGGGCAGTAACATCTTCCTCTACACACAAACTTCTAAACAATCCCAACAAACACACAATTTCCTTAACAGATTCAATGTACTCCCAAGCCACTTGCGGGCCAGATTCCCAAATCATATCGGTTTTCGATTCCCAACCCATGATCTTCTCATGGGCAGATTTCAACTTCTCTTTTGCATCACTCAACTGTCTATCTCTCAAGATTTGAACAGATTCACTAGTATTGCTCTCTAGGGTTAATTCAGACAATTTTGAGTCAAGATCTGCTAAAATCCTCCTCATATCATCAGGTAAACTATCATTAGCCTCCAATTCCCTCAAAAGATTATGGGCTGCTATCAAGCTTTCTTGTCTAAGATGATTAGAAGAAATCATACCAACATTTGCATCCTCCATACCCATCATATTATTATGAAAAAAGGAACCCTAAACTTTAACTTTTTCAGGGAAAAAGTGGGGAAAAAGGGAATTTGACTTTTGATTCTTGAAAATAAACTTATGGGTATTTGAAAAAAAATGAAAATCAAACAATACCCAATAGTTTTGAAACAGATAAAGGTCAATAACAAGACATTCCAACAAAAAAATTGCAAGAATCAATCAAAGACTTGTAAAGTACCTTTAATCTGCTTACTGGAAATTGGATTGTGGGTATTAATCTGATCATCCAATACTATCAAGAACAAGATTTTTTGATGATTAGTAAACAAACAGATATGGTAAGAATCAAAACTAGGGAAAGAAAGAAGAAGAAGGGAGAAAAATAGTATAAGAACAAGAATCAAGAATAGCAAATAGTCCACTACCCAAGTTGAGATCTTGAAATTAAAAAACAAATTTAATACCTATCAACAACAAATTATTAAAAACCCAGATAGAAAAATTATGAGCAGAACAACTAGGACTCAAGAAAATTTGCTTGAAGTTGAACAATCAAACCCAGAAGCTGACAAAGTAGTAAAGTCAAGTGGGTATATAAACAAATACTAAAAAATGGGTGGACAGATAGCTTTACTGTTTGGATTGAAGAATAAGGTACTAAAAAATATCTAAAGAATTAGGGCAAGAATTTGTCTAAAGACACATTAATTGCCCTTAAATTTGACTAAAAAACATGGGATTTTAAGGGCAGACAAGATGATTTAAGAAATTGGGGATGAGGATATGATAATACAAAATTAAAGGAGGGTGATTAAGAGATGAAATATGAGTAATGAGTTATGGAGAAACAAAATTCTTGGTGTTTCAAATTTCTGTGCAAGTTCCTTGGATAACTTTATGTTGATCTTGGAGGGTGGATGGAACCAACCTAGGCTTGACTTTTCAAAATGTTAAAAATGTCATGACTCATGAGTGCTATGGTCAAACTTTTGGGTCTAAGGCTTTGTTTCCTTGACCCCACCTTGAGATTCATCCCAAATATACTACCCTTCCAAGTTCCTACCCCATATGTTGACATGATGAATCGTTAACCAGATGCTCTCTTGAGAGACCGTCTTTTGTAAAGATGATTTTCAAAAGTTCAGCCAAAATCTATATTTAGATTTGTAACAATATATATTTAGAATTGGATTGGGTTTTTGAGAGGCGTGTTTACAAAAGACGGTCTCAAGTAAAGATTTGTGATTGTTAATTGAACTAGGTTTAAGTTATCATCTAGTCTCTTGACTGCATGGTCGTTTCGGTGGGTAGTTTTGAGGTGCAATCGTCTAGAGTCCCAACTCATAAAGGGGACCAATTTTAAATCCTTATAATTAATAATTCACAAATTCTTTTTGTGAGAGACAGTCTCTCTGAAAAACCAACTCTAGTTGTATGACCCATAAAAGAAAATATTGAATAAGAGTAAGAATTAAACTCTAATGGACAGAGCCTAAGAGACATCTCTCGAAAAAAGATTTCTCAGGAGACTTGCTGTTAATAAGTAGTATTTGCATAAGTGACTTCTAATACAGATCAAACTTACAGCATTAGGTTTTATCTAATTGTACACTATACTCCTTTCAACTCATATTCAACTTAGAGGATATGTGAGTGACATGGTACTTTTTTAGTAGTGATTCAATGGTTCATTACAAAAATTAATTTCTTTGTCACTACAAAGACTATGTAAAATCAAGAGAGTTAGAGAATGGTTCATGAAATCAATGCTCTAACTTCTCACATTTTCAATCTTGAATACTACTTACTAGTTGTACACAAAGTTCACAGATTGTTGTATGAGGCGTTCTCCAAGCACGTCTTATACAAGGGTCAAATAATCTAGTTATTATCTCATATATATTACAAAAATATAAACACTCAATTTTTTAAAAGTCGTCTCACCGAAATACAGTATCCAACAAGAATAGCACCATAAAATTTTGCTTCCCCAAATTAGGAAAATGAAGCAAAAAAGACACATAGGCAAAGCAAGTTAGTTAATGCAAATCTTAGGCCATGAGTATTTTTTTTTTAAATTACCGTGAATAATACCATTTTTTATTGAATTCTCTACAATAATATATCAATTATTGTTTAATCATGAATAATACAAGATATTTTTCTATAACGATACCAATTATAGTTTATTAATTAATATATCGATTTTTTTACTTATGATAGTTTGATTTTTAACATTATGAAATTTTCTATAAAAATATTAATTTAAATTGATATTATTCATGATTAATCAATACTTATATTATTATAGGAAAATTAACAAAAATTATATTATTCACGATAATTTTTATTTTTTTTGCTCGAGACTTGAGAGAGTTTTATTTCAATTTCCTCATTTCTTCTGAATTCTGATACATTTCTGTGTCACCCCTTCCTATTTTTAGCTATTTCATCTTCTCATCTCTCTCAATTTCTTTTTCATTACCCAGAAAAATATTTTTGTTATTTTTCCCAATTACCCATTAATTTTTTTACATTTTTATAAGAAAAAACAATCCAAGACTATTCAATCACTGTCCTTTTTTCAGATCTCAGTGGCTTGATCAACAGTCCCGTCATCAATTTTCTATTTTTCCCTTTAGGTTAGCATTGTTTTCTCCTTTTATCATTATTGAAATTGAATTTTTGTTATAAAAATAATAATTTTTATTGAAATTGTTTTTTTATTGTTATTGTTATTATCATTATCATTGCAATTATTTATATTTTACGAATCAAATGTTATGTAATCTGGCCTACATTTGTGCTTTTTTTGATACTACATTGTTCTTTTTTTTGTTGTATGTGGGTTTGTGCAATTGATGATAATATTAAATTGAGGACCAACCCATGATCTTTTGGATTATCTTTTCCTATGAGATATTAGGGTTTTTTTTTTTTTTTTTTTGGAAATAGGGTTATTGTTTTTATAATTTGCTTGTGACTCTTGTGGCCGGGTTTCATTATTGTGGGGGAATTTAGGTTTGTCTAAGCCATGGCCTCGAGTCATTTAATTAATGATGATATAAACATTAAACGGTGTAACGTATAACACAAAAGAATGACAATTGATTTGGTTTAGGATACATGCACAAACGATTATTTGGTCCACCCTAAAATAGTGTCCTCGATTCGCCATGAAGTTGCATGATATTTGATCAAGTTGTCTATTTTATAGAGTTGGGAATGTTTGATGTGCTCTTCTCATGGACAATAGTGTAAAAATTGTACCCTTACAAAACCCTTTTTGTTTTATCATGGTAATGGGTAAAAGTTTTCATGTATAATTAGTTTTAAGAAGTAATGAATGAGTTCTAGTAAAGCTTATATATTGTTCTAGCTCTCAACATTTTGGTATGTTCGATAGGGCCAGAGATTTATAATTCTTTGATTTTGAATTATAATGAGTTGTAGTAGAATGACTCATCAAATCATATCTGCTTCTTATTTATATGAAGTTTCAAATGATGTTTATCACGAGTAAATTGGAAACAAGTTATTTTAACACTAATAAGTATATCACAAGAATAAAGTTGCGTACATTTGACCCCAAACCCCACCTTAGATGGGAGCCCACTGGCATTGGGGCAATGACATGTTGTGATCTTTGTAGAGGTGATAGTTAACAGAGTATTTAATTATGAGTTTGAAGATTAGATGGGGTTTTAACTTGAACTCAACTCCCTAAGGAAAAGCTTATGAAACCTATAGGAACAATGATTATACAATTGTAGACATTAGAGGTGTGAAGCATTAAAGGAAATATAAGCAATGTAAATTTACCATATTATTAGGAATTTCCCCCTTTCCAAATTTTTGAGATTAAGGCTTTGCCAGAATTTCTTTGCAAGAAAAGGATTAATAATGAACTATAGTAAAACGTCTGATTAAAAATCATGTGTACTTATGTAAAATTGTAGATAATATTTGCTACCAAGGGCTAATTGTGAATAACATCTTTGTTATCATTAACAAGGGTAAGATTGCGTACATTCGACTCTGGCATTGGGTAACAAAATGTTGTTTTATCTTTTTCTCACAAGTCAAATCCATGATGTCAAATGCTCATTTGTGAATTTGATGTGTCATAATTTGGAATTGTGAAATTAGTAAGAAAAGAATTGAATTCAAAATTGAGATAAAACTTCGATTCTTTACTCCAAAATGCTTACGATCTTGTTTCATGTTCGATTACTAGCTTATATGATGTGTTTCATGCGCATTGAAGAAAAACGAGTGTGTTAGTTCAAGTAATGGAACATCAAAATGAGAGCGAAATAGGCGGTGAAAGTGTTAAAGACGAAGATGAGAACTCTAATTCAGAAGATAGACGTAGGTCTTCGTCTATTTCATCAGTATCAGACATTGAATCAGCAATAACCGATTTTTCTTTAGACGATTCAACCCAACTCGATAGAAATGATCATGGTAAGTTCATATCTGTCGCTTGACGATCATGATCATGGGAATTGTTTCTTTGAAATGATGATTGATGGGATGATTTCTTCTTTTAGGTAGCCTTGCAAGTGATCAAGATCGAGATGATGATAACGATGATGGACTCGAGATGCCATCAGGTGATGCAGCGGCATTAGAATCTCCACCCGTGCAGGTAATGGAGCGGCCTGCTGACGATTCTGGATATAGAATTCCATCACATGTGTTTGCGAGCAACAAATCATCGAATCCCGAGTGGAGTTTAGCTTCGAATGAGTCGTTGTTTAGTATTCCTGCAGGGAATATGAGTTTCACTCGAGATCAGTTTAGTTGGTTGTTAAAATCTGGCGAATCAGGTCCGTGTTGGTCTGACTTGCCTAAATCAGGGGAACTCCCTCCTCCTTCGCCTAGAAATGCACCAAAAGCTGCTGATTTATGTCTGGACGAGACAATGCCACTTCCAAACCCAGAAGTGATCGAATCAGGACACGAAAGTATAGCTGCTCAAATCATGTCCGCTTCTCGATCTGAGAAAGATGTCGATTTTCATGGAACAAGTCCACCCATGAATGAGGCTGCTGATTTAGATTCTGGGATAAAGAAAGACGGTCTAATTATCGACACGAAAGAAAAAACGTCATCAGTTTCTGGTTCAGAAGATTCACCTCTTTCAAAGTGTATATCACACCGTTCAGATCAGTCCTTTGCATTTCCGGTGTAAGTTGATGATCGTGTACTGTGTTCTTCCTTTGTTTTTCTCCGTCCATATAATCTGAACTATGAACTTAAGGTTGCATATGAATAGTTTAGACACAAGTAAATGTATTGCAAGTATATGGCCCGACCCTTTACACAAAGACCCACTAATAGCCCAACCCATTATCGACCCTACCTGCTAATGACCCGTTAAACACCTCTACTTCCACCTAAACGGGATTTCGGGAATCGAATGTATACAGTCTTACCCTTAGCAATCACAAAAAGATTGTTTTTGGATAGTTGGCAACAAATATTGCCCTTGAAGAACATATACCATGAGATTTTTCATGCTGGTGCAATTTAACTATGTAGGAGAATGTCTATATGCTTTTGTTGCAAATTGCAATATCAGTTCGTGTTGTAAGATTTATACCGATTTCACTCCCTCTGTCGCGATGTTTAACCTACGACTTCCTAATTTGTCTAAGGCATTCTTGTTTTCATCGAGTTAAATTTGCACGACCCATTGTCGTTCATGTTTACATTCACTGATTCACCCTACATCATCCATTGCAGACTGGCAGAAGTTGGCCGAGACAAATCAGTAAACTCAGGGCGCAGCCATACACGAGCTGAGCATCGAAAGAACTCATTGGTACCCGATACAGAGGTTCCCAAGCCGCCGCCCAAAGCGACTACTGAAGCGGCGCCTGCATCTAAGTCATGGTTTTCTTGTTTTTCTTGTTGTTGTTGTTGTTGTTAAGTTATGATTGTAATGTATCAAAACAAGAAGTATCTACAAGAGTAATCCACTTTGTTATGTACTTTGTTATGCAAGTATCCTTGCTTGCCTTGTTATATATAGAATAATCCACTTCGTTATGCAAGTATCCTACCCTTGGTCTTCTAATTCTTGTGTTTATATTTCGCTGTGTCGACTCAGGTTCAGTATTATTGTCTCATTTGATTTTATAATTTGTATTTTATTATTATGTCAAATTAATATCAACCAAATATTTCAAAAGATATTGAAGAAGGAAAAAATACGTTTTAAATATATAATCACTATGAACAAACACATTTTTGTATTATAATGTAATAAATATACTCAATAAAACTTGAACATGGACATATTTGGTCAAAAGCAATGATATTCTTGAGTTTTAAGAGTCCTTAGCAAAATTGAGCATAAATGGTAAGTGATAATTTTAATATTAGTATAAACACATATATTAATTTGGAAGAAAAATATAAGAATAAAGATTTTAAATCAATCAATTGTAAAATGGTTTGATTCAGTTTGGTCTGATGATTTATGATTTAAACGGTCCAATTTGATCTCGAAAATTTTCAGACCAAAATTTTTAATTTGATCTAATTCTAAACCAAATCGGACCGTGTGCAATGCACCCTACAGTTCTATTGTAATCTAATACGATCAATTAGAAAAATAGATTAAAACAAACAACTAGTCTCTTGAGAGATCGTCTCTTTGACAAACGTATCTCAAGTCCAATCCATTAAAGATTAATGCTTACTTATCGTATTTATAATGCCTAATTACTTTATCCTCATGGTTACTTACATATCCTTAATGCTTGCTTTCAATAATCATAAATGTCTACTTACATCATCCTTAATACCTACAGACCGTCTTTAGAAGAATTTGTGTAAAACAAATACTAAAACCAAGTCCCGCACCCGGGTAAAAAACTTGAAACTCAAAAAAAAAGGCGCGAAAGACAAACGTGTTCAAGAAACAAACCTTTTTAATTGAGAAAATGGCGGTGATATGAGCAATTCCTAAATTCGAAGTACTAAAAAACCAACGAAAATGGCGCCACAATTTCTAAATACTTAAGCAACCCTTTGTTTTCTCTCATTCTTCCCTCCTTCATTTCTTACTTCTCACCATTCGACTCTTCCTTCTTTCCCCAATCACTCAAACTTTTCTTGATTTTTCTCAGAGATAATACAGAAATCACAATAATGGAGGGGACGACAGTGACCCCAGATGCAATTTCTAAGATAATTGCAAACCCTTCTCCGGATTTTTCTGTTGACGTTCCTGATCTTGTTGTTCAAGTTCTTGATTTGAAGTCTGTTGGCAACCGATTTATGTCAGTTTCTTTCTCTCTTCATCTTTTCCCATTTATTGTTTTCTGTTATTAGATCTATTGTTCTTGTTTTGGGTCTATTCATATTTCTATCACCCGTCAATTAGGTTTTGAAGTTTTGTTATTTCACACGTAATTTTAGATTTGCTTTATTGATAAGATTAACTCTCTTTTATTGTTTAGATTTGACTTCTAAGTTGGTTATTCTTTGTAAACGTTAGTGATGAATGTTCGTTCTGGTTGATATGGATTTGATGCCTCTTAGTTATAAATTAGGGTTTTAATACTTACTGAGAAATGTTTGAGTTAAGACTACCGAGAATTTTTAAAATTAAGACTACGGAGGATTTAACAATATTCACAATATTCTAATATATTCGCAATATTGTGTTAGGGTTTTAATTTTTAATTGAAGTATGTCTCCTATTATCCAAATTAGTACTATAGTTTCATCAGGTAATTGATCAAGTTGTTTTGCATGATATATTACTTTAGGCTGATTGCCTCTGATGGGAAGCAAAAGCTTAAAGGAATTCTGCAATCAAGCTTTTCAGACATGGTTTCTTCTGGGTCAATTCAGAATTTGGGTCTTATTCGAATTCTCGAATATACACTCAATGACATTCCAAACAAACCAGAAAAGTATGTCCCTGATCTTATTTCACTTGAAAACTCTTGATTTAGTGTGTGCATCTTTCCACTGATTGTTGATTCAAAAATGTAAATTGTAACTAGGTATTTGCTTATAACTAAGTGTGAGGCTGTCTCGCCTGCCCTGGAGGCAGAGGTGAAATCTGAGGATTCTGGAGTTGTTTTAAAGCCACACAAAGATGTTGTGAAAGCTGAAACCAATAATGAAGATTCTGGTTTAGTGCTTAAACCCAAGCAGGAAGTTGTTGCCAAATCAGCTGCACAGATCATTCATGAGCAAAGAGGAAAGTAAGTAATTCCTTGACCACTTATTGTAGATAGGTAAATCATTATACATAAGTTTTGGCCTTTTATAGCTTTTTCCTAATTATGTAGTAGCTAAGCGTGTTTGTATCTAATTATTGGATTTGGATTATGTAGTGGTTTAGGAATGTTTATTATTAAAGCCTTGCAATGTTATCAAAATTGCAAATGCCATTAATTACAAAGGTTTAACTGAATATTTTCTTTGCTATCCTTAACAAGGGTAATATTGTCTACATACAACCCTAAATCTTGCTTATGTGCAACGAAATGAATGTTATGGCTAAGAATTTGCTTTAGACTGAGCTAAGTTGAAAGTGAGTACATGGGTTGTCATTTGGCTAGCATTTCATTGCGTTTCTTATTGTGTTGCAGTGAGGCACCAGCTGCAAGAATGGCTATGACCCGGAGAGTTCTCCCTTTAGCTTCTTTAAACCCTTACCAAGGGAATTGGACCATTAAGGTTCGAGTTACTAGCAAGGGGAACTTAAGAAGCTTTAGGAATGCTAGAGGAGAGGGAAATGTCTTCAATGTTGAGTTAACTGATGAAGATGTAAGCATAAGCTACAATGAGTTTTTTTTAGGTATGTGATGTTTGAATAATCATTCATGTATTCTCATGTTTTATGGATGTAGGGTACTCAAATACAAGCAACAATGTTTAATGAAGCTGCTAGGAAGTTCTATGACAAGTTTCAAGTGGGGAAAGTTTTCTACATTTCAAAGGGATTTCTGAAAGTGGCAAATAAACAGTATAAGACTGTACAAAATGACTATGAAATGACCCTCAATGAGAATTCTGTAGTTGAGGAAGCTAGTGATGAAGGGGTATTTATCCCTGAAACAAAGTTCAATTTTGTCCCAATTGATCAGTTGGGCTTATATGTGAATGGAAAGGAATTTGTAGGTAGGAAAAACACAAACTTCACTATAATATAGTTGTCTTAAAAGTCAAATTGTTCATTAACACGTGCTCGTTGCAGATGTCATTGGAGTCGTTAAAAATGTGTCCGAGACAATGAGTATCAGGAGGAAAATCAACAATGAGATGATTCCAAAGCGAGATATCACGATTGCTGATGAATCGTGAGTGCACTTCAATTTGCTCTCCTTTTCTTTGAAATCATTGTTTATCAGTATTCTAAGATTATACTTCATCTAATTGTAGGAAGAAAACTGTGGTAGTTTCTTTATGGAATGAGCATGCTACAACACTTGGGCAAGAATTGTTGGATATGGCTGATAAGTCCCCTGTTATTGCCATTAAAACTGTTAAAGTAGGAGACTTCCAAGGTGTGAGTCAATTTATTAAGTGAAAAAAAATGGATAAAAAGATTTATCAATCTGATGTATTTGTTTTATTATCTTTGATTGAAGGTGTGTCACTGTCGGCAATAAGCAAATCCATTGCTAAGATCAATCCTGATATACCCGAATCAAAAAAGTTAAAGTCTTGGTATGAATCAGAAGGTAAAGAAACCTCAATGGCTTCAGTGGGTGCGGGTATGACCCCTTCTCCTACTAGTGGAGGGCGATCAATGTATACTGACAGAGTCTCTATTTCACATATCACAAGCAACCCGTCTCTTGGTGAAGATAAGGTAGTCCAATTACTCATCACTAGAAGTTACTCGTTTTCTTTTTAATAGCGAAAACTGTGGATCTCATTTGTTGTGCTCTTTTGGGCAGCCTGTTTTTTTCAACATAAAAGCTTGTATAAGCTTGATTAAGGCTGATCAGGCTTTGTGGTATCGTGCTTGTAAGACGTGCAATAAGAAGGTGACTGAAGCTATTGGATCTGGGTACTGGTGTGAAGGGTGCCAGAAGAATGAAGCAGAATGCAACTTAAGGTTAGAGCTTAAGATAGTCGGTTTTACTATGAACATATGTATTGTTTTTTGATTCCTCTGTAGATATTTCTCGAGTCCATATTGGGTATGAGTTGCCGCTTTCTTTTCCTCCCTAAACCTTGATCATAATCCTATTAGCGAGATACATGGGTATATGATGATGATATGGATTGTTTTTGCTTAAAATATTAATCCGGCTTAATCAACCTTGTTTAATCTCGATGATCCTAACTTTTTTTGGTAATCCAGATACGTGTTGAACGCTAAAATATCAGATGCAAGCGGTGAAGCATGGGTTTCAACCTTCAATGAACAAGCAGAGAAACTTATCGGCTGCTCAGCTGATGAGCTTGACAAATTAAAATCACAGGTGAATTAGCATACTGCAATCCTAGAATCTGGTAAAGCTTAACAGATGTTTGATCGTTTTGTGATTTTGACTCGTTCTATGTTCAGGACGGAGAAGAAAATGTATACCAAACGAAGCTAAAAGAAGCTACATGGGTGCCTCATACCTTTAGAGTAAGCGTTTCTCAACAAGAGTACATGAACGAGAAAAGACAAAGGATAACTGTTAGGGCCGTTGCACAGCTTGATTGTGCAGCCGAAACAAGTTATCTGCTGGCTGAGATTGCAAAAATGAAAGTCTCTCAATAAATAACTTATGTTTATTTGAACATTAGAAGTAACCTTTGATCTTTTTGTGAATCTAATCAAACTTTTTATTGTAATATATATTAGTATGCATTACAAAATTCAGCAGCTACTGCTTCTTTGTGTTTGAGATATGCTGTTCTTGCATTCTTTCTGTTCTATTTAGTAATGTATACTAGCAATTAGCAAATAGTTACGGCCCGTTTGGTAGGTGCTCATAAATGATGGTAATGGGAATGAAAAATTAGTATAATTTTAGTTGAAAAATCTCTTGTCTACCTTGATGCTCATACTTGTCTAACTCTAATCATTTTATTTTTTTCATAAAATTCATTTCAGTGCATTACTATTGGGAAATGTGGTATTAAATGGTAATGAAAATTTGTATACAAAAAAACTTTTTTATGGTCAAAGTTTTATTACTATGGAAATGATATAGATTTTTTAATGAAATTTTACATTATACTCCCTCCGGTCCAGTTTACTTGTCTCATTTCCTTTTTTGGCAATTCCTCTTTACTTGTCCTATTTACTTTTTTGGCTATCCTTTTTTTACCTAAATACCCCCATTTTTCCAATTCCCAATACTCTATTACCATCTTTACAATTAATTTAATCAATTAAAATACCCAACTACCACCTTTTCCAATGGACCCCACTACTACCTTAAAATCCGTGTTTGGTCAAATGGGACTAGTAAACTGGACCGGAGGGAATATATTATTTCCATCAACATCATTTAGTACTATTAACCAAACGGGTCGTTAGTTTAAACGAAGATATTAAGAAAATAAAGTAGAATCTTAATCATATACTCCGTAGTACTTCATATTGCATAGATCTAGCATTATATTGTTTAGTTTCTCATGACAATATCATTGATAAAATTTTACTCCTTCCAATATAATTGTATTGTCCCATTTAGGTTGGGCATAGATATTAAAAGTGAGATGGGGTCCACCAAAAAGGTGATAGTTAGGTATTTTAATAGATTAAATTGTCACAATAAAAAAATGGGACAATACAATTGTGTTGGAGGGAGTATATGGTAATTTCATTAGCGAAACCGAACACTATTTTAGTAATCATATACTCTGTTTTTTATATGTGATAGGAAGATCCCAAATAAGTTAAAGGGAAAATTTTATCGGGTAGCGATCAGACCGGCTTTATTGTATGGGACAGATTGCTGGCCTGTAAAGAAGAGTTTTGAACGTAAAATGGAAGTAACTGAGATGCGTATGTTGCGGTGGATGTGCGGGCACACTTTGATGGATCGAATTAGGAACCAAGAGTTTAGAGATAAACTAGGGGTTGCTCCTATATCCGGAAAAATGCGCGAAAAAAGATTGAGGTGGTTTGGACATGTGAAGAGAAAGACTTTCGATGCCCCTGTGAGGAGAGTCGAAAGCCTTATGGTAGAGGGTAAGAGGAGTCGAGGAAGACCCAAGAAAACTTGGGAGGAGCAAATAAAGGTAAACCTACGTGAGTTAAACCTCTCTGAGGACCTGACTAGGGATAGGAGTAGTTGGAGGCGTCTTATCCAGGTTTTAGACGTCGGCTTTTCTTCTTAGAGTCGTTAGCGGAGTCTTGCTTTCATGTTTACCTTAGTTTACTGTGTGTTTTTGGTTTTAGTTTGTTTTAAGTTTTTCTTTTCTTTTACTTTCTTTTGACCTTTTTGTGTTTTTTCACTCCACGAGGCAGGTGCGTATCTTTATCTTTATCATCTTGGAGTTGGGGGACTCCTTTTGGCCGTGCTCTCCTTCACGGGTATCAGTTGCCGCCGTCCTTCCCTCCCCAGACCCTGCTCATAGTTTCTATGAGCGGGATATACTGGGTAGGATGATGATGATGATGATGATACTCTGTTTTTGATAAAATTTTAGATTTGCCCTAATAAAAGTGAAATTAATTAACAGCTTAAAGCATAGAAAATGCACCAGCCAGGAATCAAACCCGGGTCTGTATCTCGGTAAGGTTCTATTCTACCACTAGACCACTGGTGCTTTTTGTTGTGACTGATCTTATTTGTTTTTTTGTATATACTTATTAGATTTTTATTTTATTTTAATTAACTAGTTGTGGGGCACGCGGTCCCCCAAGTTATACTTTCGCGTTTGATGATAATTTTTGTATATATTTCGATTCTAGAAGATGTTTATGCTGAATATACCAATTTACTTTGCTATACAAATATTGGATTTTTCTAGACATTAAGTGAAAAAATAACATCAATGAAGTGAATTCGCTTGTCGCTTAGGTTTTATTTGAAGTTTAATATTTAGTTGGTCACCTTGCAAGAATTATTCAACATCCTACACCCTACTATTATCTCATGCTCTTAGTACCGCCTTAATGGTCATGATAAATGATAATGTTTTACATAATTGCTCATCAAGTATAATGCTAGATGACAGACATGCACCAATCATAAATTCTACTAAAGCAATAGAAGAATGTGACAAGTGTCACAATTTTAAGAGTTATTTTCCCGCCTAATTCTACTTAAATTAATTTAGGTAGTTTTTTAAATTTAATTTTATTCCATTGATTTGCTTAATTATTTTAGGGAGTATAACCCATATTTGATTTCGCCTCATATGTTTTTTTCATTAATGCTTTAGTTCTCTTCTACAATAGTCTTTGATGTCCAATTTTTTTTCTCATATATTCTTCCAAAAATTTTTATAATTCCGTGCATAACACGGGTATGTACCTAGTACTCAAGAATACAGGATGCATAGTGAAAAATTCTTAAATTTTTCAATAATTGTAAAAAATGATAATAAAAATCGCAAGACCAAGATGGCACATGCTAAAACTGTTCTAAACAACAAACAACGACAATTATAATAAAATAAATACCGTAAAGGAAATTCAAGTTTACGTTCCTAATAGAACAATAACGTAGAATTTTTTAGTACCAGATCTGAAAACTAAAAATTCGATGATAAATTGATAAGGTGATAAGCACGTTTCCATTAAATATGCTTATGGAAAATGAACTTTAATTACAGGGAGTACAAACTTTATTTCGACAATCTCAAGTTCTCAACTCTTTCAACAAAATGATGACTATTATTTTCAATCACACACTTCATAATTTTGTACACGACAACTCACTACCATCAGCAGTAGTCAAGAAGTCTTCTAACTTGGATATGGGCAAGGTTGTATTTCTGGGGATGATCTTGGTCATCACACCACCCAGAGTTTCAAGACCCAATGACAAGGATGTCACATTCAAAAGCACAATATATCTCACATCTCCAACGAGGACACCAACCTACATAATTTTAGAATGTATCAATCTATTATGGTACAATTTCCATCAAATGCTTCCACTATCAAGAGACATTGGAGGATCTCCACAAGTAGTCCATTTTTAAGTCCATTAATTCTAACAACCCCATTAAAATCTACAAATTGGACTACATTCAAGATAAAGTCGTATAGAAATAACTTCAATTGAATTTCGAAAAAAAAAAAGAAATAACTTCAATTGCATTAAAACACCCAAAATAAGATTTCTAATTTGAAGGTTTAAATACAATTTCAACACCAAAAAAAGAAATACCTTTTTCGGCAACATTAGGTTGTTGATGATGTTGACATTCGCGACTTTGATGTCGATACCTTCATTTGTATAAAAATGTTAATAAGTAATAGATTTAGGTGTCATACTCAAAAAATCAACAAAAAAAATTGGAAAAAAAAATCACCACTTTATGAAAAAGTTTTTCCTGAAATGGAAATGAAAATAAAAGTCAAATTAGAAAGACTAAATATCTAAGATGAGGAGCAAGTAAGGCCAAAACCAATATGGAAGGTTTACATCCTTGGATAAGGAAATTGAAATTATTCATTTACAAGATTACAACCAATTTAAAAAAATGACCATTAATTTATCTATCTCCAAGCATAAACATATATCATAAGAACTAAACAGCAATTGGCATTAAACGATAGGCACTTGAACAAAAATATATAATATTCAGGAAGAAAACCATGTAATTATAGAACTTTCTAAATGGAGCGATCCCAAGGGATGAACAACTGATTCCTCACTGGAATTTCCATCTGCTTCTAAGTACACACATTTTAGATACAAAAACACATAAAATTCTTAAACACAACACTCTAAACGCTCCTATCAAAAAGTTTGATCACCCAAATGCAAATTATTAGTTTCCTTTACATAAAGATTGACTCACAAAATCAAAAACTCAAAAAGTTTGATCACCCACATTAGTAGAAGATTGACACTTTACTTACAACATCAAAAAACCCCAAAAGTTTGATTACCCAGATAAAAAATTTATCAGTTCCCTTAAAGAAAGATGATGAATCCATAAACAAAAAATCCAAATCCAAAATCAAACCCACAGATCAATCAATTAAAACAATGAACTAAAATTAAAGCAACAAAAAAAATACCACAAAACTACGCTCAGAATGCAGAGTGAACCTATTGCACTTCAAATTCTTAGAGCTGGACTGATTATTTGAAAAAAGGAGATAAGTTGTCCACAGTTCAATTGGAGGTTAATATACATAACAGCATAAAGGAATTAGACCATCACTCATCATCCTTGAAAGAGTATTCTTCTGGAATTTGCTTTAGAAGTTTAACTTGCAACACCTAAGCATAAAGAACGGTGGAATAAACTAATTGTATGTGAAGAGAAAAAGCAGATATGATTAGATCTATGATAAAGTGTTTTAATCTAGTCTGTTTGTCTGGTTCAGAAAGTGGTGTTCCGTAAAAGACTATGATTGATAAAACTTTACTTACAAAATCAAAAACTCCAAAAGGTTGATCACCCACATAAAAAATTTATCAGTTCCCTTCAAAAAAAAACAATGATGATTGATGAATATTTACTCACAAAGTTTAAAACCCAAAAATATAATTTATGATTGATGATTGAAGAATATTCACTTAGAAAATAGAAAAACCCACAAACCAAAAATCCAAATCTAAAACCAAACCCACAGATCAACCAACTAAACCAATGAACTAAAATCAAAACAACAAAAAAATCTTACAAAACATCCAAAATGATTAAAATTCACATAAATCAATTCATATCAGCATTCATCTCAATCAAAACAAAATTTAGCAAAATCAATTCGAAACAAATCACCCAACAAAATTATATATTAAAAAGAATAGCTAGATGCCTTATAATGCTTACTTTATAAAAATTCATAAAAAAGAATAGCTAGATCCCTTACAATGCTTACTTTGTCAGCCTTCATTTTCAAACATCAACTGATCGATGTACAATACATTTTCTACTTATGTTCATCCACCAACAGTTCCATAACTTTAGTTTCGTTCTTGTCTTTGCTGATGATCTGCAAATAAGCTTCTTAATCAGATTGGTATTTTTCCTTTATGGGCATTCCTTATATTTCTTATCATTCTTCTGTGCATCTTTTATAGATTGGTTAATGGCAAGAGTCTGGTTACAATAATAAAATCCATAACAGTTACAAAATCCCCTAATCATATTACTACACAGAAAATTAAAAACCTAAAATTGAACTGATATCAAACTTATAAGAAGGGTAACTTAAGACGTGTTTTGGGATTTGATCAAACATAAATGAATCATCACAGCCCCAGGAACACAAAATGTCGTGTAACAGTAATAAGAGAAAGAGCAGCTAAGAGACAAATACTCTAGTTTGTCAACACTATGTATCTCTGATTTTATGAATTTGGGATTTGAAACTCATGTTGCCACCCAAATCTACCAATTTAATGAAAAACAAATTTCAAAAGGGACAGACATTAAAAATAAGGAAAAAAAAAACAAAAACAAATTGACAAAATAAAGTTTCAATTTAAAATTCATGAACAAAACAAAAAAATAAAGTTTACCTTACTAAAGTTGAGATATGGAGGAAATTCATGAGGAAACAATCGAGGATTGTGGAGGAAGGTCTGAATCCTAACATAAAACTGCTTAAGCAAAAGAAAACCACAACAAAGCCAAAATTTAATAACAAGATAGAGCATACATATTACAAAATTACACTTTTGAGTGCTAAAAAAAATTTTAAATGCAAAATTAGGGTTTCTAAAATTGAATTGGGGGAGAATAGAAAGGGAACCCTCTGACAAACTCTTACTCAAAAAAGAGATGAAAATCAAAACTGAGTTACCTTAGGATCGATGCTTCAAGATGGCTAAAGAAAATCAACAAGATTGAAATTAAATATTGATACTTCAAGATTAGGATTAAAAGTAAGATTAAAAATTAGAAGTTTAGAACATAAAAATCAAGATTAAGATTAAAGATCAATGAACATTTTGTTGAGTTGAAAATACCTTTAACACATCAACATTCTGATAGGCGGTAGACGGCGGAAATGGTTGTCGGACAACTTCATGGCGAGATAGGGGCGGCGACGTTGGCAGACTGGCTGAGTATATTTTAGGGTTTTTGCACTTAAGGATTAAGGATTTGCAGGAGAGAGAAGAGATAGATAAGAAATCTGAAAACCTAAATGAAATGAAAAAATGAATAGCATTACAGGTGGTAGCTATGAGCAGAACAAATGGCATCTATGTGGTCCTGACGTGGCAATGTAGCTGATGATATGGATGCTTGTTGGCAAAAGAACTATTCATATTGCAAAATGTGAATAGTATTTCTTTCTTAGACTCTTTTTATAGTTTATAGATATAGATTATAGATAAGTTAAAATATGATTAAGTGTGTTTAATTTATTCACCTTACATTAAGGATTATTAAGTTTAGCGTTTCATTATTTTGTATTTTTTGGATAAATAAAATTAGGTGTATTATTTAAAATTGATTGTACGTTGTCAGGGGCGGAACCAGAAAAATAGATGAGGGATGTCAATAATTGAAAAAAAAGATTATATAATTGCGTTAAAAACAAGAGTTGATTTTTAAAATACCTATCCATTTGAACTGTAATAACATGATCAATCACAAATTCGCGCTTGAACTTTTAAACTAAATTACTAAAATACTAAACCCTAATTTTTAAAAGCCCTAATTTTACCTAATTTATCTAAGTAGATAAACATATAACTCATACACAAATTGATTAGAGATATAAATTATCAAACTAAAAACCCTAACTTATCTAAATTACAAATTACTAAAATACTAACATGATCAATCACAAATTCACGCTTGAACTTTTAAACTAAATTACTAAGATAATTATCAAACTAAAAACCCTAATTTATCTAAGTAGATAAACATATAAATTATAAAAGCCCTAATTTATAAAGAAATAGATAAATTCATTAACTAATAACTCATACACAAATTGATTAGAGATGAACAAATTACAAATAAAATTAAGAATTAAAAACATAAACTCGAAAGCCCTATATTTACCTGCCGCCGGTACAGATTCTGCGGGCAGGTACCGCCGTGCCAGTCTGCGGTCTACCGTTGTTGTCTGCTGACGCCTGACTTGCTTCTTCAATCACGTACGCAACAGGGTGTTCAAATGGGAGGGAGAGTGGTTAATTAGGGTTCTTTTAATTTTGAAATTGAAAGAGTAAAAGTGGGTGTGGGGAAATGGGAAAATTTTTTTTTCTAAAATTGAATGCCAGCTAATCTATAGCTGCGTGGGGCCTACTTTAATAAATATTGTGAAAATCAGAAAAGGCATAAAAAATTTATGTTAGAGGGGTTTGAACTTGTAATCTTATGATTAAAAGTCCATTTCTTTACCAACTTAGGGCCTGTTCTATTCAATATATTTTTTTTGACTTATTACTTATTCACAAAAACTTGGCCGAGACCGTCTCAGCGTGAGACGGCCCAATTTTCGCGGCCCAATACACGCGCGTGTCTTACACGCGCCCGTTTCCCTCCGATATCCCTTTTTTTTTAATTTTTTTTGGAAATCTTTTTAACTTCTTTTTTTGATTTGAAAACTGCCATTTCTTCATTTCTTCATTTCAGTTTCCATTTGCTTCTTCTTCCTCTAGTTTGCTAAATCATTCTAACTTCCCATATTCAAAACTTTCTTCAACCTCCATTTTCGGCTCCATTGACGTTCTTGGCTCTTCCTCTTCCATCATTATTGCTTCGTTCTCATTTGTTTTTCTTCATCTTCCTCCATTACTGGTAATAATTTTGTTTTTTTTATCTTTAGTCTAAAAACTAAATGAATGTGTGCAACTACACATTTTAAGCATGAAATTGAATGTGTTAAGATAGAATTTGAATGTGTTAAGATAGAAATATCACGCAATGGACAAC
The DNA here is from genome assembly GCA_019776075.1 of Amaranthus palmeri. Classification (NCBI taxonomy): domain Eukaryota; kingdom Viridiplantae; phylum Streptophyta; class Magnoliopsida; order Caryophyllales; family Amaranthaceae; genus Amaranthus; species Amaranthus palmeri. Next base: position 1,300,936 of record JAAKBH010000002.1, on the reverse strand, counting down.
TTAACATTTCAGATATACCTAAGATAAAAAATTGAATGTTTTAAGATAGAAATTGAATGTGTTAAGATACAAATTGAATGATTTAAGATAAAAATATCACGCAATGGACAACTTAACATTTCAGATATACATAAGATAGAAATTGAATGTGTTAAGATAGAATCTGAATGTGTTAAGATAGAAATGCAATTGGATATACATATATGAAACATCAATGAAATAAAAACGTAGTTGGAAGTACTCAGTTCTCCTCTTATGTTAATCAATTCTCATCTTAAGATATACAATTTTTAGCCTAAGATAGTCAGTTTTAATATAGTCAATTTTCGTGTTAAAGTCCTCAGTTGTTCCCTTAAATTACTCAGTTCTCCTCTTAAATCAATCAATTCTCATCATAAAATGCTCAATTTTTAGCCTAAGATAGTCAGTTTTAATATAGTCAATTTTCATGTTAAAGTATTCAGTTGTCCCCTTAAAGTACTCAGTTCTCCTCTTAAATCATTCAATTCTCATCTTAAGATATACAATTTTTAGCCTAAGATAGTCAGTTTTAATATAGTCAATTTTCATTAAATCCTCCATTGCAGCCATGCTTGAAGAAATTTGCAGAGATTGCTATGAAATTTGAGAGAAATTGATTGATAATTATTTCCTATTTAGGCGCGGATTGGTGTTTAATGTGGGAAGTTACTGATTTTTGAAAATGGAAGTTTATGTTTTAAAAGAGGAAGTTACTGATTTGAGAGAAATGCCCCCCATATCACGCCTCTTGCTGTCTTGGGCTGGGCCGTCTCAGCGTGAGACGGTCTCGGCCAAGACCAGCTGTTACTTATTTTATTGGAAATAGATCAGATCAGATCAGATCAGAACTATTCAGATCAGATCAGAAAGTTTCAGATCAGAAAGTTTCAGATCAGATCAGATCAGACCATACCATTATTATTATTATTATTACTATTATTATTATTATTATTGTTATTATTATTATTATTGTTATTATTATTATTATTATTATTATTATTATTATTATTATTATTGTTATTTTTATTATTATTATTATTATTATTATTATTATTATTATTATTATTATTATTATTATTATTATTATTATTATTATTATTATTATTATTATTATTATTATTATTATTATTATTATTATTTTACGGAGTCAAATTATTATCCCGTAATTTATTTAGTCAAATCATAACCGCCACGTAACTTCCATTTATCGAAGTAACCGATGGTAACCGCTCACTAACTTCCAACCTCTCTAGAGATAACCTCCATAATATTTCTATATATATAACATTCATCTACATGATAAAGGTACACAATTCTACTCTTATACATATACCACACTTATTACATTTCTGATTCCCGTTCTGACTTGAGCGTCGGAGTGCCCTTCCGGGACATAGGCCCTCGGGTTAGTTTTCCTTGTGGTTGCAGGAACACCCTACGCGGAGGTCAGATCATTTCAATTTCCTTATTTTAAAGATACTTTCTACTTAAAGTCTCTTTTATATATTCGACCGTTTCATTACCGAAACAGTTTGGCGCCGTCTGTGGGGACCGATAACATAAAAGTCGTGTCTGGCAAAATTGAACCGAAACAATTATTATTATTATTATTATTATTATTATTATTATTATTATTATTATTATTATTGTTATTATTATTATATTATTATTATTAATAAAGTTTTATTAAAAAAAGATATTTTCATTTGCCTTTCCCTTTTTTGAATTTTAGAATTACTTCTCTTTCCTTTTGAGTTGTTAAACTTATTTTTTAATTAATTCACTAATCCATATATTCATGTTATTGATTTAAATTTAAAAATCATAAATATACTCTCTCCGATCTCCATCTCATTCGTTTCGAATCAATTGTTATTTTGATATTTATAATTTTTTTTCTATATTTTTATTTTTGAATAATGATTCACCATTTTCTTTTAATCTCATTCAAACATTTAAATTTTTTTTATTTCATCTACACAATTTATCCTCTCTCTTCGTTTATTATCAACATTCATTTTTTTTTTGGAAAAATTACCCAGAATAATCCAAACTATTCACGATGTTTCCTACAACCATCTATTGATTAACCAGGAATAATCCCAACTTTGAGGGGTATTTTCCAAGAGTAGCCAACAGAACCCATTATATTATTTTTTTTTTTCCAAAATTTAAGTGATGTCAGTTGACATCATTGACCCCCACTAAATCCGCCCCTATATACGTTGTTGACTTTAGGGATCTTTTCTTTGGTTATTTCCTTATTCGTTCATCACTTTGAAATAACAGAAGTAATATGTTTTTATTTGCTTTTCATCTTTCTAAATTCTTTAATAAAGTTTTATTAAAAAAAGATATTTTCATTTGCCTTTCCCTTTTTTGAATTTTAGAATTACTTCTCTTTTCTTTTGAGTTGTTTAACTTATTTTTTAACTAGATAGTGCCCGTGCGATGCACGATTTTATCAAATTTTCTGACATATTTTGCATTGTGCGCAATATAATTATATTTATACTTTATTATTTTTTTAATCAATGATCAAATGGTTCGTACCCTGAGTACAATAATAATTTATAAGTTTCTTTAATGGAAAATAACATATTAATTTTTGCTAACAAAGATGAACATCACATCAATTTGTTGAAGTATTAAATATTATTTTTATTAATAACACACTTTAAAACCAAATATAAATACATAGAAATATGTAAAATTATTTTATTAGTTTAAAAGACAAAGATAAATTTTTTCCCATAAAAATATATTAAGATAGTCACAACCAAAATCATATTAGAATTAATCATTGATAAGGAGTCAAGAGTATAAATAACAAAAATAAATCCTAATAAGAGTATATTACGTTCTAACTATCTCAAAATATCCAATACATTAAATAATATTCATTTAACAAATAAAATTAAAAATATTTTATAAATAATTAAAATAATTGAAATATTATATAGTTTACTAATACATTAAATATGATTTGACTAAAAAAATAAAAAAAAAACTATTAATAAGAAAAATAACATACTCAAAATAATAAAATAGAAAGTCAAAGATCTTAATAACAATGACATCATCATTTAATTTAGGAGGGAAAATTTTTAATGTGAAAGCGACACGTAAGCGATTTTGAAAGGCGATGATGTAAGCGTATTTATTTTAGTAATAGTTATAGATAGATTAATTCACTAATCCATATATTCATGTTATTGATTTAAATTTAAAAATCATAAATATACTCTCTCCGATCTCCATCTCATTCGTTTCGAATCAATTGTTATTTTGATATGTCTGATTTTTTTTTTCAATATTTTTATTTTTGAATAATGATTCACCATTTTCTTTTAATCTCATTCAAACATTTAAATTTTTTTTATTTCATCTACACAATTTATCCTCTCTCTTCGTTTATTATCAACATTCATTTACCCAGAATAATCCAAACTATTCACGATTTTCCTACAACCATCTATTGATTAACCATGAATAATCCCAACTTTGAGGGGCATTTTCCAAGAGTAGCCAACAAAACCCATTATATTATTTTTTTTTTCCAAAATTTAAGTGATGTCATTTGACATCGTTGACCCCCAACTAGATCCGCCCCTGTACGTTGTTGACTTTAGGGATCTTTTCTTCGGTTATTTCCTTATTCGTTAACTGAAGTAATATGTTTTTATTTGCCTTTTCATCTTTCTAAATTCTTTAATAAAGTTTTATTAAAAAAAGATATTTTCATTTGCCTTTCTCTTTTTTGAATTTTAGAATTACTTCTCTTTCCTTTTGAGTTGTTAAACTTATTTTTTAATTAATTCACTAATTCATATTCATGTTATTGATTTAAATTTAAAAATCATAAATATACTCTCTCCGATCTCCATCTCATTCGTTTCGAATCAATTGTTAATTTGATATGTCTGATTTTTTTTTCAATATTTTTATTTTTGAATAATGATTCACCATCTTCTTTTAATCTCATTCAAACATTTAAATTTTTTTATTTCATCTACACAATTTATCCTCTCTTTCGTTTATTATCAACTTTCATTTTTTTTTGGAAAAATTACCCAGAATAATCCAAACTATTCACGATTTTCCTACAACCATCTATTGATTAACCATGAATAATCCCAACTTTGAGGGGCATTTTCCAAGAGTGGGCCTGTTCTCTTCGTCTGATCTGATTGGATAAGGTCTGAATTTACTAAGGTTTGATCTGATCTGATCTGATCTGGTCTGATTTGGTCTGATCTGATCTGAATCTTTCTGATTTGGTCTGATCTGATCTGATCTGGTCTGATCTGAAACTGATCTGATCTGATCTGGTCTGATTTGATCTGATTTCATAAAGTATTATTATTATTATTATTATTATTATTATTATTATTATTATTATTATTATTATTATTATTATTATCTTTATTATTATTTTTTGAAATGATATATTATTATTATTATTATTTTTTTTGTTGGCATATTATTATTATTATTATTCTTATTATTATTTTCATTATTTTTATTTTTATATTATTATCATTATTGTTATTATTATACTTTTATGTTATTATTATTATTATTATTATTATTATTATTATTATTATTATTATTATTATTATTGTTGTTGTTGTTGTTGTTTATATTATTATTATTATTATTTATATTATTATTATTATTATTATTATTATTATTATTATTATTATTATTATTATTATTACTACTACTACTACTACTACTACTACTACTCTTATTATGTATCTAATTAGAATTTAATTAATAAATACTAATATTATTTCATTAATTAATTAAAAATAAATTAATAATAATGTCATTAACATTATTATAATTATTAAATAGTCATTTATATTGTTATTATCTAATTAATTAATTAACTAAAAAATATTGTTAATTAATAAATAAATTAACACAATAATATTATTACATTATTTATATTTTTAAAATTATCATTTATAAATTTTTTACTCCCTCCAATTCACTTGTGTTGTCCCATTTGATTGGGCACGGTTTTTAAGAGTGGAATGGTGAGATATTTTGATTGATTAAATTAATTATAAATGTGGTAGTTGGGTATTGGGAATTGGAAAAGTAGGTTTTAATTTGATTAAATTAATTGTAAATGTGGTAGTGGGGTATTGGGAATTGGAAAAGTAAAGGTATTTAGGTAAAAAAAGATAGACAAAAAAGGAAATGGGACAATTGATATGAATTTGCCAAATAAGGAAATGGGACAACATAAGTGAATCGGAGGGAGTATTAATTATTTTACTCCCTCCGTTCCAGTTTAGATGTCCCATTTGACTTTTCACACATGCCGAGGCAACATTTTAACTCTTAATATCTCTAATTATTCTTAATCAAAAATTATAAAAAATTAATATTAATAATCCTTATATTGAGACGAATCAAACAAGATCCCACATGAGTCATGACTATGTTTTAACGTATAGATTAAGAGTACAATACAAATTAAGAGTGATGATTGAATAGTGCCAAAAGTCAAATGAGACATCTAAACTGGACCGGAGGGAGTATTAATTAAGTAATTAATTAATTAATAGGAGTATTAGTTATAATAATAAGTAATAAGTAATAATAATAATAAATTCAAAAAAAAATAAATAATAATAATAATATAATAATAATAATAATAATAATAATAATAATAATAATATAATAATAATAATAATAATATTATAATAACAATATTAGCAATAATAATAATAATAATAATAATAATAATAATAATAATAATAATAATAATAATAATAATAATAATAATAATAATAATAATAATGGTCTGGTCTGATCTGATCTGGTCTGATCTGATCTGATCTGGTCTGGTCTGATCTGGTTTGATCTGATCTGAAACTTTCTGATCTGATCTGAATAGTTCTGATCTGATCTAATCTGGTTTGATCTGGTCTGATCTGATCTGATTTCAATAAGAATAAGTAATAAGTCAAAAAAATAAGTTGAAGAGAACACCTTCTAAACCCGGTGACTCACTAGTGGAAAAAAAGCTATTGGATGCGACAAATTGGCTGCGGTTTAAAGTTGTACGCAGCCAATAGACAAAATTAAAAAAAAAAATCAATAGGGCTGCGGTTTGTTAGCTAGAACCGCAGCCAATAGTCCACAAGAACATAAAGGGCTGCGGTTTTCTTCATGTCCGCAGCCTAAATATGAAGCCCAACCCAATTTTAGTAGTCATAGGCGCCGTTTTTAGAAACCCTAATTTTATAAACCCAATTTCAACCAATATACGCCTCTCTCTCTCTCTCATAACCCTAAGAAAACCCTAATCTCCCTTTACCCTAAGAAACGGCGCTCCTTGTCCTTTCCCTAAGAATTCTTACCTTTACCCTTATAAACCCTAAGCTCCAAAGACTAAAATCTGAATTCTTCTCTCAAAATTTACTCCAAAACCGGCGCTCCTTGTCCTTCTCTCATAACCTTCTAAATTCTTCTCTCAAAATTTACCCTCATAACCCTTTCAATTGCTTGATATCTTCTAAAATCATCTAAAATCTTAGAGTATCTTTATCTTTGAACAATAATGATGATTTTGGCGAGAATTTGATGAACAAACCTTGAAGATTTTCTTCATAATCCAGATCTGAAATTCGAAGATTTTGGCGAGAATTTTCTTCAAAATTCAGATCTGAATTTTGAACATTTTTGCATCCTTGAAGATTTTGAAGATATCTTGAAGATCTAGATTCTCTCTCTCTTTTTTTAATTAACTGAATCGTTTTTTTGTAAGTTCTTCGTTTTTTTGAAGATTTTCGTATATGTTTTGAATCGTTTGTAAGTTCTTGATAGTTCATCGTTTGTAAGTTCTTGATAGTTCTTGATTTCTGAATTTTTTTTATTTCGTTTTTTATTCAAAGTTCTTGATAGTTCTTGATAGTTCATCGTTTGTAAGTTCTTGATAGTTCTTGATTTCTGAATTTTTTTATTTCGTTTTTTATTCAAAGTTCTTGATAGTTCTTGATAGTTCATCGTTTGTAAGTTCTTGATAGTTCTTGATTTTCGTTTATTTCGAAGATTTCTGAATTTTGTTGTGCATAGTTGATAGTTGATGTTTTTGTTCATAGTTTTATGTTTTTTTTGATGTTTTCTGGGTCGTTTTTTTTGTTGTTCATCGTTATTGGGTTGTCGTTTTTTTTGTTGTTCATAGTTGATGTTTTTGTTTGATGTTTTTGTCTTTGGTGTTCTTGATTTCGTTTTCTGGGTTCATTTTCAGATTTTGAATTTTTTTTTTATTTTCTAAAATGACTTAAGTGTTGCGGTTCTTGTATATGTCCGCAGCCAATGTTTTTTTTTTTTCTAAAATGACTAAAGGGCTGCGGTTTTAATGTCCGCAGCCACTAACGTTTTCTTATTTGCTGCTTCTCCAAGGGCTGCGAGACAAAAACGCAGCCAATACCCCTAAAAAAACCGCAGCAAATAGAGTTTTTTCCACTAGTGACTGGATGATTTGCTATAGCAAGTTTTTTTTTAAAAAAAAAGAGAAACTAAAATAAAATGTCGGAAAAAATGTTAAAGAAATATACATAAAAAATTTGTGATTTTTACTATTATTTAGAATTTTTTATGTAAATTTTCAAAAATATTTTCTAATTTTAAATTAATATTTAATTTATTTTTTTGGTGAATTACCTACAATATCAGGTTATCGGGTTACCCAAGTTTACTCTAGAAAAATACCACTCAAAATTGAGATTATTCATGGTCGATCAATAGGTGGAATTATTGTAGGAAAATCATTAATAATTTGAATTATTCTAGGTAATTTTCTTTTTCTTCACGAAATCATAATTTTTCTTTTTGCACCGGGACGGAGAGGAGTAGATGTTAATATTGTAAAGGAGAGCTACTTAACATGAATAAAGATATGCTAACTAGGAAACTCAGTAATCTGTTTAATTGGATTAACAAATTGAATGTTCCAAATACATTGACTTTTAAGTAATAATACGACACAAATTCTTACTTGAGACCGTCTATATAATAGACGTCTCAAGTTTTGGGGCTGGTCCAATAGTAAAATAACTAATTGGTGATTTTGTAAGCTAATAAGGAGATATGAGTTGGATTCTTGAGAGATGTCTATAGTATAGACGGTCTCTCAAGAGAGGATCTGATAATACAAATGATTTGAGTAGTTAGGAAAAGTCGTTAATCATTAAAACCATTTTTTCAAAATAAAACACCATTATGGGTTATGTGATTACTGCTTAATTAATTAAAATTTAAATGAATCCAAATTCTCTCTCTATTGTCAGCGAGGATAATGTACTGCATATGTATGACTTTAATCATGTATCAGCTAGTTTCTTGAGAAATTGTATATTAGAGACGTATTTTAAGCCAGACCCATTAAAAAGATTAATACTTACTTACCGTATTCTTAATACCTACTTACTTACCGTATAATTTTAATAACTTTAATGTTTACTTATCGTATTTTTATTGCCTACTTACATTAATTCAAATGTCCAACACCAACGACATTTCATTACCCATATGTCATTTAGTGACTCTGACCTAGTTTTAGGGTTTGGGCGTCAAATTTAAGAAATCTGGCCCTTGTCAGTGGCAACAAAGAGATTGCTTCCGATTGACCCTTGATAGCAAACATCATTAGACTTTTTCAAGTGTCCAAACGGTTAATATCACACTTTTGCAACAAAAGCCTAAACCCACAATGTTCTAAACACTATTTTGAGACTAGTTGATCAATTTACACAATCCAATAGAATACCCCATGATAGACACAAATCTATAATATACCCTGCCTAGACGAAAGATACTTAATGACAGAACAAACTCGATAATTGAAACATCTTAACTCTACTCCAATCCAATCATTTCAACATTCAAAGTCTTGGTAATCATAATATATTAGACCAAAAAATAAATTATAATCTTTGAAATTTGAATACAATCAAAACCCTAAAAAACAACACTACAAACAAGCATCTAACAAATAAATTATCACAAGATTATAAATATTCTTGGTAAGAATCATTATACCCTCACTATAGCAGTGATGTCCTTGAGAGGCGTTCTTGGGTACCAAGCGGGTAACAAACTTGATCCCCTTCCTCGATCACCACCATTGCGCCTCGCCATTGTCGTAGGAGTTCTGTTCTCCAGATCAACCACCAATGGCCGCTGGTATTGCCATCCTCGTCCTCGCCATCGACCACCTTGTGCTCCAACTGAATCACTACGATTTCGAGGCCCAGTTCCTGATAACCCAGCCCAACGCAACCCAGGAATATCTACAATTAGGTCAACCCTCCGGGCAGCCCCATTGTAGAGTGTAGAGATATCAACTGGTCTTGGTAGCCTATCTCTGGATATAATTGACATCTTTTCTAGAGGAAACAATCAGGATTACCGTAAAAACGCCCTAGTATTAACAAATTAAAAAGCATATTAATATTAACCCAAATAATGTAATGCGATCAAAGAATCGTTAAATATGACAAAACCTAGCTAAAGAAATACACAAACCCAAATTGAAAGTGAAATTTCCAAGAATCAAGAAGCTCAGAAAACGCAAAGAATGAACTCCAGATAATGATTTCTGATTAAAGAAGCAAAACAAAATACACCCAGTTACAATTCCTAAACAAAACGCTAAAAGTTCAACTAAATAAATTGAGATGCGATTCCTCAAACATAAAATAGTTGAAATAAATCATAAACAGAAAGCGCTGAGATAAAGAAAGAGGAGACATACCCTAATCTTGAGAACAAAAAAAAGCCTCTAAAGATTGAGGAAGAGAGAGAGAAAAGGATAGAGAAAATGGCGAATTTCCATTGAACTTTTAGCGTTTTGTTTAGGAATTGTAACTGGGTGTATTTTGTTTTGCTTCTTTAATCAGAAATCATTATCTGGAGTTCATTCTTTGCGTTTTCTGAGCTTCTTGATTCTTGGAAATTTCACTTTCAATTTGGGTTTGTGTATTTCTTTAGCTAGGTTTTGTCATATTTAACGATTCTTTGATCGCATTACATTATTTGGGTTGATATTAATATGCTTTTTAATTTGTTAATACTAGGGCGTTTTTACGGTAATCCTGATTGTTTCCTCTAGAAAAGATGTCAATTATATCCAGAGATAGGCTACCAAGACCAGTTGATATCTCTACACTCTACAATGGGGCTGCCCGGAGGGTTGACCTAATTGTAGATATTCCTGGGTTGCGTTGGGCTGGGTTATCAGGAACTGGGCCTCGAAATCGTAGTGATTCAGTTGGAGCACAAGGTGGTCGATGGCGAGGACGAGGATGGCAATACCAGCGGCCATTGGCGGTTGATCCGGAGAACAGAACTCCTACGACAATGGTGAGGCGCAATGGTGGTGACCGAGGAAGGGGATCGAGTTTGTTACCGGCTTGGTACCTAAGAACACCTCTCAGGGACATCACTGCTATAGTGAGGGTATAATGATTCTTACCAAGAATATTTATAATCTTGTAATAATTTATTTGTTAGATGCTTGTTTGTAGTGTTGTTTTTCAGGGTTTTGATTGTATTCAAATTTCAAAGATTATAACTTATTTCTTGGTCCAATATATTATGATTACCAAGACTTTGAATGTTGAAATGATTGGATTGGAGTAGAGTTAAGATGTTTCAATTACCGAGTTTGTTCTGTCATTAAGGGTCTTCTGTCTAGGCACGGTGTATTATTTATTTGTGTCTATCTGGGGTATTCTATGGGATCGTGTAAATTGATCAACTAGTCTCAAAATAGTGTTTACAACATTGTGGGTTAAGGCTTTTGTTGCAAAAGTGTGATATTAACCGTTTGGACACTTGAAAAAGTCATGATGTTTGCTATCAAGGGTCAATCGGAAGCAACCTCTTTGTTATCACTAACAAGGGTCAGATTGGTTGTATTTGACGCCCATATCCCAAAACTAGGTCAGAGTCACTAAATGACATACAGGTAATGAAATATCGTTGGTGCTGGTACATTTGAAGTACCATGGCTAATCATTTAAAATCATTCCTGGTTTTCATACAATTATACCTGTTAATGACGTACATGTCAATATCATTGATAAAATTTTGTGCTATAATTTTATTAGCCAACTTTACACTAGCTTAGTAATTCTCAAACTCGTTTTTTCTCGCCTTATACTATTATTCTTGATTTGCCCTAATATTCCATGGCCTATTTAGTAGCAATTGAGTTTTCAACTTTAGGTATCTTTTCATGTAAAAATAAAGAACATCCCTCTAACTCTTCTATATCAAATTTTAACAAAAAATAATTAGTTGATTCAAAAGTAATGCTAAATCAATCAATGATAATGACTAGTTGTAAGCTATAGTATCTATGGCTTGAAAATAATTAACAGCTTACAGCATAAAAAAATTGCACCAGCCGGGAATCGAACCCGGGTCTGTACCGTGGCAGGGTACTATTCTACCACTAGACCACTGGTGCTTTTTGTGCACTTAGTGTATTTAATTGTAATTGTCACTTTTGTTTAGCATACTATTCTCATTTGTTTTTTCAGTAAGTCTCATGGGACGGTCTATTCTATAGACGGAATCCATGAAGCCCAACCCAAAATATAACATAGTATATTTGGGGTTATAATAAATTATTTGGGGTTAAATAACTTATATTTGGGGTTATAGAATAGTATATTCGAGGTTATAATATCTTATATTTAGGATTACAACATAATATAATTGATATTAATAATAAAAAAAATTAGTTAAGGGAAATGGGCTGGCCCAATTTTGTGGTCTATCCTATAGACCGTCTCTTGTGAGATTTTGTGTTGTTTTTTTGAATATATTCTCATTTGTTTTTTTTGTCCCTATTTATTAGTTACTTTTAATTTTTATTTTATTTTAATTTATAAGATAAAATATAATTAAGTGTGTTTGGTTTATTCACCTCAATGTAAGGATCATGAATCTCACTGTTTTATCATACTTCCACCGTTCCATAATACTTGCTACATTTCACTTTTTTACGCAATCTAATGCACAATTTTGATCATTAATATCTTAAACTACACTTATCTAAAAATTATAAAAATTTAATATTATGAAGGTATGTGATTAGACGATTCAAACAAGATCCTACTTGACTATATTTTTACTTACACATTAGTCGCAATATGTAAAATAAGCTTGAACGATGAATAGTGCACAAAATCAAAATGTAGCGAGTATTTTGAAACGAAGGAAGTATATGTGATAGGCAAAATTAACAGTTCAAATATTATCTGGATAAATGAAATTAGGTGTATTATTCATAATTAATCGTACATTGTTAACTTTAGAGATCCTTTCTTTGGTTATTTCATTTTTTTTTTTTTTTTTGAAGATTGGTTATTTCATTATTTGTTCATCAATTTAAAATAACAAAAGTATTCCATATATTAGCTTAAACTCATATTTGAATAATATATTTGCATTAAAATTTTTTTTTTTCATTTGCCTTTTTCTCTTTCTAAACTTCATAATTTTTCTGATTTTCCTTTTGAGTAGTCAAACTAATTTTTTTTTTTCATTAATCCATATATTCATGTTATTGATACAAATTTAAAAATCGTAAATATACTCTCTCCGATCTCCATTCCATTCTCATACATTTTGCATCAATTATTATTTTGATATTTTCGTATTTATTTTACATTATTTCTATTTTTAAATATTGATTTACTATTTTCTTTTAATCTCATTCGTACGTTTAAAATTTATTTATTTATTTACTTTTTAGTAATAATTTTTTTTGTTTCATCCACACAATTCATTCTTTCTTCATTAATTATCATCAATATTCTTTTTTTTCTCAAAATCATAAATTTTGAGTAATGATAACTAATAATGATCCACTCGTAATCTGTTTAATTGGATTAACAATTGAATAGTTAGGGAAAGTCGTTAATCATTAAAAGTTTAAAACCATATTTTCAAAATAAAACACCATTATGGGCTATGTGATTACTACTTAATTAATTAAAATTTAAATTAATCCACACAATCTAATCTATTGTCATCGAGTATAATTAAAATTTAAATGAATTCACACAATCTAATCGGCTAATTTATTGAGAGACCGTATCTTTGAGAGACGTATTTCAAGCCAACCCATTAAGGACTGATACTTATTTACCGTGTTTTATCTAATGCCTACTCACATTTTCCTTAATGCTTACCTACTGTATACTTAATTTCTACTTTTAATATCTTAAATGTCTACTTATTGTATTTTTATTGCCTACTTACATTATCTTTCATGCTACTTATCGTATCCTTAATGCCTACTTTCAATATTTTAAATGTCTATTTACATCATTCTTAATGCCCACTTATAATATTTTAAAAGATATATAGCATATAAATATCATTTTGAAAACATATGAACATAAACAAAACTTGTTTCGTGATCTTTTTATAGGAGTATTATGATGATTGGATCTGATTAGCATGGGTCCATGAGATTACCGTTAGAAACTTAATTATTTAAACAATTATGGAGTTTTTTAATATTAATACTATACCCAATTTAAAAGGAAAATGTTGACTAACCTTCCAAATTATTACCCCTATTGGTATATTTCCTACTCCCTCCGTTCTTTTTTATTGTCGACATTACTATAACGGGTAGTTTCATATATTTGTCTCATTTTCTAAAATGGAAAGTTTTGATACCCTCTTTTCACCCCCTCTCTCTTCTAATATCCCATTTATAATAATTAATTTATATTTTCTCTCTCATAATACCAATACAATTATTAATTCACACCATTATTATAATAAAATATCCCCCTCTCTCTTCTAATATCCCATTTATAATAATTAATTTATATTTTCTCTCTCATAATACAAATACAATCATTAATTCACACCACTATTATAATAAAATAATACCCACAATCAACAAAGATTCCCACTAAATTAATATGTGTGAAATCTTCAAATAGGACACACATATAAGATTGGAGGGAGTACCTTTCATATTAATTGCAACTTTGGTAAAAATGACATTATCCATTCATCACCATTAATTTATAATTAATTTTTAATATATAGATTAAAATATAGTCAGGTGAAATCTTGTTTGATTTATCTCATTACAAATATTATTTGTGTTTAATTTATAACAATGAATCCACGTTTGAGGCTTGAAAGTTTTCTCTTTTACCTTTTGATAGAGGTCTGTTCTTCATCCTTAGCATTAAGAATTTTTCCTTATTTATAGTGATACTTATTTATTTTGAAATAAATAGTGATAATTACTTTACCCCTATATTATTATTATTTAATAATTTTAAACAATGAGAATAAATAATGCCCAAAATACAATCATCTTCCACATTGACTACTACAATTCCTTCAAAATACATAGTACAAATCATCATTTTTTAAGCTAATTTACCCTAACACTCATAGTTCTCTATGAGCGGAATATACTGGGTAGGATGATGATGATGACGACCCTAACACTAACCTGGATAAAACATTAAAACAATCCAAACCAAAATGATAGTAGGAATACATCCAAATACATTGCAAATTAGTCATATGCATCATGATCCGCTTAATTGTTGTCTTTTTATATGTTGATGACCTAAGCTTATTTTCTACTTCATTCGTTCCAAAATACTTGCTACATTTCGATTTTGTTGGTGGATCAAAAAACAAGTAAAATTTTACCTTCAACAATACTAGATAATGCTAGTTGAGGAAGATCAAAGGGATTGAAGGAAAAAACATCAAGACAGAAATTTTAAAAAAATTAGAGGTTGATTAATACCTAGGATATATATTACGTTAGTTGATCAAAAAACAAGTAAAGTCATAACATAGGTAAAATAACCAATTTAACAGATCACAAAAAAGTCTAATCACCGAACTCCGACCACTTGGCTACAACTACAATGACTGCACTTTCTAATTTTAAGTGGCTATCATAAAATATAAACTCTGCAGCTATAATTAATAAATAAATTTAATTTGTGACTATAATTTATAAAGGATTCTAATATTTAATTTGCATAAATAATATAACAATAAAAAACTCATTCTCTTAATTATATCATTAAAAAATGAGATAAATAAAACATTAATCAGAACAAATAACATGCATTACACTAGTCTTGGTCAATTTTTACTCAAAAAAAAAAAAAAAGTCTTGGTCAATTTAACGAGGACAAAAATGTAATTCCACTGCGATTCGAATTAGCTTAACAGTTAACTTCCCGCTTCTTGTACGAAAAAAAAACAATTCAATTTTAAACAAATAAAAAAAAAAGACGCAGTAATACTGCAAATTCTTAACTCCATATAAACCCTGCTGTTCTTCAATGGAAATTCGCCATTTTCTCTTTCTATCCTTTTCTCTCTCTTTCTTCCTCAATCTTTAGAGGCTTTTTTTGTTCTCAAGATTAGGGTATGTCTCCTCCTTCTTTATCTCAGCGCTTTCTGTTTATGATTTATTTCAACTAATTTATGTTTGAGGAATCGCATCTCAGTTTATTTTAGTTGAATTTTTAGCGTTTTATTTAGGAATTGTAACTGGGTGTATTTTGTTTTGCTTCTTTAATCAGAAATCATTATCTGGAGTTCATTCGTTTGCGTTTTCTGAGCTTTTTGATTCTTAGAAATTTCACTTTTGATCTGGGTTTGTGTATTTCTTTACGTTTATGGCGTTTTATTTAGGAATTGTAACTGGGTGTCTTTTGTTTTGCTTCTTTAACCAGAAATCATTATCTGGAGTTCATTCATTTGCGTTTTCTGAGCTTTTTGATTCTTATAAATTTCACTTTTGATTTTGGTTTGTGTATTTCTTTACGTTTTGTCATATTTAACGATTCTTTGATCACGTTATATCATTTGGGTTGATGTTAATATGCTTCTTAATTTGTTAATACTAGGGCATTTCTACAGAAATCATGATTGTTTCCTCTAGGTTATAATAAATTTGGTGAAAATGGGTTTTCGTCCAGAAATTGTTTATGGGTATAAGTTATTTCAGGATTTATGAGATTTTCTCATTTAGGATTCTATCATATTTATATGAAGTAATTTAATTAAGCATAAAAGAAATGTTAATTTATATTTATATAGGGATTAATTGAAGGTTAAGAAAAGATGTCAAATCTATCCAGAGATAGGCTAGCGAGACCAGTTGATATCTCTACACTCTACAATGGGGCTGCCCGGAGGGTTGACCTAATTGTAGATATTCCTGGGCTGCGGTGGGCTGGGTTATCAGGAACTGGGCCTCGAAATCGTAGTGATTCGAGTAGGTTATCAGTTGGAGCACAAGGTGGTCGATGGCGAGGACGAGGATGGCAATACCAGCGGCCATTGGTGGTTGATCCGGAGAACAGGACTCCTACGACAATGGCGAGGCGCAATGGTGGTGATCGAGGAAGGGGATCAAGTTTGTTACCCGCTTGGTACCCAAGAACACCTCTCAGGGACATCACTGCTATAGTGAGGGTATAATGATTCTTACCAAGAATATTTATAATCCTGTGATAATTTATTTGTTAGATGCTTGTTTGTAGTGTTGTTTTTTAGGGTTTTGATTGTATTCAAATTTCAAAGATTATAATTTATTTCTTGGTCTAATATATTATGATTACCAAGACTTTGAATGTTGAAATGATTGGATTGGAGTAGAGTTAAGGTGTTTCAATTATCGAGTTTGTTTTGTCATTAAGTGTCTTTCGTCTAGGCAGGGTATATTATAGATTTGTGTCTATCATGGGGTATTCTATTGGATTGTGTAAATTGATCAACTAGTCTCAAAATAGTGTTTAGAACATTGTGGGTTTAGGCTTTTGTTGCAAAAGTGTGATATTAACCGTTTGGACACTTAAAGTCTGATGATGTTTGCTATCAAGGGTCAATCGGAAGCAATCTCTTTGTTGCCACTGACAAGGGCCAGATTTCTTAAATTTGACGCCCAAACCCCAAACTAGGTTAGAGTCACTAAATGACATACAGGTAATGAAATGTCGTTGGTGTTGGACGTTTGAAGTAGCATGGCCAAATTCCCAAGTTGAATGAAGTTTCATTGAAGTAATCATTTTGAGTCATTCTGGTTTTCATACAATTATATATGTTTCTTGTAATGGTAGGAATGAACTAACAGCCTATTATGCTCTGATATACCCAGGCCATTGAAACGAGGAGGGCAGAACGGGATCAAACAACACAAGAAGCTGCACAACAAAACACCAATGCAGAAGCAGAGGCGGCACCAGATTCCGAGCTTGATCAACAAATCGGCTCCCAAACTCCACTACCAACTATTTCTCGAAACCCAAAGCCTTCCACCGCCTCTCAATCATGGAAGACACCCAAAATTGACGATAAAAACGAGTGCAACCCCGATTTCATGACTCCTCAGAAAATCCTCCTCAATTCAATAGAAAAAGTGAGGGAAGCATGGCTGGTTGATCAGAAGAAGCTAGCACGAACACCAGCAGCCAAAAGGGCAGAACGAGAGCAGAAGGTGCGAGTCTTGATGTCCATGAGATGATCTTCACAAAAATGGGTATGTGAAATTCATACATTTTGAGATCATAGTGAAGAAAAAGAGCAGAAAGGAGGAGAATGGCCCCTAGGATATCATCTTCTGATGATTCCATATCCTACTAATACATCATCTTCTGATGATTACATACATATACTAGTATAGTCAGACAATATTCCTTTAGGCTATGTTTGTTTTAAGCTAATGCTTGTTAGCCTCTCAGCTCGCATTTTAGAGCGATCTTCAATCCTATTGAAGATCGCAGTACAAGTAATACAGCTTCGTACATAGTAGTTATATCAGCTGTTAGGCTATACCGCGACACTGTCATTGACTCATTGTAGTGTTAGCTGACCGGCCAGCTTTGCATCTTCGGCTGCAAACATCTAGCATTAGAACTATTCGTGCAGCTTAAGAATCGACTCCTCGTATATGCTGTCAGAACTGTTTTTGATTGTATAAGATACAATGTAGAATAATTCTTACTGTCAATCAAGAACTAATTGATGATAATCTGTCAGATTTTGATCCTGTTTTTTTTCTATATTTATCTCAGAGATGTTGATTCTTGCGGGAAATCTTCCTACCAAATGAGCTTTAATGCTTTATACTACTCTTGTAGGGTGTGGCCGTAAACTAGAGGAACCAATCCATATTGTACATCATCAACACCATTAGAATATAGTGTATATATTGAATTTCGTATTCGACTTATCTTAGTAGCGGATTCAGAATGAGTAATAATGATGTTAGTTGGAAAGGTTATAGTGTATTGTATTCATTAACCCTTGCAAAAATAAAGAAATTGTATTCAACTGTGGCGGGTTTAAAAAGAAAGAAATTGTTTACAATTTACCTCAGTAGCGGATTCAGAAAGAAAGATTTTGTATTCGACTTATCTTAGTAGCGGATTCAGAAGAAAACAAGTGATGTCAATTTAAGTAAATCGCGCTTGCTAAGTTTTGATCATTGGTATGTGGAATACAATACACAAGGCCAACTCATCTAGAATATATCTACATGTAAAATTTGATTTTATTTTAGATCTAAGTCATGTGGTTAACCACATTTGTTGGGTTATTCCCTCCCACTTGGAGGAAGGCCCAATTAATATATTTAATTATGGGCTTAATTATTATAGGTTTTAATAATTATGGGCTAATAATATTAATAATAATTAAAAGAAAAAAAAGGGCTTGGAAAAAGTATAAAAGCCTAAAAATTAGGCAGCAGCTTTAATTAAGGTGAATTGAGAAATACAAACACGCACACAAAACAGAATACGGCAGAGAGAGAGAAAAGTATCGCGCGTCATTTTTCGGCGATCCACTTGAAGGCCATTCGTACTTCGATTTTCTTCAAATTTTGACACGGTGTTCCTGCCTACCCAACTTACATATTCAACAGTTGGATTATCGTTTTGTGCACTGTAAGCGGATAATTTGTTTTGCCCTAATTTTACCCTAATTATTATTTTACCACTTTTGAGTGATGTTTTAGGATTGTTTGGTGTTTGTATTACCTCTAGTATTGTCTAGAGAAGATTTTGGGTGTACCCATTAATTTTATTGGTGATTAGTGAAAGAGTGTGGTACCACTTACGGTCCCGTGGTTTTTTTCCCGCATTGGGTTTCCACATAAATATTAATAATTAACAATTTTTTTCGATGATAAGGTTTGATAAATAGGAGTATAACTCGATATCCATTAAATGTAAACATTGAAACTGATATCTTCTAAACTAACATGAATTCATTAGTAATGGACTAATGGTAATGATAATTTTATACACAAAATAACTTGGATATTAAATATAAACCACCAAAAAAAAGTTTCCGTTGCCGGGACTTGAACCCGGGTCTCTCGGGTGAGAGCCGAGTATCCTAACCAACTAGACTACAACGGAATTGTTGTTTAGAGTAGTGGTACGGTGTTATTGACATATACCTCCTCTATTTTACCAAATTTGCGTGTAGGCATTTGGTGTGAAAGACAAGAAAAATTAATGTAGGTTATAGCCAAAAATAAACATTAGACAAATTTGGTGGACCAAGTAATATTTTTAAGTGGAGTAATTTCAATAATAGGAGTATTTTATTTGGTGGACCATTTTATTTGTTTGCAATTTTGGGACTACAATCACACTTAATTGATACAACAAATTAAAATACTAATTTTAATAGGTTAAAATATCAATTTGAACAGGTTAACAACTTAATAAGTAAAAACACAGACTTCAAATACCTACTTTGATCGACTCGTCTTGTATAAGATCGTTCACTATGAGAACAGCCTATACAAACAGACCAATCAATGTTTTATTTGAAAAAAGTTAATCAAGTAAATGAAAAGCTGTTTTTTTTCAATTATTTTATAACTAAATATTAAGACAATCTATATTAAGCCGTCTTACAACAAGACTATTTAAATAAAAATTTTTCAACTTTAATAAATTAAAGAACCAACTCAAAGGTTAAAATACTAGGAATATGTTTTATTCAACAACTCGTCTTGTATGATACCGTCTCACCATGAGACAAGTCCATATAATAGCCCATTTCTCCAATTCATTATGTTAAGATCATAAGTAATCGTTTAAGGTTACTAAGCAATTCTTCTAAGATTATAAAACGTAATTATACTGAAATTGTGAATGATCACTTTAGCGTTATATAAGTGCTTATTTTAAGACAAAAAAATACTCCATCCACCCCTTTCTTATTATCCACTTTCTAGTAGACACGTAAATTAAGAAAAATAGTAGTGGAGTATTTTAATTGAAAAGGTGGTAGATGGGGTATTTTAAATAATCTAAATTGGGGGTATTTAGGTAAAAAATCTTTGCCAAAAATAAAAAGTGTACAATTAGGGTGAACTGACCAAATATATTAAGCTAGACCAATAGCGATTAGCGATTATCTCACCATAAGACCGTCTCATCTAGGATTTGGTGTTTTTTAATTGTAAAATATTGGGCCTTGAGAGCCCTCCCTATAAATACGGTAATAGTTGATCTTATAAACACATACCATGATATTAATATTCTAACCTAAACCGTTGATTCGGTCATCTATTAAATCAATTTTTTTAATCAAAAATTTATTCTTCTCAAAAATCCAAATTTAATTACAGTATCTAAATCACTACAAGTAAATTGGGCATAAATTCAATTCTACCTCAATCCTTTCATCACAAACATTAATTTCAGAAACTCAATACTTCATTACTCTCCTATTTGCTTTGTCATTTGTGTTTTTAGATCTCTCATCTCTTTCTTATTCTATTTCGAGATCAACTTCAGTCCACCAAAACTAATCACAAAAGGTACAAAATGCAATTTCTTGATTGGGTATTCAATTTTACTTGATTTTATGACTTTTATTTAGAGATTGTGTCTTTTTTTATTTCAACATTCATTTGGGTATTCGAATGGTGTTTTAATTTGGTCAAATAATCGTTTTTCTAGATATTTTGCGTTTTGACTTGCAAATTGATTTGGGTTTAATGGTGGTTTTATGTCTGTACCAATCTGATGATTAATTGCTATTAAGGCTCGTTGTTATGTTTTTTTTTTTTTTGACTTTATTGAATAATTTGATCTTTTTGCATATGAATGTGTAATTGGTTACTCTTATGTAAATTTTGATCTTTGTTCATGTAAATGCAGAGATTGGGTATGATTTGGTAACATATTTGTTTGCAGTAATCAGTTTGGTTCATAAAATATTTGGTATAGTCTTATTTTGTTGTTTATTTGGCCATATTTGCCATTTATTGCCTTAATTTGATGGTAGGAAATCTTGGGTTTAAGTTAGTGTTACCTAAATTGCTACTTAATATGCTGTTAGAATTACAATTCTCCTAAAATAATTCACAAATATCAATAAATTGAGATATAGTATAAAGGTTTTGTGACTTTATTGATTAATTTGATATTTTTGCATATGAATGTGTAATTGGTTACTCTTATGTAAATTTTGATCTTTGTTCATGTAAATGCAGAGATTGGGTATGATTTGGTAACATATTTGTTTGCATTAATCAGTTTGGTTCATAAAATATTTGGTATAGTCTTATTTTCTTGTTTATTTGGCCAGATTTGCCATTTATTGCCTTAATTTGATGGTAGGAAATCTTGGGTTTAGGTTAGTGTTACCTAAATTGCTACTTAATATGCTGTTAGAATTCACAATTCTCCTAAAATAGCCTCAAATTACATTGTTTTGGCTTATAATTTGTAGGAGATTAGTTAATAAGAGAACAACGATTTAGTTTTGTGGGTTAGCCCGGTGGTTGAGTGGTTTCTGATAGAAGTTTTGGGCGCACGCGAAATTTGTAGTTGGACCCAAATAAATATTGTATTACATTAACTGAATATGAATATTTGATTACATTATAATTTAAATATTTTTGGTGGGACACTTGTTCCGCACCTATACACTCTCCACTTGTGTTTTTATGTGAGCTCATGTCTCACACTTCTCTCACACCTCTCATCATAAAGTGTAAGGTGTAAGGTATACCTAGCATTCTATTTATAGTGCTTAAGCTCTTAAAATATCTTAGATATTTTATTTTTTTAATAACATATTCTAGGAACTTCTATCATATTATCTTAGATTTTTTCATTTTTTAATTTTTTAGTTTAGATATTTATCTAGATGTTTCCTAGATAGAATACAAATTGTACACAATACTAACTAGATTTTTCTAGATTACTTTTACAGTTTCCCTATCGCCAAGATGCTTAATGCGAGTCAAAAATTCATGAATGTAGGTGGAATAACTGGGGTAATTATTTCGTATTCTGTAATTTGTTAAATATTAAGACTTTGTCCATGTGTTTCCTCTTGATACTAGACAAATTATCTCCTTGTTAAGGTTACTTAGAAGTGGCAATTACTCCGATTTTTAATGGCACAAGATGAGCACGAATACCTAGTCTTTTCCCGAGAGTAAATTTTGACTTCCGAATTAGTAGGAACTTTGCTGTAGGGATTTGGGCTTTGGTGGTGGTGGTTGGGTCTAAAGGAAAAAATTGAATGGAGTGTACTTGGTACCCAAAAAAGGGCTTTAGGAACGGAATGTACATGATATCTAAAAATCTGATAGAGCTATTTGGTCGTGTTGGGACTATTGAACCTTTCCCCGAGCCTTTGAACATCAGACTTCTGTGAGTTTGTCTTCCGCTCTTGTTCATGGAAGGGCCGTTAGGGGTTTTATGGTACTTACATGTTGTTAGTTCCGGACATCTTTCCTATAACCTTTTCATATGTTAATATATGATTGATCCGTTTTTCCTTGAACTTGCTGTTTAGAATGCTTAGATGAAGGAGTAATTTTAATTTTTCTTCAACTTGAAAACTCCAATCTTTTTTGCCTGGCTTTAGGTATAATAATGAAAAGTACCAGAGTTGTATCTAGTTGATTCAAACTTCCCATGTTCCGTCTCTTTATTCACGAATCACGAGTTTGAATTTATCTTGGTCTTGGTGTGACAAAGTTCAATCTGAGCTTCAAGTGGCTAGTTTTAGATTTTGAGCAAACCTCTTGGGTTACTGATATGTTTTCAGGAGTATATGCTTTAGTGATCCTCTCTGAAGAGTAGAAATAGGCTCGATTCGACTCTTTAGTTTCTTTTGTGATGGTTGGAACTTGTTTATTATTTTTACTTTTTACGGTGGTCAAAGTGAAACCTGAATATGCTTCATCCAATGTTTCATCAACTGTCCCTTTAAACTTAATCTTAGTCCTGTATATTGCAAATACCTATTTTGTGATGGATAACTCATTTTTTAGGCGGAATATAATGGTTTATAAATATTTCTGATTTCATCTGATTTATGATGATGCTTTGAGAAGAAGTTTCGATTCTTTTTTTTTTTTTAATATCAAGAGTAGTCTTTTATGGTCGATGATCAACTCGAAGTGAATCGGTTCCTCTCAACAAATAAGTGCTTGGATTCTATTTCGATTCTATATCTTACTGTTTAGAGATTGAATGTAGAAGTGTTTCTTTTGTGACTGCCTATTTTAATCTTGCTGATCTGGTCGATAAAGTTGGATATCTGTCCTTGAATTACAAAAACATTTCCTCATCCCTATGCCATTAAGTGGTTCCCACCTAGGCAAGTTCGGGGGTAGGGTGGGATATACGCAACCTTAACCTTGTAACAACGAAGTCACAAAGTGGTTGTCTGGTAGCAAACATCTTTAATAATTTTCACTTAAATAAGAAGTTAACATATTTTAATGAACCATTTTACAATACATTGTCATAATCCGAACTTGGCGTTTGTCCCTTCCCATTGTCTAGTTGAGAGTTATGCTTATATAAATGGTTTTCCAGATGACAACGCAGGCAGATAGCCCTGCTGGCTCTCCAGGTGCTCAGGTTGTTGGCAATGCTTTTGTGGAGCAATATTACCTCATACTTCACCAATCCCCGGAGCAGGTTTACAGATTTTATCAGGATTCTAGTGTACTGAGTCGTCCAGATTCTAATGGTGTTATGACATCTGTCACGACCATGGAAGTATGTCTACTTCAAACCTTTACCTTTAAGTTTTTGAAAATGTTATCTAGTTTTTGACCCATGCAATACCCATGTTCTATGTCGATTCCTGAATGCTATGTTTGAAAATAATGATTTTATTTGAAAATATAGATTAAACTCAACTTTATTGTTTGGCAAATAAAATAAAATTCAAATTTGGATTTGAGTCAGATCCACCATTGTCATAAAAGTGGTTAAAGATGAGGATTTGAGAATGACTTGCCAAACCTTGTAATTCTCAAATTCTTGATTAATGATTTCATAATTGAAATGTACAATTTGAAATGCTTGTTCCTAAACGCAACTTAATAATTTTTGTGGGTAACGGTTGTAAAAGAGAAGAATTGATGGCAAAAAAGGTTAGTAATAATGGTATTTGAGGAGGATATGAATTAGTACTTGGCAATCAAAAAATTTGTTGTCATTTCATTTTAAAGGTTTTCCTTTCTTTTTAAACTTATTGTTTGTAAGAAAAAGAGGAAATATATGGATTAACTGACTTATGGTGTGGAATTCTGCTTTTAACATTTCCGTTTGATGTATTAGTATATGGGTAAACTCAAAATGTGCAGGGAATCAATGAGAAAATTTTGGCCATGAACTATAAAGATTATATTGCTGAGATAAAGACTGCAGATGCTCAGCAGTCATACGGGAATGGAGTGATTGTTCTGGTTACTGGATACTTAACCGGAAGGGATAAAGTCAGAAAAAAGTTTGCACAATCATTCTTTTTAGCCCCACAAGAGAAAGGATTTTTTGTCCTGAACGATGTCTTTAGGTATGTTGATGACGAAGAGTCAAAACCGGCTGCTTCAGATCCTGTTAATAGTATTAACGAAAATGTGGCAGCAGCTCCACAGGCATCAGAACCAGGTGCCTTTTTAATATATCGTTTCATGCCATTTGTAATTCGACTGTAAAATGAAATCAATGATTGTATTTGGTTTTGCTTTCAGAGCAGCCTTCTCATGTTCCAAACCACGATGGGCAAGTTCCTGATTCCTCATCTGCGGAAGATCTTACTATTGAGGCTGAAGTGTTGGACCCGTCTGAAAATAAAGATGGATCAGTAACTGAAGAAGAGGTTGTTGACCCACCAACTCAATTGAATCAGAGTGAGACTGTGAACGCGACTTCCAAGTTGTCTGCCTCCCAAGAGGATGCGCCGAAAAAATCATATGCATCTATTGTAAGTTTGACTTTTTTAAGGTTTTGAAGTTGAACCCTTCGGTAATAATGCGGAGCAATTAATTTTAAATGCTGTAAATTTTAGCTGAAGGCTATGAATGCCGTTTCATCACCTATGCCGGTTAAAGTACCTGCTAAGAATCTCAAGTTCAAACAATCAAGCAGCAACCAAGAAGCAACTGCAAAACCTGCTCCAGGACCCGAGCCATCAGCCTCAGCAAGTGAAACTAGTCCCCAAAAACCTGATGTACTTGAGGAAGGTAGCTTGTCTTTTTTATTTTATATTTTTTTCTATTACTCGAATGTTTGTGATATTAAAGAACATGTGCAGATATCCAAACTCTTATATGAATTGAGAATCCTCTTTTGCTATTACCTTTAGAAAGAATCGTGATTTTTACTGTCATGGTGTCTAGAAGAGGAATTTTCCGTTATGGTTTGTTGTTATCGTGGCACAAAGAGTTTGGAGCATTAGATCATAGTATTGTAAAGATGTAAAAAATCCGCGTTTTGAGCCGTTTTGAGGGATATCTCCTGCTTTTGACCAAAATTTGGTATAATGCTAATCGCATCACTCCTGTGACCGTATCACCATGTCAGTGTCAGCGATCGTGACCACTATCTTATATATGCACTAATCGGGGTTTAACTTTAATCTTATACGTTCGCTTATTTAACTTTGTTCTGACAACCGTATATTTTGGGATTAAGGCTTTGTTTTGCCAACCCCATATTTTGAGACTAATCCTTTGGCATTGTCATTGTTTCTGGATTCTTTACATGATTCTCATTTTGTGTGTTTCTTTATGAAACCGAAGGTTATTCCGTATATGTACGAAATCTGCCGCAAAATGCTACTCCTGCACAACTTGAGGGTGTCTTCTCAAAGTTTGGCCCAATTAAGCAAAATGGAGTCCAAGTAAGAAGTAATAAGGTATGTTTCCAATACAGCTTCCATTAAGGGTTAACAACCTCCAACTTTTGTTTCGTTTTGCACCAATATCGCATTAATACATTTAGTACTCTTTGGCACCGCTCTCCTTTGTGGGTGTGAGTTGCCGCATTCTTTCCCTCCCCAGACCCTGCTCATAGTTTTCTATGGGCGGGATACACGGGGTATGATGATGATGATGATGATGATAATGATGATCACATTAATACATTTATGTTTTTTTTTCCTGTCAAGTAGCAAGGTTTCTGCTTTGGTTTTGTCGAGTTTGAATCCTTGAGCTCCATGAAATCTGCAATTGAGGTAACTTGTAATTCTCATTTAATACAAATCTTATCGTTTTCGTGAAATTTTCTGGTCCCTTTTGTTCTTTATAACTAGAGTTTCTCTCTTAATCATTTCGTTGTGATGCTCTTTTGATTGACTCGGGTCTTACTTTAAATCTTCAGGCATCTCACATCGTGATAGGGAGTCGTAAAGCTTTTGTTGAAGAAAAGAAAACTACAACAAAAGGTAAATCAAAACTTCAGTCGTATAATTCTTGCTTTCTTATCCGAAAGAGGGGAGGTTATGCTTTATGGTTAAAGGCAAATCTGATATGGGAAAATCATTCATTTTTCAGTTTCCGCAGGTGCAACTACAAGTAATGGAAGAGGAAGGTACCCTTCTACGAGAGGTGGATTTCGTAATGAGAGCTTTAGAGAGCGTGGAAACTTCAATGGTGGTCGTGGTTATGGAAGAACCGAGTTCAGAAGTCGGGGTGAATTTTCCGGTAAACCAAGGGGAGGAGCCGGAAGAGGTTCCGAGGGTTATCAACGAGTTGATCAGAATGGAACCGGAAACAGTTTTCATCAAGGTTAACAAAAGCGAAGTTTTGTTTACCGGAACAACATTTTGTTTTGTTTGGGTATACAATTGATTTAATTTAGGATTAGATAATGCAGGATCCTTGATCCTCTTGATTGAGGCTTTTTTGTTTTTGTTCTTTTTTTTTTGGTTTGATTTAAATTTAGGAAATTGATTATTTTCTTACTTAATAATAATATGACATTTTTCCCTTGAATCTTGTACTAGTTTATTGCTGTTCTTGAAGGAGTTTGATGTTTTCATGATCAATTTTATCGTTACGAAGATATAGTAAGCGTCAAGGATCGGAACTTTCGCAACTTTTGAACATTTGGGTGTTTAAGCTTTGACGTTTTTAAAAGGATCGATTATTCGGTGTTCTGTTATACTTTTTCTATTCCTTTGAGTTTGACACAATTATTGCAAAAAGCACAAACATTGATCTTTAAAAGAGTGTCAAACTTGGTTGTTTTATAACTTATGCGCCATGACAATTGTCACTTAATCTCATCGTGGCCCTCTCGTATGGACACAGGACACTCGTAGGCTCAGGCCTATAAACCCACGGGTCAAGAGCTTTGACTTGTACATACACTTGGTGAGGTTCATTGTTTCCCAAAACCCTATGGTAGTAGCAGAATTAACCTACTCGATATATATATATGCAAGTCCACAACCTACTATTTTATCGATATGAGATCTTGTCTCACATGTGAAGTATTTTCAACATAAACCAAAAATCAAGGAATTTGCAAATTAATTATTGAGCTAACACAAATTCTTACTTGAGACCGTCTTTATAAAAGACGCGTCTCAAATGGACCGGCCCATTATTAATAAAGAAAATAGCTACCAGAAAAACACGCGATGTGTAATCTTATTTGAAGTTGATGTTATAAACTATTGAAGTTAATATTATAACCTATTAGAGTTGGTATTATAAACTATTAAAGTTGATATTTCCAAATAAGTTATAACACCAACTCCAAATACTAATTTTAATAGGTTATAATACCAACTTCAGTAGGTTATAACGCCAACTTCAATAGGATCAAATGCGCGCGTCAATTTTTAGATTTTTCTCTTTTTTTTTATTTGTTGGGCCTGGGCCTGATGAGCCGTCTAATATAAAGACGGGTCTCTCAGGAGAGGCGCTGAATTGCTAAAGCTCTTCAAGTTTACAGCAAAAATAGACCAATGTATTATATCTATACCAAAATCATTTGATTTTCTGCAGGTTTCCGACTAGATTTGAAGCAGCAAACGCCGCAGATCCTCCAACGACACTAACCACCGCGACCAACACTTGGACAACGACTTCCCAGGTGGCGTCCTCAGGTACTAGAAACACGAAAGCAGGACCGAGAAGCAAGAGCAATAGGCTTAGTGTTAAGAGGGTTGATGGAGTGTCTGGATTTGTGGCTGCTGATAAAACACCTAGCTCTTCGGCTTTAGACAGCAGACCGAGCTGCTCAATTGTCGATAACGACAACCCAGCTTTCTCCGCGGTTGACAATAGCCCTGCTTTCTCCGCTTTTGTGAGCAATCTCAGCTGCTCCACCCTTGTCAGCAGCTTCACTGAAGAGCCGGTTGATGAAGAGCTGTTTTTCGAGCCTATAGGAATCGCGGTTGTACCCTGCATTCATCCAAAATCGAAAAATGGTAGTGAAAACGAATTTCATTTCTTGATCGTAGCCTGAAATGAGCTTGATGGGTGATTCCAAGACTGAAACTTGATGGCATGTTTCTACTTCTAGTAAAAAAATTATGCTGCTCAAAACACACTACAAAGTATGATAGAGTATTGATTACTATATACTCCCTCCGTTTTAATTGACTCGTCCCATTTGACTTTTAACGGATTTTAAGGGTTGGGTGGGGTCCATTATAAATGTGGTAGTTGGGTATTTTAATTGATTAAATTAATTGTAAAGGTGGTAATGGAGTATTGGGAATTGGAAAAATAGAGGTATTTAGGTAAAAAAATGATAGTCAAAAAAGAAAATGGGACAAGTAGTATGATAATGCTAAATAAGAAAATGGGACAAATAAACTGAAACGGAGGGAGTATATCTTGCTTAAGTTGTCATGAGGAATAACTATAAGGGTTGGCTTTGAAGGTCTTTCTTCCGCCCATATGATAATTAAATATTCGATTCTTATCGTCTATACGAAAACTAATGCAAGATACTCAATGCCGTTTCTGGTATTGTATGGGCCTAGGCAAACCGAAAGACATGAAATCTGTCTATGGATGGTCGATTTTTAACGTAAACAGGTGTTTGGAAAAAATAACAAAGACAAACCATGTATATTATAATTAGCATTAAAAATGTAGATATATTATATAATTCTTAAATAATTAAAGAACTACTCATAAATTGCAAATTTTTAAGTGTTTACTTCAATAACTAATATTTTTTAATATTAGGGTCTTTTTTAACTTTGGGCCCTAGACAATTGCATACATCGCTTATGATCAGGATTGACCCTAAAGACTATTGTAGTGGGCCTAAACATTAATTTAATCAAACGACTAAGTAGACCCAAACCTAGATTATCCCCAGCACATATAGAAAGATCAATTCTCCCTATCTCTCGGTACAAGGGTATTATCCTAACACCTAAATCAAAACACACGTCGTACTTGTATGAGACGGTCACTCCAATAAACATGCTTCATAGATGGGCAAAATAGTCCAATTAATACAAATTATCAGCAAATGGGTTTTTATTCTAAGTAACTTCATCGAGAAATAGTCACTCACAAAAGTAACCCGAATAAAAAAAATGTAGAGGAGTAAATTTATTACCTTTTTAGAGCCAATAGTTTTGGTAGTGGCTGAAGTGAGTTAGGCTTCAGGGCAGCCATAGATTTTTAGTGTTTAATTCATTCATGAGCATTTTCTTATTTTAGGGTTCTTTTTCACGCTGTACCCTAGGCAAATACATACATTACGTATGATCAGAATTGGCCCTGAAGATTAATTGCGGCGGTGCTAAACATTGATTTAATTAAATGACTAAGCAGACCCGAACCTAGATTATCCACAGTACATATAGAAAGATCAATTCCCCCTATCTCTCGATACTAGGGTATTATCCTAATTCCTAACACCTAAATCAAAACACACGTACTTGTATGAGACGGTCACTCCAATAAACATGCTTCATACATGAGTCAAATAGTCCAACTGATACAAATTATCAACATATGGGTTATTTTTATTCTAAGTAACTTCATCGAGAAACAGTCTCTCACAAAAGTAACCCGAATCAAAAAAGAGTTTAGAGGAGTAAATTTATTACCTTTTTAGAGCCAATAGTTTTGGTGGTGGCTGAAGATGAGTTAGGTTTCTGGGTAGCCATAGATTTAATCTGCAAAACCCTAGTTCCAGAAAAACAACGGTGTTTTACAAGTGAAATTCCTCTACTGCTAAGTGCAGCTGAGGCTTCCATGTTTATTGTTTGGTGTGCTGCTAATAGATTATTGAGGATGATGGGATTTTCTGGATGTTATTTGCTTTGTAATAACCCAAAAGGGGAACAATCTTGTGATGGACAAAGGGTGTATTATTATTACACTTTGGATTGGTTATCTGATGCTGATATGCCCACGTGTCAACCATTGGTTGGCTAATCACATCTTTGGGACCCTCACCGAGTAAGTCGATGTATGAGAAGGTCTTAGTAAATAACGGTTATTAGCGGTGCCGGCCCTAGGGGTGGACAAGAGGGGTCGTCGCCCAGGGCCCGTTATCAAAAAAGCAAAATTAATGGTTGTAGAAGAGTTTATATAGGTGATACATTGCAATGGAAAAGAGCCTCAATATGCTATTTTGCCCTGAGCCCTAACACATCTAGGGCCGACCCCGGTTATTAGTGAGGTTAATAAATCACCCAAATGTGGTTGGATGTGATAGGGTGAGGATTTTGTTATTTTAATTTATCGTTTTTAGTTTTGTTTATTTTAATATTATTGTTTTTGTCTTTTTATGGTGATTTATAAATCACAGTTATTGATTAGAAATATTTGCTCGATGTATAGTATAGCTAAATAATGGTTATTTTGGAAAGTAGTGAATCACGCTTATGTGTCCCTATTTTATAGCAAGACTTGTGAGATTTTTTTTATTCTTATTTTATTTATTTTAATATTATTTATTTTGTTCTTTTGTGGTTATTTGCAAATATCGTTATTGTTTAGTATTTTCTATTTTCCTTGTCTTTTGGGCCTCACTATAGATCTATCGAGTTATGATCCTCTTCGTTACATGTAACAGAGGGTTCGTTACTCAACTTAATGGTTAGAATTGCTTGATGTGGAAAAATATGAAAATTTTGAGATTTTGTTTTATATTCTAAAATATGTGTCAAAGTCTAAACATAAATAACAGAAAAAAGTAATATAGAGGATCCTAATCCAAATCTATCTATCAAACCAATTGCTTGAAAGGGTTTTGAGTCGTTCACTTCGATTAGGTCATTTTCGGGTTGGGTTTGTTTGGCCATCTTGTGTTGGATTCAAATCAAGCCAATGGTCAAGTCGTTTGAATTTCTTTCTTTATCATTAACTTTTTTCCAAAAAATTAATTATGTTAAAGAGATTTCATCAAGATATATTTTATCTTTTGTATAGGTCTCAAAAATCTCAGTCAACTTTCTAAGTTTTTAAAAGTGAAATATTTTACTCCAAATGGAAAGAAAATTAAAAAAATACTAGAGTACTTAATAACTTTTTAAATTTTCAAAGAAAATATTTATGTAACTAGAAAAAAAAAAACATATAAAATATAATTAAAAATAACAACATAAAATCAAAAACGAGCCAAAAGAGTTAGGTTTTAATCAATTTTGCATTATTATTAGTTTTGATATGGTTTTTCAATTTTTTTTTTTTTTTGAATTGTTTGGTTTTTCAATTTAATTATGAGTCTAATCATTAAAAAATTTCTAAACTACGATATCATGCAATAATCGATTAATGAAGATGAAATTCTCAAAAATTTATGATGAAATTTCCTCTAATTTTGGATTGGATTCTCATTTTAAAATCTGATCAGCTAAAAATTATACATTTGTTCTTATGAATGATTTATATTATGAACATCATTTCATCAAAAACCCCTTCTTACCTTTCCTTTTATGTGATTTTATCTCATATCAAATACTCAATTCATTTCTGTTCAATTTCCGATATCCAAAACCCAGATGTTGAGAGAAACCCAGATCAAATTTCCATTAAAATTCCTCCTCATTCATCAATTTCCTCCAGATTGATTCACCATATTGTAATGAAACCAAATTCATCAAATTCCAATATTTCAAATCATTGTAATTACCATGAAATCATTTCTTGTAATAGAATGATTACAAGATATGTTAGAGCTTCTGATATGGAATCTGCTCTAAGAGTTTTTAGAACTATGTCGGTTAAGAATACCATCACATGGAATTCACTTTTAGCTGGGTATTCTAGAAAATCTGGGATGCTAGCAGATGCCCGCCAACTGTTTGATAAAATTCCTGAACCAGATGTTTTTTCGTTTAACACAATGTTGTCTTGTTATTTTCGGAATTCAGATGTTGATGGTGCTAGATTGTTCTTTAAGCAAATGTCTATCAAGGATACTACTTCCTGGAATACCATGATTTCAGGTTTTGCTGAGAATAAGATGATGGAGGAAGCTGAAAGGCTGTTTTCAGCTATGCCAGAGAGGAACAGTGTGTCGTGGAATGCGTTGATATCTGGTTATGCTGAATGTGGGGATCTAGACTCGGCTGTAAGGCTGTTTAGGAGGGATCCTTTTAAGAGTGTAGTTGCTCGGACTGCGTTGATAACTGGGTATATGAAACTCGGGAAGGTTGCAATGGCTGAAAAAATGTTCGAGGAAATGGATAAAAAGAGTACAGTTACATGGAATGCTATGATAGCTGGTTATGTCGAAAATTCTCGAGCAGAAGATGCTATTAAGCTATTCAAATTAATGGTGGAATCTAAGGTTGTTGATCCAACTCCATTGACATTGACTAGTGTTCTATTGGGTTGTAGCAATTTATCTGCTTTATTGTTGGGCAAGCAAATTCATCAATCTGTAATCAAGTCACCATTGTATAGGGATACAACAGTTGGGACTTCATTACTGAGTATGTATTGTAAATGTGGAGTCTTAAAGGATGCTTGGAAAATGTTCTTAGAGATACCTCGAAAAGACTTGGTTACTTGGAACGCGATGATTTCAGCGTTTGCGACTCATGGCTCAAGTCAGACAGCCCTCGATTTGTTTGATAAGATGAAGAGCGAGAACATAAAGCCCGATTGGATCACATTTGTTGCAGTTCTATCAGCTTGTAATCATGTTGGACTAGTAGATCTCGGGATGCATTTTTTCGATGCAATGCAGAAGGATTATCGGATTGAGGCTAGACCCGAGCACTACTCATGTATGGTCGACCTTCTAGGCCGTGCTGGTAAGCTTAAACAAGCTACCAGTTTGATAGAGCAAATGCCCTTTAAACCTCATGCTGCAGTATATGGTAGTCTTTTAGGAGCTTCTAGGATCCACAAGAACATAGAGTTGGCTGAATTTGCTGCTAATAACTTGTTAAACATTGATCCAACAAATGCAGGAGCTTATGTCCAATTAGCGAATGTTTACGCAGCTAAACAGAAATGGGACTATGTTTCAAAGGTTTGGCAATCCATGAAGAACAATAGAGTAGTGAAAATGCCGGGTTTTAGCTGGATTGAGATACAGAATGTAGTTCATGAGTTTAGGTCGAGTGATACGAAACACCTAGAATTGCACGCGATTCATTCGAAGCTTGATGAGCTAGAGAGAAAACTGATGTTAGCAGGGTATGTTCCTGATCTTGAATCCGAGCTGCACAATGTAGGTGAGCAGCAAAAACGAAAGCTGCTAATGAGGCACGGTGAGAAACTGGCGGTTGCGTATGGACTGATTAAGGTGCCGAATAGATTAGCTATTCGAGTTTTTAAGAATCTGAGAGTGTGTGGGGATTGTCACAAAGTACTAAAGCTCATA
Organism: Amaranthus palmeri; assembly: GCA_019776075.1. Taxonomy (NCBI): domain Eukaryota; kingdom Viridiplantae; phylum Streptophyta; class Magnoliopsida; order Caryophyllales; family Amaranthaceae; genus Amaranthus; species Amaranthus palmeri. Next base: position 1,266,764 of record JAAKBH010000002.1, on the reverse strand, counting down.
TCAGCAATAGAAGGGAGGGAGATAGTTGTAAGGGACAATACAAGGTTTCATCATTTCAAAGATGGGAACTGCTCTTGTGGTGATTATTGGTGAGGGTGGAAAGAATCGAGTTCAGATCGCTGTTACATGATTCACTAAATCTCCTTGTAAATCACGAAAAAACAAAGTGAAGTATAGTCAATTTGGGGCTATTTTTGGTTCATTTTGAGCGAATTGAAATTCAAAAAGCAAACTAACTGGCGAATTATGTTACCCTGGTTAAGACTTAAGTCCATCCATTTTGTTTCATTACCCTGGTCCCTAGTGTCGGTTTCCACCTAGTCTGAGGTTTGGGGGTCGAATATGTCCAATCCACCCATTAATGTGTAAAGAGGTTGTGTTTGATTACCCGGCCTTAATAGCAATTTCATGTTTGACTTACTCTATCATACACCAATTATAGGGGATTAGTGATGTCAATTACTTAAATTTAGAAAAAATAGTTATAAATTCTAATTTGGCGGAGTTGGTAGAGTATATCAACAACGACAATACTGTATTATCCAATGCCATTAAGTGGCTCTCATCTAAGGTGTGATTTAAGAACTTCGATGTACACAACTTTACCCTTGTTAATAATAACACTACGTGGCTTTTACCCTTACCCTAAGTAGTATAGTGTATACTCCCTCCGTCCCATTGAATTTGCATCATTTTCCATTTTGGTCCGTCCCACTTAATTTGCAACATTTCTATTTTTGGATAGTGCCCCACCACTTTCTTTTAATCTCATCCATACATTTTAACTCTCTTTAAATATCATCCACACAATTCATTCTCTCTCCTCATTTATTACCACTTTCTTAAAAATACACAATTTTCTCTTTGATGCAATCTAAAAGGGACGGAGTAGTATGTAACAGCTAATCTCCTGAAAGACCGTCTCTTTGAGTAAGGCCACTCCGGTCTACTCGCTAAACCAAATTAACTTTTATATTTCCTTTGTTTCATTTCATACTAATTACTCAACATTTTTGTCATTCCCCCATTTCCTTCAGCCTTTTACTGTTCTTTCCCCACTCCACATACTTCTGCTAGCGGCTGCCGCCTGCCTGTACAGCCTGATCAAATGGTGCTGGCCTCGCCTCCCTCTTTGTGGCGGCGTCATCTCTTCCGCAGACGCAGCAAGTCAAGGTACTCCACTATTCAAGTAACTCCACGAATCTAAAAATCTCCTCGTACTCTTTTCTTGATTGTTAATTAGGTCTTAGGTAAATTTCTTTAGTTTTTTATAGCAACTAGATGAAATTTGTTTAGTTATTTTTTATCTGTTTATTTATTTAGCAATTGGATGAGATTTTTTTGGTTATTCATCGACATTTCATTTTTAGGGGGTTTTTATCAAAAAATAGGGCTTTTTTTAATGATTTAAGATTATAGTCTATATTTGTTTTCAATTTTTTCCCTTTTTTTATTGTTCAATTTAATATTTCTGATGAGTGAAGAATTATGCTCAACAGTGCATTGTAATTGGGTTATCTGCGTTTGATATGTTACAACTTACATTTCTGTAATTCTTTAAAAAGACTATTTGAGATGTTGAATTTTGTTATTTTTTGATTTCAATTAGGGACTGTTATTTTCTGTTGGATATAATTTTGTGTTTAACGATAAGTAATTTATAAGATCTTGGGTACGTTTAGGTATTTCAAAAAATTAGTTTGTTCAATCTGAATTCGTCATTAGTGATTGTATTTATAGTTCAAATGGATAGATATTTTTAAAAATTAGCTTTTGGATCGCTTATGGCCCTGCTAATTTGTAATAATTTACGCATTTGATTGTATTTTTTTTAGGATTATCGAAATCCTTTTTTTTCTTTTTCTGGTTCTGCCCCTGCATATATGAGTCCCAATGGTATAGCAAATTTATGTTTCAGATTCTACATAGGCTGTAAATTTTTGATCTTGACTCTTTGTTATTTCTTACATGGAATTGTCAACAGGGATGTGAGAGATTTCATCAGAAACATCAAGTCTAAAGTTTTCAATCCTGTTTATGCCTTTGTTTAGTTCTGGTAAGAATTTGTGATAGTGTTTTGTGGATTTAAAAGGTTTATCGAATAAATTATGTAAATTACTAGCTCACAATGCAGAAAACTGATAAAAGGCCTCAACTAATGAATATTCATGTAAATTTGTAAAGCATTGGAAGAGGGTTGCAAGCCTTTTCGAGTTTCATTAGCAATGCATCGATTTCGCATTCTTCCTATAACTCATGTTAGTGTTAATCCAAAGACTGTCAGTTGTATCCTACAATCAAAATCCACAACCTCATTACCATCCCCAGAACAATTGTCTCCACCAACTCATCAACAGATTAGCAGTTTAATCTTTGATCAAAGATCAGCCTCAGAAGCTTTAAAAACGTTTAGATGGGCTTCGGAACTTCCCAATTTCACCCATAACCTATTAACCTGTCGTGCTTTGATTCACAAGCTTTGTGTTTTTCGTTCTTTTGACCGCTTGATTCATCTGCTTGAAGAGATTCCTAGCACAGTTGGTTCACCCCCAGATGATGATATCTTTGTCACACTTGTTCGAGGCCTAGGACGAGCGCAAAAGATTCGAGAAGTTATCAAAGTGATTGATTTGGTGCATAAATTTGGTTTGGTACCATCTTTGAAGGTATATAATTCAATACTTGATGTATTGGTTAAGATGGATATTGATATTGCTAGGGGCTTTTTTAGGAAGAAGATGATGGAGTGTGGTGTTCAAGGTGATGTTTATACTTTTGGGACATTAATGAAAGGACTATGCTTGACAAATCGCATAGGAGACGGGTTTAAGCTGCTGCAGATAATGAAAACTAGGGGTCTAACTCCGAATATAGTTATATATAACACTTTGCTTCATGCCCTCTGCAAAAATGGTAAGGTTGGTAGAGCAAGGAGTTTGATGAGTGAGATCGTGGAACCAAATAATGTAACCTACAATCTTATGATATCAGCATACTGTAATGAACAAAATCTTGTTCAAGCGCAGGTACTTTTGGAGAAGAGCCTTGCATTAGGATATATTCCTGATGTTGTGACAACAACAAAGGTGATAGAGTTACTTTGCAATGTTGGCCGTCCAAATGAAGCAGCGGAAGTCTTGGAAAGGGTTGAGCAAAATGGCAGTAGAGTTGACATTGTGGCTTATAACACTTTGATTAAAGGATTCTGTAGTCTAGGTAAGGCAAAAGTTGGGCTGCATTTTAAGAAAGGCATGGAGATTAAAGGCTGTCTCCCAAATGTAGAGACATACAATGTGTTGATAACTGGGTTCTGTGAGAATAATTCATTTGATATAGCTCTTGATTTGTTCAATGAGATGAAAATAGCTGCTGTAAGTCCTAATTTTGTGACATTCAACACCTTGATAAAAGGTTTATGTTTTAAGGGACTTGTGGATGCTGGATTTCGGTTTTTGGAACTCCTGGAGGAATCGAAAGACGGTAGTAGGGGTCACATTAGTCCTTACAACAGCATCATATATGGACTATACCGTGAAAATCGTTGGAATGAAGCCCTTGACTTTCTAAACAAGATGGTAAAAATGTTTCCAAGGGCAGTTGACAGGACCTTAAGGATTCTAAGTTTAACTGAAGAGGGCAAAACAGAAGCTGCAAAGCAAGTCTACCAACAAATACTTCAGGAAGGTGGAATTCCTAATGCTATTGTTTACTCTAGCATGATCCAGGGTTTTTGCAAGCGGGAGCATGTTCGAGAAGCATTTCAGCTGATGAATGAAATGATTGGACATGGCTTTTTTCCTGTTACTTCAACCTATAATATTATAATTAATGAATTCTGCAGTCAAGGCAAAACAGCGAGTGCTGAAAAGCTTATGAAGGAGATGGATGAGAGAGGCTGCTCACTTGACAGGGGAACTTACTACCCTTTAATACTTGCTCATTGCCGTGAACGGGACTTGCAGAATGCATTGAAGGTTTTCCATCAAATGGTTAGTAAAGGTATTGAGCCTAATTATGATACCTGGAATACATTACTGTGTCATCTGAACCAAGAAGAATATCGCCTTGGTGCCAATAATATGGCTCATTTGCAGAACAATGTAGAATGGATTTCGGAGACTTGAATGTCATTTTTCTTTTGGTAATGTGTAGTTAACTAGATTGTGCAAATATGGAAAACCTCTCTTGCCATAAATTCATTGTGGCAACTGGTACACATCCCTTTTCAGGAATAGTTTTTTTTGTTCCGATTTTCTTCCATGATAACCAGGGAAGGAAAGATAACTTTTGTAGTGGTTGGTTATACTAGGATTATGTCCAATGATGTTCAAAATTTTTGAAAAGGCTAGCTTGGCCAGTTTACATTTTCCATAGACACATCACTTTGTCTAATGGCTGTGGAGAATTAAGGAATCTTTCAGGGTGATTGGAAATGTAAACATTTAGGATTCTTTTGTGGATTGAACTTTTAAGGGGTGATCGAAGTATATTGCATTGCATAGTCTATATGGTGGTGGTCTACTAGTGCTACTGCTTATAGGCTCGGTGGTGGCAATTCGGTGGTGGTGGTGGTTGAATAAGCAAATTTAATTGAAAAGTTTCTGAAAGTTGTTCAACATTAGCAAAGGGTTCTTTGGGAGAATCTTTTTTCGTTGTCCAATGTCCACCCCACTTCCATTTCAAGGTTATTCAGTACTGGTAAGAAACACAGTCACTTCCTGGGGACAATTTTCTTCTGAGTAAATTCTAAATCATCTTTCCAGAACCATTAGTTTGTACTGTAGAGTCGCCACCATATGTTACACAACTAACTGCTTCTCAGATTATGCCTTCTCATCTTGGAGAGTCCCTCTGTGTCTGGATAGGCATGTAATCTGTTGCAGCTCCTTATCAATGTCAGCTAGAGTGTGATCATTAGGATTCTTCTGCTGCTTATCCCGTGCAAGCAGCAAAACGATTTTCTTCAGAGGCACCATCCTGTTGCAGATCAGGCAGGAACTTGTGAAACTTCTTCAACTCAGCCTTTACACATTAAGTTTTTGAGAGACTTGGAAGGCTTTGCTACAATCACAATCCTTAAGCCACGCATCATGGACAACATGAAGAAACCCCTCTTTCTCACACCAAAGAGTAAAGAATCTGAAAGGTTTGAAACATGGAATTGTTGTACTAAATCTGGAGTGTGTTCAAATTGTTTTTCAGGTATGTATATTATTCTAAATCATTTAAGGAGCAGTTCAAACATGCAAGTTTTCAGAGGAATAATTTTTTGATGATCTGATTGCTTACAGGTCTTCGTCACCTCTCATCATAATCAGCAACACTCTTGAAATCACCAAGAACTAACAAGGTCCATTACACTCCTTGACAATAATTTGCAAGTCTTTCAAGACAATGGTGAAGAAAACTGTTAAAAAAGTGTCTGGAGCTGCAAAAATCACCACTATTTACCCAAGTCACAAGCGAAGATAGATCGTTATATCAACTCATCACGAGGAAACTTGCACAATTAGTCGAGGTTAGTATTTGCTGTCAAATATGCATGTAATCCTAACAATTGTTTCATTATATTAAATAATTTATATAATTAACTGTCTAGCTGAATGTAAGTCTCAAACTTGTTCTGAATTTCCTACCCCGGGTCGCTGCTATAGGGCTTGTTAGTGAATGTTTTCACTCTAGGCTAATAACAACCAGTTTTGTTCAGTTACTCAAATCGTCCAGCATGTCAAGTATGATTGTAGCAAACTCTTCAAGACGTTATCATTCCAAACATAGGTCTAGTCATATTGGCACCGTGCAGTCAGTTTTGGATTGAAAATGTTCATATAATGATCTTTATTCAACTCCCGTCACAAGGGTGAAAAAGAAATTCCTCAACCACTTAGCTAACCCATGATTCTCCAGTAGAAGCCTTTGTTGTCCTCGCTTTATTGCAGTAATTTGTGTGTATGTTGTAAAAGAAATTCCTCAACCACTTAGCTAACTCATGATTGAAAATGTTGTATTGAGGCTCTTTTGCAGTCAACCTATAATCCCTTTCTATTATTTTTGGTTAATGCAGGGTTCTGTTGGTATGTACAAGAGTTGAGGTTGGCATTGCGTGATGGGATTTTTGGCAGGCACTTAGATATGAAGACAATGGAATCCGGAAAAGCATTTTAGGGATTCATGAGAAAGATCGAGCTCCGCTCATCCGATATAAAGATCTATTTTTTGATTCGTAGTTATGGAATCCTCTTCGCAAAATTTGATATTGAACGTCGTACATGAGTACACAACACGTAAACAACATAATACAATTCAGTTTCATGGTTAGGTTACGCGTTGTGTCTTCAAATATTAGTTTCTCGATGTTGTGACCAGTGTCGTTCCAGACAAGTTTTGGGCCCTAGGCGAAGAATAAAAAAAAGGGCCCTTAGTCATGCGCTTAACTAAAAATTCTAATGCTACGAGTTCAATTCATGATAGATGCTACTTATGCAAATACCAATTTAGTATAAGAATTAACTCAATTTAGGCCCCTACATGAGTTGGACCCTAGGCGATTGCACCTCAAAACTACCCTCAGGAACGGCCCTGGTTGTGACATGGACACCTTGATGGTGTAATTGGTAATGTCCCTGTGGTCATCATTTAGATAGTTTGGGCTCTTTGATATTAGGATGTTTAACAAATTTTGTATGATACCGTCTTATTGTGCAAACTTAAAGCTACAAGAAAAAATTAGAATTCAAGTGATTCATTATATTTCTTGTCGTTTGATCATACCCATCAATAGCGTAACGTGTTATTGTGTAAATTCAAAGAAACGAAAAAAAAGTAAAATTCAAATTCATTATATTTCTTGGCATTTGATAACCAATATTGTTACATAAAGGTAATGGTGATCATACTCATAGAGAAGCAAAGGATCTCTCTTTCTCTTCACTTTTATATGCTTATTATCTTTTTTACACCGTTTAAACTTAACTCCAAATATTCTATTACCACTTATCTTACCAAACTCCCCCTTAATTGAAATTGAAATTAGGCTAAAATGATAATCTAGTTTTGTCAATATTCGACCATAAAAATTTGGGTGAAATGAGGCGCATTTTATTAGATCGACTCACTTATTATTATATTTACTAATTTTAAAGGTTAATTCTAAACCTTAAAAGATCAATTTCAAGACTTTAAAGATCAATTCAAGACTTAAATTGGCATTTTAAGTCCTTGAATATAACAATCTCAAGACTTAGTGGCCAATTTCAAGACTTCAAACACCAGTTCTAAAACTTAAAAGACCGTTTTCAGCCTTAAAATCTCTTTTCAACTTTAAAATAGGTTAACTCAAACATTGAAATTGATATCAAAAACTTTGAAACTAGCCGGTTAGCTTTTAAATTAAATCTTTTAGGTCTTGAAATTGATACATCAAAATAAAAAAAAAAAACTAGACCTAGTACAGTTTCATGACTTAAACCGTCTCATTCATTACATTTGAAAAACAAATATCACTCTTTAAATACACAAAAACTTGCATAAGACTGTCATATTCTAAGACCACAACTGAGTCGGCCCATTGCAGGCGCGTGTAGAACACGCGCGCACCTATTTCCCTTCAAAATTCCTTTTTTTCATTTTGTGGGAAGGAAAAGACGGCGACAACTAAAATCCATAAAGGAGAGCGCGGCCAAAAGGAGTCCCATACTACCTCTCGTCTTACCTTATAATAAAAAATTAAAAAAAAAAAAAAAAAACCAAAAATCCAAATTGATGTTGGGGTAAGAGCACCGCAGCACGTAAGAAACGGGCCAACCAAGAGAAGAATATGGACATATGGTAACCACTCGTCATTACCAAATCCCACTTTGACTCTTTCCTCCGTTGACATCAATTAAGCCACCACCGTCCATAGGCCATATCCCATCACCTACCTAATCTCTCTCCTCCAAATCTCACCGCCATGGAAGCTGCTTCAAGAAACTGTTAATGCTGCTCTCTGCACTTATTCTTTTGTCTCTTTCCTCATCTTAATTGTCAGATCGTTGATATCATTGACGCTTTCGCCTTCGATTTCGTCGTTTATTTAATTTTGAAGGTATTTTTCGAGTTAATTATCTATTTTTCTGGTGTTTTTTGTTTTATTTTGGATGAATCTTTTGATTATTGATTTTTTGCCGATCTTTTCTTTGTGGAGTTTATCGTGTGTTTGTGAAAGTGACAAACTTGGAGATTTTGTTTTTGCCAAAAACAATCTTTGAATTATTTTCGGAGTTTGATCTGTGACTGAGTTTGTGATTTTGTAATCTTAATTGATATGAATGATTGAATTATTAATTTCTGTAGTATTAAGAAGTGGAAGTGAATTTATGATTGCATTTTGTTTGAACTTGTTTTGCCAAGTACCAAATCACGTAGTATAGAAGGTGATTTTATTCTCCTTATTGCTCATACTGTGGCATACACATTAGAGGGAAGTAATGGGTGTGCATTGAGGTGTGAATACTTGATATCTGGGACATTGTTAGAAGCAAGAAAGTAGGTGCAAAGAGGGTCACATTATGGCTGTCTCAAACAAGACAGCATCTAACAGAAGAACAGATCAGAGACTGTTAGTTCGAGTAGTTGGCTGCCTCATTCCAGCAGTCACTTTATGACAGGTGCATTTTATTGGACACGCATTGTCCTTTTGTTAGGGTTATTCTACTAATTTAGTAGGCTATATATTGGGCCTAAAACCAGTGTTTGAGTGGGTAAAGGCTAATACAATAGGGAAGAATAGGGTTCGAGAGCTCTAGTGTGTTTTCTTGTATTAGCATGAGTGATTTCCATTAATGAAATACACTGCTATTTGAGGGGAGGTGTCCAAGTCACCATTAAAACACTTGTTTGGTCTCTTGCATTGTTTGTGTGTTTACTCCATCGTTATACTCTGTTTTTCTTGCCATTTTCTTCTTATTGTTCACCTTAGCAAGGTCCTAAACCTTTCATTTCAAAACTATGGAATATGGATACACTAAAGATAGTCTAGGTCGCTTGAACCTTGCAAATGGGAAGAACAAGGTTAGAGCCTCTAACAACAGGAATTCTAGTAATGTCTTGGGTTTGCCAAGTGGAGGTAGATGTAAAGCATTGCATTCATTGATGGTTGATATTAGAATGATGTTTTATCCTGTTCTATGTAGACCTGGTTATAACCTATGATTTGCTTATATAAGATTATAAGCTTGCTTGCAAATGGCTTAAAGATATGTTTTGTTAAGCTGAGTTTGATACCTAACTGCTCTATGTGTCAACATCTGTTCCATAGTGGCAACTCCGCAGGGGTATCTTAGCTGTAACTCATAATCCATTTACAAGAATTTTGATATATCCATTTAGAGTCCAATGTTTATACATTAAAAATTTTAAATTGGGGTTGGTTTTGACTTTTGATTGATAAATAGCTGCAATATTAGATTTGCTTCTTGCTCATGTAATATATGGACCTATAGATGTATAGATTATGTGCGAGGGGGATTGGAGTCTTGTGGTTTGGATTTCCAATACAAACACGTGAGTTCATTTTCCTTCTACATTTTATGGGGACTCTTGAACTGCTTTGAACTTTTGTGCATTATACATTAATTCATCAATGGCGATCTGATTTTCCATATTGGGATTAAGGGTTTGGCATTTTTGGTATTTTTTAAGTGGTTACAACACTTTTCTTTTGTGATGTTTTTCTGCTTTCTTGCATATTATCTTTGGTCCCCTTTTTCCTTTGCAAATTTAGGTGCGGACATTATATTCTAAAAAGGATTGCTTAATTTTTGTACACTTCATTCATTGGTGGTTTTCATCGCTAGATTGTGTGAATTTGGACTTTCTCAATTTTTACAGCACGCCAGAAAGTGAAAAAAAGCCACCAAGTTGATGCGTACAATCTTCTTGAAATAAAGCAGGAATTACCAAGCTCGTCTTAGAATGGAGCAGAGTGTTACTGAAAGACCATTATCTCAAGAGCAACGCTTCAGTCAAGTCTATAATGGTGTGATGAATAGTAATAGTACTCATCTGAACAAGTATCAGTCAGAAAATTGGTGTCCCAAAAGTTTGACTGATTGTGATCATTTAAGACTAGAGAAGCCTCAAATTCCCATTTGTCGTGACAACTTGCGAGGCACTTGTGCTCGGGGAGAGTATTGTAAATTTCAGCATTCTGGATCTGTTGAACATGATGGATCTAGGTTTTATCAGAATGATCATGGAAGGTTGTCATATAGAGAAACTAATGATTGTGATTCTAGAACTAGGCTGTCTTATGATGGCTTCAGGAGCAGATCTCCTTGTCGTAAATTTCAGAGGGGGATGTGCTACCGTGGATCGTCTTGCTCATTTTCGCACACTGAATCCGTTAGGTATGGTAGATCCACTTATGGATCTAGTGTGGAACAGAAAGTAGATGGATCAGTAAAAGTTTCTGGGTTTGCTGAAGGACGCAGGGACAGTGCTTCAAGACAACGGAGAAGCGTATCTCCTTGTCGCAATTTCCTTCGAGGGCATTGTAAATTTGGATCATTTTGCAGACGTTGGCACCCAGACGACTCAGTTGCTAGGTTTAGGCATGATCTCAGTTCAAGTAATCCTGTGTGTCGTGAGGGTGGTCGAGATTTCACTTTGAGAGCATCTCAAGGGCATGAAGAACCAAATATGCATAATCGTTCAAGAGCTAAGCCTTTTTTTGATGACCTTCGTAAGAGGTCACCTTGCCAGGATTTTCTTCATGGAAGATGTAATCGTGGAGATTCTTGTGTGAAATTGCACCCTGTACGAGAGGTTTGTTTACAGTTTACCAAGGGGAGGTGCACCAATGGAGATTCTTGCAGATATCTTCATGGGTACCATGCATATGCTAGTTCTGTCTTGAATAAAAATCCCATAGGGGCTGCTGGAGGTATTAGCAATTTTTCTATGGAAAATAATAGCAACAATACAATAATTAATCAAGAGCATGATGCTGTTAAGAACTCTAATATGTCATTAGGTGAAAGCAAGAGTATTGAAAGCTGTGTCAAGGAAACTAAAATGGAGTCCGTAAATAATTCTATTAGTAAAATTCTTGATGAAAAGGGTGATGCATCAGTTACGTACGGGAGTAAATGTGAAATTTCTGGAGAAAAAATTGCAAGTTTCTGCAGTCCTACTGAAAGACATGAGGATTTTAGTCTGTGGAGTCGTCCATTCAAAAGGCGTAGAAGCAGGAGTAGATCTCCTTTTACTCCCAAAGATCATATTCGTTGTAGAAATTTCAGGAGATGTGATTCTCGGATTGACTTTTATAGAGATAGGGGCTATAATGTAGCACGTTTTCAGTATAATCGTAATTCTTTCAAGTATGAGAGGGCTATGTACCATGCAAGTACCCAACATGATTCTAAAGCTCAAGCTACCTTAGTTCATGATCGTTCTTGTGAAGCAAGTGATTCCAAGGTTGTGTTGCCTCATGGCCATGGAGTGGTTAATCAGTCTCAGCAGACTGATTTGTGTCCTAATGGCAATCATGGCTCAAATATTTCAACTTTTGATGAAAAACATAATGCCGCGTCTGCAACATGTGCTTTGCAGCCCGATTGTGCAGACCAAAATGACAAGGAATTAGCAACTGACAGCCTAGCAGTTGACAGGTCACAGAGAACAGTTGTTAGTAGCCAGGAAGATTTTGAATCAGATTCAATAAGGTCATGTGAACATCACTTTGTTTCTCCAGAGGTTGCTAATTTGACTACGTTAGAAACAGAAGAAAATGTTGATGTGACTGGTAATTTGGATCGGGAGAGAGATGAAACTAATGCAGAATGTATGCCAGCAATAAAAATGTGTTCGAAGGAGAGGGAAAAAAAGCATCATGGATCAGTTTCTTGTGAAGATGCCATGAAGGAAGTAGCTGATGCCTTAAAACATGGGGTGCCGGGTTCTGTAAATAATGATTTGGAGGGTATAGTTGTGCATGACAATCAACATAAACAGCAGGAAATTCGAGTGACCAACAAAATTGGTGAAACTGCAGAGTCTGCACTACCTACTACTGAAGATAAAACATTAGTTGTTGGTAACACTGTTAGTCACTCACTGCAAGCATCACAAGCCTCACCAAGAGCAGTTATTCATCTCTCTAGAAGAAAGCTTCTTGTCCTTGATGTGAATGGGATTTTGGCTGATATTGTTGGAGATTATCCTTCTCGTCTTAAACCAGACACAATTGTATCAGGAAAAGGAGGTTGGTAACTTCGACCTCCATGATTTTTTCGTTTGGTCATTTCTATATGTCTTCTATATCTTAGTCTTCAATTATATCCCTGCTGTTTTCAGTCTTCAAACGACCTTTCTGTGATGATTTCATAAAGTGCTGCTTCGAAAGATTTGATGTGGGCATTTGGTCGTCAAGAGCCAAGTAAGTGATCTTGATAGATTTATGCATTTTTTGTTTATTCATATTGACAGTTGAAGGTAGTGTGCATCATGATATTTTTTTTCTCTTGATTGCATCACTTGCAAAGAATCTACATGTTTTCTCCACTGTGTGTCCTTTGTGATTATGTCTTGTTTGATATGTTCAGTTAGTATAACTGAAATGAGGAAGTTTGTCTGAGAAGTTTCGACGTGTCTTTGATCATTATAGATTGTGAAGATATATCTATTCTCTTGTGTTAGCTATTATGCACTAGTAGCAATTGTTGATTGTACGTGAACTTTCTGTTGTTATCTTTGATTACAAAGTTAGATTTGCTCTTATCTCATCTATTTTTGTTGTAGTAGTACCTTTTATTTTCCCAATTCATTTTGGTTTTTGCAACAATGCCAACACCTTATTCACAGCATATGGCGTGTGCTAAGAGCCAAAACAACTCAGTGTTTGAGTTGGTAACAAAGATTATAACTTAGCTACCCTATTTAATATTTATCGACAACTAAGAAAATCAATTCCAATTATCATTCATATTTATTTTTTTCTCCTTTTTTATATCTATTGTTATATACTTATATGCTCCTGTAAATCCTAACTCTTCATGTCATTCTTCACTCCCATTATCCAGGTCATCTGCAGCCTACTACTTCCTCTTTTAAGCTACTCAAGGTCACTTTATAACTCAACAGGTCTCCTTTACACATGACTAAACCAACGTAAACAATTTTCACTCATTTTGTTTTGAATATATGAATTCACTAAACACTTTCTATGTCCTATTTTAAATTCTGTAAGCATGTCCATCCATCCTTCTTAACATGTGCATCTTAGTTTTCTCCCTCTTCCTCCAATAATCTCTCCTGAAAGTCCAACATTATGACACAAATGGTCTAATGGCTAATGGCTGTGTAGTAGATTTATCTCTTTAACCTTAGTGATGCATCTGCGACTGAAATCTATGCTTTACGTGTTGATTAAAATCAAGACCTTGTGAATATCGATCCCAAAATATTTGAAACACGCACTTGGAAGGATTTCTTTTGTATCTTACAATACGAATGCTATGATCATTCGTGCCAATATGATATTTCATATACTTTCTTACGCCGACTTAATTTTAAGTCTTTTCATTCTAGTGCCTGCCTCCAAAGCTAGCTTCAGTTAAGCGTTGACACTATTTGTTTTATTCACCGATTCAATGTCACCATGAAAGTTCTCCCTATGTTATCTATCTAGGATTGACCAATGAAAAGGGTATATGAGAACCTTGTTGTTGGCCAAATGATTGGGAAATTTTAGTCACTTGTCAACATATCTCAACTTGGTTGTACCTTCGCCTACAATTTTTGAGCTTATACTGATATACTCACTTGGCATACCTTTTCTGTTTGCATTGCAGAAAAAACGTGACGAGGATAGTGGACTTTCTTTTGAGAGATAACCAGAAAAGATTGCTTTTTTGTTGGGTAAGGCATTAAATTCCTTAGTCGTACATACTATGTAGCTTCTCCATGCTAAGATGTTGTATGTCGCCTTCCGAATTTCCTCCGTATTATACTAGCTTGCACATTTTCTTTTGTTTTGAGTTTGTCTTGAATGGGTTAAAATAAGTGTCACATGATTCTTTGGGGTATAGTTGGTACATTTTGAGCGAATCGCAAATCCAAAAAACGAATTAGCTAGCGATTATGTTACATCGGTTAAAACACCCCTTTTTTTGGGTATGTTTCAACTATGTTTAATCATATCGTCAATTTCTCTCCCAAAACATAATTGTACAATCGTCCTTTACATCTACCTATTCTCTCAACCAAAAGGTTATTACTTTCTTAGTCTGGTATAGCTACTTGTAATAGAGCCCATTTTCTCCAACATTAAAAATCAACAAAAAGTTGGATCTCTTGCAAGACTATTATCTCTAATCTCTTGAAATATATGACATCTTCTCCAACTCCTCAAATTCAATGTAGGAAGGTGTTTGGTGATGCCAGATATAGTGAGGTAATTGGTGATATATTGGATTGGCTTCAAGATTTGTAAGAGGGTATTTCAGCTACTTGTAGCGTTTTGACCAACTTTAGAAATCAATTTTTTTTCTTATTAGCTTTGTGCCAGATCTCTGTGGGCTAATTTTGCTTCCAAACTTGGATCTCTTGCAATATTGTTGTATCCTATAATGTTCATGAAAGTATACAACACTAGCAATACGCAATGTTTATGTCCCATTTTGATGTGATCCTGGAATTTTAGATTCATGCTATCTATTTGAGTTCCTGATTTTTGTAGATTTGCAGCATTATTTTTTGTGAGAATCACCTTGAAACCTTTATTTATTTTTCCATTAATTTCCAGCATGTTATAACTATTTTATAAAGGACGAGGAAGTGAGAAATGAAATCTTGCTATAATATGGTGCTTTCAACAATAGGTCTTGTATCCAGGAAATTTTGTTCAATTTCAGATCTCATTGTCTGACATGCAAAGATGAGTGGCCAAGGCTGTGTAATATTTTGGTCTGGGTGGGATGATAATAAAACTGAATGTGGTTCCTCAATTAGTAACAAATGAGCATACTGACTGGTTAATTAATAATTATGCATTTGGTTATATCCCTTGTGCAAAACATGGTTTTGGTCACGAACTCACGATTGCAGTAATGATTGCCAAACGGCTTGTCTTGACCTATATGTTGGTCATGGTAAGCTCATATAACTTTGCACCACGACCACATTATGGTGATGAGGCTCTGTTTTTGCACTATGTTATAATCAAATTTCTTAGTGACACAAGTTCCAAATGAGATGCTGTATTTTGTCTCTAACTAATCTTACTTGAGATGTTACCTTCATGAACTAAATTAGTATTGGAAAATTTTGTGAGAGGAAGGGATGATAATGATTAGGGAGGTCCTAAATCCAGTTAAGACATAAACCAGACCCAACTTTTCTCCGTCTTAGATTAGATTATGGAATTCTGGATGTTTTATAGATGCTGTTATTTATCTTGAAACTTCTTCTCTGTGTAATTATTTTCAACTCTGTGCAGGATCAATCCCACTGTACTGCCACTGGGTACACAACTATTGAAAACCGGGAGAAGCCTCTTGTACTAAAGGAACTTAAAAACCTATGGGATAACAATGGGGAAACTCTTCCTTGGAAAAAGGGGACTTACAATGAAACAAATACTGTATTATTGGATGATTCACCATACAAGGCTTTACGAAACCCTGTAAGTGCTTAATGAGTCTTCTGTTCTGTGTAGAATAAGGATTTTGCTGGATGAGTCTTCTGTTCATTATTCGTTGTTAGCTGACTCATAGTTTGGTGTGTTTATCATACAGCCTTACACTTCCATATTTCCATATCCATACTCATTCAAGGATGCTCGAGACAAATCACTAGGTAAGATGCCCTCAAGACATATTATTCATATGGTGTGTAATTTCTTTTTTGAAACCACTTGATACGGGTACGATTATTTTATGCCTGTCTTGGTAAGTCATCTATGAGATACTGGTTATGCTTCAAATATACACGTTTGGATCTAGCATGTAGCTCTGTCTCCTCAAATATACACGTTTCGTGTCTCTGTTGTCCATATTTTCTATGCATTGGTGAAAGCTTTTGCTGCTTTCTGTCTTGCTTTCTCCCTTTTATTTAAGTCATCCATAATGCTGTAAAATGCATGTTCACTATTTAAAATCACGACAGGACCTGGTGGCAATATCCGTGCATATCTTGAAAGACTGGCAGAAGCTGAGAATGTTCAGAAATTCATTCAAGAAAATCCATTTGGTCAAAGGCCCATCACAGAGGCAAACTTATCGTGGGCCTTTTATGCCAAAATTGTTGGAGCTCGCGATGTAAAGCAACAAGAAGAAATTGCCAAGATAACTACCTCTGGCTCATAGCACTATCGCGGAGGTAATAATCTGACTCAAAGCTTATTGGTGTTTTGGCTTATTATTCAGCGCCATCTCATGGGTGTCACAAATTTTATTATTTCAACTTGTGTCACTGCCAGTACCAGTTCCTTGAGCAAGTACCCTCCTTTTTTGTTCCCCGATGATGGATCATTCCTTTTCCCGGTTATCTATCTTATGATTGAGCTGTGATACGGCCACATGTTCTTAACGGTTGGCCTCTTTTTTGTAATTGTAGTTAAATTATACGTTATAGAAATAGAAGAGTGCAACAGTAAACCATAGGATGTAGGCTTATAACTTATTCTTTGGACTTGAATGTGATTAAAAACTTAAATCTACGAAGTTCTAGACTCTGTTCCGATAGTCTTTTGTTCAAAAATGTTGTCAACCTGAAACAAGTCTGTATCCAAAATGTCGAGGCCTGTTTGATACTAATGTACTTATACTGCGGCTGTTGAGATTTTCCTATGATATTGGCGGCGTATGCTATGCTGTGCTTTATATGAACTCTAGTTTGGCTGTACACTGATATTATGCCGGAAGATTACGGGTACATCCATACAAACAGAAGACTAGTTCATTTGATTGATTCATGTTAACATGGTTACTTACTAATTACTATTGTTGCCTTATTCTTTATGAATTCATTATCATAGAAGCAGAAGAACATATTGTTAAAGATCCTGCTTGTATAAAATTATGCTTTATCAACAGATCTTACTGATCTTATATTGAATCTTCTACTTGATATTCTTTGAGGAAAGTGACATGATCTTGGACCATGCCTTACATTGGAGTTACTTACAATTCTGTCCCTTATTTTGATAGGGCCAAGAATTCTTAGTTTTGTATTTCAGATTATAAGGATTAAAGTAAAATGTTTTACTAAATCATACTTCTATGAACTTCTTATTTATGTGAAGTTGCACATGATATATGCTATCAACGATCAATCGGGAACAATATCTTTGTTAGTCTTATCATTAATAAGGGTAAAGTTGAGTACATCTGACCTTCTAACCCCACCTTAGGTGGGAGCCACTTAATGACATTGAATGATGAAATTTTATGTTGTATAGACCTATGCAACAATGTCTTTTGACTTCTATGAGAGTAAGAACTCTTCTCCTCCTTATTATGCCCCTTAATTTCGTAATTTTTATTTTCCGTTGTATGAGAGTAAGAACTCTTTGATCTCGCACCCTCTGCTAATCTCATTGTAGCAACCAACTCAAAGAAATTGAGTCAATGCTTAACTATTACTGTGTCAACATCGTAAGAGCTATTCTTGTGCAGCCAGTCTCCTGAGAGACCGTCTTTCAGAGAGATGTCTCTCAGGCCTAATCCATTAAAGTTTATTGCCTATATTTACTCTATATTTTTCCTATTGGGTCAACCCAATTAGAGATGGTCTTTCAAAGAAACCGTCTCTCACAAGAATTTGTGATTCTTGTGAGAGACAATTTCAAAGCAAAGTAGTTCCTATGCTAATAAATATAATAATTGGGATATTCTTGTGCAAATTCTCTTGAAATTGAGTGTAAGAGAAGAACATGATGTGTAGTAATGAAATTGTTCTAGGCTATATTTTAAAAGTCTTATAAATTCAAACGTTAAGCAAGTTAAAACAATCCATACGACAAAATACTATATTAATTGCAAATTATCTCTTATCATCGCTCAATCAATGTTAATATATTCTATAATTTGTGACACATACCAACCAATTTTTCTTTCTCTTAAACTAGTCAAGTTTAGTCATGTCATTTACATATGATTTTATTTTTTTCCTTTATTTATGATATTTGTTATTTAGACTTTCTAACCTGACTTGAGTGTTGGAAGGTTTTTTGTTAATATTGTAGTACTAGTGATTTCTATTTAAGCTTCACTCGAAGTCTATTTTAAAATTTTGGACATATTACTCTATTTATAGATCAATTTAATTAATTATAATATTAAGAATCAAGTTAACAAATTATATTAATTAAATTTATTACTATATACTCATTTAGTTTTGTTTTTTTTTTTTGAGGTAAATATTCTCATTTAGTTCATTTGGGTTGTTTTATCAACTTTTAGTTGATGAATAAGATAATAGTATTATAAAACCGAAGCAACGAAATTTATTTGTAGATGTATGTGATTAAACGAGATTATGTATTGTGAGATCATTGATAAATAAAAAAAAAAAAAGAAAATTTAAAGGGATTAATTCATTTAAAAGTTTATTCATTTAAAATGAAAGATTATTAGTGATAAAATCTATGGACAGGGATCCTCTATTAAGTACTAATCTAAATGAGAATATTGGAGTGTACAAAACTACAAATCTATATAACTTGGTATGACAACAACATTAAAGTCATAATTAATTTATTAGCATGGTTCTAAAAATACATCCAATTATCACTTAGCTCAATATAAACCTAAATATTACTCCTAGGATTATATTTTGAAAAAAAAAAAATCAAATTACTCTCTCTGTTTTATTTTATTTTTTTCTGGATTTTAAATAAGTTTAATTGTGAATTTCTGAAAATGATAAAACTTTGTTATTTGAAAAATAAGTATATTGAAATAAATCCGTCAAGACATATGAATTTATTTTTTTCATATATATTGCTGAGAATTTATATTCAAAGTTTGACTCTAAATTTCAAATATTTTTTTTACGAAAAACAAAATAAAAACGGACGTGAATATCTTTTACCAATTTCAGAGTTATTCAAATGTAATTTAGTTAGAATACAATCGTGACACTTGTCCACTTGGGTGTATATTGAGTTTATGATAGTTCGATATGCATTTTCAATAGAAGAATTATTAAATTTATTAAAATTAAATTTTCTTAAACACTTGATTGAAAAATAATGAAAATATGAGAGTACGTAAATCTATTTCATAAATTAAATGCTTAAGATTAAACGAAGTATTAATTATAAGGACTAAACTCAATCAATTAATAATACTATTAAGATATAATAAACCAAACCCTAGCTAGTAAACGTCAATAAGCTATTTTTAGGTTAAAATAAGTTGATGATAAAATCAAAGCGCCTAAAAATGCTTGATTCGAGTAGAGCAGAGAATCCCTACATATCAGAAGAGATAAAAATTAAATTTTTTTTATTATAGATGGCGAGAAACAAACCTCTGTTACAGATTAAAAAAAGAAAAGATCACAACTATTAGGCTAATCGGCCCGCATGAATAAAGTTATTAGACGACATCATCATCATACACAGTGTATCCCGGTCATAAACAAATTATGATTATAATCTGAGGAGGAAAGATAGACAACAGCTCATACCCATATAAAAGAATGCGGTCAGAGACAGTTGTGAGACATGAATACTAGTAATAGAAGAAAGTTGGAGATCATCAGGCAATAATATACTTTCCTCCGTTCCATAATACTTGCTACATTTCACTTTTTTACGCAATCCAATGCACAATTTTGATCATTAATATCTTAAACTACACTTATCTAGAAATTGTAAAAATTTAATATTATGAAAGTATGCGATTAGACAATTCAAACAAGATCTCACTTGACTATATTTTAACTTACACATTAGTCGCAATATATAAAATAAGCTTCAACGATGAATAGTGCACAAAAATGAAATGTAGCGAGTATTTAGGAACGGAGGAAGTAATAGGGATAAGAAAAGGAAGAGACAGACAGACAAAGAGAAAGCAGCTGTGTATTCAATTCAAAGGAGTAGTGAATTTAATGTTCCTGCATACCTAAGCCTGCTACTCCACTCTCTAGTACTGTCCTTTTCTCTTATTTCTCCGTCTTATTAAGATTACAATATTATTATTTCTTAATTAAGCTCTCACGTAGATTTGCATAATATCACAATTTCAATGGACTAAAAACCGATGTATTAAGTAACACAGAAAAATGACAACCGAGTTGCTGATCGAGTTATTAGTATTGTCGTTTTCCTTTACCTGACACATTTGCATAATGTTGTAACCTCAATCGAACAAAGATCGAGTAATACAGAAGAATGATAGCCGAGTCGCAGAAATGGAGAACGTTGCAGTAACGAATACAGTGATGAGGTAATGTTTTATCCTGAACAGAAGAATGATAGCCGAGTTGCAAAAATAAAGTCTCAAATATAGTGAAATATGCATTAACGGTCACGGTTACGACAATAGATCCAGTGATACGGTGATGGGATGATATGATGAGATTGCACTAACGCCAAATATCGGCCTAAACCATTAAATGTGACTTGAAATGGCCTAGAACACGATTTTTTTACTTCTTTATAATAATACAGAAAATACCGATTCAGAAAATTTGAAAACCTTTACAATACAGATACGATAAGCCTTGATTTTGCAATATATATGGTCTTATAGTAGTGTCCTTTTCATTAATTTGATGGCCTATTAGGATTTAGGAGTGCACAGTGTTCTCTAAATAATCTCATCATCAGTATTCAGTATTGAGTAAGAGTAAAACTCAGTTCACTGCTGAATTTACCCTCTTAACACATCCTTATTACTACCGGTCTACCACTACTATTATTGTTCTGAATTCTGATCACATTGTAAGATTAAAGTAACACCCAATTTTCATTTATTTAAAAAAAAAAGTACTTTATTCCGTTCTGAAATACTCCCTACATGTCTGAAATACTCCCTACATGTTATTTTTGACACTATTTATCGTTCAAGCTTATTTTTAGATGTGTATAGTTTAATATATAAATAGTTAAAATAATACATTAAATTGCGTAAAAAGTCAAATATAGGAAGTGTAGTAGAAGAAAATCGGAATCTTATCTCATTCTTCCTCGAGCCGGGTACTCTTTGGTCGTGCTCTTCTTTGTGGGTATGAGTTGCCCCGTTCTTCCCTCCCCTGGCCATAGTTTTCTCTGGGCGGGACATACTGGGTATGATGATGATGAGGAGGAGGAAGTATAGTAAAACGTGGAAGTATAAGATAGCATAAAAACAAGGTCACTTCACATTTGAAAAACGAATAAGATATTTCCTACATTGTAAAGAAGTAAAAAAAAAACGTATTTTGGGTCATATCAAGGAATATTTTATGATTTGATTAATGTTTAGAAGTTACAATAACTGTATCACTCTCGTTACTGCAAAATTGTACTCTCGTTACTGTAAAACTGTTTTATTACCGCGATCGTAACCGTTAAATACAATTTATTTTTAGAGTGTATATATAGAAATAGTTTAGTTATATTGTCTGGGGATCTGGAGACCATAAATATTGATGAGTAGCAGTGTGTAGAAAGGTCCCCATGCAAAAAGCACCCCCACCATTTTAGTCTTTTAGAGGAGCAAAAAAAAAGAAGACAAAGAGAAAAAAAAAGGTAAAATAAAGGTAAAGGTAAAGGCAGCAATATTAGTACTACTTGCTGCTACTTCATTTTCTGGGATCTGGAGCAACAATTACACCACATATTACTTCTTTCTAGAGACCAAGACTTTTCAAAACAAACATAATTTGTTTTGAATTAGGATTGAAATATAAAAAATCCAATTAAAATTAATTTGATATTCTCTTTGTTTTTTTTAATGTTCTTTCTGTTTATTTTTTTAAAAATTTTCAAAGTAAATTTAGTCAGTCTCCTGAAAAAACCGTCTTTTTGAGAAACGTCTTTTAAACTCAGCCCAACAAAGTTTGATACATATTGTTACTCTACATTTTTAAGGGCCGACCCAATTTGAGATGGTATCTCAAAGAGACCGTGTCTCACAAGAGTTTGTGAAGTGAATTTTGAGCCTTAATACCACTAAATATACACGTATCATAAAAATTATTAAAAAAATCCATAACTATTACTAAAACAAAACTCGCTTACATCATCAACTTTCAAAATTGCTTACGTGTCACCTCCTAATTAAAAATTTTCCCTCCTAAATTAAATCATGATGTCATTGTTATTATGATATTTGACTTTCTATTTTCTTATTTTGCGTATATTATTTTTCTTATTAATTGTTTTTTTATTTTCTGGGTCAAATCATATTTAATGTATTAAAAAACTATATATTATATTTCATTTATTTTAATTATTTATAAAATCTTTTCAATTTTATTTGTTAAATGAATATTATTTAGTGTATTGGATATTTTGAGATATCAAAACGTAATATACTCTTATTAGAATTTGTTTTTGGTATTTATACTCTTGGCTCCTTAAATGCAATGATTAATTCTAATATGGTTTTGGTTGTGACTATTTTTATATATTTTTATTGGAAAAAATTATCTTTGTCGTTTAAATATAATACACCAATAGGTCAGAAAAATTGATAAAACCATGCATCGCACGGGCACTATCTAGTATGTATAATAAAAAAATATACATTAAGTTAAATCTAACGACATCTCACATGGATATATTTTATCATTTATATATGTCTTTAAAATCTTAATCAAATTTGTATTTCTAAAATAGAATATTCTAAACAGAAATAACGTTAAGAAATGAAAACAGAGTCGAAGGGAGAATAATATTATGAAGAAAATGTTTCACAAAATTTGTCCCACACCTTTCTTTTAATTTCGTTTTACCAAATTTGTCATGATACACTCTTTTTTCAAATTAAGTTATACATTTATTTAATTTAAATTTTCATTTCATTTACACATTTTTTTACTCCTTCATTACTCCTTTTTATTTGCCACCATATATAATTAGCTTTTCTATTTTATTTGCTTCTACAATCATCATAGTTATATGTTTCATTTTTTAAATAGAATATGTATTAGGGTTTTGCGTATTATAATATAATATTTGTTTTTGGTGAATTCGTGAGTCTAATATTTATTAATCGACTTAATTATAATTTTATATTACACAATTTAATATTAATTATAATACTTTTAATAAAATGTTTTGAGTTATAACAAATTTTTAACTTCATAAATGGATACTATTCCCAAAAAAATTATCCTCTAGTGAAAATTTTCTACTTTTTAATGTCCAGTTGCTTTCAAAAATTTCACCCAACAAAAGTACTTCCTCCGTTCCAAAATACTCGCTACATTTCGATTTTGTGCACTATTCATCGTTCAAGCTTATTTTACATATTGCGACTAATGTGTAAGTAAAAATATAGTCAAGTGGGATCTTGTTTGAATCGTCTAATCGCATACTTTCATAATATTAAATTTTTATAATTTTTAGATTAGTGTAGTTTAAGATATTAATGATCAAAGTTGTGCATTGGATTGCGTAAAAATGTGAAATGTAGCAAGTATTATGGAACGGAGGAAGTAATTCTTAATCTGTACCTTTGTTTTCTACTCTTTGGTATTTTCCTTAAAAACTTGATTTGTTTATTTAGTCTTAATGTTCGTTTGTAAGGATATAAATCAATTTCAACTAGTAAACTAAAATATATTTTTAACTTTAAAATGTAAAATTGTATCAATTACATTATATATTAACATTGCATAAAACTAAAATTTATCACCAAATTACACGTCAAAATATATAACGCTCTGTTTCTTTTCACACGTTTCAGTCGTATTTTGCATGTTTGTCAATGTACTAATTTAATCTTTGATAGCTCTAATTGTACATAATTAAAAATTATAATAAAAAAATAGATATTAATATACCTTATGTTGAGATGAATAAAATAAGATCACATTTGATTTGGCTATATTTTAATATATAGATTTAGAATAAATTACAAATTAAAAGTGGTTGAGGAATATACTAGGAAAACAAATAAGAATTTAAAAAGAAATTGAGAAAGTATATTAATTTTGTTTTATAATTTACTCTTATAAATATATTATTCTTCTCGTTAATGAATGTCCTACAAGATGGTTATTAAAATCACGTCTAGTATACGATTCTATTCTACGATTTTACGATTCAAAAATAAGCGAGCGATTTGAATCGTAAGTTGGTAGAATCTTACAATTATAACGAGACTAAAATTTGCAGAGATAGAATCATAACACGATTCTACGATCATACGATTTAACGATTCAATTCTACAAATTTATTCTTAATGTTTTCAATTTTCTTATATGTACCAATATCATCTTTTGACAATTTTTCTTACAATTTAACGAGCCATCATTAAATTTCAAAAAATATTTCTGAATCGGTATTTATACTAATTATTATTAATTTTATTCTTAAAAATGAAGTGAATGAACTTCAATTAAAAAATCTAAACTTTTAAGGTGAATAATTATGACTAGATAACAAATTTAAGTTTATTGTAGAATATTACGATTCTATGATTCAATTCTACCGATTCAGTTCTACATGTCTGATCGATTCCAAGTAGAATCACGATTTTAACGACTTTCCCTATAACTTTCATTTGCTTTTATGAATTTCTAGAATATCCTAATTATAGGAAATTATGAATTATATGTTGTAAGCACTTAGTACATGTGATGTATGATGTATGTCACAACTCACAAGTAGTTATACAAGGAAATTTGACTTGGGTTATTTGGATGAAAGATTCATGAAATAATGGCAGTGCTTATCTTGTGCAGAAGATTCAGAAAATAAGAATTTAAGTGACAGTTTTGGTGAATAGTACTCTAACTCATCTTAAAGCAACTTCAATTTTGTATCAACCTATATTCTTTAGCACACATTTCACAATCCTTTACTCCTAATATTTTTCTTGGGTCCACTTCTATCAACCCTATGTGTCAACAATCAACTCAACCAAAAATTTAAACTGATCTAATCAGGTGATGTGTGTCAGCAATCAATTCAACCAAAAATTTAAACTTGATGGTCGAAGCTTCATAGACATGTTGTATACGCTAAAACTCTCCTCACACGAGAGCCCTTTGAGCTAAGTGTGAATGCAGCATCTGCTGGCTTTCTCATACGTGATGTGGGATAACCTACGTAAATTTAAATGGCAACTGAAATTCAAATACGTAACATTTTTTGTCACGTTGTCTCTGATACCATTTCTAGTATATATCAAATCCTATCTTGAGTAGTATCTTCAGTATACTAAGGTGCATGCTCTGAATGGCCTAACTATGAGCAGTCACAAGCAGCACTGCATCAATTTGTTTACTGACACCAATCATAATGATATCTGAGACTGTATATACAATTATACATCATTCAACAAATTAATTAAAATGCTTAATTAATTAATTTATGGAACCCTACTATGAAAAGAGTACTACAATATAATTAATGCTCCGTTATTCTCCTCATCTTTTCTCGAGCCGGGAGACTCCTTTTGGTCGTGCTCTCCTTTATAGGTATTAGTTGCCGCCGTCCTTCCCTCCCCAGACCCTGTCTATAGTTCTCTATGGACGGGAAACACTGGGTAGGATGATGATGATGATGACTTGCTCCGTTCTAACATACTCGCTACATTTCGATTATGGGCAATATTCATCGTTTAAATTTATTTTATATATTGCGACTAATGTGTAAGTAAAAATATAGTCAAGTGGGATCTTGTTTGAATCGTCTAATCGCATACTTTCATAATAACTTTTAATTTTATAATTTTTAGTTTTGTATAATTCTACATATAAATAAATAAATAAATAATGTATTAGAATGCGTAAGAATAAGTAAAATGTAACAAGTATAATGAAACGCAGGAATTAGCGTATACTTAGAAAATATAATCATGGTTCATTCAAAGAAAATAAAAAGAAGTGGTCCAAATATGCAACTACAAAATTGAAAAGAAAAAAACTGAAACATATATAGTTTGGTCCCAATCCTAGTCTACAAAGGTCTGTGTACTTCCTTATCTCAGTACACCACTACAGCTCCTCTTCGGCTGTTAGCCGCCTCGAATCATAAGCCACGCACAGCTAGCTCGTCTCTGAGCTAGCTGCGCGATTTTATTTTCTTATTATGTTCTTTTGAATTTGCTATATTACACAAATATACTAAAGTAACTTTTTTTAAATTAAGTTGGCGATCACAGTCTTAGAGATTAGGTTATTAGCGAATTACACCCATAATATTTCTTTTTAGCGAATTAATATAGCTGTCAAGTAGATCTACAATATTCAGGCCTAATTACAGGAGTTGGAATTTTGTGATTGGTCTGAATGTTGTAGACAACTAGAGATTGATATTTTGGTGATCGATTCTAATCTCTAAAAATAAAAAATATTTATGGTTGTAAAATGCAAGCTAAGAGACCTATATTTTGAAGCTATATTTGGTGCATTATTCCAAAAAAATATCTAAGGAAATAGTTTTAGTTACAATCCAATCTTACATAAGGCCAAGAATAACTTAGTAGTCAATAGCAATGGAATAGTAGCTCACTTACTCCTATCTTAATCAATAATGTTGGGACCTTTCACTAGGAGTGATACTAATAATAACAAGGTGGAAGACATACACTTAAAGCTAAGCATGCATTTTAATTAATAGAGTATATACAAAATTTAAGACAATAATTATATCAGATAATCAGAAATCACGTTTTTTAAGTTACGTCATTAGTTCAAGTCTAGCTCATTCATCCCTCATTAATTTGAAGCAATATAATAACTCTAAATGACTATTGGGTGAAAGAACATAATAGAGTATATTATAATATATCTGTTAATCACGACCATCAGCTAATCAACTCCAAAGCCAAAAAATATTAGTATATAAATAAAGATTAATTATATTTTAATTTGATAAGATGAGAAGATTAGGGTTTATAAAAAGCAATAAATTAATTTATTAATAAATCATCACCTTTTTAAACTTGTGATTAATGATAATGAAATTAGGGTACAAGTTTTTCCACAATAAGTTAAATTAAATAGGAGTGAAATAAATGTACTCCTAGTGTATTATCAAGAAAGAACAAGTCCACGTCGTTTTCTCTACAACAACATGCATTAGCATGCATAGATTGGTCCCCCTAATTTTCATAGCTCTCTTTTCAATTCCTTCATCTCTTTTAATCAATCAACAATCAAATTCTAAACCATGTTTAAACAACATGACATATTATTT
This sequence comes from Amaranthus palmeri, assembly GCA_019776075.1. Classification (NCBI taxonomy): domain Eukaryota; kingdom Viridiplantae; phylum Streptophyta; class Magnoliopsida; order Caryophyllales; family Amaranthaceae; genus Amaranthus; species Amaranthus palmeri. Next base: position 1,239,412 of record JAAKBH010000002.1, on the reverse strand, counting down.
TGTCTCCTCACGAAATTTGTCTCGCTGTTCATTTTAGTATGTCCCAACAATTTTAGTATTTTACTTATATTTTCATGACATTCACATATTTATCTCATTCTCGATCCCCCATAAAATACTAATCTATCTACTATTTTCAATTTTTCTACCAAATATCTATAGGGCAAATTTTATAGAATATAGAGAAGTATATAAATTATTTGTAGAATTATGTACTTATACTAACTATAAATAAAGTAATCAAATTAATTAGCCAATTAGCACGCAAGTTGATGTAATATTAGGGAATACATACATACATATATATTATATATATAAAAGACTGTAGAAATAATTATCATAACCGTTAATGTATATATATATATGTATAAGACTCGTACAAATAATTATCATAACCGTTAATCTATATACATGCATATGGTAAAGTATATAAAATGTTGGGTTAAGTTAGTTCTTTAACATGATATTTAATACAAGGTTTAATCTTACATTTACTATCCATTTCAACTGGAATTAATATTATATCATGGAACCAACTAAACCAACAAGCTTAAGTACTTGATCATAGTTGAGACCTCATAATATGTTATATAATCTAACACGCCCCCTTACATGGGAGTCGTTTAGGCTAGAAGTATTAATGCAGCATAGGTCCCCCTTATATCTGGCACCGAATATTTCACTTTAAATAAAGGGTGATTGAGATTCGAACCCGTAAACTCTTATCACGATGGCTCTGATACCATGTTAAATAACCAACTCAACCTAAAATTTTGAGCTAGTGGTTGAGGCCTGATTAGCAATAGAATATATAATAAATCATATGAATACGATAATCCATCCGTTTCAGTAAACTGATTGAGATGAGTTAAAAGAAACCTCATCACACTCTTAATATCCGTGTCCAAGAGCGTGTATATATACTATGCACATAGAGAAGAGGGAAGGTAAGTTAAGACGTTGGCGTGGCAATGCAAAAACCACTAGGCCACATGGTGGGAATGTAGGCCATTCCTTTTCCTTTTAGGACGTGGTAAAAGAATTCTAGGCATCTTCTTAGCTTCTCTTGAGTTTTTTATGAGCACCATCATTTTCTTATATAATTACAAACAATCTATCATCCTTTCCTTCTCTTTCTCCCTTCTTTTTTTTTTAATCTTATGATATTATCCGTTTTGGGTCGAATTTGAAAGAAGCTATCAACCACAAGTCTAATCTCTAGATATTTAATTATGTAAGTTCATCTTCATTTATCTACTTAATCTTATTTTAGTTTGAGGGTTAATTTCTAGCTTGAAGATTAGTAATTCGAGCCGAAGAACTCTTTGGCTGCATCCTCCTTTATGGGTATGGATTGTCTTCTTTCTTCCCTCCTCAAACGATCTGATTATAGCTCTTATCAGCGAGATATACCCTGAATACGATAATGATTTTCATTTTAGTAATTATATGGAAATTAGTTATATTTGTTATTCTTTGCTTATTCCTTAATTCTTCATATTTTGTTTCACTATTGAATCTTGAGAGCTATAAGTTCAATTCAAAATAACATACTTCTTATTATTGATATAAACCCTAATGAGATTCAGGATCTAATTTATTATTTCATTTCAATCAATATAATCTAGGCATCTTATTGATTAGCAAAATATAATATTATTAAAGTCAACTACTTCTCCTCTACTCAAAATAAACTCAATTAACAATTAAATTAATATAAACCCAAGTTTAGGTATGTATACTAGAATTGAATTAAATATAAGTTGATAGTCCTTAAACCGGTAAAAGGTCCTAATTGTGGTTCATTTTAGAATACAACCCTAATACTTAGTTTCATATTGAGTTAATTGATAGTTGAGTGTTTTTTTCGAGCCCAGGAACTCTTTGAACGCACTATTCTTATAGGTATGAACTATAGTTGCTCATTTCTATAAGCGGAATACATTAGGCATGATGATGATAGTTGGATGTCTTTTGAGTGGTTGGCGAATTAGTGAAACTAATTAATTTATGTCCGATTTTCCTTTTGAGTATGTAATTAGCTATTAGAGTATTACTTAATCTCTCCGTTTCAGTTTGTTTGTCACACGTACTAAATTAGCAATACATTTTTAGATGATGATCTTAAGAGACAAAGAAGAGTCTTCATACAACACAAAGCAAGAACTTGGAGAACAATCCACTAAGCAAAGTACACAAGCATCAACTAGTACAAGTTCAAAACAATGGTCATCCGGGTTCAAAAACCCAAGAATTGTAAGAGTTTCTAGAACATTCGGAGGCAAAGATAGACATAGCAAAGTGTGCACAATCAAAGGATTGAGGGATAGAAGGATTCGACTCTCAGTACCTACCGCGATTCAACTTTATGATCTACAAGATAGGCTTGGTTTAAACCAACCTAGTAAAGTTGTTGATTGGTTACTTGATAGTACTAAAAATGATATTGATAAACTCCCTCCTTTACCTATTATACCGGGCACATTTACTTCTCAAGGGTATGGATCACTCCCTTTTCATACTTCTTCATCTCAATATTTTGATACAAGTTTGTTATCTTCTAGGAAAAATGTAGGTCAACCTGATCAGCCTGATATCCCGCTCGAAAACAGGGGCTGGGGTAGGAAAAATGTTGGTATAAACATAAATTCTAGTAGTCAAGATGATTTGGATAATGTTGTGGGTGAAGATGATGAATCAATTGTGGGTAAATTGAAGTATTGGGATCCTAATGGGATAATGAGATCTAAACAAAAAGAAGTAGGTCATGATCAAGGAGGTAGTTCACAAGTTTTGGCTCAAAATTTGTTCCCTATTTCAAGTAATACTAATAATAGTAGTATGTTACCTTCTCAAAATAGTAATCCTTCCTTTTTGGGTAATAATCCTATGTTAAACTATTACCATTTGGAACCTTCAAACTTGTCTTTGAGTCAATTAGGAAGCTTTGGACTAGTCCATTCTAATTCTCATAGGGATAATCATACTCAAACAAGTTTGGGATTAACTCAACCATCTTCATTATCTCTTTCTTCTATGTCTCAATTGTATCTTTGTCCTTCTATGCCAACCTCATCATATTTTCCCCATAATCAACATGATCATCATCATCATATTGGGTCTTATATGAATAACAATAATAGTAATCCATTCTCTTCCTCTTTCCATAGCTCAAGTGGAATGGAAATGAAACCCTTTCCTTTGAGTATGAATCAAAGTGATGAGGAAGATCACCATAGAAAGAGTAATCATAGTGTTTGGAAGGAATCCTCGCGGAATTGAATCCCAATGCAAGAGAGGTTTTGAGCATGTGCAATATGGCTGACTGCACATAGCCCTTAAAAATAAAGGGTTTTGCATATTAAATGATGCATTATAAGCTCGAGTTTTATAACATATATAGAGCAGATGGTCGAAGGTTTTGATATGAAAATAGGGAACCTCAAACAGAGTGTACATGGCATAAAGTTATTTGTCGGTTTTTGCTCTGCCCTGCTCCAATGAAGATGATTTATGAACACAAGACTAGCTACAACATATGTAGATTTGAGGCAACTCCTAAGTCCTTAATACAAGTAAGTTTTATATTTGATCATTGTAAACTTAGATAAAACTCTTGTAGACATGTTTCTTGAAAATGCTTAACACAATATATATAAATGGGAATGAGTTTCTATCTAGAAATATTATGTCATTAATGATAATAAAAGTTAAATCATAATTCTATATTTGATTTTTCAAGATGTTTTTTTATAACAAGATTAATTATCATGTGAAAAAATAGCATTCACTAAATTTTTTTTCTTCTTAGAATGTAATGTTAAAAGGAGATGGGGCCCACAAAATTTTAGGGAAAAACTCTAGTAATATTGAAGAATTGGATGTAGCATAGGGTGCAAACGACCTACATTTTTGTATATACTTGCTAGGCTTCTAAATAACCTATATGCTAAATTATCAAACAAAGATACTTTCTCTATTTCTTTAATTTAGATTATATTATTTTAAAATATCTTATAATTATATTTGAGTTATATGGTATAAACTCAAATAATAAATGGGGTAGTTGTATAATATATGTTGTTCGAGTATTATTAAGTAACCGTTAGATTTTTAAGTTGTTTTTAGATTTTCGATTTGATGACTTTAGCATTGTTGTTGTTATAACTGAGACTCTGTTTTATTTAACTTAAGTTAGATGAATCAATGGAACTTCACACTATTGGCAAATAAAACAAAATCCAATAATAAATTCTTATCCAAATTTGTTAAATTTCCTTATTATTTGTTATGTTGTGTTGTGTTTTTAAGAAGCTATGAAGGTTCAATTTTTTTTTTCTTATTATTATTGTTCTTCACAATTTCTATGGATTTTTGCTTTCATTATCAATGATCTTTGTTTGAATTAGCTTGTTAATAACGTTACTAATTGAATTTATGTTAGGAGTAAATTAATGATAACTATTTATTTGGTTGACTTACTAATTTCTATTTTCAACATGTTGCTATCTCAAATAGCTATTTTTAAAATATCCTATTGACATAGTGAGATCTTTTAAAAATATAACTACATGACATAACGATATGATTTTAGGTTGTTTTCTTCTTTTTTTTTTTCCTATGTTGAAAGTAGCATAATATTGATATTTTTTGTTTTTAAACAATAATTTGGTGAAAAAGATTTTAAAACTTTCTTATATATATGGCCAAGCTTGACTTTAACTTTCTCATGCCATACTAATTGTGTTAAGGTCTTGGTTGATAATTAGCTTATAACTAAATGGATTCTCGTGGCAAACACGGTTTATGAGTTATTTAAATAAAAAAATTAAAAATCTTATATGTGTAATTAAGTTATTATATACATGATTCTTAACTTCTTAAGTATATTGAAACGATGAATTAATTTGTTTTAAAAACTATAAATTAAAAGTATTACGATACATAATATTATTAATATATTACTATATAAAACATAATCATAAAATTATACCCTAAATAATATATAGATTATAATTACTTAAATAAAATAATAGAAAATTTCTACGCATAAAAAATATAAAAATAATTTAAATGTTCAATGTCGTTGAAAAACCTTTAAATAAGTTTTAAGCTGAAGAAAATTTATGTATTGTAAACTTGTTAAACAAAGGTGATAATATTTTTCGCCGATATCTTATCCTAATTATTAATTATATTTACATAAATAATTAATGTGTAATCTATTTAATTTGTGTGTAGCTTTTTATAATACAACCATGGAAGTAATTTACAGGATTATCTATGAAAAAATTTCAAAATTATTTTTTTATTATTAATAATTTACGTAAATGATTAATATGTTATTCGATAATTATCCTTTTTATTTAAAAGATATTACATGTTTTAGATGATTGTATATGGTAAAAAACTTAGTAAAAAAGGTAAAGTTTTAAAATCTTTGTAACTAATCAATTAAACAAATCTAATTAAAAATATATTACATGATATGCTAAAAAAATAGTTTCCTAATAAAAAAAATGAAAAGAGCGGGAAAATTTTTATTGTAAGGTTGACATGTATCCTTATCGTTTTATCGTTTCTTTATTAGTATATTGTATAGAAAATTATTAGCTTTATGTTAAATATGCTAGCTTAGTATCATATAGGCGATGGTCATATGTATAAATTCAAAGTTATTGATTTTACCTCATTCGACTATTTTTTGTGACTGTATTGATCGATTAAGTGGAGCAAACTCCTAATATGTTTTTTTTTTTGCATATTGCGCTTTAAAAATCCTTTAGAATTAATTTTATATAACTTTTTAAAATTGAATCAAACAACGCTTTATAGTTTAAAAGATTTTTCATAGAAAGTTGTTTTTCAATACTGACCCAATCACAAACACTACAATAAATTTAACTTTTTACGACATTGAATTTAGTGGCATTAAAATAATGTCACTAAATTTATATTTTTATTGTAATAATTATTGATTTTTATTTAAATGCCACTATAAAGTGATATAGTGACACTTTATTTGGTCTTTAGTGGCATATGTAATTGTCACTATAGTCTATAGTGACAATTGTGAGAAATGTCACTAGATCATATGTCGTAGAAAGCTTTAGTGTGACTTTTTATTAAGCTGCTAAAGGGTCTAAGAAATGTCACTAAATTATCTATATATACTATAAAAAATTTAAAATATATAGCGACATTTAATTAAATGTCATTAAATTTATCCCATATACTAAGAGCAAATTATGATGTACTGAAAAGATAAATATAGTAGCACAGTACGTAGAAATTAGAAGCGAGGGTTAAATGGTTGATACCTTAGCAAATTAATTACAGTCTAATGACTGATATATTAAAACAATGACATAAAATACGTTAAACTTCTATTATTGTCTTTATATATTAGAAAATTATTGTTTTAGAAAAATATTAATGATTAAGAAAATCATCATAAAATGTAGAATTTGTAGCTTTACATGAAGTTCTGAACAATAAACTTTTAATTTCATTTCTTTTACATTGATCAATCACATTATTAGTTAATTTTATGATGTTTGATTAAAAACGCTTATAATTTATATTTGGGAAATTTCATGTGGTAACTTTACATTTTCGACATTTTCATGTATGGTTGACGAATTACATTTTTGAATTTATTACTATGATGGCGTCGAGATAAAATATTAAGTTTTTTTTAAAAGTAATTAATTGATCAAGTACTCATTCAAATTGATTTTCGAAAAAGTCCCTAAAGGCTGATCAAGACATGTGTTTAATTTTTTGAACAAAAGTCGTTATTATAGATAATAATAACTTAAATTCAACAAAACCTAATAAAAGCTTACAATCACCACGCAAATTAAAAAAAAAAATTTGTACACCACATGAAAAAACTAAAAATTCGAGATTACTACTTGAAATTTCTATTTATATTTATTTAGTAATGGAGTATTATGAAATGTGCTGTCATTATATTAACAATAAAAAGTCTAGACTTTGTCCACATTATTTTTTTTTCACCAACCTTAGTAATATATAAAAATAGTAAATATTTTACTTAATAAGTACAATGAATAAATTAAGCTTATACAACACTTTTGTATATACACGTACCGATGCATAAGTTATGTTATCCAATTTTCTACTTTCACAAAAATAAGACTTAATTAGATTGTACAAATTAATTATGGTATTAGACATAAAGTACGTAATTTTGAGAAATAATTATATTAAATGAAATTAATCAATATTTTATAGGAATATAAACAATTTATAAGTAAAGATAATCAACCTAATATATTTTTAGCAAAATCTTAAACTGATGATTGAGGCTCCAAATTATTTTAAAGAGATATAAACAATTTATAAATAAAAGTAGTTGGTAGTGGAGATTTGCTGATGGAGATCAGTATGTTTGAGTGTTGTAAGTATTAAGTAATGAACTCATCAACCAAAATCTCAAACTGGTGATTGAGGCTTCAGAATATGTTATTACTCTAACATGCCCTTTCACACGAGAGCGCATTAAATAGAAGTATCAAATATGAATGCATCACAAAACCTCCTTATACCTGGTACTGAATATTCTACTTTATATAAGAAGTAATCGAGATTATTATCCATGACTTTTTGTCACTGATTTCTGATATTATAATGTCAAGGAATTCAACCATCAATTAAACTTTTAGTTGAGTTAGTTCTTGAAATTTAATAATTTTAACGGTTTATAATTATAAGATTATAAGAATATGATAACATTTATAATGATTCCTTACAAAAAAATATTTATAATGAAAAATTTTCAAATGATGTTATTATAAACAATTATCTAATGATTATATCTGTAAAAGTAATATTTTTTATCGTAACCAACAAAATAAACGTAATATATATTGCAATACTAATTTCTGTTATTTAAATTTATTTTACGAAATAAATAGAAGACACTAGTAAACTAGTCGAAATACTATTTAAAAGACAAATCTTGTTGTACTCCTATAAGATTATATTTATACCAAATCTTTTAGGGTTGGTCCCTAGAGAATTATTAAGGACAATGACAACATTAAATGCATATCAAAATCACTGATTGAATACTAGTTGTGCATATTTACATTCAGCCTCTTCGATAGCAAGGGCAACGCGGGCTAACACTTAGGACGTTATATTTTTTAGGATATAAAAGACTTATTTTTATGCAAATAAGAGATATTATAATTTAAATTAAATTTATATATAACTTACATTTTTGCTAATTTATATGAGTTTTTAGTGTTTTTTATAAAGTAGTTTAAATATTAACAATAGAAACAAAAGGTGTATTATATTATGTGTTACGTCTTAAGTTTTTAGAGACCTTTTTTATTTTTTGATCAGGGGCCTAAAAATGAACGAAACGGCCCTGATTATATCAATAATAAGATGATGTCTAATCACCAACTATGGAACATTACGTATGACAAAAACTAACTTTAATTAGACTAAAACATAAACTAATTATTTATGAAATCATGATTGGTCGAAGTTTTTTAATTTAAGATATACTTCTATCATAACTTTATCGTGGATTTTTATATTAGTGCTTCTTTATCTTTAAGCTATATAAATGTGGATACAACACAATTGCACATGTTTTCCTTATAATTGGCGTTAATAATTCACACGATCTAGAAGAAATGAAGGATGCATGAGGTTCGAAACCTTGACATGGGCTCTGCTGGCTACCATGTTACGACACCAACTCTATCCAGGGGCAGATTTATGTAGCTTGTTCAATGTTGTCAACTGAAAGCATTTAACAATTTATATCTCTAAATGTGCTGATAAGTATATTGGTTGGTTAAAAAATTAATATATGATAATATTGTCCTAGGTTCAAGCCTTATTTTCAAATTACTAGCAACATTAAAAATAATATTACTCTATTCATTTATGCAATTAGTTTTTAATCTATAAATTAAAAACATAATTAAGTGAGATTTTGTTTGATTTGTTTCAATGTAAAAATTAATAATATCAAATTTATATATAATTTTTGTACATATTTAAAAAATATTTACGTATTGAACAGCGTGAAAGTCAATATTATAATTATTTTAAAACGAAAAAAGTTCAAAAATCTAGAGATTTATTTATTTCAGAGCTTGAATTTACTTAAAATTAATCTAACATTTAACTAATTAATAGCAGGAACTGTTGGTACAATTTCGAAGCTCATACGTATGATTCATTAATCTATTGTATGTATATTACGAATCATTAAAAGTGACTTATGGAAGATTTTGGCTTATGTTTAGGTCATTTGAAGCAGATTGCAGATTTAAAAGACGAATTAGCTATTTAATTATGTTATACTAATTTGGGTTAAATTAGATTGGGTCATACTGGAAAAATTCATTATTATTATTATTATATTTTGTTTTATTATAAACGTATTACATAATATTATTATTATTATTATTATTATTATTATTATTATTATTATTATTATTATTATTATTATTATTATTATTATCCCATTAGGATACTCTCTATTACATTTTTCTATTACCCATGCTAATATTTTTAATACCTATTTTAGAATAAAAAATAAAATTCCAAAATTTCCCTATCATGTAATAATATACTCCTATGATAATATGTTTAGCTCTTGTTTATTTTTATGAATATCACAAAAGTTTGAGAGATGGTTTGATATTGAGATTCTTTATATGTACTGGCCAAAAGCCAAAATTAAAAAAAAAAAAGGTGGGTCTTTCAAATTTTAAGAATACAAATTTAATTTTGACCTGAAAAATATCAATTCAACTTAAAGTAAATCTTTAGTTGATCACTTAAAATAAAAAAATTTGATTTTTTTGACATGAAAGTGATCAATTTTAACGTTGAACTGATTAGTTTCTACCTAAATATGGTTCTTTTTTCACAATTTCAGAACTAATTTACTAAAACGGTACTGTATCATTCTGTGGACGAATTTCAAACAACAAATGAATGTCAATAACATTTACACTATCAGTAATAGTGTTAAAACATTGCACGGCACAAGTAGGGCAGGCCCTAAGGATGGGCAAGAGGGGTCGTCGCCCAGGGTCCAATGTTAAGAAAGCAAAATCAATGGTTGTAAAAGGTCCATATAAGTTATAAATTGCAAAGGAAAAAGGCCCCATTGCGCTATTTTACCCCGGACCCCCAAATATCTAGGGCCGGCCCTGGGCACAAGCTCTCTTATTCGATACTACATGATAGCTTTGATGGAACATAAAAGTACTTGTACTCTTTAATCATCAATCAATAATAGTGTTCTGCTCTTCCCCCTAATAGTTTATACTCATAATGGACATGGAAATAAAGTTATAGGTGTAGTGTTTGCTTACCCAGTATGTGAAGGTGTAGGAAGTGTCGATCTCGCGTAACATTTGCCACTTGATTCAATGAATGCTCTTGAAATTGATCAGAGTTCATGGTTGTCGTCTCTTTGTGATAGAAAATTCAATTTTGATCTAAAAGTGATTAATTTAGACCTTAAAGTGATCAATTATGATCAGTCATAACTTTAAAAAAAATTAAAGGTATCAATTATGACATTAAATAGATCAATAATTAATCCCATATTGAGAAAAAAAAAAAACTATAATTGTACCCATTGGTCTATCCTTCTCATATTGAGACCGTCGCTCACAAGAGGGTCTATGAATATATACCGTAATGGAATTGTGAAATGTTATTAAGTTGAACCTTGCAATACGCTACTTGGGCTAACTTAGTACAACCTGTCTAGTATGAGACTGTCACACGGTGAAAACTATGTAATGTGATAATGGTATATGGAAGGAGACGGTAAATGTAATAACACAAATTCTTACTTGTGACCGTCTTTTGTAAAGACTGCTCTCAAAAGCGCAGTCCAATTCTAAACATATATTGTTACAACTCTAAATATAGATTTGGACTGGACTTTTGAGAGTCATCTTTACAAAAAACGATCTCTCAAAAAAGCACCTGAGTTAATAATGGAATTGTGAATTGGGTAATACAATCGTGAAGGAACGCCTACTTTTCCTTATATTAATTAAGTCGGGCTTGGCTAGACCCAAAAGCCCAAATAATTGACTAGTTTGCTCTAATTTGGCCCACTATCAATCTTCAGGATTCTGTTGTAATAATAATAGACTGGACACACTGATAAAGTAATTGGATCATTTGAAAAAATTACCTTTACTGATGTGAAAATTTGAAACATATAAGCAAAAAAATTTAAAAAAAAAAAATCAAAAAACGATTAAATTTTGAAACTATCTCCCAAACTAAGCATTTTTTTGACGGAGTTAGAGTTCGTAATTGTTCACTATTAATAACAACGGGCAAAT